>CM077675.1:368737817-369337817 GCA_039707655.1 Elymus sibiricus | reverse complement strand
GTTATACATCTGATAACCTGGTTATTTCATATGGGGTTACATGCAAATTAATTTTGCGCGATGGGCTTCATTGGATAGTTATCCATGTTGGGGGTTGTTCCCCTAAGATTTTTAGGAAAAATAAGGCGACCCCAATTAGTGGTCCTAGCCTTAATGCAAGAGACATATAATTATGATGTCGACTTTCGAAGCTCGACCGAAAAAAGACCGGCTTTCGAGGCTCGGGTCTTGCTTCAAAGAAGCGGGTATGATAACCCATGGTTTATCCTAGCTTTCCGTATGCCGGCTCTCACATGACTCAAGCCGGTGTTTTAACCTTAACAAGTTCAGGGTCCAAAAAAGGATTGACTCGTCAATAGTTCACGGGGTCATCTGGTCGGAGTCGCATCAAGCACACAGGCAGGTTTAACCATACATGGCGTTTTATTTTGTCGGGTCAAGAGGGTGAGAAAGCTAAGCCCGATGGGCTGGAAGCCCCCAAATGCCCTCAATAAGGTGGCATTGATATGCCGGCTCACAAAGGTGAGAAAGCTAGACTCGATGAGTCGGAAGCCCCCAAGTGCCCATTGTTCCAGAAAATAAAGACTCAAACTCATCTTGTAAGTTGAAACGACAAAATACGCTGGCTTTATTCATAACTGAAACATAAAGAAGTATATACAGAATTCTACAAGGGGGAAGAAATTACAAAAAAGGAGCCGGAAGAGCTAAGTTTTAAGTAAGGCCACTGGGTTTCCAGGGCCGGCTTATTTCCCTCTTGGAGATATAAGATTTCATCTTTGACATCCTCCAGAATATAAATTTTATTCAGGGACTTGAGCGCTAGTGATACTGGCTGCTATTCAACTGCTTGGGATTACTTTGAAATCCTCCTTGGTTGTTATGCTGATTGCTCTGGCCAGGATGTTGCCCGCTACCATTATTTCCCTGATGTTGAAAACTAGCTCCTGGGCCTCCTTGTGACCCGCTGGGTCCATGCTGACCCGGATGTTGTCCACCATTGCCTCCCGAATTATTCTGGAATGCCTGGTTATAGAACTCTTGCATGATATAGCAATTCTCCCAAGAGTGGCTGACCGGCTTATCTTGGGTGCTGTCTTTGGGGCAAGGTGCTTTAAGCGCCTCTTCATAATTGCGAGGTTTGTTCCCATTGTAAGCTCCTCCAGGTCGACCGTCCCGACGCTGGTTCTTAAATCCCGTATTAGTGTTGGCCATGAAATCGGACCCACTATCCGGCTGCTTCCGCTTATTGTTATTTTGAGCCCCCTGGTTGCCTCCATGGCCGTGCTGGCCTTTTCCTTCTTCAGCTTTTTTGCCTTTGGAGGTTTTGTCCTCATCTGACCCGGGGTCCTTTGTGTTATCCGACTCTGCGTATCTGGTGAGGACATCCATCAAGTCGACCATGTCTTGCACCTTTCGCTTGATCCGCCCGAGCTTCAGGACCAAAGGCTGAAAATGACAGTTCTTTTCCAATATCAGGACTGCCTGAGCCGCCATAATGCTATCTGATGAGTGGATGATTTCTGCGACCCAACGCGTCCAATGGTGCGCCGACTCATCCACTCATTGAACGCAATGTTGTAGATCCACTATCGTCATAGGCTTCTTGCAGGTCCCTTGGAAATTCTTGATGAACCGTTCTTTCAGCTCAGTCCACGTGTTGATGGAGTTAGGCGGCATATTTTTCAACCATGTCCGAGTCGGGCCTTCCAACATCATGGTTTGATATTTAGCACATACGGCGTCACTGACATCTAGCATGTCCATTGCCAACTCGTAACTCTCAATCCACGATGCCGGCTCAAGATCTGCCATGTAATTTGGTACCTTACGAGGCCCTTTGAAATCTTTAGGCATGCGCTTTGCGCGTAGTGTCGGGGATAAGCATGGTATGCCAATCGTTCTACTATTGGACCCAGCCACTAAACTTGCCGGTTGAGGGTGAAGCTGTTGGATCACCTGTGCTGCAGCTTTCGCCTCTGCCTGTCGTGCACCTCTCGCAGCGTCAACAACGGCTTGGGCGTCTGACAGCAGGGGACGAGTCGGAGAGACCTGATGCTGCTGTCTTCGTCCACTGCTAGAAACAGCCGGAGATTCCACACGATGACCCTTCCTTGCGTAGGGAGTGGAATGCATTCGATCCCGACTATACGAATACTATGCCTATTGTACCACGGCAGTCTTTAGCATCTCGATGGCGTTTCTGGCTTCAACCTCAAGCGGAGAGTTTCCATTGATGCGCAATGCTTCCAAATTCCGGGTTGCAGCCAACATGTTATCAACATGATTTGAAAAGTGGCCCTGCGGCGTGTGAAATCGCTGAGGGGGAGATTGAGCCGTCGGGGGTCGAGCTGGTTCCTCCTACCGATTCCCAGGCTGCTGAACAGTCCCTGGTGTCTAATGCGGGGTGTTAAAGAGCTGTTGAGGCTCAAGGTTTGGGGTGAGCCCCCGGTGGCGTCTTCTCTCGTAAACCGCCTCCGATGCTTCTCTATGAACCCCTAACCGCCAGGCCTCAGCCTTAAGGCGCTCAGTCTCCTGATGTATGCGCATCTGCAGATCTGCCATTCGTACGTTTTCAGCATCGATCTCCTTTTGTACCTCAATCATTTGAGTACGCAATTTGGCTAGCTTCACGTTGCGCCCCTCTTGGTTTTCCATAGTGACCGGGGTATCCACGAGTTTTGCCATCTCGGCCATAAGTTCGGTCATAGCCTGAGCAGGCGTTTTCGTTGAGCCGCCAGAACCTCCAGCCGCGGCTGGATCTAGAACCGTCGTAGCTCCCGCCATGTAAACGACGACTTGTTATGGCAACTCATTGTATTCCTCAAGGCCTTCGTTCTCCAGTGAGCCCCCAAGTCCGCCATCATGAAGAGGGCAGATTGACTCCGTATCTCCTGTGGATGATGTGCCATCCGAATTGACGAGGACGTCGCCGCTAGAGGCCGGCTCGTCTGAAAGCCTGACCCTCTGTGTGAAGCCAACGAACACGCGGCGAAAGCCGCCGTAACGTTGATGGGATTGGGTGCTTCGAGCCGGCTCGTCGATGTCAGTGTAGATGTCCGGCTCGAAGATTCCTGGCCCGATCTCTCCTGCGGGGTCTTGAAAACTGCACCCGATCGGGTCATCCTTGACGCTCCAATCTGGCTTGTAAATCTGATTGTGATGGCTCTTGATCATCTGCTTGACCGCAAACTTCCCGAATCCTGACTGGATTCCCTTCGAAAACTAAACTCCACCGGGCGAGAGCCCCACGGTGGGCGCCAATTGTCATGGTTTTGTCAACCCGGCAGATGTCCTCATAACAGGACTTAGGTGTGAGGCCATCGCCGCTTGGTGAAGACTCGACGGGGTTAAGTGAGAGAGAGAGTCGGGTTTACCCAGGTTCGACCCTCCTATGGAGGTAATAGCCTATGTCCTGCTTTTCGTGTATTGGATTGATAGATCTCGATTACAAGGGTGCGGAATCGCTAACCTAGCTATCGAGAGATTGTAACTTGAGCCTTTTGGTCCTAGGGGCTTGCCTTTATATATAGGTCAAGCTCTAGGGTTTACAACAGAGTCCGGGTCTTATTATGACCCGTGATTTACCATATCTCTAACTTATCTTGTATTGTAAGGAAACTTTAGCCGGCGTCCTTAGCTTCATGGGCTTCGAGCCGCCATCTTCTGGTGGTGGGCCGTCCGGCGTCTTGACCAGCCGCCACTTTATTCATTCTTCACTTGAGACACGTCCCATCTTGAAATAGGTCATAAAACCATCGATGTGTTGACCCGGCCTAGTAGGGCGGGTTATACCGTGGAGTTATATCCCCGACAGCGCCCGAGCCCTTGCGCACGCCTGCACCCACCGCGCCCGTGCCCGTGCGCGCGCCTGCACCCATCACGGCCCCCTTAGTGGATTGGGCGCCGCCGTCGACAGCTTTCTCGCAGCACCGCTAGTCGCCGCCCCCCGGCCCCGCGCCCGCCGATCGCGCGACGACCGGCTCTTTGATTGTGAAGTCAATAACATTCTGGTCTCGGTTGAAGAACTGTACAACTGCGCCCCAGAGCACGAGAACGCCGCCGCAGGAGGCCGCCGCCGCCGCAACTAGTTTTCTTTATATTGTATCTCGATTGTATGAATGTAAAGTGAAAGCTTGACTAGATGAAATCTATGGTTTGATGAACTAAGTATTTATCTCTGAATTCACGTAGCAAACAAAAAACCATCGTAGTTTTATCTGAATGAACACACATCACAAACGGTTCGGGTTGAATACCCGTTTGAAGATCGACAACTATCTTTCCTTCGCCCGTAAGCCAAGTCAAAATATTGGCGCGAAGGATTGGTCCAATGCGTGATCGCAAACGTTTCTCGAATATGATCCGTGTGCCTAGTACAGACAATCCGGGAAGATTTGCATCTATCATACTAGGTAAATTGACATGTGTCAAATAAGAAACATTGGCATCTGTCGATCTAGTAACACTGGCATTTGTTAACATTTTAGCACTAGCATTTGGCAAGTATTGAAGAAACAAAATCACAATTAGGGTGTAATTTTGCAACTGAAATTCACTTTAAACATGGATTTCATTCATACATTAAGCACTGGTCTTTGTACAATACAGTTCAACTCGACAGCTGAACCGAACAAACTTTTCCCCAATTTTTGCCAACCACGTAATGAATTAGCTAGTTCAACTATATACTAGCTAATTAAAGTACGTGGTACAGTTCAACCACATCTATAGTTAGATGAACTGAACAAAATAGCCCCTAAATACTAGTACTACGGAGGGGACTTGTACTACTTCCAGCAGAATCGAGCGCGCTCAGTAAGAGCAAGTGGAGGAGGAGCCTGCCGACGAGTTAGCGGAGACGTGTCCATTGCCTGCCAGTGCTGCCCTCGGACGCTCAAGACGCCCCTCCTCGAAGCGACGGGACTCTGCGTAGATCTCTGCATTCCGCACCGCCGCTGCGGCTTCCCCTCCGGCCACGGCGTCGGTGAGCTTCTTCGTGTGCGCAACCTGGCGCTCCACCTCCTTCTCTAGGAAGTAGATGTAGCGCGCAAGGGTTGCGACGCAGAAGCCCTATGACGGGCCTTTGGTGGACTCCACCTACCGCATTCGGGCCTTGGTGGCGGTGCGGGTTATGACCCCACAGCCTGACGGCGGGGTCGTGGCAAAGACGAACGACGGTGGGGTGGTGGCCCCGGCAGCGGAAGGCGTGGTGGCGGCCATGGCGGCCACCGGCAGCAGCTGCCTTCGGGCAGCGGTTGTGGAGCGTGTAGTTGGTGGCGTGCGCACACTCACCAGGGATGCCACATGCACTACACGCTTCAGAGGACTGCCGCGCCGACACGGTGAAGCCTCCCAGCTGGAGCTGTTCTCTGGCGGAGTGGCTGGGCGACGACGAACGGCCGGTGCCATTAGCGATTGGGGGAGAAGCAAACTAGACAAGCTACGGGGAGGGGGGATGAAGGTAATGTGGAGTCGCCAGCTGTGAGTGTTTATATAGCAGGCCGACAAGCATTAGGGATTTCACCGAGCATGGCGGGAAGCTAGAGCCGTAGGACGGTTTTGCGCGCGGGAACCTATGCGATTCTGAGCGGGAACGGGATCATCGACCGGGCGCGTGGCCATAACCCAAAAGCGGTGCCGAAGCGTGCACTGGAATACTCGGGCGGAAACGCGATGACATGACGTGAGAGAGGAGGACAGACTGATGCGAAGGCACACACGTCAAAATAAGAAAACGTCTGCGATATTAATACATGCAAATGGCACTTCCCAACGTAGCGTCTGTAATGATCTCATCCATCGCTGACAATTACTTGATAGCAACCGTCTGCCCACAACACACACAACTTGTCAGTATGAATCGTCCGTGTTATTTCTGGTGTTCGCACACGATTCTCATTACTCACCTGTTTGTTGTATATCGCACACATCGTGTTATGCCGAGTCGTGTGTGTTCTGATGTATCAGCGCACATAGTTTATCCAAGTGAACTGTACGCCGTACTTCACACACGTATGTAGTTTTGGTAACCGTTTCTGTTATCTTATCTAATCACAAACGGTTCATAAGAACAAACTATCTCCCGTAGATCGCACACGCAACTACTTTCTGAATCGTATTTGATGGATCCACCTTCGCACACAGTTCGTGCCATTAGAGACGGAGCTTGCACTATACCGTTTGCGATTCATGCATCGCACACAGTTTCGTCGAAGGGTCTCTGATTGATGTGTCATGTTTGGACCATTCTGTAGTAGTTCTAGGACCTGGAAGAACACTGGTCATGAGTTGATGGTGAGAACTTAAAAGAAGACTGGAATGTCTAGCTCAGGTATGAATGTCATATAAGTTATGAGATGAAGAAAAAGTTTGTCAAGTAATAGTAACTCTTGGGAATTATGATTAGATTGTTGATCACTAAATTCTTTGGTATTGTGTTTAAAAGTTGACCACAAGGATATCGACTCGATTGCATGTTGTTGCGAATCGATGCAAGAACTACTATGACCTAAATGATCAAGTAATAGGTTAAAACATATGGTGGAAATTATGTAAAAGTTACACTAATTCCCATCAACATATTACCTTTGTAATTTATTTTCATAATTCATTTTAGAGTTTTATACACTCCAGCCCATTGCGTAGAAGTTGCAAGGAGATTGTTCATGAGAGAACAATAGTTGTTTGATGTTATGAACAAAAGGCCATACTCCAATTATGAATACTACATATGTTATAAATATTGATAATATAACTGAACGTCCATAACACTGACGCTAAATGTCGCAATACTAACATAATACCACATATTTGTGGCACTGCATTTAGTCACATTGGAGAAACCCGCATGGAGAAATTTCATAGTGATGGATTTTGAAGTCATCTGATTTTGTATCATCTGACACTTGCAACTTTCGTCTAAATAGTGAAGTAAACTATAATACCGTTCACAGGCCATAATGAATGAGCAACAAAATTGGAAACATGCATATTGATGTGTGTAGTCCAATAAGTGTTGTTGCAAGAAGTGGATTTATCTATCTTCAGGGATGACTCAAGTAGATATTTATATTTACTTATTGAGACATAAATCTAGATCCTTTGAAATGTTTCAAAAGGTTTTTCAGAATGAAGTAGGAATTATTGTAACAAGAGAATTATATTTATACAATTGGATTGCAAAACGAAAATTTGAGTTGCAAGTTTAGCGGATGTCTGATGAGCTATAAAAATAATTTTATAGCTTGCACCTCCTAGAACACTGCTAAGAGTAGAGTGTTTTGACTAGATGTAATCAAACTATGTATGACATGGTGAGATCAGAGATGACATTAATAAATTTGCCAATATACTTTTTAATGTGATGATTTAGAGACTGTGCCTTTTACACTGAAAAGAGCGCCATCAAAACTGTTGACATGACACCATACAAGATACAAAATGATAAGTGCTACTTTGTTGGTTATCCCAGTTGGTTGGTATTCCTCTATCACTATGCCAAGGCAAAGTTTTTTACCACAGAGTGCGGAAATTTTGAAGAAAATGTTTTCTACAAAAGAGTGAGTGGTAGGATAGTGCAACTCAATGAGATTATAGAATCTTCGTAATCAGTTCAAAGAAAAGAAACACTAGAAGTGCTACTTTGTTGGTTATCCCAGTTGGTTGGTATTCCTCTATCACTATGCCAAGGCAAAGTTTTTTGCCACAGAGTGCGGAAATTTTGAAGAAAATGTTTTCTGCAAAAGAGTGAGTGGGAGGATAGTGCAACTCAACGAGATTACAGAATCTTCGTAATCAGTTCAAAGAAAAGAAACACTAGAAGTGGTTCTATAATTTCCTACAGCGACTGATACGAAGGCCTCTACATGAGATATAGAGACTTCGCTCGAACTTGCAACTGAACTATATAGGTTGAGGAAAATTCATGCAAAACTTCATGGTGCAAGGACGAAATATTGTTGAAACAAACAATGAACCTATGATACGCAGAGAAGCGTTGATGGGCCCTAACTCCGAAAATGGTTCTTTGCCAAAATAATCTGGGATATTATCCATACACCTGAATTAAGTTTAGAACTTGATGAACCCTCCAGAAGACTTAGAGTCAATGTATTGTTATGGATCTATAAACCGACAAAGATAAAAAAGGTCTTACAAAGCTTGACTTGTTGCAAATAGTTTATGACAAGATCAAGGGATTAACTATAATAAGATTGTCTCATCATAGCAATAGTTAAAAGTAAGTTCAGGTTAAACTAGCAACTACTACATATTTCAATTATGAGATATAATAGATGGATGTCAAAAGGATTCCCATGAGATGGAAATAGAACGGAATTGTATATATGATACGATCCAAAGTAATTTTGTCAACCCAAAGGATCCTAGTAAATGTACAAACTTCAAGAGATCCTATAATGGACTAAAGCAAGCATAATGGAGTTGGAACCTTTGTTCAGATGAAATGGTCAAATAATTTGATTTCATCGAGGAAAGCAAAGATACTTGTATTTACAAGAAAGTAAGTGGGACCATGATAATATTTCTAAAATTGTGTGCATGACACATTGATGATGGGAAATTATATAAATTCTTGACACAAATTAAGACTTTATTGAAACTAGTTTTGCAGTAAAGTACTTAGGCAATATAGCCTTGGTATTCAACATAACTATGGAGATAATAGTGTCTAATCGGGCTTTGCCAAAATACATATTGACAAGATAATAAAGAAGTCACTTCTTGCCGTACAATCAACTTTGGGGTTGCTCAAACGTCATATGTAACTAGGTGATCATAACGACAACTTGCATGTTCATCGGGAAGTTTGACAAGGGACTAGATTGCTCGATAGTGGGATTTTCTCCTCCGGTGATGGAGACATATTCTTAGGTCCCTCTCGGTGTGACGACATCCATCATCGTCTAGCCAGATACAGGTGACTTAGTCACGGGGATGCCGGAACACAAAAACGAGAATGAAGAACAAAACCGGTAACGAGGATAATTGTATGGTGATCATGTGATGACTCAGGAGGATACCAATGCATCCTAGGTTTTGTAAATTATTGGGAAGCAAAAGGAATATCACATGATAACAAAAGGTTCACTCGAATATCATTCGTGTACTCATAGGGATTAATATGGACGTCCACGGTTCCACTATCGGTCATTGAACGAAGGAGTTTCGTTCATGTCTATGAGTTACCGAATCTACAGGGTCACAAGCTTAAGGTAATCATGATCTGATGAGTGTTAGTACGATGGGAGTATCGAGGATTTATTTGTGGAATCATTTCATTAATATTTGAAATAGTTTCGAGAGGATCCGGAAGCGTTCTGGGGTCATCAAAAGGGTTTCAGATGTTTACAGAAATGTTCTGGTGCAAGGACACTTCGGCTGGGCCAAGGGGTAAGTCCCATAAGAATTTAGGATGGTACAAAAGGGGTTTTGCAGAGGTCAGGGACTAGACAAGAGAGTCCCTGACATCTGGCCCTAGGCCAGACGCCGAGGTCTGCGACCTTTCGGGAAACGCAAGGAACCTTGGCGTTTCGTATTCGAAACCGAGGAAAACTTTTCCTTGCATTCCAAAACCCCAAGTTACGACCCTAGGGCTCAACATATAAATAGAGGGGTAGGGCTAGCCCCAAATACACAAGTTTTGGTGCCTCCTCTAGTTCATCTAGTTCTAGTTCTAGTTGTCCCAAGTTGACTAATTAGAGCTAGGTCTGATGTCTACTACACAACTTTATTATTGTAGACTCTGTTGGGCCTCCAAGCGCAGAGTTTTGTAGGAGAGTAGCAGTTTTCCCTCAAGTTGATGACCTAAGGTTTATCAATCCGTGGGAGGTGTAGGATGAAGATGGTTTCTGAAAGCACATATGCTCCCTTGGTGGTTTTGATAATTCATGACAACATACATTGTCTCTTGGACTAATAGTTCTATGTAGTTCATTTTAGGTTTAGTCCACAGAGAGGATTGGCTAAAAGATTGTGTGGAGAACTTCACCAAGGAAAGGAAGGAATAGGATTGGCTATGCTTCAAGATCAAGGACTCTACTTTTTATATTTTGTGAGAAATCACTTTGAGTCCATAGGAAAGCCAATACTATTAAAAGGGGATGAGGTAAATATGATGATCTGGTTGCTCAAGTGCTTAGAGGTAGCCACCAAAAATACTCACCCACTTTCCCACACATATCCTCTATCCAAAGCCTAAAGTCAAAATTCGGTGCCACCAATATTCCCATTCGGATCCACCAAGTTTATCCAAGACAGAAGCCAAACCAAACCCTAGCATCTCGGTACTACCAACTTTCCATTTGGTGCCACCGAAAATAGTGACCAATTTCTGGTTAGCCATTTTCAAGAATCGGTACCACCGAGTTTTGAGAATCGGTCTCACTGAGATTTGGACCAACTTTCTGGTTAGCCATTTTCAAGAATCGGTACCACCGAATTTGAGAATTGGTCTCACCGAGTTTTGGACCAACTTTATGGTTAGCCATTTTCAAGAATTGGTACCACCGAGTTTTGAGAATCGGTCTCACCAAGTTTTGGTAACTACCTAGGTCACCCATATCGGTACCACTGAGATTTATATATCGGTTCCACCGAAAAGCCGAAAGTTGCCACATTTTGAACTAGTCGGTGCCACCGAGTTTCTACTTCGGTTCCACCGAGTTGGGCACTAATGTTGTAATGGTTGGATTTTTGGAGAAGCCTATATATACCCCTCCACCACCACTCACTCACAAGAGAAGCACTCAGAACAGATCTCCACTTCCCATATCCAACTTTCTAAGAGAGAGCCACCTACCGTTGTGTTGAGGTCAAGATCATCCACTCCAACCATATGGATCTTGATTTCTAGCCTCCCCAAGTTGCTTTCCATCCAATCAATCTCTTCTACCCATGCCAAATCTGTGAGAGAGTGATTGAGTGTTGAGGAGACTGTCTGTTGAAGCACAAGAGCAAGGAGTTCATTATACTACCACATCTATTACCTTTTGGAGGGTGGTGCCTCCTAGATTGGTTAGGTGTCGCTTGGTAGCCTCCTTCTTTGTGATTGTGGAGTTGAACCAAGAGTTTGTAAGGGCAAGGAGATCGCCTACTTCGTGAAGATCTACCCATAGTGAGGCTAGTCCTTCGTGGACGGAAGCCGTTATGGAATAGTCAAGGTTGCTACTTCGTGGACCCTTATGGGTGGAGCCCTCCGTGGACTCTCGCGACCGTTATGATCCATGGGTTGAAGACTCCATAAACGTGGACGTACGATAGCACCACCTATCGGAACCACAGGAAAAATCTACGTGCCTCCATATTGCATTTGATCTTTGACGTGGCTTGAGACTGCGTCGGTATTTCCCCAAAGAGGAAGGGATGATGCAGCATAGCGACGTTAAGTATTTCCCTCAGTTATGAAACCTAGGTTATCGAACCAGTAGGAGGATCACCACCAACCAATAAGCAGCACCTGCACACAAACAACAAATACTTGCAACCCGACGCGAAAGAGAGGTTATCAATCTCTCTACGGTAAAAAGATAGATTAGGTAGTGATAGATTGGAGATATAGATCTCTCAAGAACACAAAATAAAAAGAGCAAATAAAATATGCAGCAATATGTTTTTGGTTTTGTAGATCTGAAAACAAAGATGCAAAAAGATAGATCTGAAAGCAATATGTTGGAAAAGTAGACCCTGGGGCCATAGGGTTCACTAGTGGCTTCTCTCATGAGTATAGCGCACGGTGGGTGAACAAATTATTGTTGGGCAATTGATAGAAAATCGAATAGTCATGACGTTATCCAAGGCGATGATAATTATATAGGCATCATGTCCAAGATAAGTAGACCGACTCCTACCTGCATCTACCACTATTACTCCACACATCGACCGCTATCCAGCATGCATCTAGTGTATTAAGTTCATGGAAAAACGGAGTAATGCAATAAGAACGATGGCATGATGTAGACAAGATCTATTCATGTAGGAATAGACCCCATCTTGTTATCCTTAATAGCAACGATGCATGCGTGTCTTGCTGCCCCTTCTGTCACTGGGAAAGAACACCGCAAGATCGAACCCATCACAAAGCACCTCTTCCCATGGCAAGAAAAATCGATATAGTTGGCCTAACTAAACCAAAGATTCGAAGAAGAAATACGAGGCTATAAGTAATCATGCATATAAGAGATCAAAGAAGACTCAAATAATATTCATGGATAGAAACTGATCATGAACTCAAAATTCATCGGATCCCAACAAACACACCGCAAAAGTTTACATCAAATAGATCTCCAAGAGACCATTGTATGGAGAATCATAAGAGAGAGAGAGAGAGGAAGCCATCTAGCTACTACCTACGGACCTGTAGGTCTATGGTGGACTACTCACGCATCATCGAAGAGGCACCTATGAGGAATATGAACCCCTCCGTGATGGTGTTTAGATAGGATGTCGAGGTTCTGGAACTTGCGGCGACTGGAATTGTGTTTCGTCGACTCCCCTAGGGTTTTTGGAATATTTGGGAATTTATAGGCATCAGAGGCAGTGGAGAGGGGCCCCGGGGAGGGCACAACCCATCAGGGCGGGCTGAGGCCCCCTTGGCGTGCCCTGGTGGGTTGTGGTAATATAACAGCATGGAACAAGCAAAAATTATAGATATGTTGGAGACGTATCAGCATACCCAAGATTAATTCCTACTCGTCCTTGAGTAGGTAAATGATAAAAACAGAATTTTTGATGTGGAATGCTGCCTAACATGTTCATCTCATATTCTTTTCTTTTGTATAGTATGGACATTTGGAATTGTAATGATTCAAAGCAATAGTCTAGTTTTAACATAATGACTTCAATACTCAAGCATGTCAACAAGCAACCATGTCTTTCAAAATATCAACACTAAAGAAAGTTATCCCTAGCCCATCATGCTCAATCATTGATCCATTCATGAAACACACTCAAATATTAGCTATACCCAATGCTCAAGTACGATCATAGTGCCCCCTAGTTGGTGCTTTATAAGAGAAGATGGAGACTCAAAGTAAAAATAAAAATTGCATAAAGTAAATAGATAGGCCCTTCGTAGAGGGAAGTAGGGATTTGTAGAGGTGCCAGAGCTCAAAGTTTTAAATTGAGAGAGAAAAATATTTTGGGTGGCATGCTTTTCCTGTCAATGAAAACGACAAAGTAGCTCACAATACTTTCCATGCTAGATATATCATAGGCAGTTCCCAAACAGAAAATAAAGTTTATTCCTTTTTCCACCAAACTTTCACTTTCCATGGTGGGTCGTATCCACGGTTGCCTTCCATACCAACACTTTCCAAGGAATTTATTATTTGACAACATAAAGTAAATATTTGTTTTCCTTTTCATTTCGGGAATGGGCATCCCTACCGCCGCACTCTTGTGCAATGACAAGTGAATAAACACTCATCTTAAGAATAACACATCTAGCATGGAAAAATATTGGACACTCCCCACCGTTTCATGAGCGGTACGAGCACACAAAAGAGAAAATTTATTTTGAAAATTTAGAGATGGCACATACAAATTTGCTTGGAACGGCATGGAAATACCGCATATAAGTAGGTATGGTGGACTCATAAGGCAAAACTTGGTTTAAGGATTTTGGATGCACAAGTAGTATTTCTACTTAGTACAAATTGAGGCTAGCAAATAGATTGGGAAGCAACCAAACCAAGAAATGAAAATTCACATAAGTGAGCATTGAGCACAACTAACACCGAATAATGCACCCCAAGTAGGATGTAACTTCATTGCATAACTATTGACTTCCGTGCATGCATAGGGAATCACAAACCTTAACACCAATATTCCTACTAAAGCATAATTACTCACTAACATGACTCACATATTACTATCATCATGTTTCGAAACTATTACAAGGAATCAAGTTTAATTTGTCCAATGATCTTCATGAAAGTTTTTATTATATCCTCATTGGAATACCAAACGGAGTCTAGTAATATGTATGAAAGTGAAAATCAATACCAATCGCAGTCCAATCGCGACGAAACTTTTTGGAGATTTTTTCTTGACCAGAAGACACCCAATGGGCCAAAGAAGTGCCGGGGGAGTGGGCCGAGGATACCACAACCCACCAGGGCACGCCAGGGGGGCCCCAGCGTGCCCTGATGGGTTGTGCCCTCCTCGGGGCCCCTCTCCACTGCCTCTGATGCCTATAAATTCCCAAATATTCCAAAAACCCTAGGGGAGTCGACGAAACACAATTCCATCCGCCACAAGTTCCAGAACATCGAGATCCAATCTAAACACCATCACTGAGGGGTTCATCTTCCTCATAGGTGCCTCTCCGATGATGCGTGAGTAGTCCACCATAGAACTACAGGTCCGTAGGCAGTAGCTAGATGGCTTCCTCTCTCTCTCTCTCTTATGATTCTCAATACAATGGTCTCTTGGAGATCTATTTGATGTAAACTTTTGTGGTGTGTTTGTTGGGATCCGATGAATTTTGAGTTCATGATCAGTTTCTATCCATGAATATTATTTGAGTCTTCTTTGATCTCTTATATGCATGATTACTTATAGCCTCGTATTTCTTCTCCGAATCTTTGGTTTGGTTAGGCCGACTAGACCGATTTTTCTTGCTATGAGAAGAGGTGCTTTGTGATGGGTTCAATCTTGCGGTGTTCTTTCCCAGTGACAGAAGGGGCAGCAAGACATGCATGTATCGTTGCTATTAAGGATAACAAGATTGGGTCTATTCCTACATGAATAGATCTTGTTTACATCATGTCATCGTTCTTATTGCATTACTCCGTTTTTCCATGAACTTAATACACTAGATGCATGCTGGATAGCGGTCAATGTGTGGAGTAATAGTGGTAGATGCAGGCAGGAGTCGGTCTACTTATCTTGGACGTGATGCCTATATAATGATCATCGCCTTGGATATCGTCATGACTATTCGATTTTCTATCAATTGCCCAACAATAATTTGTTCACCCACTGTGCGCTATACTCATGAGAGAAGCCACTAGTGAACCCTACGGCCCCCGGGTCTACTTTTCCAACATATCGCTTTCCGATCTATCTTTTTGCAATCTTTGTTTTCAGATCTGCAAAACTAACCCAAAAACATATTGCTGCATATTTACTCTTTTTATTTGTGTTCTTGAGATATCTATCTCTCCTATCTATCACTACCTAATCTATCTTATTACCGTAGAGAGACTGACAACCTCTCTTTCGCGTCGGGTTGCAAGTATTTGTTGTTTGTGTGCAGGTGCTGCTTCTTGGGTGGTGATGATCCTCCTACTGGTTCGATAACCTTGGTTTCATAACCGAGGGAAATACTTACCGTCGCTGTGCTACATCATCCCTTCCTCTTTGGGGAAATACCGATGCAGTCTCAAGCCACGTCACTCCTTGGTGTCGATGGAGTCCTCCACCATGCCCGGGTTGTTGGTGTACACCACCGTGAGGTCCGTCTTCCTCATGTGGGTCTCCACATGATGCACGCCGAACTCCATTGGGGCGCCGCTGTACATACTCTCCGTATGCGTCGTCCAGGGTGTGCTTATTGTGTCGTGGGGCGCGATCGAAAGCATGGAGAGACTATGGTTAATGGCTGTGGGTATAAATGGGAGCTGGACATCCTGGAAAACCGGCACGTCCGGATGGCAGTTTTTGCAGCGCGTGATTCAGTCGTGGAGCACGTAACAACATGGGGCGACGCGCGTGGCGCAACCGCATGCATATGGAGCCCCGAACGTGATCGTAGGCCGGCCCCAACCGCTGGCAGAGCGCGCGTGGAGGGGTGCGAGAGCAGAATCTATGTGCGATGCATGAATCGCAAAAGGTATAGTTCAAGCTCCGTCGCTAATGGCACGAACTGTGTGCGAAGGTGGATCCTCAAATACGATTCAGAAAGTAGTTGCGTGTGCGATCTACGGCAGACAGTTTGTTCTTATGAACCGTTTGTGATTAGAGAAGATAACAGAAACGGTTACCAAAACTACATACGTGTGCGAAGTACGGCATACAGTTCACTCGGATAAACAGTGTGCGCTGATACAGCAGAACACAAACGATTCGGCATAACAAGATGTGTGCGATATACAGCAAACATGTGAGTAATGAGAATCGTGTGCGAACACCAGATATAACACAGACGATTGGTGCTAATAACAATGTGTGTTGTGGGGAAACGTTTGCTGGTATACAACTGTCAGCGATTGATGAAATCATCACCGACGGGTTTCGTAGTTTAGTCCGTGTGTACTGTGATTTGCTCGGTCTGCACAACATCAATGCTGCGCCTACAGAACAACAACATATGTACTTATAAGAACATGATTGCATAAACAAAAAAGAACACAATGCAATTTCAAATATTGTATCACAAATACCAGCAATATTACAAGGTTCAAATTCCAGCATAACGAGGCCCAAATTCAAAGATTACAAGGTACAAACTGACATTAGAAATCAAATCCAATCTTCAGGATCCATGGGATGAAATATTTCTGCGAAGGGATCATCCACCTAGAAGTCATATATTGGCTCGATAGAATCGCTTCCGAATAATCTGTCATATGAACTTCCAAAGTAAAAAATCAGCTTCTATAGAGCCTTTTCCATTCCGCTATAGATGCCTCCGCTGGTCAGTAAACCATCCATTGTGGCGCACTAAATATAGTGCAAACCTCATTACCTTGAGCACCCTTGCTTTCTGAACAAAGAAACTGGCAAATTGAATCTCTAGATTGGTGCCTCAGTACTCGTTCAAAGTAATTTCTGTGAGATGGAATTCAAGTCATTCGATGGGATTGTTATATTGCGCCACCTTTTCCACTACAACTCCTGCTTGTATCTGCAAACGAAGACAACCTATCAGTGCTTAGATGCAGTATCGAACACTACAGGCCTCTTTGATTTGCATGATTTATAAAATACATTAGTATATTGACATGCCATCTTCGATCGTTCATGATTAACATCTCAAAAAAATGTATATTACACATTTCATTGTAATCATGGGTGAAAGTACCAACAAATTGAACTCTGTTGTGGTTAAGAATTAACAAGAAAGGAACATCACCTCGACGTATAGCTTCTCCGCGCACGGAAAGCATATAAGGAACTTAACAACTTCATCCAGATTGGGGCCGATAGATTGTAGTGTCAAGATCTTCACTGTGCGAAGAGAAAATGCGAAGCTTGTGGGAATCATTTTCTGGATGACAGCCGAACATAGATCAACGAAAACTAGATAAAATGTGATGTACAATAATAAGAATGAGAAGAAGATTGTTGTACCTGAATGGGTATGGATCCAGTTGTAACAAGTTCAGAGAATTCAGCACACGAATACCCCAACACTGTCAATTTCGGTGCGCCAATGACCCTGATTCTTGTTCGACCTTCTTTATCAAGTACAAACAATCTCTCTAGAAAAGGCGCATTCTCAATGACCATATCATGAAACTCCCCAACTGACAGCGTGTTGCGGCACCAGCCATGCACATAAATCGTACGGAGATTCGTCGTAGCGATGTGGAGGCTACTGAACCCAAACATCATCTGAAGACAAAGGTACTCGAGCGTTGTACAGCCGCCGAGTAGGTGCTCCAAATCCGGCTTCGAGATGCTGACGCCAATGAGCTCGAGGTGCTTCAGTTTAGGGAGATGAAGAGCGTGCGCGACATTAATCTTGGGGGAAAGGCACCGCATGAACGTAGCGTGGCGCAGCGTGGGCGCGAGGCGGAGGACGGGCGGAGGCAGTGAGCGCCCATGTCTAGCATCAAAGTTGACCTCCTTGAGTTGATCTAGGGCGGGGGATAAGAACCAGTCGTGAAACTTGGGTTCAGCCTTGCAGTTTGAACAGAAAGTGCCGATGGCAAGGTGTCTGACGGGCGCAGTGTGCATGGCGAGGATGTGGGACAATGCGTCCAAGCGTTTGCGATCCCCGCTGCAGAGCTCGTTATCGTCGAGGAGGTCAATGGAGGTGGAGTGCCATAGGGGGCGCCATCGCATGGAGAGGATGGTGGTCTGCACGGCAGATTTGATGGGGAGGAGGGACATGATGGTTACCAACATCTCGTCGGGGATGCTACTGATGAAGTCCACGCTCGCCGGAGGCTCATGTGGTTCAGCCTCCACCCGCCCCCGCTTGTTGGCCGCCTCGTCGCCCATCGAAAAATGAGGTGATCCGCGGCGGCGGCCAAATAGATAAGACCGGAGGAGAACGTGTAGCACTAATGGAGAACTTGGGAGAGAATAGGGCTGTGGGTGGAAGTCTGAGGTCAAAGGGTTTGATTCCTGGTGAGCCAGTTGCGCCTACGCGGCGGACTGCTCGCACGCATCCCTTTGAGCCTGTGCGGCGGACTCCTCGCATGCGTCCCATCTAATCAAACCTGCACCCACAACACAGGCAGGGCCCACCTCTCATAGAGGCAGGGCCACGCGTATGCTTGATGAGCCCGTTCCCAAACTGTTTCTAAAAACCATAAAGTGTTCCGTGCTTGGGAACTAAAACCATCAATAAATATTGAGCTTGTTTCCTTTCACATTCCAAATTACCACGCGCTATTTTTTTCGCAAATCAGTTCACACCTACCAAACCTAAACGTGTTCTCACTTAGCAGCTGTTTACTGTAGTAGGCTATAAAAACACAAACTCGTACTTGAAAATTATCGCACATTCTTCACCCCCGCCACCAAAAAAACATGCCTTTCTTTGTTAGTCCTTCATTCCGTCTGCCATGGCCGGTAGGGGGGGTTCTGGGTCGAGATATAACCAGGGAAGAAAGACCAAAGCCGCGGAAGCAACCGAGAGGTTCCGCCACCGCGTCGTGGAAGCGCCAGAGAGCTCCAGCCACACCGCTTTGGCTGCAGCAGAGATGTCCGGTGGCACCGCGGACGCCCAGGAGGATCTTTCGCAGAGAGGCGACGGCTCTCACAGTCACAAGAGCATTCGCCTCGGAGGCGAACTGGACGATTTGGCAGTCTTTGATTCCTCATCCAGCGACGACATGCACACTGAGCTCGATAGGAAGGACGCCATGATCGATGACCTGGTGAAGCTGCTGGAGAAGAGAGACGCCTCGGTTGACAGGGCGACCAGCCTCGTGGAGAAACTTATGGAGGAGAACGACGCCTGGAAGAAACTGCTCGAGAAGAAAAGTGCCTCGGAGGGGAGGCTGAAAGAACTCTCCGAGGAACACTTGGAAGACTTGGCGAAGCTCTACATCGAGCGGGAGGGGATGGTGAAGGAATCTGTGGAGCGTGTGAAGGAACTTCATGCGTACGCGAGGCATGCCATCGACGCTCTTGAGCAAAGAGCCCGCGTCAAGGCCGCAATGCGGAAGATGTCGGATGAGAGGCGACAGGAGATGGAGGTCGTGGAGGCATTAATATGTTTTTTGTATAAATTTAGTCAAACTATGTTTAGCTTGACTTTGACCAAATCCTATATTCGAAGTAAAAAGAAACGGAGGGAGTAAAAAAGTGGACGCGTGGCACCAAATGGTTATCATACAAGTTTTGTATGTACATGAATTCAATAAACCAATATTATCAATGATTGCGGCTGAGCTATCATGCCTAAATGTTTCTAATTAATTCACATTCGTATGAAAAGGGCCCTAGAAAACTCAATTGATGTATAGAAAGGGCCGAATTGGTGCACTAGAGGACACGTTGAATGTAGTTTCGTCACAAAAGGTGTCATGTTCCCTATCGAAACCACGAGGTCAGAGCATGTGCCTCTAGTTCAAAATTTGAACTACGCATATTAAATCCCTAGAAAACTCAATTAATGTATAAAAGGGGCCGAATCGGTGGACTAACGACTCATTGAATGTAGTTTCACCAACAAAGGTGACATGTTCCCTATCGAAATCACAAGGCTTCTTGAATAAGCTTTGGCTTGTAAGATGCATGTCCCAATATTTGTCCCAAATTCATCAGAAAACAAAATGCACACTGTAGATGTGCCGTGGCATGACACTGTGTAAGTTTCGTGAATTCATGGCGAGCTTTGGGTTCTCTCGGACTTTGAAACCAAGATTATCAATGTTTGCGGTCTAGTCACGACACCGAGATGTTTGTCATTCAGTGACCATCAGTGCATGGGATCTAACCATGGACCCAATGACACAAAATGGTTTTTAATCCATTTTGGTGCACTGGAGCCAGTGCTTGTAATTCAAACTTAAGTTCTTCACATTAAGTGCATGCCTAGAAAACTCATATGTCGTTTCGACCACAAAGGTGACATGTTCCATATCGAAACCACCATGCTTGTCGTGGGAAGCTCCAATTTGTAAGAGGTTTGTCCCAAAACTTATATACCATGTCCTATAAGTGTCGTGTCGACACACTAGTTTCAATAATTTCACATTTTAGCATTGCACTTATATTAGCCTATGTTACATGTAGAAAAAATATCAACGCAAGAAGAGACATCGAATGCCGTTCCCTCCACAGAGGTGACATGTTCCGTATCGAAACCACGATGGTTCTTCAGAGAAGTTTTGGTGTGCAAGAGACTTGTCCCACATTGGACAAAAAATTATCATGTCGTATAAGTGTCGTGTCATGACACCGGGGTAAGTTTCAAGAATTTCAGACGAGTTGTGGATTTATGATGATTTAATAGCCAAGTTTCTCAATGTTTGTGGCCTCGTCATGACTTCGAGATGTTTGCAATCCATTCACGTTCATTTGCATGGGACCTAAACAAGGAACCCAAGGACACAAATACCTTTTTTAAACCCATGTTGGTGACACGAAGCATGTTCCTTTAGTTCAAATTTGAATTATGCACATTAAATGTCTACAAACTTGATTAGTGTAGTATACAAAAAGCTAAATGAACCATGAATAATTTAAAGCAGTTCTATACGCCTGTCTGAAGCTCGTGCGTGTGTAAGCACGGTGTGCGCGTGTCGTGCTAGCTCGAGCTTCCTTCTTTCAGAAGTTATCCAATTTGTATTAAAATGATGTTCTATCCAAACACGCTTCTCCCGCCACTCCCCCAATCGGTCTCCCGCCACTCCCCCAATCGGTTTCCCGCCGAAGTGCCGGCCCCGTCATCAACCTCCTAGACGAGGAGGACGAGACGGAGCAGGCCGGAGAGCAGGCAAAAGCGGCATCACGCCATCAAGCATCAGCAAGACGTCATCATCAGCCCCCATGCCACCATCGCACATGGTTTCAAGTACTACCAGAAACGTCTGTGATGCGTGTCTGGTCCCACCAGGTGCCCATCGGGGCACGCCTTGTATATGATAGGAGGCAACCGTTACCAGCAAGACGCGGCTTTCCAGTCCTTAACCCATTCGAATGGAAGTCGGAAGTTAAGCGTGCTTTCGATGGAGTAGTCAAGGATGGGTGACCGGTTGGGAAGTTGCTAGATTTCAAGGTTCATTTAGGCGGTGTGATATGATCACTAAAGGCATAAATAAAATGCCTGTAGTGATATGTCATTCCGGCTAAATAAATCTTGAGATCCTTGTTTTGAAAATATCCATGATTTTTTTTTGCTGTTTTGAAAATGTCAAGGATCGAGTGAGTGTGTGTGTGTGTGTGTGTGTGTGTGTGTGTGTGTGTGTGATATGTCATTCCGGCTAAATAAATCTGATCCTTGTTTTGAAAATATCCATGATTTTCTTTTGCTGTTTTGAAAATGTCAAGGATCGAGTGTGTGTGTGTGTGTGTGTACCAATGCCTGTGTGTGGACCATGTGCCTACATTGTGCGGTTTCTGATGACAAACCTATCGATGGGCCCTTAGGATCTGCCATGCCTTTTAATAACAATGCTGGAAGGCCAAGGATGGGTGACGATGTGTGTGTGTGTGTGTGTGTGTGTGTGTAAACCCATATGCTTGTGTGTGGACCATGTGTACATTGTGTGGTTTCCGATGACAAACCTATTAGTGGGCCCTTAGGGTGTGTCATGCCTTTTATTAACAATGTTGGAAGGCAAAGGATGGGTGACAGTGTGTGCGTGTGTGTGTGGGGGGGGGGGTGCGCGCGTGTCCGTGTGTGAACCCATGCCTGTGTGTGGACCATGTGCCTACATTGTTCGGTTTTCGACGACAAACCTATCGACGGGCCCTTAGGGTTTGTGATGCATTTTACTCACAACGCTGGAAGGCCAAGGATGGGTGACGGTGTGTGCGTGTGCGTGTGTGCGTCTCTCTCTCTCTCTCTCTCTCTCTCTCTCTCTGTGTGTGTGTGTGTGTGTGTGTGGACCATGCATGCGTCCATTGTGTGGTTTTCGATGACACGCTTATATACCGATGGGCCGCTATATATCATCCATTTAAGTGACAACGTTGGAACGTCACCCTGCTACGTGTCATGTGTGTGCGGGGGTGGGGGTGGGGGGAGGGGAACGATATATATAAACATACATACATACATACATATATACGTCCATAACGATCTAGGTAGTATATATATAACCAATCTTAAGGGGTATATATATATGTCCAGTTATCTCAGCTAGGTGCATGCCACATCATAGATAGTGTACCATTGTGTATTAATTGTTGAAACACCGGACCATGCCATTTTCGCATATACATTTGTCCATATGCAGGGGGATGGTGTTCTTCTAGCCCCGCTCAACTGATCTTCGACGACGCGCCAACTCGTGGGACCACATGATCTATATATCCCTCTTGTCCAATAACAATATGTGATGGTTTGGCCATATTAAGGTATAAATTCTCCTGGTTGTCTTATGAAAATTCAGACATGGATAAATGTTTGACAAAGTTTGAACCAGGTCATGTGTTCATAGGACCCCATATATCCTCCGGCACATAGTGTAGGGGGCAACACCCTATATTATGTTTGTCATGAAACCCTTTTCTGTCACATTGGACACTTTTAGGCATGCACATATGCAGCATGTGCCACACATTAAAGTTGCGCATTGCGAATTTAAACATGACAACACCATGTTCGTACATATATATACTTCATCCGAACCTAATTACAAGTCTTTTTTACAGATTTCACTACGAACTACATATATATTTAGGAACAGAGGGAATATATATTTGGGTCACTAGCGGGCGTGGTTATGTTTTGACCCTCTCTTGCGTTTTTTTCTCATTTATCTCGAAGATGCTAGTATTATGTAAAATAGCAAACGAAACTGACGAAACAACCGTATGCGATTGTACCCCGAGCAGACACGAGTGTGCTACTCTAACCGTGTGCGATGCCCGTACACAGCAAAATCGGCCTTGCCTAGTGGTGCCAACCGCAAGCGTCAGCCAGTGCAAATGGGTAATGTGCACAGTACAAACCCAAACCCGACAGCGACCTATAAAAGATCTCGCCGGCGGCGGCTAACAGCTAATTTTTCCACCGATAGCTCGCCACCACCACCACACACACCAAATGGAACTGTTGCTCAACCATGGGGATATGCATGGCGCCGTCCTGATAGTGTTGGACGACGACGTGATAGAGGATTCCGACGCGTTGGCCACCATGGCAGGCAACGGCAAACAGTGAGATGTCGCGGCCGCCGCCGACGGGATAGAGGATTCCGACGTGTTGTCCTACATGTCGGCCAATGGTCAAGCATCATCTTCCGCGGCCGTCGCCGCCGCCGACGACCCCGAGTTTAGGCATCGGATGCAGATGAACATCGCTTTGTCTATCCAGGAATCAGGCCTCGATGCATTCCTATGCGACGAGGATGAGCGTCGTCTCAGTGTTGGTGTGGAACAATCTATCGCATCTGCGGATGCCATCCGCAACGCGGCTAGGGATCTGAAGTGGCAGAAATGGCAGGAGAGTGCGAAGAGGAAGTGGAACTCAGATACAGAGGGCAAAAAGAGGCGGGAGCAGGACCAGAAGGCGGCGGAGTAGGCCGCCGCATGCCTCTCAGCCGTGTTGGAGGCCAGTGCAAGCCTTGCAGCTGCAGCGGTAGCCCTTGCAACAGCGGCCATGGCGACCAGGGAAGTAGCTCTAGCGAGATCGGTGCCCGTCTGTATCCCGATGGCCCACGTGGATGCCACGACATCTTCGTCAACAGCGGCAGACCTGGCGAGAGGCGCCGCGGTCGCTCCGGCCGAAGTAGCCCCGCCGGTCTTTGCCCTGGAACCAGTGGAGCTCATCGACTTGACGAGCTCCTCTGAATACTCGTTCTGAGGTGAGGAAGGTCATGACGACGACGGAGGCGCGGCATTTGTATGCATCCATGGCGTAGCGAATATTTTGTGCAGTTCATCTTCATGTAAATTGACGAACTGTTTGTAAATTACTGAGCGTATGAACTAATGTCAACTAATCCGCTGCAAAATAAGGCATTTTGTGTTGAAAATTTGCCAAATGTTAGTGTCATCTGTTTGTGGGCATGTGGATTGACGTCTGCGACTGAAATTGAGGATGAACCGTGTGAGATGAACCCACCTTGAGAAATCTCAGAAAGAGCTACCCGCCTCGAGCGATGAAAAAATTCGTAGTTTCGCGACACGACATTTCGTTACAGCGTAAAGCGTACACACTCTATTATGTTTGGACTGTGTGCGATCTTTGTTGCTCCCACCCAGTTCGTTTGCCAAAATTTAATTGGAAGCGGTATTTCAACTGGATGTTGCCTTTCCTCGTCCACCGCACCGACCCTATAGTAAAATTTCAGCTGTCGAGGCATTTGAACCGTCGCCATCCCTCGTCCACCTCCATCTCCACCCACACCATTATTACTAAAAATTTCAGCAGTAGCGACACATCCGCAAACACCCCCCCGTCCGCACAACACCCCCTCCCCCTTCCTCCCCCGCTTGAACCCTAGCTCGCCCCCGTCGCCGCCTCCCACCACCAACCTCAGCCGGTCTGCCTCGTGCCTCATAGCTAAACAAGTTCAGGGTCCCCACCGATCCACATACACCATCGCCGCCCTGAGTTTTTAGATGAGGCCGGCAGTGTCCCTTTCCCCCAGATCCCCATCCCGTACTCCAGAGAGTCGCAGCCTAATCAGCCCGACCACATCTCCCGTGGACCTTGAGGAGTGTATGAGCAAAAAGAGGTCTATCATGGTCTCTCTGCCATACGCTGGCGAGGTGGGCGCCGTTCGCATCGACCCTTCGATCCAGGACGAACACCTTGCCACGGGAGCCGGTGAGGACGCTACCTACGTTGCCATGCCGAAGGCTTCAAGTCTGCGGGAACGCGTGTTCCTATATCTCAGGAGAGCCAGCTACGACATCAGGCTCGTCAACATCACCGGCTTCACCCGGGCCATGTCACAAGTTAAGTGGTCCACCGGAAACGCCTCTGGTTCAACCGCCGTCGATCTCTCCAAAGGCCCCGCCGCTGATCTCCTCCACCTCACGGTCATGGATTTGCGATCCTTCTATGCCATCGAGCCCCTTTTGTCATTTCTGAAGGAAATGTTCTACGGCGGTGGCTTGGGATCCTTAGCTTCAAAGTCAGATATCATCCACCAAGATAATGGCACACACTACGGCTGTTACAACGGGAAACGTGCCATCTGCGACATCAGGGAGCGCACCCTGGGCACCTCATATCCCAAGTGGAAGGAGCTCATCCATGACAAGTGAGGCACCATCCTGTGAGCAAATCATACCTTTTGTAGCTAGCCGTCTCATACCCATTGGTGTAGTAGCTTTTGCCATGCGATAATCATGCAGTGTTTAATTGAGCATTTGTCTAGTTGTCAAGCAGATGCCTTGATTTTCTGTATCTGGTTGTTAGGTTGGTTGCATTGAGTATTTGTCCAGTTTTCAATGGCTATAGTTGGTTGTTACAGTGAGCATGAATGCCTTGTTTCTTTCAGTTATTCACAATGTGATGTTCATTATGTGCAAGTATGAACTGTGCAATTCAATTTCATCAATACCACCTGTTATGCCTGGTGTTGTTAACCTGTGCCCTTAACTCCCGCTTTAAACATTTATGCCTTGTTTCTCTGAATTTGGTTGCCAGGTTGGTTGCAGTGAGCATTTGTCTAGTTTTCAAGCAGATGCCTTGCTTTTCTGTCTCTGGTTGTTAGGTTGATTGCAGTGAGCATTTGTCTAGTTTTCAAGCAGACGCCTTGCTTTTCGTTATCTGGTTGTTAGGTTGGTTCCATTGAGCATTTGTCCAGTATCAAATGGCTATATTTGGTTGTTATAGTGATCATATATGCCTTGTTTATTTCAAGCAGATACCTCGTATACTTGGTTGATGTTAAGCCTGATGTACTTATCATGACTTTACATGTACTTGCACAGGACAACAATGGGAGTGGCCAATGTTTTCCACCGAGGTTCTTTTCATCCCTCCGCTTATACTCAAACTGTTCCATCATGTAGTGCATATAGATTTTTGTGATGTATCTACATATACCATCTAAAATGTATACACTATAAAATTTTGTGATGTGTCTAATGAAATGGAATTGCAATTCTAGATGTAAATGTTTTTCTCTACAAACTTGGTTAAAGTAAGTAAATGTTGACTTCTCAAAATGTTTATATGCAACACATTGTGGAACTAATGGAGTAATATACTACACCATTCTGCAACTGCATTTTAGCTTCAAATATTGGCTTCTTGCTTGTAGGTACATATGTCTTAGGTAAAGATCCATTCTTGGACCCTTTTTGCGTGTGGGGTAATGTAATATTCATGAACCAGCATCGAGTGAGGAAACTGAAAATGATTGTTATGGAAAAGAGACGAACAATGCCAATTAGACTATTTGTTTACGCTCTATCCAACACAACAGTGAGTTGTAGGATGGTAACTATGAACTCCATAGGCTTCTATTAGTATTGCCCATAATGAGTTGTTACACAACAATGTCTGAATCTTTTTCTTTTGCAGTGGTTCCCAAAGCAGTTTACTCAAGATTACCTCGCAAAGTACATGATTGCTGGACATGCAATGAAGGTTAAAATATATCATCAAGACTACAATGAGCATCAAGAAGTCGTAATGAAGACAGTGAAGGATGGGCGGGCGACCATCACTAGGGGTTGGCCTAGAGTCGTTCGTGCGTTAGGCATGGAGGAGGGCACAATATGGGCATTCCGCTTCACCTTCTCCAGCATACAAAATGTCTTTCGGCTCTCTCTTTACCGTCTTTAGTACAACCATGCTTCCATCATTCTTTATTTGTCCCTTCTGTACTTTCCTTTTTTGAGAATTGATGCTTATGTAGTTCTTGAGTATATGTACATGTGAATCGAATTATGCATTCGTTCTTAAACCTAAACATGATTCAATATGAAATACATGAATTCCTACTTTCAAATTTAAATTATGTGAATTATGAACAAAGGTATTTAATTAGGGGCAAATTCTGCTCTGCAGGCCATTACAATGCACACAGTTTGAGAAAGCAAAACGTCTGCGATCAACTCCAACATCGCACACGTTTCTCCATTCGAGGCGTGTGCGATGAATCTCGTCTTCGCGCACGGTCAGACGAGAAAGAACGTGTGATATTAACAACACCAGTGTTTGTGCTAGTCTCCTTATCACACACGATTTCGTATTTTGAACTGTGTACCATCGTAAACGTTGGTCAAAGAAGAACGCGTGCGATAGGCCTTCATCCGACATAGTTATTCTGGATGACACGTTTGGGAAGTATGGATCACACGTTTGGGACGTTTTATAAATCACAAACGTTTATCAAAAAACCCGCGTGTGGGATATATTCAACCTTCGCATAAGGTTTTACAATGATAAACGTATGCACTCTTATATCATATCACAGACGGTCAAAGTGGAACTAGGCTGTGTTTGGTTCAACTTCAGCTTTCAACTTTTGGGTCCAAAAGCTATAAGCTGAACCAAATGAGTAAATTTACAAAGCAGCTTTTGAGAATCTGCAGCTTCTCTGTAGTGTAAATTTTGAAGCTGGGATATCCCAACTTTTCAGCTTCTCAGCTTCTCAGCTTCTAAACCAACCATTTTTGGCTGTCCCCTAAAACCGAGTAGTATTTACCCATCAATGCCACTGGTAAGTCATACCTCTTCGTTGTGTTTCACATCCGTTTCAGCCAAACAGCCATTTCAGCCAAACAGCTTCCAGCTTTTCCACAGCTAAAAGTTCACAGCAGCTTTTTCACAGCTCACAGCTCACAACAGCTTTTACAGAATCTGCAGCTCAACCAAACACAGCCAATGTGTGTGATTGTCTCCTTATCGTACACGCTTTATAATCGTGAACTATTTGCGATTCGGTGCACATCGTAAACGGCACTTCATAGAATAGCGCGTGCGATGTTGTGTGATCTCACACGAGTTGTGTCGGGGATATAACTCCACGGTGTAACCCGCCCTACTGGGCTGGGTCAACACATCAACAGTCTTGTGACCCAGTTCAAGATGGGCCATGTCTCAAGTGCAAAATAAATAAGGTGGCGGCTGGTCAAGACGCCGGACGGCCCACCACCAGAAGATGGCTGCTCGAAGCCCATGAAGCTAAGGACACCGGTTCAAGTTTCCTTAAAGTGGAAGATAAGTTAGAGATATAGTAAATCACGGGTCATAATATGACCCGGACTCTGTTGTAAACCCTAGGGCTTGACCTGTATATAAAGGCTGGCCCCTAGGGCCGAAAGTAAAAAAGTTACAATCTCTCGATAGCTAGGTTAGAGATTCCGCACCCTTGTAATCGAGATCCATCAATCCAATACACGAAAAGCAGGACGTAGGCTATTACCTCCATAGGAGGGGCCGAACTAGGGTAAACCCGACTCTCTCTCTCACTTAACCCCTTCGAGTCGCCGCCAAGCGGCGATGGCCTCACATCTAAGTCCTGTTATGTGGCCATCTGCCGGGTTAACAAAACCACGATAGTTGGTGCCCACCGTGGGGCTCTCGCCCTGTGGAGTTGAGTTCTCGAAGGGAGCCCTTCCAAGGTTCGTGAGTTACGTGGTCCGTCGCATGACCAAGAGCCACCGTGGCAAGATCTACATCGACGACTCTGGCTGGGGCCCCGACGCCGACTCAGTTGAGTATGGTTACCGATTCCCCTTTGGCAAGATCCAAGTCTTCATCGGCAAGATCGGCGCGACGGTGCCCGAGCCGTACATCTTCTCCAACATCGTTGAACCGGCTTGGCATACTCAATCCGGCTGGCATCGAGCCGGCCGAAGCCATGACACTGTCGGATCTTCTCGGCGGGTTGTTCCTCTAGGCGAGCCGGCCGTCGAATAAGTGATCGTCATCAACTCGGACTCTAAGCTCGGAGTTTCATTCGGGACGGAGACTTGCGAGGAACGCCGTGGCCCCCCTCAGCAGGCCCCGTCTCATGCTATGGTAAGCACGGCGGCACAACCGCCACTCACACCTGGAGCCCCTGGCAGCTCTGATGAAACGCGCGACGACTAGGGAAGGGAGCTCCAGCAGCATGATGGACAAGGCATTTTTCAGAAGAATCTAAGGCAACTAAGTTGTGGTCAATACCACGTGTTCACCACCAATACCTGCAAGCGGGACAGCAAGGTTAAGAGTAGGGCTGTCAATATGGCTGAGCCAGCGGTCCCTATGTACCTTAACTGGTCCGAACACGTGATCACCTGGAGCAGAAAGGATCATCCCCCCCGGGTTGACAATCTAGGCGGCTTGGCGTTGGTAGTGGCACCGCAAGTTGGAGGATACACTCTGTCCAAGGTTCTCATGGATGGAGGCAGCAGCATAAACATACTATACTACGAGACGTTCCGTCAAATGAATTTGTCAGAGAGCACGTTGCTTCCTTCAACGACAGTTTTTCATGGGATCGTCCCTGGAAAGTCGGCTTATCCAATCGGGCGGATTAAGCTCGATGTGGCCTTTGGAGATGAGTCCAATTACAGGTGCGAGTCATTGATGTTTGAAGTGGTCAAGACCAAGAGCCCTTATCATGCTCTTTTTGGGCGGACGGCTTACGCTTGTTTCATGGCTCGCCCGTCTTACGTCTATCTCAAACTCAAGATGCCAGGACTTAAAGGGACCATAATTGTGGACGGAAACCGGAAGATAGCCCAAGAGTGCGAGGAAGGAGACGCGGCCTACACTAAGTCAGCTTGTGCCGCAGAGGAATTGAAGTTCTACACTGCCAATGTTGACCCGGCAGACATGAGCCCTCTCAAGAAGCCCAATACTGAGTCAAAACCCGAGCTCAAGTTCAAGCCGGCTGAAGATACGAAGCAAATTGACTTCACTCCAGGCGACTCGTCCAAGCAGTTCACCATTGGGACCGGCTTGGATGCCAAATAGGAAAGCGCGGTCATCAAGTTCATCCGTGAGAGTCGGGACATCTTTGCATGGAAGCCATCTGACATGCCTGGAGTCCCGAGAGAACTTGCTGAGCACCACCTTAATGTAGATCCCAAGATGAAACCAGTGCGCCAGTACCTCCGTCGTTTTAATGAGGAGAGACGCAAGGCTATTGGAGAAGAGGTGCCCGGCTCCTAGCTGTCGGGTTCATCATGGAAGTTTTTCATCCTGAATGGTTGGCTAACCCGGTGCTGGTGTTGAAGAAGAACGACACTTGGCGCATGTGTGTCGACTACACCGATCTCAACAAAGCATGTCCCAAGGATCCTTTTGCCCTTCCGCGTATTGATCAGATCATTGATTCTACGGCGGGTTGTGAGCATTTATGCTTTTTGGATGCATACTCCGGGTATCATCAGATCAAGATGGCTGTTGAGGACCAAGAGAAGACGACTTTTATCACTCCCTTTGGGCCTTTTTGCTATGTCTTCATGCCTTTTGGGCTCAAGAGCGCTGGGGCGACTTACCAGCGTTGTGTCCAGAATTGCCTCAAGCCGCAGATCAGGCGTAATGTTCATGCATATGTTGATGACATCGTGGTGAAATCCCAGAAGAAAGCAAGGCTACTGGATGACATCAAGGAAACCTTTGAAAATCTTCGGGTATACAAGATGAAGCTTAACCCAACGAAATGTGTTTTTGGCGTTCCTGCAGGCAAGTTGTTACAGTTTCTGGTCTCTGAGCGAGGCATCAAGGCCAACCCGGACAAGATCAAGGCCGTGACGTCGTTATCTGAGCCGACGAACGTGAATCAAGTTCAGCGGCTCACAGGACTCATCGCAGCTTTGAGCCGGTTCATAAGCCGCCTAGGGGAGAAGGCGAGCCCTTTTTATCAGTTATTGAAAAAATCAGGCGATTTCAAGTGGACGGACGAAGCCGGCAGAGCTTTTGAAGCGCTCAAGCAGCAACTTGTTAACCCGCCTGTTCTGGCTGCTCCCATGGAAAAAGTGCCTATGCTCCTGTACATTGCTGCCAACTCCAAGGTAGTAAGTGTTGCAGTTGTGGTCGAGCAGGAAGAAGAGGGAAAGGAATATCCGGTTCAGCATCCGGTTTATTTCGTCAGCGAAGTCTTGACCTTATCGAAACAGCGATACCCACACTGGCAGAAACTGGTTTTCGGGATCTTCATGGCGAGCCGGAAGTTGAAGCATTATTTCCAGGAACACCCGATAACTGTGGTTAGTTCAGCACCTCTTGGCGATATCATACAAAACCGAGAGGCCACACGCAGAATAGCCAAGTGGGCCATTGAGCTTGGTGACCACCACTTGAAGTACATGCCCCGAACCGCCATCAAATCTCAAGCTTTGGTGGATTTCATCAACGACTGGACAGAGATACAGGTCTCAGAGGATAGGCCAGATACCACGTATTGAACTATACACTTTGACGGGTCTAGACAGCTGGAAGGCTCGGGGGCTAGAGTTGTGATATCCTCTCCAAAAGGTGACAAATTTTGTTATGTCTTACGGCTTGTGTTCCCGTGTACTAACAATGCAGTAGAGTATGAAGTGCTCCTACATGGACTTTAGATAGCCAAAGAGATGAATCTTAGCCGGTCAGGTGTCTGGGCGATTCAGATCTATTGGCACAACAAGTTTCAGGGACTTGGGATTCTAAGGATCCTCTTATGGCGGCTTACTGAGGAGCAGTCTCTGATGTGGCGGGTCATTTCCAAGGTTATCAGGTCGACCATATAGATCGCCGGCTCAATGAGGCGGCTGATGCTTTGTCTAGACTTGGTTCCCAGAGAAAACCGGTGCCACCTAACATGTTTTTAGACGTCCTCCGCAATCCATCTGCCAAGTTACCATCGGAGGAGGATATAGGTACCCCTGACCCGGAAGCACAGATGGTGGCGGCTCTTCGTGTCACCCCTAATTGGACTATGCCATATTTGGCTTATCTAACCCGAGGAGAACTCCCAGAAGACGAAGTCGACGCCCGTCAAATCATCCGGTGATCGAAATCCATGACTATCATCAAAGGCGAGTTACATCGCCGAAGCAGCACTGGTGTGTTCCAACGGTGTGTTTCGCCTGAGGAAGGCCAGGAAATACTTAATGAAATCCATTCTGGCGATTGCGGGCACCACACCGGCTCACGATCGTTGGTCGCCAAGGCCTTTCGACTTGGATTTTATTGGCTGACGGCTCATGCCGATGCTGAGGGAATTGTGCGCAAGTGTGATGAGTGCCAAAAGTTTGGTCGACAGGCTCATGTACCGGCTCAAGAATTGCGCATGATACCAATTATTTGGCTGTTCGCAGTCTGGGGGCTGGATATGGTTGGTCCATTCAAGCCGTCCTCTGATAAAAAGACCCACTTATTGGTGGCGGTTGATAAGTTTACCAAATGGGTTGAAGCAGAGCCGATCAGCAATTGCGACGCGGAGACCGCAGTCAAATTTCTAAAGAAGCGGATTTTCCGTTTCGCTTACCCTCACGGCATCATTACTGACAATGGTACAAATCTGTCCAAGGGGGCCATGGAGCAATTTTGCCAGCGGGAGCACATCCGGCTCGATTTAGCAGCGGTAGCACATCCGCAGTCCAACGGGCAAGCTGAGAGAGCCAACCAAGAGATCTTGAGAGGAATCAAACCCCGGCTCATGGTGCCCCTTGAGCGAACGCCGGGTTGTTGGGTTGAAGAACTTCCCTCAGTACTTTGGAGTATTCACACAACGCCCAACAGATCCACAGGATACACTCCTTTCTTCTTGGTTAATGGAGCTAAGGCGGTTCTCTCGAGTGATATTCGTCAGGACTCACCTCGGGTGACTGCTTATGTTGAAGCGGATAATGAGCAAGCACGCCAAGACTCCCTGGATGCCTTGGAAGAGGAACATGACTTAGCAGCGGCCAGATCTGCAATATACTAGCAAGACCTACATTGCTACCATAGCCGTAGAGTCTGAAGCCGTACCTTTCAGGAAGGCGACTTAGTTCTCCGTCTGATTCAAGACCAAACGGGGATGCACAAGCTCTACCCGCCATGGGAAGGCCCTTTCGTCACCAGTCGAAACCTCAACAATGGTTCTTATTACCTGGTCGACCTACGAGAGGATTTATACACTTCTCAGGAGGAAACAACCCGGCCCTGGAATATCGCACACCTGCGACCTTATTACACTTAGGAGCCACCAGCTCACCTTTTTGTAATTCTTTTTCCCCCTGCATAATTCTGTATATACTTCTTTATGTTCAAATATAATAAAGCCGGCATCCCCGAAACTCGGGGCCACTGCCATTTCAGCCTATAAATTGAGCATGAGTCTTTATTGTTTGAAACATAGGTCACTTGGGGGCTTTGAACTTATCGAATTTAGCTTTCTCACCCTCTTGACCCGGCAAAGACGCCACTAAAATATGCTTAAACTTGCCTGTATGTTTGATGCGACTCCGAACAGATGACCCCATGTACTCTTGAAAGTTAATCCTTTTCTAGACCCTAAACTTTTAAGGTTAAAACATTGGCTTGTGTCATGAGAGAGCCGGCATATCGAGAGCTAGGACAAATCATGGGTTATTATGCCCGCTTCATGGAAGCAAGACTTGAGCCTCGAAAGCTAGTCTCTTTTTCTCCGAGTCTCATTGAGCTGTGTTATATATATATATATATATATACACTTATGTTTTTTCAGGTACAATATTGTCCTTGCCACCGGCTTATATTTGGATGGCCGTGTTACATAACTGAGTTCATATCATGACCAGTTCCCGGGTTATATGTCCTCGTATTATTGAAGGAAAAACTCAATTGACTTACGTCTTGAAAGAGCAGGCTATAGTGCCGGCCTACTCCAGATTTGCTATACGGACAAAAATGGCCAGAAATTAAGCAAGGAAAGTGCGGGAGTAAACAGTGCCACGAGCATATTAACAAGAAGCTTGTCAAAATCAGAAGTTTAGTGCTAGCAAAAGGCGCCAAGACGTGCACGATGGCACGACAATGCAAATTCAAAGTTATGAAGAGTATTACTCCTATTACAAGCTCTTAGTGGAGCCACATAATCCTTTGCAAAAAGTTTTGTCTTGCACCCAGGGGCTTGGCCGATGAGGTGACGCATCCAGCTTCAAAGCCGTCTTCAAGATCTATCATCGTCTGCCTCTGAACCTGACCCCGCCGGCTCGACGTCATCATCACCCTGCTGGCCTTTCTGTTGCCAATGAATTGAGAGAAAAGATTCAAAATTTGCAGTCCCTTCAACAAGAGCTAACGCATCAATGTCAGGAGCAAAAGTTGTCTTACGGCGAGGCGGCACCAGGTCAGACGGCTCATCCTTGGGCGCGCTGATGCGTTCATTATCAACATTGTAGGCTGGATGATACTTTGACAGATCAACCTCGTCGGCTATCAAAGACGCCAGTGGCGGGGTCTCCAGAAGACATTTGGCGTAATCTTCACGAGTGAAGGCTGACCCGTCAAGCTTAAATTCCGGGAAGCCGCCTTTCAGCTGCTCCACATCTAATTCTAGCAGATAAGCCTTTGCTCGAGCAAGCGCCATGTTCGCTCCAACTCGAGCCGCCGATTTCCGAGTTTCCGTCACCCACTATGGCATCGTAGAGGGCTGTTTCAGCATGTCCTTAATACTTCTCGGAGGATACTTCAAGTTTTTCACAGCCATGATGGAGTATACGGAGCCTGTAAACACCTGCTCTACATAGGTAAAAATGGTCTTCAACTTTACAAATGGCAGCTCTACAAGGTTGTGGTTTTTTTGCCCTGCGCATAAGGGAAAGTAAAATAAGTCGCCACAAGGTTTACAAAGCCGGCACATTGATGAAAGCGAGGCAAAAACACGTGCCAAAGATTGCTATCAACATATCGTTGATTTGCTTCACCAGGGTGGCATATCTCTCCTTTACTGGGCCCAAGTTTTTCTCGGCTTTCTCTGCACGTTTGGTCAAGACAGCTTTCTCCGCCTCGAATACTTTTACAACTTGTTCTAGACGTTCGTTAGCCTCACGGGCAGAATTTTCACAGTGAGCCGCCATGGATTCGGCTTCGGTTCTCAATCTCCTTTCCTCCTTGAGCCTTTTCTGCAGTCTCACGGCAACAGACTCAGCATCTTCACAATATCCCTGATGGATAAATAACAAACAACAACAATTATGGTATACAAGTCTCATGAAGATTGCAAGCAAATATCCTTGACACTTGGGGGCTAATGTAATTCAGCTCTCTTCAAATTAAAAAACGGAGAAGACCCGACTCATCTCAAGAAGATGAGCCGGCCCTTGGGGACTACAGGTCGAACTTCTTCAGTCTAAAAAGACCCGACTCATCTCAAGAAGATGAGTTGGCCCTTGGGGGCTACAGGTCGAACTTCTTCGGTCTTAAAAGACCCGACTCATCTCAAGAAGATGAGCCGGCCCTTGGGGGCTACAGGTCAAACTTCTTCATTCTAAAAAGACCCAACTCATCTCAAGAAGATGAGCCGGCCCTTGGGGGCTACAGGTCGAACTTCTTCAGTCTTAAAAGACCCGAATCATCTCAAGAAGATGCGCCGGCCCTTGGGGGCTACAGGTCGAACTTCTTCAGTCTTAAAAGACCCGACTCATCTCAAGAAGATGCGCCGGCCCTTGGGGGCTATAGGTCAAACTTCTTCAGTCTTAAAAAACCCGACTCATCTCAAGAAGATGTGCCGGCCCTTGGGGGCTACAGGTCGAACTTCTTCAGTCTTAAAAGACCCGACTCATCTCAAGAAGATGAGCCGACCCTACATGGATATTACAGGTGTTTAGTTATTCTATAAAACCGTCTTATCATAACAAGCTGGTCTTTGGAAGCTAATGGTAGTGTGCAAGATAATGGTGAAAGGGGGAGATTACCTCATATTTTTCCTTCATAGCATTTATCATGCTCTTTTCAATTTCCCGGTTCTCAGACAGCCGGGTCAAGTACTCCTGATACAGGTCTTCAACACCATGTATGGATAAGTCCAGGGATTCCTTTTTGGCCTTTCCCTTATCCAAAGTTGTTGATTCATCCTTGCTCACAATTTTAGCTAAGGAAGTGGAAGCGGTGGGGGCTTGCAAATTTTCTTTGACAAACACAACGTCTGGAACGTTGTGATCAGATGATGCCAAAAGTTCATCTACACAAGTTGATTTGGAAGGAAAGAGGGTTGACTCAATCTCAGGAGCAGCATCTATAAAAGTCGGCTCACTTATTCCGGGCATCTCAGTAGCAACCTCCGGCTCTACCCTCGCATCAAGTTCCTTTTCAATAGAAGAATCAACCATTGGAGTCTTCTTCAGTAGAATTGGTGTCTCTTGGCTCGTCGGTCTAGAGGATGACTCGCCCTTCCGTTTGGACACAACGGCTTTGGCCTTGGATTATTAGTACAACAAAAGTTATCACAAGTTGAGATTAAGACAATGAAAAGATACAATATGGACTTCGCAAAAGATGAAACGCTTACCCTCGATTGACATTGAAAGGGGGAAGCTGTGACGCGATTGAATCGCCTGACGATGAAGGAGAATCCTGATAAAGGGAATCTGAAGGACTGAGAGGTTGTTTAAACAAACCGGCTCTAGGGCAAGAATCAGTTGGACTATGGGCACCTCATGGCGAGGTTTGCGAGCCGGCGACGCACAAGACAAACTAGGGTCTTCATCATCCCGAGTCTTGTGTTTCGATGAGCTGGCAAATTGTGTGCTCGTCAAAAGAAAGTTAGGAGCCATATGAGCTTCCGGGTGTGATAATTTAACTTTCCGAATGGCTTGCCTTGGTTTCCGAGGAGCAAGCGTTTCTGAAGGATTGAGGGAAATTGGAGTTACCTTAGTTTCGCCGGCTTGGCTATATTCCGAGTCGTCCTGACAAGAAGGCGCGTCAGCAAGTTCGTTAAACAGGCGGCCAAGAGAATCAAGTTCTACCTCAAATTCCTCCTCCGAAGATGACACGGAGACTGGGGCATTGTTTTTTCCTGTAGTAGGAAGGGATGCATGAGGTTCAACTTTCCAAAAGTTAGAATCCGCCTGGAAATATATGAAACATATAATGAGCAAATGGCGAGTCAAGAGAAGCATGGATAAGTGACAATGGAAATAGTTAATACCTGAGGCGGCGGATTGAGAATGTAAAATGGAACCAAGACGGTGACGCTGCTTAACTCTCTTGAGACAGAGAAGAACTTCTGTGTTTCCTTGGTCAGAACATTATTGGTGAGATTTCCATGGGAAAACCGTTGAGGATCGTTTGAGGCATCCGAATAATCACACATCAGGCCGTCCCTTAAGTTGACGGGTTGGATCCGCCACTTTAACCAGCAACGAATCAAATCTATCCCGGTCAGGCCGTGAGCGGTCAGGGCTCTCAGTTTTGCATGAAGAGGTGTCGAATTTACTCTCTCTTCATCAGTTGGCCAACTCGGGAATTCCAGTTTACCAAGTCTCTCCAATCTGAAACCCGGCAAGGGATTTTCCCCTTCAGGTGAAGTACCTCTGCAATAAAACCAGGTTTTGTTCCACCCTTTTGGATGACTCACCAGCTTTGATTCTGGGAAGCCGTTGTTCTTTCTCTTCTGAATAGAAACGCCACCAAGCTCGCAGGAAGCACCGTTCTTTGTCTCTGTTTGATTGTTAAGATAAAAGAACTCTCTGAACAGAGTAACAGACGGCTCAACCTGAACGTACACCTCGCATAACACTTGGAATTGGCAAATGTTTGTCATGGAATTTGGGCTGATGTCTTGAGGCCTGAGCTTGAAAAAGTGCAAGAGGTCTTTGAAGAATTTTGAGCCGGGTGGTCGGAAGCCCCTGCGCAGATGATCAGTAAATACTACGACCTCTCCAAGTTGTGGTTGTGGGGCTGACTCTTCTTCAGGAGCTCGCCACTTTATAGTTTTTCGAGCCGGCAAAAGGCCTTGATCCACAAGGTTCTCCAGGGTAAGCTTGGATTCTTTGCTTTTTGCCCAGTTACAAACTTTGGAGCTCTTTGAAGTCATGGTGGGTTATGCAGTAGCTACAAATGTAATGAGAAGAATAAGCTGGAGTAGATTATAAGCCGCCTATATTAAAATACTATTATGAGCCGACGAAATTTGAAAAGGTCAAAGGGATATCTTTAACGACTTAGCGGCGACATTGGATCACGAACATGTTTCTATGAAAGTTTCTCTCTGGGCGGATCTAATTAAGCGAAGAAAACAATGGTATATATGTTCTAACCGACAACACGACCGAAGCTGCAGCAAGTTCAAAATGCAACTTCTGATGGTTTGTTCTAGATCTACTCTAAAGGAAATGGAGCGGAGGACATTCTAAAGATACATTGCAATGAACGGATGATATATGGATCCACTGATGAAGTTTCGGATGAACATCATGAGGACGGCAAGAACACCGAAAAATATCAAAACCCTAAATGGCCGGGATTCATACCAGATGATGTTGGAGCAGGAACGAAGATGATCGAATTTGTTTCGATGGTCGCGAGAGGGCTTGACGATGCCGGCAATGGAGTCGAAGGGCTTCAAAGTTGCCCGGGAGTTTTTGCTGGTGTTCGGTCAATGGAGAAGCATGAGGAGGAAGACGATGAGGAAAGGCTCCAGTGGGGTCCAGTGGGGTCTATTTATAAAGAAGAAGTAAGTGAAGCGGCACCGCGAAAACCGAAGCGACCGTGGTAAATTTGTGGCTACAAGCGTGCCTCGATTTTCACACCCGTCTGGATTTGGCGTGGTCTTCAAGGGGATACATTATGATGGCTTTGAAGAACAACGGTCAGCAAAGATGACGTCATGATAAGTGAACAGAGGAAAAATGACAAGTGTGGGAGCAGAATAAGCCGGTGTTGACAAAATTTGCTGAAGGTACCAGTTCAAAAATGAGTCGTCACAGGCAAAGATGAGCCGCCACAGGAAAGAAAAATCTATTGACATGAATGAATTCAAGTCAATCTGGGGCCTAATGTCGGGGATATAACTCCACGGTGTAACCCGCCCTACTGGGCCGGGTCAACACATCAACAGTCTTGTGACCCAGTTCAAGATGGGCCGTGTTTCAAGTGCAAAATAAATAAGGTGGCAGCTGGTCAAGACTCCGGACGGTCCACCACCAGAAGATGGCGGCTCGAAGCCCATGAAGCTAAGGACACCGGTTCAAGTTTCCTTAAAGTGCAATATAAGTTAGAGATATAGTAAATCACGGGTCATAATATGACCCGGACTCTGTTGTAAACCCTAGGGCTTGACCTGTATATAAAGGCCGGCCCCTAGGGCCGAAAGTAAAAAGTTACAATCTCTCGATAGCTAGGTTAGCGATTCCGCACCCTTGTAATTGAGATCCATCAATCCAATACACGAAAAGCAGGACGTAGGCTATTACCTCCATAGGAGGGGCCGAACCTGGGTAAACCCGACTCTCTATCTCACTTAACCCCTTCGAGTCGCCACCAAGCGGCGATGGCCTCACACCTAAGTCCTGTTACGAGGACATCTGTCGGGTTGACAAAACCACGACAAGTTGCAAGGATGAACCGTATGGGAAATACACATATCTCAAACGATTATCCGGTGACCCTCGTTCGTGATAGATGCGGACATCCCATACGCTTAGTTTTGCCAAACGTTTGTGTTCGTTGGCCACCATCGCCGACGGGTTTGTCGTGTCGTGTGGGATGGACCCCCCTATCGCCCACACATGCAAGGCGACGGTTTAGAACTACGTCGCGGAAAGGGGTTAAAAACCGATTGTATAGCACATCGCTGCACCAGTGAAGGATCCCTATATCAAGAGGGGAGAAATTTTAAAGAGCCTTTTTAGATGTTAAAAGGGGGAGAAAAAGTCTTCAAGGATCCCTTAGTCTCAAATACTTTCAAGGATCCCTACTTTCTATGATCCTTATTCTCAAGGACCCCTTCCCTCTCAATGATCCCTATATGTGACCCTTTGTGTCACCCTTTTTGGAAATTAATGCCAAAGGGGGAGAAATCTCAAAGCTTCAAAGCTTATGCTCATACCAAAGGGGGAGATATATATTAAGGGGGAGATATATGTTAAGGGTGAGAAATATCAAAGCATCTATGCTTAAGGGAGAGAATATATCAAGGGGGATAATATCTAAGTACATCTAAGCTTATGCTTACCCAAAGGGGGAGAAATCTTTGATTTGATTGCCTATTAGTGCTAGACTTGTCTCACCCTACCTACTCCCAATATCTACATGCTAAGATTTAGGGGGAGAGGAAGGGTTTCAGATGTTTCGAGAAATGTTCTGGTGCAAGGACACTTCGGCTGGGCCAAGGGGTAAGTCCCACAAGAATTTAGGATGGTACAAAGGGGTTTTGCGGAGGTCAGGGACTAGACAAGAGGGTCCCTGACATCTGGCCCTAGGCGGGACGCCGAGATCTGCTACCTTTCGGGAAACGCGAGGACCTTGGCGTTTCGTATTCGAAACCGAGGAAGACTCTTCCTTGTGTTCCAAAACCCCAAGTTACGACCCTAGGGCTCAACATATAAATAGAGGGGTAGGGCTAGCCCCAAATACACAAGTTTTGGTGCCTCCTCTAGTTCATCTAGTTCTAGTTCTAGTTGTCCCAAGTTGACTAATTAGAGCTAGGTCTGATGTCTACTACACAACTTTATTATTGTAGACTCTGTTGGGCCTCCAAGCGCAAAGTTTTGTAGGAGAGTAGCAGTTTTCCCTCAAGTTGATGACCTAAGGTTTATCAATCCGTGGGAGGTGTAGGATGAAGATGGTTTCTGAAAGCACATATGCTCCCTTGGTGGTTTTGATAATTCATGACAACATACATTGTCTCTTGTACTAATAGTTTTATCTAGTTCATTTCAGGTTTAGTCCACAGAGAGGATTGGCTAAAAGATTGTGTGGAGAACCTCACAAAGGAAAGGAAGGAATAGGATTGGCCATGCTTCAAGACCAAGGACTCTACATTTTATATTTTGTGAGAAATCACTTTGAGTCCATAGGAAAGCCAATACTATTAAAAGGGGACGATGTAAATATGATGATCTGGTTGCTCAAGTGCTTAGAGTTAGCCACCAAAAATACTCACCCACTTTCCCACACATATCCTCTGTCCAAAGCCTAAAGTCAAAATTCGGTGCCACCAATATTCCCATTCGGATCCACCGAGTTTATCCAAGACAGAAGCCAAACCAAACCCTAGCACCTCGGTACTACCAGCTTTCCATTCGGTGCCACCGAAAACAGTGACCAATTTTTTGGTTAGCCATTTTCAAGAATCGGTACCACAGAGTTTTGAGAATCGGTCTCACCGAGATTTGGACCAACTTTCTGGTTAGCCATTTTCAAGAATCGGTACCACCGAGTCTGAGAATTGGTCTCACCGAGTTTTGGACCAACTTTCTGGTTAGCCGTTTTCAAGAATTGGTACCACCGAGTTTTGAGAATCGGTATCACCAAGTTTTGGTAACTGCCTAGGTCACCCATATCGGTACCACCAAGATTTATATACCAGTTCCAACGAAAAGCCCAAAGTTGCCTCATTTTGAACTAGTCGGTGCCACCGAGTTTCTACTTTGGTTCCACCGAGTTGGGCAATAATGTTGTAACGGTTAGATTTTTGGAGAAGCCTATATATACCCCTCCACCACCACTCACTCGCAAGAGAAGCACTCAGAATAGATCTCCACTTGCCATATCCAATTTTCTGAGAGAGAGCCACCTATACCCTTGTGTTGAGGTCAAGATCATCCACTCCAATCATATGGATCTTGATTTCTAGCCTCCCCAAGTTGTTTTCCATCCAATCAATCTCTTCTACCCATGACAAATCTGTGAGAGAGTGATTGAGTGTTGAGGATACTATCTTTTGAAGCACAAGAGCAAGGAGTTCATCATACTACCACATCTATTACCTTTTGGAGGGTGGTGCCTCCTAGATTGGTTAGGTGTCGCTTGGGTGCCTCCTTCTTCGTGATTGTGGAGTTGAACCAAGAGTTTGTAAGGGCAAGGAGATCGCCTACTTCGTGAAGATCTACCCATAGTGAGGCTAGTCCTTCATGGACGGAAGCCGTTATGGAATAGTCAAGGTTGCTACTTCGTGGACCCTTATGGGTGGAGCCCTCCGTGGACTCTCGCGACTGTTACCCTTCGTGGGTTGAAGACTCCATAAACGTGCACGTACGATAGCACCACCTATCGGAACCACATGAAAAATCTCCGTGTCTCCATATTGCGTTTGATCTTCCTATATCTACTCTCTTACATATGCTTGTCTTTACTTTTCTCTGCCATACTTATTGACTAGCATGTGTAGGGTGCACTAGACTTGTTAGAATTGCTAAAATCTGCTAACCAATTAACTTGGGAAAAGGTTAGGTTTTTAATTTGTCAAGTAGTCTATTCACCCCCTATAGACATCCCTTCTAGTGATCCCATAGTTTCTCTCAAACAACCATGCAATCAAATACAAGAAATCACGTGTGTCCCCAACACACCCAATACAATGGTAAATAGTATAGGTGCACTAGTTCGGCGAAGAGATGGTGATACAAGTGCAATATGGATAGTAGATATAGGTTTTTGTAATCTGAAAATATAAAAACAACAAGGTAGCAAGTGACAAACAGCGAGGAAAACGTTATATAAATGCTTGGAAATAAGGCCTAGGGTTCATACTTTCACTAGTACAATCTCTCAACAATGCTAACATAATAGAATCATATGATCATCCCTCAACATGCGATAAACAATCACTCCAAAGTTCATATCTGGAAGAGAACATAAGATGAAATTGTTGTCGGTAGTAGAACCACCTCAAAGTTATCCTTTCCGAGCAATCTATTGAGCTATTCCTACAAGTGTCACAAACATTCCTATAGTTCGTACTAAAATAACACCATATGATACGCATCAATCAACTCTAATGTCATCACAAGTATCCGTGAGTCAATTATACGATATGCATCAAACAATTTCAGATTCATCATATTCAATCCTCGCAAAAGAACTCCAAAGAGTACCCCAAGATTTCTATCGGAGAAAGTAGGACAAGAACGTGTATCAACCCATATGCATAGATTACCCCAATATCACCGCGGGAATCCGCAAGTTGATTACCAAAACATATATTAAGTGAATCAATAGAATACCCATTGTCACCACGGGTATCCACATGCAAGACATATATCAAGTGCTCTCAAATCCAAAGTATTCAATCCAACATACCGAGATCTCAAAGGGAAAGACTCAATTCATCACATCAAGATAGAAAGGGAAGAACACCATATGATTCAACTATATTAACAAAGCCCGTGATACATCAAGATCATGCCATCTCAAGAACACGAGAGAGTGAGAGATCAAACACATAGCAACTGGTACATACCCTCTGCCCCGAGGGTGAACTACTCCTTCCTCATCATGGAGACCGCTGGGATGATGAAGATAGCCTCCGGTGATGTTTCCCCCCTTCGGCAGGGTATCGGAAAGGGCTTCGAATGAGATTTCTTTGATATGGAGAGTTGCGGCAGCGGAGCGAAAGTTCTAGGTTAACTATCGGGGGTTTATGTATTATAGGATTTTTTAGCGTTGGAATCACGTCAAACGAAGTCACAGGGTGGTCCCAAGGTAACAGGGTGCCCCCCTGGGCATGCCCTCTTGCCTTGGGGGCACCTGGTGGCCCCCCCTCCAGTGGTTCTTCGCTCCAGTATTTCTCATATGTTCCAAAAAATCGTCAAAAAGTTTCGAGCGATTCCGTGAACTTTAATGTTCTGCACAAAAACCACACCACGGTAAATTCTGTTGAAAACAGCGTCAATCCGGGTTAGTTCCATTTAAATCATATAAAGTGCATTAAACCATATAAAAAAACTGCATCAAAACCATATAAAAAAACTGCAAACATAGGTAAATATGGCATGAATACTTCATAAATTATCGATGCGTTAGAGACGTATCAAGGTCCAGTTCCTCTAATCCTCATAATTAGAAGCCCAATGTGGTTCTAATCTCCTCCCTCTAATTCTCCGGTGACGATTAGCTCTGGACGGCGAAGCACTGCCGGATCGTCAAGACTATACGCTTGCAACCAAGTAGAGAAACCGTGCTTTCGATCTTCCGTTCGAGGGATCATTCATCTACGGTTCGAGGGACTCCAAGTACGATCCACATCGTCACACTCTTCTTCCGCTGCAACTCGGCGACGGTAACGATCGTGATCCCAACCATTATTGTATCTTCATAGTGTTCCTGGTTGATCGTGTGGCGATTTTTTTTCTACTACGCTTCCCAACAACCTCCTTTGTCATTGTTGATGCAATCACTCTCTCCGCGCCACCGACCGTATCCACGACCTCCACCGTAGTTCCCATTGCCGGCGGGCTGCCGAGTTGGTGGCGGAGGCCTGCTGCTCAAGACAAAGCTTGCCAATGAGGAAATACAAAATAAGCATAAAAGTTGTCGAGGCTCACTCGAGCCTCATGTGTTGCAATTGAAGTAACAAGGGGCTTGTACTCCGAGCCCTAGCGAGCATGTAGCTTGGTACTTCTTCGTCGGAGGGGGGATTGCCGAGGGATGCCATAACATCACATACCCCTTAATGTAAGCGGTAGGCGACAACATATAGATGCATCATGAGTTCACGATTCTATGAGGAGAACATTGTGTGCAACACGTCTTAGACGATGTGGGAGATGTTGAACATCGTGAGTTACCCGATGATGTACTTCATCATGGAGGAGCACTGTGCGATGAGGACTGGGTCCTCTGGGTAACATCAAAGGAACATTGGGTTTAGTACGAACGGATGTGTCATTGTCTCAAGTAATGGTTGCTGACAGTATGGGAATGGTTCTGTCGACATAGTGGAAGAAACCATGTGAATCCTTAGGAGAGGAACACCCTTTTCTCTTGTCATGTAGATGATGGTCATTTAGCTACGGAAAGCGCCATTGGAGGGTACAATTGCACCAAAGGCACAGTCGGTGAGAGCAAGGGTTGTTCCCCCACGAAGGATTGCAAAACAGGGGAAGGGATCACATTGTGATACCAAGCCACACAGAAATATTTGTCATAAATCCCTCGTAGGGTGTTGCAGATCTCTAATTTCTATCACGTGTTTAGTTGCTTATTGGGTTGTTGCTCTCTATTTACTTACTCATTTGATGATTGGATTACAAGTTAGGATCAACAAAACATCTCAATCAGATCATAGTATAATGCCTTTTAAATAAACACCTACCGACTATACAAGTTTATCCATAAATTGCTAGACATGTGACAATTAACAAACAGATTCATATATTCATATCTCGCCATCCCAAAGCTCCTCTGGTGATTTGTAAGGCCCGTCAGGCGACATGAAACGGTCCCCCAAAGACACCCGCCTTTGTGGTATTGTGACGATCACCCCCTTGTCCTCCTCGCTCAACTCCCAATCGAAGATCTTCATGTTCTGCTTCAACCTCCCATTGTTGTAGCTCCTTGCCACGAAGCACACGCCCTGCTCGTATAGCCACCTCAACGCCACCTGTGCATATCATCAACAAGACATGATCGATGTTGATTTCCCTTACAGTTCCAAAATATAAACACAGCTCTATATCATAGTTTGCATTTTCGTCGGTGCCTTTTTTGACTGAAATTTCATAATAATTTTGCAGGACTTGGGTGCATAGAATCTATTTTTTCACTTCTAAACTGTTAATCAGATTAAAAATCTCCGATTTTTTTTAACAAACCAACATGCACTTCTTCTTTATATTGATTTCTAACAAGATTCAGCGTGGTAATGCCCATAATAGAACAACACCTGTTGTTTTTAAAGCCAGAATAAGATGTCGCATACCATGAATTCATATGGCATGTTAAAAACATGTGAAACTCATAGATAGTTGTTATGTTGACTCTCTTAGAGCATCTATAGCCGGAATTTGCAAATCCGGTCAATCAAACGCGTGCGGACGCGTTACGCGTCTGGACGCGTCCTCGGGCACTGACCGGTCCCGCTTCAAATAATGGATTCTACATCCGGACATCTCAAATCTCACATCTCAAATCCATACAACCTATGCAACTACTACGTCGATGCATACACACATCGTCCGGCTACTCCATCAATATTAACATGCCATCGGACTACCAAAATTTAGCATGTTTGGCTATGGTGGAGATCATCCACGGCTGCCCTTGCCCTTCCCGACGCCCTTACCGTCCTTGTCGTGGAAGTACCAGTCGAAGACGCAGTACAGATCGAGCCGGATCTGCTCGTCACCGGAGCTGTCCTCGCCGTCGCTCTCCTCCTTCGGTGGCAATCCTGCCATTTCACAAACCGCCTGATTCTGCTCGCGGGCGAAGGCGCGCGTGTTCCTCCACTGTCGTTTCTTCAAAATGCGGGTGCGGATGGCTTCCTCGTGTGCGGCCGCCAGCACCGCCGCATCAGTCACCTCCGCATCCGCCATTTTCTCCGCGAGATAGGCCTCGGCGACCCTTATCCTCTCCTTCCCATGGCGGGCAGCCCGTTCCCGGTGGGACTCGAAGTCCGCCGGACTGGTCGATGGCTCCGCCCGCCGGGACCTCGATGATCCCCCGGAGGAACCGAGCGCCCGTTGAGCGAAGGTTATGGAGTCGCGGCAGACAGATCCTGCCGTCGGTCGGGTGCTGTCTTCGCGGGAGCGGCGGAGTGCAATGCGAACCGCCATTGCCTCCTCCAGTCCGCAGGGGACGACCCCTCAGTCGATGGATCCGGACTAGTCGGAGTCAGATCTGCTACCCTCCATGCCGGAGAAGGCCGGAGATCGCCGGAGGTGAGTTAGGGTGGCGGATGGGAGTGGAGGGGGGTGGAGTGAGGTGACTAGGGTTTGGTCCGGCAAACGGATGAGGACGAATATATGTTGGGTCGATACGGGCCTGTGCGAGCCAGGCGTGCATGCCCGGGCGCGCCCGGGCTCCCCCGTATCCGCCCCATATTTGGGCTGGATATGAGGGGTGCCGGTCAGTCCGGGCGTTTAAGGCCCGTTTGAGGGGGGCGGCTGGGTCGATTTTTTGTGACCGGTCAGTGACCGGGCGGCCTGTCCGGACGTTTGTGACTTAGAGCATCTACAACCGAACATAGCAAATATGACCCCCTAAACGCTCATGGACGCGCCCGGTCAGTGACCGGGCGTGTCCCCTATTTGTCCGTCCGCGCGGCCACACTCTTCATTTTTTCCTCGTATATCCGATCACTTGCATGTGATTGGTGGAGAGGAAGAGATAAAAAAAAGGTGGTCGGGGGTCGGGTCGCGTCCTACGTGGCGGGCTGACCGGGCGCGCGCGTCCGCGAGCCCTCATATCCTCCCTATATTTGAGATGTGTACGAGGGTTCGCGGACCATCCGTGCGTATAGAGATGATATAAGAGGTCCGGTTGAATCAATTTTTTTCTTCTCTCCTGTCCGATCATTGATCCGGCGCGTCCGCGGACGTACGAAGGGTCGTTTGAGGCATTCGGTTGTAGATGCTCGTAGACTACGTTTGGCGTTGTGACGAATTATGCTAACGGGTTTACCCCGTTTACCCAACCCGTCTTTGCCTGTTTTGTTTCAAACTTGAAAAAGGTGCTTCAGGAACAAAACTTATGCGGGAACTGAAACTGATCTGACACGAGCTAATTTAAAAAAATCATCTGATATAAACTTCACTGCAATTTAGTGGTGAATTTTAGGAAAAGAAAACATTTGTTTCTTCCCTTGATGTGTACCTGCGCGACGGTCTTGCCTCTGGCGGCGGCGACGTTGTGCAAGACGCCGCTCTCCATGACGGCGTCGGAGCCCCAGAAGGCGCCGTACGCTCCGAGCGGCGAGTAGGCGGCGACGATGACGCCGTGCCGGGCGCACACCTCCCGCACCTTCTCCTGTCTCCACCCGACGTTCATCTCGACCTGGTTGACCGCCGGCGGCACGGCGACTAGAGCCAGCAGCCTCTCCATCTTAGCCCCCGCGAAGTTGCTCACCCCGACGGACCTCGCCAGGCCCAGCCGGTGGCACTCCTCCATGCCGCGCCACACGCCCTCCATGTCGAACTCCACCAGCGTGCCCTTGTCCACGGGGACGCCGCCGGTGGTGGCGGCCACGGGCCAGTGGACAAGGAAGAGGTCGAGGTAGGCGAGGCCGAGGCGGGCGAGGGAGTCGCGGAGCGCCGGGACGACGCGGCCCGGGCGCGCGTCGGAGATCCAGAGCTTGGAGGTGACGAAGAGGTCGGCGCGGGAGCGCACGGCGCCGGAGCGGACGGACTCGGCGATGGCGACGCCCACCGTCGGCTCCGTGCGGTACATGGAGGCTGTGTCCAGGTGGCGGTAGCCGAGGCGGACCGCGTGCACGATGGTGTCCGCCAGGTCGGCCGGCTTGCTTGGGGAGCCCGTGCCGAACCCCAGCACCGGCATCGCGTGGCCCGTGTTCAGGATAACGGACGGGATCGCCGTTGCCCCGGGGCCAGCTTCGTGTCCGTCGTCGCCGGCTCCGGTGGCCATGGATGGAGTTCTTTGTGATCGGTTGAGCGGTTGGGTCCAGCGTTTTTGGCCAGTAGCACAATGGATGCCGTCGTGGAAGGGGGAAACGCAGGAGAGGGTCAAGAAGACTGTGCAGCTTGGCCAAGCACGGATTGTCTGATTGACATTTGCCAAACTGAGTAGGAACTGACGCCACGTCAGGATCCAAGCAACGTGTCGGCGAGATGTGATATACATTGTTTTTCTTGTTGTAGCGTTCCGGTTAGGATGCTCACATCCACACACCAAACTAGAACTTGACGGCAAACCAACCCGCGATTGAATGGTTAGAGGGACTGTGGTATCCCCAGCCCACCAGGGTTCAAATCCTGGTGCTTGCATTTATTTCTTGATTTATTTCATGATTTCCGGCGATGCGCATTCAGTGGGAGGAGACGTTCCGTCGACGATGAGGTGCCTACGGTGACTTCGTAAATTTCAAGATGATATGCCGGCTCAGTCTCTTGGAGGTGCTCATAGGGGTAGGGTGTGCGTGTGTGCGTTCATAGGGGTGAGTGTATGCGCGTGTATATGAGCGCTTGCGTCTGTACTGTGTTAAAAAAAAAAACTAGAACTTGACGCGCGCTCTGCTGCGCCGATTTTCGTTGTCACGTTTGTTGTGTAGGTTTTTCAGTCATTTCATTATTATCGATGTTTGTTGTTCAGTGTGGTGTTTGTTTTAGGCCTGTGGCTAGCTTGATCCTCTTTTTCCTTTTTTGACTGGACACGGAATTTTAGTGCAAGAGAGGTGAGAGGTTGTGGTTCTTGCGTTTCTGCATGTATGATATTCACTGTCAATTGATGGCTAATTTTTTTAAAATATTATTTATTTTTTATTAAATTAGTCACATATTACGCAGGTTCAAATATTTGCAGAAATAATACAGCATCGGCCGTGGGGAAGCCGACTGGATCCAGTCGGCCTCGACAAAACAGACAGGATCTAGTCGTCCACACGGCGGCCGATTAGTGGACTGTCGGCCACGCGGCGGCCGATAATTGGCCGAAACACGTCACTCGGCCTAGTGGCTTCCAGTCGGCCTTGGCGCAGCCGATTGGGCCTCCAGTCGGCCTTGGCACGGCCGATTGGGCCAGTCAGCCCTACCGAAGCCGACAGAAGCACGCTCAGGTCAGGCCGCGCCACGCCCCCTTCTTCCTCCTCCATTTCTCTTATGTTCTCCCTCCCTTCTCTCTCCACCCGGAAATACCCCGATTTCTACACGATTTTTAAGCCGATTTCTTCCCCGTTTTCCACCGTAAATTGATTCTAGAGGGTTAGGGGAGACTAGGAAAACCTCGATCTCGTGATGGGGTAGCTCATAGTGGTGGTGGTGACCATTTTTTGAGCCGGTGGTGTTGGAGGTGGTGGTGGTGTTGGAGGTGGTGGTGGTGCCGATGGTGGTGGTGAGGTGGTGGTGGTGCCGGTGGTGGTGGTACTGGTGGAGGCTCCGGTGTTCGTCGCCCGTTCCCATGTTTGAAGGTCGCTGTTCATCGTTTCTTCGCACGCTTCAAGGGTAAGATTCAACATCCGTTTTCGTAGTATTTAGTGGTGTGAATATTTGTAGTTGCTTCGGTAATATATGTAGATGCCAAATATTTAGGTTCGTGGAAATTTTTAGTTGCTCCGGTAGCTTTGGGCAATATATTTAGGTCTGTGAATTTTTAGGTGGTCCGATAATTTTTTAGTTAGTCCTATAGCTTAATATTTGTTTATGTTGAATAATTTTTTCGGTCAATAGAGATGTCTGATGTAGTGAAGTTAGGTTTTTACTACGGCCCTGGTACTGTCCAAACAAATGAGATGGGAGCTGATCTGAGTGAATTTCAGTACATTGAAGTGCCAGTGACTGCCCCTGAAACATGGTATGTTAGTCAGTTGACAGAATGGCTGGCCGGATGTTTAGGGTTTAGTACCGAAACACACACCGTGGGTGTTCATACTAGCACAGCAGCCTCCGCCCCCTCCGCCACCTCCTGACCAGGCTGGCAGTTCGGCGTGGCAGCAACCACAGCAGCATGGTCCCTCGTCCAGCTTCTCGTTTAGGCCTCCACCACAACAGCAAAGTCCCACATCGGGTTTCATGTTTCAGCCGCATCCTGGTATGTCTCTTCACATTTATTCTTTACAATATTAATTGAGACTACATATTTCTTCATTACTTATGTTCCCTCCTGCAGGATCCTTCGAATATCACCAGGCGTCGGCGTCCGGATCCGGGTGGGAGAGTGAGGGTGAGCCAATATCGCAGCACAACACTTGGATGGACATGTTTTCGACTCCTCCACCAGGACCCATCCAGGATACACTGGATGACCAGGACGGGTTCGAGGTTCCTGTTCATAACATTAGGCCACCCCACAGGTTGGGCTGGAGTACGCCTAGCACACCGCCTGAGCGCCGAGGCAGGCGTCGTCATTGACGCTTCCATCTATCAGTAGAGACATGACTATCTAATTATGTATCAGACATATGTCTATTCTATGTATGGAACAAATGACTATCTACTTATGTATGAGACATATTCATGTTCTACTTCAGTCCTCAGTTAGTTTAGCGGGAATAATACTTAGATATAACATAATGCCCCTACAACAAGACAATACAAACAAATAATATAAAGACATCTGAATTAAACAGTACAACTGAAATTAGAAACTATAGCTTAAAAACTACATGAAGGCATCATCGTCATCCTCCGTCGGTGTAGAGCTCTTGCCCTTTGTCGAAGCAGAGCTCTTGACGTGCGACGATGCAGAGCTCTTCCCCTTCGACGATGCAGAGCTCTTCCCCTTGGACGATGCGGTAGTCGTGGCCTTGGTGCTCGGCATGAAGATGTCGTCTTCGTCCTCGCCGTCGTCTGTTCACCAAGTTGTATTTTCTACTGCAATGTTCAAGTAAGATTCACACTTATGAAGTTGCTTCTGCCATCTTCCATGCAACCTGAGAGGTTCTTTCCGTATCTCCTCAAAGGTCCTTGAAGGCCAGCCGCTCCTAGCTAATGCGTGAGCCAGCTCATTCAGTAGGGTGTCACTACTGATGTGTTAGTCCCATGGAACTATTCTATTGTCTATCTTGAAATTGTTGGCTAAACGCAGAAGACATCGACACATCTGAGGGTGAAAACTACGATCAAAAGGATAACCGGACATCTTGGCGCTACTACAAGACTACACTAGACTGCTTTCCCACCTTCATGTGGAGGGGGTTTTATAGGCTGAGAAGAGAAGAATAGGTGGGAACCCAGAAGCGGGAAACTTTGGCGGGAAACAAGAAGCGGGAAACTATGGCGGGAAATAAGAAGCGGGATACTATAGAGGGAAATAAGAAGCAGGAAACTATGGCGGGAAGTTAGAAGCGGGAAATTATGGCTGGAAGTTAGAAGCGGGAAATTTAGAAGGAAACATACCACGCGGGAAACTAGAGTTTTTTTTGTTATTCAGGTCACCAAAAAGTCATTATTAGGAGGAAAAATGGATGCATGCACCAGTCGGCCTTGCCAAAACCGAGTGGCACTAATTGGTCATGTCTAAACCAATTAGAGCTAATCGGCTTTGCCTAAACCGATTAGCACTAATCGGCTTCCCCACGGTCGATTGGGCCTTAAACAAGTGGCCGAGAGGCCTATCGGCCGAACCAAAGCCGATAGGGGACTAATCAGCTTTGCCGTGGCCGACTGGATCCAGTCGGCTTCCCCAAGGCCGACGCTGTTATATGTTTGCAAAATTTTGAACCGACGTAATATGTGACAAATTTAATTAAAAAAATGTAATATTTAAAAAAAATAGCCAATTGATGCACGAGTGTGAGGCAGTGTTCGGCTGTACATGTGATACATGACCTAGAGAAATCTACACGCATGCCACACACCCAATGGCTTGATCTAAGCAACTGAAAAAATGAATGTTCTCTTACAACCGAGACCCGCATGTCCAATCTAGCACGATGCACAAAAGACCTCAAAGGACATGCAACGGTGCGCTCAACTGTGTTTGGTTCAGTAAAGCGCAAATAAACAAACTGAAGAAGGAGCTCACAGATGCAAAAGAGAGAGCGATGGGCGCTGGCTATATAGCGGAAGTACGTGACATAAAGGAGCAACTAAGGGAGGTTTATGAAAGACAGGAGATTATGTATAAGCAAAGATCCCGGGTAGGATGGTTAAAAGAAGATGATTAGAACACGCGATATTTTTAGAATAGAGCTTCTGATCGCAAAAGGAAGAATATTGTTCGTGCACTGTGAAGGAGGATGGAACTAATGTACGATTGATGAGGATATGAGGGAAATGGCAGCTGTTTTTTTAATGAAAAGTTGTTTGCTTTGGAGGGATCTGAACATGTCAAACGAATCCTTGGGTTGTTCGATCATGTTATCACGGAAGATATGAATGCACACCTGATACTTGTGATTTGAGTTGGGTTTTCCGTGAAGACACTACTGCAGGATGGTCCAAAGACGACACATCAATCAGAGACCCTTCGAGAAACTGTGTGCGATGCACGAATCGCAAACGTTATAGTTCAAGCTCCGTCGCCAATAACGCGAACTGTGTGCGATGGCGGACCCATCAAATAAGATTCATAAAATAGTTGCGTGTGCGATCTACGACATATAGTTTGTTCTTATGAACCGTTTTTGATTAGCGATGATAACAGAAACGGTTGCACAGATCCAGATGTGTGCGATAGTGGGCACACAGTTCACTAACATAAACTGTGTGCGATGATATAGAAGAACACAAACGATTCGGCATAACAAGATGTGTGCGATATAGGGCACACAGTTCACTACCATAAACTGTGTGCGATAATACAGCAGAACACAAACGATTCGGTATAACAAGATGTGTGCGATATAGGGCACACAGTTCACTACCATAAACTGTGTGTGATGATATAGCAAAACACAAACGATTTAGCATATATAACAAGATGTGTGCGATAGAGGGCAAACAGGTGAGTAATCAAAATGGTGTGCGAACACCAGAAATAACACAAACGATTGGTGTTAATAACCTGTGTGTGTTGTGCGGAAACGCTTGTTGGTATACAATTTGTCAGCGATTGATGAAATCATCACCGACGGGTTTCGTAGTTTTGTCCGTGTACTGTAATTTTCTCTGTTTGCACAACATCTATGCTGCCTACATGTCACTCGGGTGAACTATTTGCTATGAGCCAAAATAACACAAACGGTTGCACAGATCAAGATGTGTGCGACAGATGGCATACCGTGCGCTCGGATAAAATGTGCGAGCCAAAATAACACAAACAATTTGGTGTAACAAGATGTGTGTGATGCCCAGCAAACAGGTCAGTAATCTAAATTGTGTGGAAAGACATAAAATAACACAAACAGATAATAACACTGACGATTCCTGGTAATAAGCATCTGATTCAGAAAATGATAGCACAAATTATCGTTCGCACTCCTCCATAATCGACTAAACAACATAATAGCGACATTACATATCAGCAAGGTTCAGAAAACAACAAAATGGAAACAGCTACTCGTCGGCGTTGTTGTGGGGCTGACCTGTTGGTTCGCCGATGTTGAAATATCATCTGCACTCATGCAACATCCTCTCTATGGAAGAAGGATCCACTTTCGGGTCGGCGATGACCATGTTCTATAACGCTTCATAGGCCCAACCTTTCCTCTGCTCCCGCTCCATCACAGTAGCTCCAGTCTCATGGAAAATCCCGTCCACGGCCAAATGCATGCGTGCGACCCTCTGACGACGGAGATATTCAAAGCGGTCGTAAACAAGAAAGCCAAGAGCTGCGCGCTGTGCTAGAGCGGTAGCAGAATCTAAGGAGGCTGGTGTCCTTACCGCGGCCAAATCCACTCAAGCCACCAAGGCAACGGCGAACTGATCGGCGCATGATGCCCTTTCGAAGGCTACAACCGGGCGTTCCGCGTATAGAACCGTGCTTGCCCAAAACCGATCTGATGTAACCTTCAGCGTTTCCGCTCTTGCCGCCAAGGCCTCTGGACCCTCAACATCGCGTACCGCCGCCAAGGTCGCTGGACCCTCAGCAACACGTACCGCCGCCAAGGTCTCTGGACCCTCAAAAGCATGTACCACCGCCGCTGCCGCGGGCTCCTCCGCACATAAGATCTGCCTCAACCGCGCGCTCCTTCGCCGCGGGCTCCTCCGTGCGGATGACATGTCTAATGTTGAGGATTTTGTGGAGGCGAGGATAGTGGGGAGAAGAAGGCCGGATTTGGGGGCTGCGAGAGGGGAAAGAGAAAATGGAGAGATAAGAGTGGTGATATTTATTTATGACCCTATACACGACTGCAGACGGTTGCTACATTTTTTCGTGTGCGATTATGTGTGCACCAAAAAAATGAATCGCCTCCGATGAATGACGCAACCACACACGGGTTTAAAGTACCAACTGTGTGGCATGACTCGCCGCCCGTCGTCGCCATACCCTCACCCACCAATGGTGGCTGGTCGTCGCTCATGGGCTCCATTTAGTCTTCCCGCCCTCGAGCCAATGCTTCCCACGCAAGCGCAAGCGCCAACCGCAGCGGTAAATTGTAAAATCCCCAATCCCCTTGGCCTTGGCAGCAGCTAGCTATAAATAACACAGCGATGGCCGGCGGGGGCGAGCTGAGTCAATGATCCCTAGCTAGTTGCCACACATACCGTCAAACCCCCAATGGCCGACGACAGGATTGAGTTGGGCGACGGTGGAATCCAGGCTGCAGGCGCGATGGTCGGCTTGAGGGTCGACGGTCATGCCTCCACCTCTCCCAAAGACAGTCAGAGGAGGCAGGAGTCACGACACGAGCAAGCCAGCAGGTTAGCCAGGGTCGTCTTGAAAGTAGCTATTGCGGGCTCGGCACAGAGTGCGACGGATGGTGCGGAGCGAAGCGGGAACCGCGACGCCGCAAGGACAACCGCACCAGTGGTCGCCGCATGAAGTGCATGCTTATGTCCCAGATGGAGGAGGACGCAGCTCCGGACGCCGGGGGAGGCCTGGCGGCCGTTGCTGCAGCACTGGCGATAGCCAGGGACGATGTACGAAGACCTGCCGGACGCCGCAGTCTTGGTAAGAGCCGCGTCCGAGGCAGTAGCGACGATCACTAATGTCGAGGCTGACCCTTCCTCGGTCGATTGAGGTGTAGGTCATCGACTTGGTAACCTCCTGTCCTCCTGAGCCAAGGAACGACACGATATCGATGAACAATGGCAGCTATGCGTGCTGCGTCGTCGTTAGGGCAGTAGCACTTTTGTGTGTGCGCAGTTCATATATATTATATTGATGTAAAATAGCGAGCTAATGTTTTGTAAATTACTCCACCAACTATGCACTGTACCAATTTGAGCATGTAAATGTTCGATTGAATTGTTCATGCCTGATTTGTGCTTGTACTGTGGACACTACGATGGCTTTTTTTCCTCGGGTGATTGACACGGACATACGAACTGCGCTAAGGGATGCTCAAATATTTGGCACAATTAATTACATGGTTCTGCATTAGAAAAAAACGGCCCAATCCCGCAGAAATCCCCAATCGAGCAGCATCGAGAAAGTCGGCGCCGATAGGCGTCGGCGAGGGGGTGAAACAAAATGCGGTGGCGTTCATCGACGGCAGCCGGCTGCGACAGGCATCGTCGAACTCGAAGATTTGGGCGGGCCAAGGTGGAGAACGAGCAACTATACAGCAGTGCGAATGAGGACGAAGGGGGAGAGGGTTGGGGTAGAGGGTCCACGTAGGAAACGGTTCGTAAACATGAACCATGTGTGATTAATGCCATTAAAGTTCTTGTTGGCAGCTTAATTTAGTACACGTACGAAATAAAATCCCAACTACAGTATACGAGTGTGACGGGAGAAGTGTGGATTGCCCTTCGATTGTGGTGCATCCTACGGTGTGCATGCGCGATCCGTGTGGCTGGGGTTCTGGCCAATCAGAACAGAACGCAGAATGGGGTGAACACACACGACATTTGCAAAGTAACTGTTTGCCCAAACGAATCACAAAGTTTCAAGGGAAACCCATATTTCCTTGGTCCTTTCAACTTGAATTATTTTCTACGATCATCATACCCACTAGAATACACTGTGTCCAAATTTCACATTTTTCAGGCTCGTTTACCATATTTAATCTTTTTGTGTACTTTTCTAGGCATTTACTCCTTATAATTCAAGTTCGAACGTTCTGTACATGAAAAGGTTTTTAAAAAGGACTCGAAAATTCGTAATGGTGTCGTTGATTAACTTTTCATGCATGTACAGGAAATTAATAGAATTTTAAAGGATATGTGTGGGAAGAGGCAACCACAGATGTGTGGTTCATTTGTTTTGTAACTCTAGAAGAATGGAAAACATGTCTGAAAAACATGTTACCCCGTGTGGTGCCTAGGCATGACCTCAATATGATGCGGTGAATATTTGAGGAGGTATGGATAATGTCGTCATACGCACTCTTCATGTATCGGACCATCACCTATGGTGTTTCTTGGTTCGGGGAGCGAACTCGCCATGTTTTCAAGGGGAACCCATATTTCCTTGGTCCTTTCAACTTGATTTAATTCTACGATCATCATACCCACTAGAATACACCGTATCCAAATTTCACATTTTTTCAGGCTCGTTTACCATATTTAGTCTTTTTGTGTACTTTTCTAGGCATTTACTGCTTATAATTCAAGTTCGAACGTTCTGTACATGAAAAGGTGTTCAAAAAGAACTCGAAAATTCGTAATGGTGTCGTTGAATAACTTTTCATGCATGTACAAGAAATTAATAGAATTTTAAAGGATATGTGTGGGAAGAGGCAACCATGGTTGTGCCGTTTATTTGTTTTGTAACTCTAGAAAAATGGAAAACATGTCTGAAAAACATGTTACCTCGTGTGGTGCCTAGGCATGACCTCAATATGATGTAGTGCATATCTGAGGAGGTATGGATAATGTCGTCATACGCACTCTTCATATACCAGACCATCACCTATCGAGTTTAATGGTTCGAGGAGCGAAATCACCATGTTTTCAAGGTGAACCCATATTTCCTTGGTCCAATCAACTTGCATTATTTTGTACGGTCATCATACCCACTAGAATACACCGTGTCCAAATTTCACATTTTTTCAGGCTCGTTTACCATATTTAGTCTTTTGTGTACTTTTCTAGGCATTTACTACTTATAATTCAAGTTCGAACGTTCTGTACATGAAAAGGTGTTCAAAAAGGACTCAAAATTCGTAATTGTGTCATTGTATAACTTTTCATGTATGTACAGGAAATTAATAGAATTTTAAAGGATATGTGTGGGAAGAGGCAACCAGAGATGTGTCGTTTATTTGTTTTGTAACTCTAGGAAAATTTAAAACATGCCTGAAAAACATGTTACCTCGTGTGGTGCCTAGGCATGACCTCAATATGATGCGGTGAATATTTCAGGAGGTATGGATAATGTCGTCATATGCACATCACCTATGGAGTTTCATGGTTAGGGGAGCGAAATCGCCTTGTTTTCAAGGGGAACCCATATTTCCTTGGTCCTTTCAACTTGATTTAATTTCTACGATCATCATACCCACTAGAATACACCGTATCTAAATTTCACATTTTTTCAGGCTCGTTTACCATATTTAGTCTTTTTGTGTACTTTTCTAGGCATTTACTGCTTATAATTCAAGTTCGAACGTTCTGTACATAAAAAGGTGTTCAAAAAGAACTCAAAATTCATAATGGTGTCATTGAATAACTATTCATGTATGTACAAGAAATTAATAGAATTTTAAAGGGTATGTGTGGGAAGAGGCAACCACAGGTGTGTCGTTTATTTGTTTTGTAACTCTAGAAAAATGGAAAACATGCCTGAAAAACATGTTACCTCGTGTGGTGCCTAGGCATGACCTCAATATGATGCGGTGAATATTTAAGGAGGTATGGATAATGCCTTCATACGCACTCTTCATATACCGGACCATCACCTATAGAGTTTCATGGTTCGGGGAGCGAAATCGCCAGGTTTTCAAGGGGAACCCATATTTCCTTGATCCTTTCAACTTGAATTATTTTCTGCGGTCATCATACCCACTTGATACACCGGGTCCAAATATCACATTTTTCAGGCCCGTTTACCATATTTAGTCTTTTTGTGTACTTTTCTAGACATTCACTGCTTATAATTCAAGTTCGAATGTTCTGTACATGAAAATGTATTCAAAAAGGACTAGAAAATTCGTAATTGTGTCGTTGAATAACTTTTCATGTATTTACAGGAAATTACTAGAATTTTAAAGGATATGTGTGGGAAGAGGCAACCACAGATGTGTCATTTATTTGTTTTGTAACTCTAGAAAAATGGAAAACATGCCTGAAAAATATGTTACCTCGTGTGGTGCCTAGGCATGACCTTGCTACTTCTCGAGCATGCGTTGGTTTTCCCTTGAAGAGTAAAGGGTGATGCAGCAAAGTAGATAAGTATTTCCCTCAGTTGTTGAGAACAAAGGTATCAATCCAGTAGGAGATACAAGCAAGACCCCAATAGATGTACCTACACAAATAATCAAACACTTGCACCCAACGCTATAAAGGGGTTGTCAATCCCTTCACGGTTACTTGCAAGGATGAGATCTGATAGAGATAGATAGATATGATTGCTTGAAAGTAAAGTAAAACTAAAGTAAAAAGATTGCAGCAAGATATTTTTGGTATTTTTGGTTTTAGATCTGAAAGTATAATATGGAAAATAGACCCGGGGGCCATAGGTTTCACTAGAGGCTTCTCTCATGAAGGCAAATAACACGGTGGGTGAACAAATTACTGTCGAGCAATTGATAGAAAAGCGAATAATTATGAAGATATCCAAGGCAATGATTATGCATATAGGCATCACGTCCATGTCAAGTAGACCAAAACGATTCTGCATCTACTACTATTACTCCACACATCGACCGACTCCTGCCTGCATCTAGAGTATTAAGTTCATGAAGAACAGAGTAACGCATTAGGTAAGATGACATGATGTAGAGGGATAAACTCAAGCAATATGATGAAAACCCCATCTTTTTATCCTTGATGGTAAAAATACAATACGTGCCTCGCTACCCCTACTTTGTCACTGGGTGAGGACACCGCAAGATTGAACCCAAAACTAAGCACTTCTCCCATTGCAAGAATTACCAATCTAGTTGGCCAAACCAAACCAATAACTCGAAGAGACTTGCAAAGATATGAAATCATGCATATAAGAATTCAGAAAAGACTCAAATAATATTCATAGATAATCTGAACATAAACCCACAATTCATCGGATCTCGACAAACACACCGCGAAAGAGTATTACATTGGATAGATCTCCATGCAGATCATGAAGAACATGGTATTGAAGAACAAAGAGAGAGAAGAAGCCATCTAGCTACTAGCTCTAGACCCGAAGGTCTGAGGTGAACTACTCATGCATCATCGGAGGGGCAATGGAGTTGATGTAGATGCCCTCCGTGATCGATCCCCCCTCCGGCAGATTACCGGAAAAGGCTCCAAGATTGGATCTCACGGGAACAGAGGCTTCCGGCGGCGGAAAAGTATTTTCGTGGCTCTTTTTGGTATCCAGTGAATATTTGTGAATTTATAGGCCGAAGAATAGGGTTAGGGGGGCTGCCGTGGGGCCACAAACCAGGGGGGCGCCCCCCCTAGGGCGCGCCCCTGTGGCTTGTCGCCACACGGCGACTCTCCTGACTTCATCTCCAAGTCTTCTGAGTTGCTTCTGGTCCAAGAAAAATTATTCCAAAGATTTTATTCCGTTTGGACTCCGTTTAATATTCCTTATCTGCAATACTCAAAACCAAGGAAAAAACAGAAACTGGCACTAGGCTCTAGATTAATAGGTTAGTCCCAAAAATAATATAAAATAGCATATTAATGCATATAAAACATCCAAAACAGATAATATAATAGCATGGAACAATAAAAAATTATAGATACGTTGGAGACGTATCAAGCATCCCCAAGCTTAATTCCTGCTCGTCCTCGAGTAGGTAAATGATAAAAACAGAATTTTTGATGTGGAATGCTACCTAACATATTTATCCATGTAATATTCTTTATTGTGGCATGAATATTCAGATCCATAAGATTCAAAACAATAGTCTATTATTGATATAAAAACAGTAATACTTCGAGCACACCAAAAGGCAATTGCGTCCTTTAAATAACATGGCGTTAGAAAGTTATCCCTACAAAATCATATGGTCTGGCTATGCTCCATCTTCCCCACACAAAGTATCTAAATCATGCACAACCCCGATGAACAAGCCAAGCAATCGTTTCACACTTTTAATGTTCTCAAACCTTTTCAACTCTCACGCAATACATGAGCGCGAGCCATGGATATAGCACTATAGGTGGAATAGAATATGGTGGAGGTTGCAAGGAAAAAGGAGAAGATAGTCTCACATCAACTAGGCGTATCAACGGGCTATGGAGATGCCCATCAATAGATATCAATGTGAGTGAGTAGGGATTGCCATGCAACAAGTGCACTAGAGCTACAAGTGTATGAAAGCTCAAAAAGAAAACTAAGTGGTTGTGCAATATTCCACTAGCTATATGAAAGTGACAAAATAGGAGACTCTCTATCATGAAGATCATGGTGCTACTTTGAAGCACAAGTGTGGAAAAAGATAGTAGCAATTGTCCCTTCTCTCTTTCTCTCATTTTTTTTTATTTTTTTTATTTTGGTGGGCATCTTTGGCCTCTTTTTTTTATTTGGGCTTCGCTGGCCTCTTTTATTTTTTGTAAAGTCCGGAGTCTCATCCCAACTTGTGAGGGATTCATAGCTTCTAATAATGAAAATCATCACACTTTTATTTACTTATAACTCAAAAGAAAAATTACAACTCGATACCTAGAACAAAATATGACTCTATATGCAATATGAAAGTGATGGTGCATGTCATGAAAAACAGAATGGTGGAAGTTGCATGGCAATATATCTCGGAATGGCTATGGAAATGCCATAATAGGTAGGTATGGTGGCTGTTTTGAGGAAAATATATGGTGGCTGTTTTGAGGAAGGTGGGTTTGATGTACCGGCGAAAGTTGCGCGGTACTAGAGAGGCTAGCAATGGTGGAAAGGTGAGAGTGCATATAATCCATGGACTCAACATTAGTCATAAAGAACTCACATACTTATTGCAAAAGTCTATTAGTTATCAAACAAAGCATTAGACGCATTCTCCTAGGGGAGAGGTTGGTAGGAGTTAACCATCGCGCGCTCCCGACCCTCACACAAAGGTGTACAATCATTAAACAAATCATGCTCCGACTTCGTTACATAACGGTTCACCATACGTGCATGCTACGGGAATCACAAACTTCAACACAAGTATTATTCCAATTCACAACTACTCACTAGCATGACTCTCATATTACCATCTTCATTATCTCAAAACTATATGCAAGGAATCAAACTTCTCATAGTATCCAATGCACTTAATATGAAAGTTTTTATTATATCCCTCTTGGATGCCCATTATATTAGGACTAAATTCACAACGTAAACCAATTACCATGCTGTTTTAAGAAACTCTCAAAATAATATAAGTGAGGTATGAGAGTTCAAATAATTTCTATAAAATAAAACACCACCGTGCTCTAAAAATATATAAGTGAAGTACTAGAGCAACATTGCCTAGCTCAAAAGATATAAGTGAAGCACATAGAGTATTCTAACAAATTCACGATTCAGCGTGTCTCTCTCAAAAGATGTGTGCAGCAAGGATGATTGTGGCAAACTAAAAAGCAAATACTCATATCATACAAGACGCTCCAAACAAAACACATATCATGTGGTGAATAAAAATATAGCCTCAAGTAAATTTACCGATGGATTGAAGACGAAAGAGGGGATGCCTTCCGGGGCATCCCCAAGCTTAGCCTTTTTGGTATCCTTGAATATGGCTTGGGTTGCCTTGGGAATACCCAAGATTAGGATCTTGCCACTCCTTATTCCATAGTCCATCAAATCTTTACCCAAAACTTGAAAACTTCACAACACAAAACTCAACAGAAAACTCATGAGATCCGTTAGTATAAGAAAAATAAATCACCACTTTAGGTACTGTTGTGAACTCATTCTTTATTTATATTGGTGTAATATCTACTGTATTGTAACTTCTCCATGGTTCATACCCGCCGATACAACCCATAGATACATCAAAATAAGCAAACAACACAAAGAAAACAGAATCTGTCTAAAACAGAACAGTCTGTAGCAATCTATAGACTTCGAATACTTATGTAACTCATTTGTTTTTGAAAAATTAGGACAATCAGGGAAATTTGTATATAAATCTTGTGTAAAAATTTCAGATCAAAAGCATGTTTCAGTGAATTTACATAATTCCTGGACTGAGAGCAAAAGTTTATGTTTTTCAGCAAAATCAAATTGCAAACACCGTAGACCATCCCAAAGGTCTTACTTGGCTCAAACACTGATTTAAACAAGAAAACACAATTATTACAGAGGTAATAATGTGTGAAACACTCAAAAACATAAGCAAAAACAAAAGCATAAAAATAAAATTGGGTTGCCTCCCAACAAGCGCTATTGTTTAACGCCCCTAGCTAGGCATAACGCAATAGATCTAGGTATTGTCATCTTTGGTATGCAATCCATAAGTAGCTCTCATAATAGATTCATAAGGCAATTTTATTTTCTTTCTAGGAAAGTTCTCCATGCCTTTCCTTATTGGAAATTGGAATCTAATATTTCCTTCCTTCATATCAATAATTGCACCAATCGTTCTAAGGAAAGGTCTACCAAGAATAATAGGACATGTAGGATTGCAATCTATATCAAGAACAATGAAATCTATGGGCACATAATTCCTATTTGCAATAATAAGAACATCATTAATCCTTCCCATAGGTTTCTTAATAGTGGAATCCGCAAGATGCAAATTTAAAGAGCAATCATCAAATTCACGGAAACCTAGCACATCACATAAAGTTTTTGGAATCGTGGAAACGCTAGCACCCAAATCACACAAAGAATGGCACTCATAATCTTTAATTTTAATCTTAATAGTAGGTTCCCACTCATCATAAAGTTTTCTAGGTATAGAAACTTCCAACTCAAGTTTTTCTTCAAAAGATTTCATCATAGCATCCACGATATGTTTAGTAAAAGCTTTATTTTGATTATAAGCATGAGGAGAATTCAACATGGATTGCAACAAGGAAACACAATCAATCAAAGAGCAACTATCATAATTAAAGTCCTTGAAATCCAAAAGAGTGGGTTCATTGCTATCTAAAGTTTCGACCTCTTCAATCCCACTTTTATCAATCTTAGAATTAAGATCTACAAACTCCCAATCATTGGGACGCCTTTTAACTAAAGTTGACTCATCTCCAGTCCCATCTTTATCAAGATTTACATTAAAAAAATAAAGATTCAATAGGAGTCACACCAATCACTTTAAGGTCTTCATCATTATTTAAATATTCTGGCTTCGCGGCCATTTTATTGACTAAGGTAGCTTGTTTATCAGAAATTTGACCTACCAAGTTTTCAAGATGAGCAAACTGATATTTCAAACCACAGAATTCCTTAGCATATCATCAAGTTCTTTATTCATGTATTCCAGCATAAACCTTTGCTCTTTAAGCTTGTTCCTAAAGAAACTATTATGGTCAAATTGAAGCGACATGAAGCCCTTAGCATTACTCTCAATATCTTCCAACTTCCTAAGATAAGGATCAAAACTTTTGGGTTGAGCCATGGAAGCGAGCAAACGAAAAACAAACGAAAAGGGGAACGGAAGAAGGGCGAATAAAAAGGCAAATCTTTTTGGAAAATCGTTTTAGAAGTGGGGGAGAGGAAAACGAGAGGCAAATGGCAACTAAAGTAAATGCAAGAGATGAGTTTGTGATGGGTACTTGGATGGCTTGATGTAGATCTCCCCGGCAACGGCGCCAGAAATCCTTCTTGCTACTTTTCGAGCATGCGTTGGTTTTCCCTTGAAGAGGAAAGGGTGATGCAGCAAAGTAGATAAGTATTTCCCTTAGTTGTTGAGAACCAAGGTATCAATCCAGTAGGAGATACAAGCAAGACCCCAATAGATGTACCTACACAAATAATCAAACACTTGCACCCAACGCTATAAAGGGGTTGTCAATCTCTTCATGGTTACTTGCAAGGATGAGATCTGATAGAGATAGATAGATATGATTGCTTGAAAGTAAAGTAAAACTAAAGTAAAAAGATTGCAGCAAGATATTTTTGGTATTTTTGGTTTTAGATCTAAAAGTATAATATGGAAAATAGACCCGGGGGCCATAGGTTTCACTAGAGGCTTCTCTCATGAAGGCAAATAACACGGTGGGTGAACAAATTACTGACGAGCAATTGATAGAAAAGCGAATAATTATGAAGATATCCAAGGCAATGATTATGCATATAGGCATCACGTCCATGTCAAGTAGACTGAAACGATTCTGCATCTACTACTATTACTCCACACATCGACCGACTCCTGCCTGCATCTAGAGTATTAAGTTCATGAAGAACAGAGTAACGCATTAGGTAAGATGACATGATGTAGAGGGATAAACTCAAGCAATATGATGAAAACCCCATCTTTTTATCCTTAATGGCAACAATACAATACGTGCCTCGCTACCCCTACTTTGTCACTGGGTGAGGACACCGCAAGATTGAACCCAAAACTAAGCACTTCTCCCATTGCAAGAATTACCAATCTAGTTGGCCAAACCAAACCAATAACTCGAAGAGACATGCAAAGATATGAAATCATGCATATAAGAATTCAGAAAAGACTCAAATAATATTCATAGATAATCTGAACATAAACCCACAATTCATCGGATCTCGACAAACACACCGCAATAGAGTATTACATCGGATAGATCTCCATGAAGATCATGAAGAACATGGTATTGAAGAACAAAGAGAGAGAAGAAGCCATCTAGCTACTAGCTATGGACCCGAAGGTCTGAGGTGAACTACTCACGCATCATCGGAGGGGCAATGGAGTTGATGTAGATGCCCTCCGTGATCGATTCCCCCTCCGGCAGATTACCGGAAAAGGCTCCAAGATTGGATCTCACGGGAACAAAGGCTTCCGGCGGCGGAAAAGTATTTTCGTGGCTCTTTTTGGTATCCAGGGAATATTTGTGAATTTATAGGCCGAAGAATAGGGTTAGGGGGGCTGCCGTGGGGCCACAAGCCAGGGGGCGACCCCCCTAGGGCATGCCCCTATGGCTTGTCGCCACACGGCGGCTCTCCTGACTTCATCTCCAAGTCTTCTGGGTTGCTTCTGGTCCAAGAAAAATTATTCCAAAGATTTTATTCCGTTTGGACTCCGTTTAATATTCCTTATCGGCAATACTCAAAAACAAGGAAAAAACAGAAACTGGCACTAGGCTCTAGATTAATAGGTTAGTCCCAAAAATAATATAAAATAGCATATTAATGCATATAAAATATCCAAAACAGATAATATAATAGCATGGAACAATAAAAAATTATAGATACGTTGGAGACGTATCAGACCTCAATATGATGCGATGAATATTTGAGGAGGTATGGATAATGTCGTCATACACACTCTTTATATACCGGACCATCACCTATGGAGTTTCATGGTTCGGGGAACGAAACCGTCATGTTTTCAAGGGGAACCCATATTTCCTTGGTCCTTTCAACTTGAATTATTTTCTACAGTCATCATACCCACTAGAATACACTGTGTCCAAATTTCACATTTTTTCAGGCTCGTTTACCATATTTAGTCTTTTTGTGTACTTTCCTAGGCATTTACTGCTTATAATTCAAGTTCGAACGTTCTGTACATGAAAAGGTGTTCAAAAAGGACTAGAAAATTCGTAATTGTGTCGTTAAATAACTTTTCATGTATTCACAGGAAATTACTAGAATTTTAAAGGATATGTGTGGGAAGAGGCAACGGATGTGTCGTTTATTTGTTTTGGCCTAAAAAACATGTTACCTCATGTGGTGCCTAGGCATGACCTCAATATGATGCGGTGAATGCACCATGTCCAAAATTTGACATTTTTTCAGGTTCGTTTACCGTATTTAGTCCTTTTTTGTAATTTCTAGGCCTTTTGTGCTTGTACTACAATTTAGGCATGGTGTGGTGTGGTTATACGACACCAGTATGCTTTGGCAAATATTTGAACACCAAGCAAAGTATCATGTACTATCTGATACTATCAATTTTCCAAAAATACGGCTTTAACGGCAAACGTTTTCTTACAACGAACCGTTTGCGAAACGTCGATGTACACGAGAAAGAGAAGGCTTGAAATTTTTCCGATGAAGGATCACCAATTTTCTCTTTTCTTGCACACGGGTATTTGATGCGCTTCGTCTGCGTTGCATGTTCCCCCCCCCACCCCCCCGTAAGGTTCGAGTTTCACCACCAAATTTTCAATAGGCGCGCGATTTCAGAAGTTATTCCTCCCACCCCATACCCACCCATCACATTTCCCCCATATCCCCCACCGCCCCCTAACTGCAGCCCAAACTGCCGCCGCCGCCGCAACCAAATCTATGTTCTGCCCCAGTCTCGCTCGTCGATCTAGTGAGGTAACCTCTGATCTCCATCACCGCCCCGACCTGATTGCTCAGATGGAACTTGCGAACCACCTTCATGCCTCCAAATCCCCACCCCCTATCGCCGTGCATCTTCGCGTAAGTCCAACCACATATCATGCGGAGATCGAGGAGCTGATCATGGCGGTCGATGGGGCGGTGGACGCTATGCGTGCCGACCGAGGGGAACACCTTGTCGCCGATGCCGCCAACTTGGTGCGGGCTCTGGCCGAAATGAAGTGCCCCACGCTTCTAACACTTACTTGTTGTTTGTACACGTACATACTGTAGCGGTACTGATCCACGCTTCGATCCGCAGGAACACCTCGCCGCCGAATTTGGACGGGCTCTAGTCGAGATGAAATGCCCAAGCAACTACCCCTCGGGATTTACCAAGTATGAACTGTCCAGTTCATTATTACGAATACCAGTTGCAATGTTTAACCGTGTCAATTTCAGTTTCAATGGTACATGTTTAAATTGACATGTTAGGTTGTCTATACTCTGTAGTTAACATGTCCGTTGTTCATTTCAATTATGCGCACTGTGTTGTTCAAGTATGAACTGTCTAGTTCAATTTCACCAATACCAGTTATAAACTTATAATGCCCATGCTAGGTTGCTGTTAAGCCTGCTGTGGTGAACATTTGTATCCATTTTTTACGCTATCCATTTGGTACCATGCTACTCTTCGCAAAGAAGATATCACTGGAGATGATGTCCTTCAATTACCATTAGATTTTGTTGGTGGATGTTAACCCTGTTGTAATTGACATGCCTTTCCATGTACTTACGCAGTGTCACAATGCATGATGATGTTGTTTACCATCGAGGATAGTCACATCCTAATATCTTATACTCCCTCCATCCCATAAGATAAGAGCGTTTTTGACACGGGACGGAGGGTGTAGTATTTTACATCATTTGTTCAATTGTAGTTTAGCTTCTAACATTTACTTGATGCTTGTAGGTACATATGTTAGCGGTACTGATCCACGCTATGACCAGCAGGAACACCTAGCCACCGACTTTGTGTGGGCTCTGGCCGAGTTGAAGTACCCCAACAACTACCACTCGGGATTTACCAAGTATGAACTGGCTCGCGATGTTTAACCATGTCAATTTCAGTTTCACTGGTACAAGTTTTAATGACTATGTTAGGTTGTCTGTACTCTGAAGTTAACACGTCCGTTGTTTATTTCAGTAATGCGCACTGCTATTCAAGTATGAACTGTCCAGTTTAATTTCACCAATACCTGTCCCTTTGTTACCATGCTACTCCTCGCAATGAAAATATCACCGGAGATACTGTCGTTTAATTAACATTTGCTATTTTTCGTGGATGTTAACCCTGTTGTATTTAACATGCCTTTCTGTGTGCTTATGTAGGGCTACGTTGCGCGAGGCTGTTGTTTACCATCGAGGTTAGTCAAATCCCATTTTCTTATAATATTTTACATTATTTGTGCAATTGCAGCTTAGGTTCTACTCCCTCCGTCCCATAATATAAGAGCGTTTTTTACACTACACTAGTGTCAAAAAAACTCTTATATTATGAGACGGTGGGAGTAACAGTTATTTGTTGCTTGTAGGTAGATATGTCAGCGGTACTGATTCATGCTTCGACCCCCTTTGATATGGGGCACTGAGATAAACATGAACAAGCATCAAGTGAGGAAACTAAGAAAAAAATTTAGGCAGAAGAGACATCTGATTGGAATTAAACTCTTTATTTATACTTTATCCAAGACATCAGTGAACTTTAGGATGATATAAGTAATCTGTTGCCTTCTTTTCTAGCCGAGAACAATTTCCTCTGTTAGACATGAATACTTGAAAGTTGTCTGTTTTCAGTGGTTTCCGAAGGAATTTACTCAAGATTACCTAGCAAACTACCTGACCAAAGTGGAGGCAACGAAGGTTATAGTATATAATTCATGCTACCATGATAATGGTCTAGAAGTTTTCCTGAAGGCGGTGAAGGATGGATGGGCGATCATCACAAGGGGTTGGACAAAAGTTGTGCGCACCTTTGGCATGGAGGAGGGCACATTATGGGTATTCTGCTTCTTCAACACCATCGACAGCCAAAAGCATTTTCAATTATCTCTTCACCTTTACCGCCTCTAGTACTACATATTGTGGTTCATCATATTTAATCTTCTACCGAACTATGTAACCATTGAACATGTACCGATGTTTTGATTTATGCATTGACTGTTGAACCATTGTAATTAGGGTATGTATTGATGGATGTGAAATCCAAATTTCATAATTAAAAATTTGAAATTTCCAATTCTAATAATAAATTAACGAAAAATAAGCTATTACATAATAAATTACAGCGCACATAGTTAGAACGATTAAACCGTGTGCGATGGTGTCTTATGTCACACACGATTGTTTGAAGAATAGTCTGTGTGATTATCAGCTTTACAACACACGGTCGCATATTTTGTGCGTGTGCGATGCGCGTACTGTCGCACACGCGTTTGCACGTCGTAACCGTGTGCGCTTGCCGTCAATAGCACAAACGGTTCCAAACCTATGTGCGTGTGTAATGTAGGACGGTAAGAAGACGGTTGACATACGTTACGCGTGTGTGATCCGAATAACTATCACACACGAATATATATGTGCCATCGTCTCGGACGTGTGCTTGATCACAAACGTAACGTCAAAGTGTGGCGTGTGGGATAGGCTACGAGTTCACATACATTTATTTGAGGCGAATCGTCAGCAGGCGCTCGCACCATCGTAGATGATGTTTCGGTGTCGTGTGGGATGACCCCCCCTATCGCCAACACAGGCAAGGCGACGGTTCGGAACTACATCGCGGAAAGGGGTTAAAACCGTTTGTATAGCACGTAACGGTACCAGTGAGAGGAACGGGTAATTGCAGCACAAAGTGGGTAAGTATTTCCCTCAGTTATGAAACCAAGGTTTATATTGAACCAATAGGAATATCAATCCTCAACCGTCTTCAGCGGCTGCACACAAAAGAGCAAACAACTTGCACCCAACGCGAGCAAGAGGGTTGTCAATCCCCTTGATCTCGTTATTTGCAAGCAAATGAGTTGTGTAGATAATTGTAAATTGCAAAATAAAATAAAGGCAGCAAGGTAATAGTAGCATTTATGAATTTATAAGTGAATAGACCCGAGGGCCATAGTTTTCCCTAGCGGCATCTCTCATGTAGGCAGCATACGGTGGGTAACAAATTACTGTTGGCAATTGATAGAAAAGCGGATAGTTATGCAATTTTCACGGCAATGATCATGTGTATATAGTCATCACATCCATAAACAAATAGGCCGACTCCTGCCTGCACCTATTACTAGTACTCCACTCATCGACCGTTATCCAGCATGCATCTAGAGTATTAAGTAAAACAAAGTAATGCATGGAGAACGATGACATGATGTAGACAAAGTAAACTCAAGCAATATGAATAAACCCCATCGTGTTATCCTTAGTAGCAACAACACAAAGATGCAACTTGTCCCCTTCTGTCACTGGGATATAGAAACTCGTCAGGTTGAACCTACTACAACGCACCTCTCTCACTGAAGAAAGATCAATCTACTTGGCCAAAGCAAATTAATAGATCGGAGATAATTACGAAGCTATAATGATCATGCAAATAAGAATCATAATATTCAGAGGTGACTCAAATTATTTTCATGAATAATCTGAACATAAACCCACAATTCATCGGATCCCAACAAACGCACCGCAGAAAAGGATTACATCGGATAGATCAAAGTGAAGATGCGATGATCATTTTATTGAAGATCAACAGATAGAGAGATTGCCATCTAGGTGCTAGCTATGGACCCGTAGGTCTGTGGTGAACTACTCACACATCATCATGAGGGCAGCAAGGTTGATGAAGAGGCCCTCCGTGACCGATCCCCCCCTCCGACAGGGTGCCGATACGGAGCTCTAGATGGCCATGCAACTAAATAGAGACTTGCGGTGGTGTCAAAAGGGTTTCGGGACTGCCCCCAGGGTTTTCACGATCTTAGAGAATTTATAGGTGTAAACTTTTGGAGGGGTTCATCACATCGACGAAAACCACATCCAGCCGCCGCAAGTTCCAGAACCTCGAGATCCAATCTAACACCATCACGGAGGGGTTCATCATCCTCATTGGTGCCTCTCCAATGATGCATGAGTAGTCCACCATAGACCTACGGGTCCGTAGGAGTAGCTAGATGGCTTCCTCTCTCTTTCGATTCTCAATACAATGGTTTCTTGGAGATCTATTTGATGTAAACTTTTGTGGTATGTTTGTTGGGATCCGATGAATTTTGAGTTCATGATCAGTTTCTATCCATGAATATTATTTGAGTCTTCTTTGATCTCTTATATGCATGATTACTTATAGCCTCGTATTTCTTCTTCGAATCTTTGGTTTAGTTAGGACAACTAGATCAATTTTTCTTGCCATGGGAAGAGGTGCTTTGTGATGGGTTCGATCTTGCGATGTCCTCTCCCAGTGACAGAAGGGGCAGCGAGGCACGCATGTATCGTTGCTATTAAGGATAACAAGATGGGGTCTATTCCTACATGAATAGATCTTGTCTACATCATTTCACCGTACTTATTGCATTACTCCGTTTTCCCATGAACTTAATACACTAGATGCATGCTGGATAGCGGTCGATGTGTGGAGTAATAGTAGTAGATGCAGAATCGTTTCGGTCTACTAATCTTGGACGTGATGCCTATATAATGATCATCGCCTTGGATATCATCATGATTATTTGATCTTCTATCAATTGCCCAACAGTAATTTGTTCACCCACTGTGTGCTATACTCATGAGAGAAGCCACTAGAGAAACATACGGCCCCTGGGTCTACTTTTCCAACATATTGCTTTCCGATCTATCCTTTTGCACTTTTCTTTTTCAGATCTATTATTCCAAAAAAACAAAAATACCTTGCTGCACTTTTTATTTGCTCTTTTTTTGTGTTCTTGAGAGATCTATCTCTCCAATCTATCATTACCTAATCTATCTTTTTACTATAGAGAGATTGACAACCTCTCTTTCGCGTCGGGTTGCAAGTATTTGTTCTTTGCATGTGTTGTTTACGTGGTGGTGGTGATCCTCCTACTGGTTTGATACCTTGGTTTCATAACTGAGGGAAATACTTACCGTCGCTGTGCTGCATCATCCCTTCCTCTTTGGAGAAATACCGATGCAGTCTCAAGCCACGTCAAAGGAGTCTCTGGCGCCATTGCCGGGGAGGAACCGGTCTCTTCTACGTGCCAATATCTGGTGCCAAGGAGACACCATCATCATCTACCAGGTTCCTAATCACAAATCTCATCTCCTTGCAATTACATTATTTGCCATTTGCCTCTCGTTTTCCTCTCCCCCACTTCACCCAATTTATCGTTTTTTCGCCCTAGTTTTCGTTTGCCTTTTTCTTGCCAGATCTCTTGCTTGCTAGCAATCTTGTTTCGTAGTCATGATGACTCAAGAAAACACCAAGTTGTGTGATTTTTCCGATACTAATAATAGTGATTTTATTAGTACTCCTATTGCTCCTCCCGCCACTAGTGCGAGTCTTGTGATATTTGTCAGGGCCGGTTTTTCAACAAAAACATTCATTGAAAAATCGTCCTGATAGTCAAGCCAGTACCGAAAATCCTTCTTACTGGTAGGCAAATCCTTGATACAGAAATCCAGTAGTACTGAATATATTACAAAGTTGAGCTGAGGATGCTCAACAATTTATTACAAGCACGCCAATATTACACATAGAGGTGGGTATAGCACAATGGATGTGGTGGCATACTACTGGCTCGTAAAATAAAAAGAGTGGTGGATATGTCACAGTGGAGTGGGTGACATAACTCCAAATCTTACAGCTCATCAAGCGTCGGTGTGAGGCTTGATGTATTTATTTGGGTGGCGGAAGCATATATAATACAAGTGACAACTCCAGGATCGCAAGAGACTGACTGGGACTCCCCTAGGCGTCGGACTCGCTATCGTACTCTTCATCCATAAGATCGCCTTCGTCAACATCTGGCCAAAACAATAGCCAGGGGAAAAGCCCGTGAGTACTTTGAATGTACTCGCAAACAGTTTGGACATAAGATATAACAAATGTAAACATGATGCACATGAGCAGGTTAGTAAAGCACACACAAACATTAAATATGCACTGCAGGAAAATAAAAAGGAAGTCGGGCGGTAGTCCTCCCGAAGTCCCAATAAAATAAGAAGAAGACCGATCGGGTGTCTGAAGCGACGCCTCGAAAGGTAAGAAATAAAAGACATGCCTCAGTCGGGCGTCTGGGCGACACCTCATAAAGGGCTTATGCCAAAATTTAAAGTAACAAGAATGCCACAGTCGGACGTCTGAGCGACATCACATAAAGGGCTTATATGAAAAGTAAATAACAACAATGCCACAGGCGGACGTCTGCGCGACATCACAGCGAGGGCTTATATGAAAAGTAAATAACAGCAATGCCACAGGCGGACGTCTGCGCGACATCACAGCGAGGGCTTATATGAAAAGTAAATAACAGCAATGCCACAGGCGGACGTCTGCGCGACATCACAGCGAGGGCTTATATTAGTAACATTCAGAAATACGAGTAATCCAGGAGGTAGCACCATCCCAAGGAATACCCGGCAAAATAAACAGGTTAGTCCATCCACAGAAATAATATTCAGCCAATTTATTTCTGTTGTTTAACATATTAGTTCTCCAGAGACTGACACTGAGACCGACACTTGACCTGTCAACCAACGTCCTTGACCGTGGACACGGCTACTTGAATAGTTTTGACTCTGCAGAGGTTGTACTCTTTACCCACAGTCGACGGATTTCAGTAGTCACAAAGGACTAGTTCCGTCTACGGTATTTTAGAAGAAAACACATCTGACCAGTACACACCCATTTTAACCTCCTGTTGCCAGGAATCACCCTAGGCAACGTTCAGGAAAAACCTTAAGACGGGGAGGCTCCAACCTCGATTAGCATGGGATCAAATTTATATTCGCGCGCTCTAAGGGGTGCCCCCCTCTCGGTCCCGGACCGGAAACACCCATGCCCCCTGACCGGATGACTGGCTTTATCCAGGGCCATGGTACCTTCATCACGGCCCCTCTACTTGGTGTGTACATGGAAAGAGGTTTGCATCCTACTAAACCGTATTCTTTGCAGAAAACATGTGGCAGCACGAAAAGAAGGTGAACGGGGACAAGACTCGATCTAGGTCAATACTGGAGTTAAAACAGTTTCTTGTTAATACCGGCATGCTCCAACAATACCGGAGTGCAACCTATCATGCCACAACATGACTAGGTTGTCTCAATCTCATCAAGTTTTTGTGGCTCACTTGCAACCCATCATGCATGAAATATAACATACTTCATATGCTTCCATAAACATGCAATGCAAAACATCATGCAAGCAAACATGCAAAACACTCGTCATATCAAAGGTTCAAACATGCTTGCCTGGTTCGGAATAGTCGGAGTCTAACTCGGTGAAGTTGACGGCACCGGCTCCCTCCTCGGTATCTACGAAATTCACAAGTACGAATTCTAACGTAAATACCGCGCGTGACAGAAAGTTGTCCCAAATATTTTTAAAATAAATACTATAAAAAACTAGACAGAAAAATAAAGGTGACAGAGAAGGAATCAACTAAAAATCATTTTTAGTTTAAAAGTTATAAAGAAAATGAGTCCAGGGACCCATCTGTAATGAACAGGAATCTTTCCAGGGCTAGACTGAGAAAACAGAAAACGTTTCGGGCGCTTTACGCCAGCCCGAAGGGAAGACGTATTCGGCCCGAATACGCCAACAGAAAACGATTTGAAATAATAACAGAGAGGCTGACAGGCGGGGCCCCTTGTCAGGTTTGAAAACAGGTCGCCGGCGCCAGAGAGCTTCCGGTGATCGCCGGCGACGAACCACGGCGATATAGGGGAAAAGGAGAGTACCGTCGTGTTCAGGAGAGTGGGCCGCGTCGATGAGTGGAGGAAGCAGTCGACGGAGAGCTTCACGGCGACGACCAGCTCCTCTCCGGCGGACGGCAGCGTCGGGTGAGGATGGATCTCCCCGAGGAGCTCACCTAACACCGAATTGAAGTGGGGGTCAGAACGGGTGGTGGAGAAGTGGGGTACTGACAAGATTTGGGAGGCGGGGAGGCTCGGACCAGAGTGAATCGACCAGAAGCCCGAGGCAGATCGGGGCGGCCGGAGTTGGAGAAGAAGGCTTCCCCGCGTCCCTCTGGTGTGCTTGGCGGAGCTATGGGAGTGGTAGGAGATGTGCTGGAGTGAGAGGAGGGGCTGGGGCTCTATTTATAGCCGGAATCGAAGAGGTACCCGAGAACGGGATAAGTCCGGCGAGCAATTACGGCGAGGCAGTGGCTTAGCAGGCGATTAGCAGATGTCGGCAGCTTCGGATTCGACCCCAGGTTCCATTCAAAGCATAAACTTGGTCTAATTTGGCCGGGAGCTCGGAAACGCGACGGAATGGCCTCACGGGCTCGCCGGTGGCAGGGAGCGCGCTCTGCGCGTTTTCAGGCCGCGTCGAGCGTCCCTTAGCGTGCTCTGAGCATAAGGTGGACACGCGGAAGCCAGAGGAGAGTTGGGCGGTGCTGGATTGCGGTGATCTTCACTGAACTCGTCTGACGGCCGTGGCGGGAGGTTCTGGCATCGTTGCGCTCGCCGGAGACGACGGGACGGCTCGGCACCGACACCCACGTCCAGCCAAACGACCGTGCGGCGCAAGGATAAGGAGGAGGAGCAGTGAGCAAGAGGCCAAGCGAAGAACTGGCGAGATTGACGACGATCGACTGAAGAAAACGACACTGACAGTTTCAGTTCTCTGAATTTGTCTGAACCAGAGTGTTCACCACGTGCTCGATGAAATGCTGCACGATTGCAGGAAAGTTTTCTTGGGCTGAAAATTGGAGGGGTGAAGTCTTGATGCATCTAGAGGCTACCTGAATTATCTCAGAATTTTTGGAGAAGAATAAACATGAATTTCACTCAAAACAGTAAATTTGGTCCAAACTTGCAGTGGCCAAATTTTGAAAATTTTGAACTATGGATCTGGATGTTTTTGGAGATCTTGGTTGAGGGTACTAAAGACAAGCTAGGATAATTTTCTTGGGGTCAGATCTTAAAGAAAACTGGTACTTCCTTTGTAAACCAAAGGAGTGCCAGAAAATGACAGAAAAAGATTTTTGGGAGAAATAAATAGAAAGAAAATATATAAGAGGTTGAAACCTACTGGAATTTGATTATTGACTAGATCCAAAGTAGGAGAGGGGTTTTTGGGAAGATTTTTTTTTTAAAATGGTTTATAATAAGAGAGATAAGAATCCTCTTTTTAGAAGGGAAAAGAATAATACCAATAAAAGAATTCTTTAAAAATATTAAAAATACTCCAGAGAAATGTTGATGACAAAAATCCCAAGAAATAGAATATCCTTAAGACCAGAATCTTATCTGAGGAAGATCTCAAAATAATTTTCAACAACAGTTTTCAGAAGAATCTTCTTTTGAGAAAATGAAAAATTCAAATAACCTCCTCAAAAAGATCAAATAAAGAATTTGCTGGAAAAATCCAAATTAAAATTTTGGGGTGTTACAACACCTACCCCCTTAGGAAAAATCTCGTCCCCGAGATTTCAGCTGATCCTCAAATAGGTGTGGGTGCCCTGCCCGAAGAAAATCCTCTCTTTCCCACGTTGCTTCTTCCTCAGTGTGATTGCTCCATTGAACCTTGAAAAATTTGATTGTATTCTGACGGGTTCTTCTTTCAGACTCTCCCAATATTTTTATTGGACGTTCCCGGTATGTGAGGTCTGGTTGAACATCAATACTCTCGTGAGACACGCGCTTCTCTGGGTTGCTCACACACTTCCTTAATTGTGAGATGTGAAATACGTCATGGACGTCGGACAGTTCTTCGGGTAGGTCTAGCTGGTAGGCCACTGTGCCTCTTCGTGCAAGTATACGGAAAGGTCCAATAAATCGTGGTGCCAGCTTTCCTTTAACTTTGAATCTCTGCAGGCCCCTCATCGGGGATACTCGTAGGTATACGTAATCACCGGGTTCAAAACTGATTTCTCGATGCTTCGGATCGTAATAACTCTTCTGTCGGCTCTGTGCTGTCTTGAGTCGATCCCTGATTTGTTTAACTTTTTCCTCGGCCTCCTTGAGCATATCTGGACCGAAGATACGTCTGTCTCCTGTCTCTGACCAATTTAATGGTGTACGGCATCTTCGCCCATATAAGGCTTCAAAAGGTGCCATCTGTAGACTGGCTTGGTAACTGTTATTATACGCGAACTCAGCATATGGCAAGCTTTCTTCCCAACTGGTTCCATAAGTGAGAACACATGCCCTTAGCATGTCCTCTAGAATTTGGTTCACACGTTCAGTCTGTCCTCCAGTCTGGGGGTGATATGCGGTACTGAATGATAGTTGAGTTCCCAGAGCTTGTTGTAAATGATCCCAAAATCTGGAGACGAATTGTGTTCCTCTGTCGGATATTATAGTCTTTGGAACACCATGTAAACAGACAATACGGTTGAGATAAAGTCTGGCAAGCTTCTGTGTGGTGTGGGTTGTCTTTACTGGAATAAAATGTGCCACTTTGGTTAACCTGTCGGTGATGACCCATATGGCATCGTTTCCGCGTCGTGACCGGGGTAGCCCGACAATAAAATCCATTCCAATATCATCCCACTTCCATTCGGGTATTTTATTTGGCTGTAATAAACCTGCTGGTTTTTGGTGCTCGGCTTTAATGCGTTGGCATGAATCACAACATGCAATGAACGTGGCTATATCCCTTTTCATACCGTACCAACAAAATTTTTCCTGTATGTCCTTGTACATTTTGGTTCCTCCTGGGTGGATTGAATATGGAGCGGTGTGGGCTTCAGCTAAAATTTGTTGTTTGAGGTCTTCTATATTTGGTACGCATAGCCGGTTCCCGTACCATAATATTCCTTTGTCATCTATGGCAAATTCCGAGGCCTTGCCCATACTCACTTTTCTTTTTATGCCCTCGATGCTGGGATGTCCGTGTTGAGCTGCTTTGATTTGTTCCGTCAAGACGGACTGAATTTCCAAATTTGCCACAGTGCCTTCTGTGACTAAAACCATGTCGAGTTTCGCAAACTCTTGCTGAAATTCAGGTCTTAAATTTTGTATACTGCTGTTGCTTGAGCTAGGGTTCCTACCGAGAGCATCTGCCACGACATTTGCCTTGCCTGGATGGTAGTGAATACCAACATCATAATCTTTTACCAATTCCAACCAGCGTCGTTGCCGTAAATTGAGTTCCGGCTGTGTGAAAATATATTTGAGACTTTTATGGTCCGTATATATTTCACAACGATTTCCAAGCAGAAAATGACGCCACTCCTTGAGTGCATGTATAACTGCTGCCAATTCCAAGTCATGGGTAGGATAATTTTCTTCATGTCGTCGGAGCTGTCTTGAAGCATAAGCGACCACTTTACCATCTTGCATCAGTACACATCCAAGACCTTTCCTGGACGCATCGCAATATACTTCAAAATTTTTGTGTATGTCTGGTATGACCAAAACTGGTGCTGTTGTTAATTTCTTCTTTAACTCTTGAAAACTTTTCTCGCAGGCATCAGTCCATTCGAACTTCTTATCCTTCTTGAGTAGTTGGGTCATAGGTTTTGCTATAGTGGAAAATCCCTCAATAAATCTTCTGTAATATCCAGCCATTCCCAGAAAACTTCGAACGTCAGTTACGTTGGCTGGTTGTTTCCACTCAAGTACGGCCTTGACCTTTTCTGGGTCCACGGCAACACCTTCTTGGTTTAGTACGTGGCCTAGAAAACCAACTTGTTTTAACCAAAATTCACATTTGCTGAATTTGGCGTACAATTGATGTTTCCTTAGTTCTTCCAGTACAATTCTGAGATGTTCAGCATGTTCTTCTGGTGTCTTGGAATATACCAAAATATCATCAATGAACACCACAACAAATTTGTCCATATATCTCATAAATACCTTGTTCATGAGATGCACAAAATATGCAGGAGCATTTGTCAGTCCGAATGGCATCACTGTAAATTCATATAAACCGTATCGGGAAGTGAATGCTGTCTTTGGAATATCTTCTGTCCGTATTTTTAATTGATGATATCCTGACCTCAAATCAATTTTTGAGAAAACCTTGGCTTGTGCGAGCTGGTCAAATAAATCATTTATTCGCGGCAGTGGATATTTATTTTTGATGGTGACCATGTTCAGGGCTCGATAGTCCACACATAGTCTCAGAGTTCCATCTCTTTTCTTGGCAAATAATACTGGTGATCCCCAAGGTGAGGAGCTGGGCCTGATATAACCTTTGTCCAGTAATTCTTTTATTTGTTTCTTTAATTCTACCAACTCAGATGGTGCCATTCTGTATGGTTTCTTGTAGATAGGTTCGGTGCCAGGTGCTAGTTCAATGATGAACTCTATTTCACGGTCTGGTGGCATACCTGGTAGCTCTTCTGGAAATACATCTAGAAATTCACAGACCACCGGAACTTTACTTAGTTCAGAAATATCTATCTTGTTCAATCTTGGTTGAAGTGGTATCGGTCTTTCTTGAGCTGCAATTCTTATGGTCTTTCCGTGATGATGAGTGAGAGTCACTGTCCGATTGAAGCAGTCAATAAAACCTTTATTTGTTGCTAACCAATCCATTCCAAGAATAACATCCAATCCTTTATTTTCCAATACAATGAGATTTGCCCAAAATTTAAATCCTTCGATTTCAATAACCACACCTTGGCAGTAACTTTGAGTGATTTGCTTAATCCCGGGGGACTTGATAGTCATAGAATTTTTCAAAGGAAGAATTGGAAAATCATGTTGCAAAGCAAATTTCTTGGAAATGAACGAGTGAGAAGCTCCAGAATCAAACAAAACCGTGGCAGGTATTGTGTTGACAGGGAACGTACCGAGTACGATATCTGGGGCATTCTGTGCTCCATCCTTGGTCACATGGTTCACGTGACCCTTCCTGTGGTTGTTATTGGGGTTGAAATTGTTGCGCTTGGGAGCTGAATTATTTCCATTGTTGTTCGGCTTGGGGGCCGAGTTTCTTGGCTTTGGACACTGCCTGGCATAATGTCCTTCTTCTCCACAGGCGAAACAGGTAACGCCTGGGCGATACGTAAATTCCTTGTCCCTTGCATGGAAATTTTTATTTGGGCGAGGAACATTGGTTGAAGATTTGTTTGCCCCATTTTTCTGGAGATCATTCTTGTTCTTGATGTTGCGAGAATGAGCAGTCTTGTCCCTTTTGCGCTTGCGAAAATCATCCAAGCTGCGACGCTCATTTTCCAGTGTAATGGCCTTGTCCACAAGTGTCTTGAAATCTGGGAAGGTGTGAACGACCAGTTGGCATTTTAGTGCCGGTGTCAGACCGTCCAGAAATTTTTCCATCTTTTTATCCTCAGTCATATGTTCTTCATTGGCATAGCGAGATAATTGTGTAAACTGGCTGTTGTACTCAGTCACTGTCATGGTTCTCTGCTTGAGGTCATCAAACTCCCTTTTCTTGATCTTCATAACACTTTTAGGAATATGCGCCCCACGAAAATTTTCCTTAAATTCCTCCCAGGTGATGTTATTTTCATTGGGGTGCATGTGCAGGAAATTTTCCCACCATGATGCAGCTGCTCCAGTAAGGTAATGAGGTGCATAAAGTACCTTTTCACGGTCTGAACATTGAGCAATAATTAATTTCCTCTCCATGTCTCGAAGCCAATCATCGGCCTCAAGAGGCTTGTCTGTGTGCGAGAAAGTTGGAGGACGTGTCTTTTGTAACTCAGATAATTTGGAATGCTGCTGGTAAGGTTCACGGTGATTTCCCATATTGATAATATGATTCATCATTTCCTGATGCTGCTGCTGGCTTTGCTCATACAGATGACAGACTTGAGAAAATGCTGCTTCACTGTTTTGCTGACTAGACTGACCCTGTGCAAAATTGTTGCCTGACTGGGTACCATAATTTTCTTCTGGCGGACTTGGCATAGAACGAGTCCAGGGACGAGGCATTTCCACTCTAGGGTATTATTTTGCAAAACCCATGAGAAAAATCCGAATGGCAAAATAAATAATTTTGCAGAGGCAAAAATTCAAATACTCAAGATTTTTCAAGAAAATAGTCGATTGCGCACGGAGAAGGACCGCTCAGTACATATCTTACAAGCAAGCATAATTATACATCATATCACTCAGGATGCGCGTACACAATCCTGACATGTTATTTAGGCTAGTGCACTTCTCCACATCCTACATGATGCGCAAACAAACTACTTCTCTCCAAGCCTATGTACATATAAACATATCATACAAACATCACTGCTCGGCGTACTTAGTCGGAGATGGTAAGAACTTCCCTCGGCAGGCCGAGAGAAAGTCCCAGAGGTGCTGGAGACTCCACCTCTTCCTCACGAATAGTCTCTAGGCGCGGAGTACTGGGCTTCGGAGCTAGTGCTGGCGGAGCAGGCGGTGCAGTGCTAACTGGGGTAGGAGCAATGACTTGGTCAAACTCCTCAGTAGTAGGCAGGCGACGTGCGGTGGCTAAGATAGCTGGTGTGTAGGATGCTGAAGACGAGATGTACGACAGTGGTGGTGACGTATGAAGGAGTTCCCTCCTGTTGGCGACACAGCCCTGCACTGCGTCCATACGAGCCGCCACATAGTCGTCCACGAGGTTGTCAAAAGCTGCCTCAAGAGCTTTAAGATACTCAACAAGCATCTCAATGGCTTCATCTCGCTCGCCCCTAGCACAAGCAAAAGCATAGTGACAAGTGTAGGGCACGTGGCATGGAAGATAGCGGTAGCGACGCGCCTTCATCGAAGGAAGCGCGTCCTGAAGATGTGCAATTGCCTCGCAGGCAGCCATCTGCATCGCATGCCTCTCCGTAGGCATGGCCCTCCCAACAAAACGTAAGTGGCGTGATCCAGAACGCCCTCCTTTAAATTGTATTGCGGCCTGATGCATAGACACGCTGTCGCTGATCTTGTGCTGGTAGAGTGTGAACTCTGGACGAGTTGTCGGCCCGATCGCGATCTTGGTGATGGAGACGAGAAGCTTAATAAACCCCTCGGGCACATTGGCGAACACCTGTGACTCACAGTCGCCGCCAGCCATCTACAAAAGTAGACAAAAATTCCATATAGTCAAATCATAAATTTATGATGACTAACAGAAAAATTGCTACAATTGCAAAGTGCTAAAATAAATTACGCTAATAACCGATTAGCGATCGCACCTAGTGGCTTCCTACAGTCAGCCTGGCTCTGGTACCAAGGTTGTCAGGGCCGGTTTTTCAACAAAAACATTCATTGAAAAATCGTCCTGATAGTCAAGCCAGTACAGAAAATCCTTCTTACTGGTAGGCAAATCCTTGATACAGAAATCCAGTAGTACTGAATATATTACAAAGTTGAGCTGAGGATGCTCAACAATTTATTACAAGCACGCCAATATTACACATAGAGGTGGGTATAGCACAATGGATGTGGTGGCATACTACTGGCTCGTAAAATAAAAAGAGTGGTGGATATGTCACAGTGGAGTGGGTGACATAACTCCAAATCTTACAGCTCATCAAGCGTCGGTGTGAGGCTTGATGTATTTATTTGGGTGGCGGAAGCGTATATAATACAAGTGACAACTCCAGGATCGCAAGAGACTGACTGGGACTCCCCTAGGCGTCGGACTCGCTATCGTACTCTTCATCCATAAGATCGCCTTCGTCAACATCTGGCCAAAACAATAGCCAGGGGCAAAGCCCGTGAGTACTTTGAATGTACTCGCAAACAGTTTGGACATAAGATATAACAAATGTAAACATGATGCACATGAGCAGGTTAGTAAAGCACACACAAACATTAAATATGCACTGCAGGAAAATAAAAAGGAAGTCGGGCGGTAGTCCTCCCGAAGTCCCAATAAAATAAGAAGAAGACCGATCGGGTGTCTGAAGCGACGCCTCGAAAGGTAAGAAATAAAAGACATGCCTCAGTCGGGCGTCTGGGCGACACCTCATAAAGGGCTTATGCCAAAATTTAAAGTAACAAGAATGCCACAGTCGGACGTCTGAGCGACATCACATAAAGGGCTTATATGAAAAGTAAATAACAACAATGCCACAGGCGGACGTCTGTGCGACATCACAGCGAGGGCTTATATGAAAAGTAAATAACAGCAATGCCACAGGCGGACGTCTGCGCGACATCACAGCGAGGGCTTATATGAAAAGTAAATAACAGCAATGCCACAGGCGGACGTCTGCGCGACATCTCAGCGAGGGCTTATATTAGTAACATTCAGAAATACGAGTAATCCAGGAGGTAGCACCATCCCAAGGAATACCCGGCAAAATAAACAGGTTAGTCCATCCACAGAAATAATATTCAGCCAATTTACTTCTGTTGTTTAACATATTAGTTCTCCAGAGACTGACACTGAGACCGACACTTGACCTGTCAACCAACGTCCTTGACCGTGGACACGGCTACTCGAATAGTTTTGACTCTGCAGAGGTTGTACTCTTTACCCACAGCCGACGGATTTCAGTAGTCACAAAGGACTAGTTCCGTCTACGGTATTTTAGAAGAAAACACATCTGACCAGTACACACCCATTTTAACCTCCTGTTGCCAGGAATCACCCTAGGCAACGTTCAGGAAAAACCTTAAGACGGGGAGGCTCCAACCTCGATTAGCATGGGATCAAATTTATATTCGCGCGCTCTAAGGAGTGCCCCCCTCTCGGTCCCGGACCGGAAACACCCATGCCCCCTGACCGGATGACTGGCTTTATCCAGGGCCATGGTACCTTCATCACGGCCCCTCTACTTGGTGTGTACATGGAAAGAGGTTTGCATCCTACTAAACCGTATTCTTTGCAGAAAACATGTGGCAGCACGAAAAGAAGGTGAACGGGGACAAGACTCGATCTAGGTCAATACTGGAGTTAAAACAGTTTCTTGTTAATACCGGCATGCTCCAACAATACCGGAGTTCAACCTATCATGCCACAACATGACTAGGTTGTCTCAATCTCATCAAGTTTTTGTGGCTCACTTGCAACCCATCATGCATGAAATATAACATACTTCATATGCTTCCATAAACATGCAATGCAAAACATCATGCAAGCAAACATGCAAAACACTCGTCATATCAAAGGTTCAAACATGCTTGCCTGGTTCGGAATAGTCGGAGTCTAACTCGGTGAAGTTGACGGCACCGGCTCCCTCCTCGGTATCTACGAAATTCACAAGTACGAATTCTAACGTAAATACCGCGCGTGACAGAAAGTTGTCCCAAATATTTTTCAAATAAATACTATAAAAAACTAGACAGAAAAATAAAGGTGACAGAAAAGGAATCAACTAAAAATCATTTTTAGTTTAAAAGTTATAAAGAAAATGAGTCCAGGGACCCATCTGTAATGAACAGGAATCTTTCCAGGGCTAGACTGAGAAAACAGAAAACGTTTCAGGCGCTTTACGCCAGCCCGAAGGGAAGACGTATTCGGCCCGAATACGCCAACAGAAAACGATTCGAAATAATAACAGAGAGGCTGACAGGCGGGGCCCATTGTCAGGTTTGAAAACAGGTCGCCGGCGCCAGAGAGCTTCCGGTGATCGCCTGCGACGAACCACGGCGATATAGGGGAAAAGGAGAGTACCGTCGTGTTCAGGAGAGTGGGCCGCGTCGATGAGTGGAGGAAGCAGTCGACGGAGAGCTTCACGGCAACGACCAGCTCCTCTCCGGCGGATGGCGGCGTCGGGTGAGGATGGATCTCCCCGAGGAGCTCACCTAACACTGAATTGAAGTGGGGGTCAGAACGGGTGGTGGAGAAGTGGGGTACTGACAAGATTTGGGAGGCGGGGAGGCTCGGACCAGAGTGAATCGACCAGAAGCCCGAGGCGGATCGGGGCGGCCGGAGTTGGAGAAGAAGGCTTCCCCGCGTCCCTCTGGTGTGCTTGGCGGAGCTATGGGAGTGGTAGGAGATGTGCTGGAGTGAGAGGAGGGGCTGGGGCTCTATTTATAGCCGGAATCGAAGAGGTACCCGAGAACGGGATAAGTCCGGCGAGCAATTACGGCGAGGTAGTGGCTTAGCAGGCGATTAGCAGATGTCGGCAGCTTCGGATTCGACCCCAGGTTCCATTCAAAGCATAAACTTGGTCTAATTTGGCCGGGAGCTCGGAAACGCGACGGAATGGCCTCACGGGCTCGCCGGTGGCAGGGAGCGCGCTCTGCGCGTTTCAGGCCGCGTCGAGCGTCCCTTAGCGTGCTCTGAGCATAAGGTGGCCACTCGGAAGCCAGAGGAGAGTTGGGCGGTGCTGGATTGCGGTGATCTTCACTGAACTCGTCTGACGGCCATGGCGGGAGGTTCTGGCATCGCTGCGCTCGCCGGAGACGACGGGACGGCTCGGCACCGACACCCACGTCCAGCCAAACGACCGTGCGGCGCAAGGATAAGGAGGAGGAGCAGTGAGCAAGAGGCCAAGCGAAGAACTGGCGAGATTGACGACGATCGACTGAAGAAAACGACACTGACAGTTTCAGTTCTCTGAATTTGTCTGAACCAGAGTGTTCACCACGTGCTCGATGAAATGCTGCACGATTGCAGGAAAGTTTTCTTGGGCTGAAAATTGGAGGGGTGAAGTCTTGATGCATCTAGAGGCTACCTGAATTATCTCAGAATTTTTGGAGAAGAATAAACATGAATTTCACTCAAAACAGTAAATTTGGTCCAAACTTGCAGTGGCCAAATTTTGAAAATTTTGAACTATGGATCTGGATGTTTTTGGAGATCTTGGTTGAGGGTACTAAAGACAAGCTAGGATAATTTTCTTGGGGTCAAATCTTAAAGAAAACTGGTACTTCCTTTGTAAACCAAAGGAGTGCCAGAAAATGACAGAAAAAGATTTTTGGGAGAAATAAATAGAAAGAAAATATATAAGAGGTTGAAACCTACTGGAATTTGATTATTGACTAGATCCAAAGTAGGAGAGGGGTTTTTGGGAAGAATTTTTTTTTAAATGGTTTATAATAAGAGAGATAAGAATCCTCTTTTTAGAAGGGAAAAGAATAATACCAATAAAAGAATTCTTTAAAAATATTAAAAATACTCCAGAGAAATGTTGATGACAAAAATCCCAAGAAATAGAATATCCTTAAGACCAGAATCTTATCTGAGGAAGATCTCAAAATAATTTTCAACAACAGTTTTCAGAAGAATCTTCTTTTGAGAAAATGAAAAATTCAAATAACCTCCTCAAAAAGATCAAATAAAGAATTTGCTGGAAAAATCCAAATTAAAATTTTGGGGTGTTACAATATTAATGCCGCTTTGTTGAATCTTGTCATGAAAGATCAATTTGCCGCTAATCCTAATGAGAATGCCACGTCCCATCTAAACACATTCATAGAATTGTGTGATATGCAAAACAAAAAAGATGTGGACAATGATATAGTGAAGTTGAAATTATTTTCTTTTTTCCTTGCGGGATCGTGCAAAAATTTAACTTTCCTCTTTGCCTCGCAATAGTATCGATTCTTGGAATAAGTGCAAGGATGCTTTTATTACTAAGTATTTTTCCGCCCGCAAAAATTATTTCCCTTAGGACGCAAATTATGAATTTTAAGCAACTTGAGCATGAACATGTTCCACAATCTTGGGAAAGAATGAAATTGATGCTAAGAAATTGTTCTACTCATGGTTTAAATCTTTGGATGATCATACAATTTTTTTATGCGGGATTGAATTTTGTCTCTAAAAATCTTTTTGATTCCGCCGCGGGTGGTACTTTTATGGAAATTACTTTGGGTGAAGCTACTAAATTGCTAAATAATATTATGGCAAATTATTCACGAAGGCCTACCGAAAGAGCACCTAATAGTAAAAAAGTTAATTCAGTTGAAGAAATTAGTACTTTGAGTGATAAGGTTGATGCTTTGATGAAGTTGGTTGCTAGTAAAAATTCTCCTATTGATCTTAATTCTGTGCCTTTGTCTACCTTGATTGAGCAAAATAGTGATTCCATAGATGTGAATTTCGTCTCGCGAAACAGTTTCAATAACAATGCTTATAGAGGTAATTTTAATCCTAGGTCTTTTCCTGGAAATTCCTCTAATAATTATGGTAATTCCTATGGTAATTCTTCTTACAATAATAATAGGAACACCTCTGATCTTGAGATTAATATTAAAGAATTTATCAATGCGCAAAAGGTTTTCAATACTACGATAGAAGAAAAGTTGAATAAGATTGATGGTATGTCTAGAAGAATTGATAGAATTTTCATGATGTGGAAAATCTCAAGTTGAAAGCTTTTGCACCTAAGATTTATGAATCAATTAAAGCTTTATATGTCTATATGGATGAAAGTAAGAAAAGAACCGCTATGCTTAGAGCTAGAAGAGAATTCTTAGAAAAATCGTTTTCTAGTGATTGCCTTCAGAAAAATGATGAAGATCTTAAAGTGATTGGTGTTTATTCTATTGATTCCTTGTTTAGTAATATTAAGATTCATGATAAAGGGACTGAAGTAGAGTCAACTTTAGCTAGAAGGCGTCCCAATAATTTGGAGGGTGAAAATCTTGATGAAAAATTTGATGGAAGTGGGTTTGAAGAGGTCAAAACTTTAACTAGTGATGTGCCCACTATGTTGGATTGCAAAGACTTTAATTATGATAGTTTATCTTTGATTGAATGTATTTATTTGCTGCAATCCATGTTGAATTCACCCCATGCTTATGAACAAAATAAAGCTTTTACTAAACATATCGTTGATGCCATGATGAAATCTTTTGAAGAAAAGTTGGAACTGGAGATTTCTATTCCTAGAAAATTACATGATGAGTGGGAACCTACCATTAAGGTCAACTTTAAAAATTATGAGTGCTTTGCTTTATGTGATTTGGGTGCGAGTGTTTCCACGATTCCGAAATCTTTATGTGATGTGCTTGGTCTCACCAACATTGAAGAATGTTCTCTTAATTTGCACTCGGCGGATTCTACTATTAAAAAGCCTTTGGGAAGAATTAATGATGTTCTTATTCTTGAAAATAGGAACTATGTGCCCATAATTTTATTGTTCTTGATATTGATTGCAATCCGTCTTGTCCCATCATACTTGGTAGACCGTTCTTACGAACTATAGGTGTCGTGATTGATATGAAAGAAGGCAATATTAGATTTCAGTTTCCACTAAGAAAGGGTATGGAACACTTCCCTAGAACAAGAATTAAGCCACCATATGAATCAATCATGAGAGCATCCTATGGAGCAAAAACCCAAGATGACAATACTTGATTCTATGCGTTATGCCTAGCTAGGGGCGTAAAACGATAGCGCTTGTTGGGAGACAACCGAATGAATAAATTTATTTTCGTCTTATCCTTTCTGTTTTTGAGTGTTGACACAATTATGCCTCTGTTATGATTGTTTTTAATGATTTATTTAGTGTTTGTGCCAAGTAGAGCCTTTAGGATGATTCATAAGATGAGTACAAACAATGCTGAATGTGAAACAGAAAATTTGCCTCTAGTGTGAGAATTTTCATTTTTTACTGGCGCGTGATATTGAGCTGAAATTTTGACACAGTATTTCTATACAAATTCTCTATGTTGTCCTAATTTTTCAGAATTTTTAGAGTTACAGAAGTATGGTTAGAGTACAGATTACTACATACTGTTCTGTTTAAGACAGATTCTGTTTTCGTTGCATTGTGTGCTTGTTTTGATGAATCTATGGGTTGTATTGAATGGTATGAGCCATGGTAAAGTTAAAATACAGTAGGTATAATTCACTAATAAAATTTGAATGAGTTTTCAACAGTACTTAAGGTAGTGATTTGCTTTATTATACTAACGGATCTCACGAAGATTTTGTTGAGTTCTGTGTGATTGAAGTTTTCAAGTTTTGGGTGAGATCACGATGGATGAAGGAATAAGGAGTGAAAAGAGCCTAAGCTTGGGGATGCTACAGCACCCCCAAGATATATCCAAAGAGAAACAAGCAACTAAGCTTGGGGATGCCCCGAGTGGCATCCCCTCTTTCTTCTAACGACCATCGGTATTTTACTTGGAGCTATATTTTTATTCATCCATATCATGAGTTTTGCTTGGAGCGTCTTGTATCATTTGAGTCTTTTGCTTGCTTTGCTTTTAGTTTGTCACTTGTATCCTTTCTGGACACACCTATTTGAGAGAGCCAAAATTATGCTATGATTTGTTAGAATTGCTCTATATGCTTCACTTAAACTTTTTGAGCTATAGAATTGCTCTAGTGCTTAACTTATATATTTTTGAGCACGGTGTGCTTGGAAGCTTTTGAAGAAACACGCTCATGCGCTTCACTTAGATTTGTTTGAGCTTGTCAAATGCAATGGCAATATATGAAACTAGTCCCAAAGTGATAGATATCCAAGGAGGATATAATAAAAACTTTTGTGAAGATCATTGGACAAATTAAACTTGATTCCTTGTAATAGTTTTGAGACATGATGATAGTAATATGTGAGTTATGTTAGTAAGTAATTATGCTTTAGTAAGAATATTGGTGTTAAGGTTTGTGATTCCCTATGCATGCGTGAAAGTCAATAGTTTTGCAATGAAATTACATCCTACTTATGGTGCATTATTCGGTGTTAGTTATGCTCAATGCTCGCTTATGTGAATTTTCGTTTCTTGGTTGGTTGCTTCTCAATCTATTTGCTAGCCTCCATTTGTACTAAGTAGAAATACTACTTGTGCATCCAAAATCCTTAAAACCTAGTTTTTCCTTATGAGTCCACCATACCTACCTATATGCGGTATTTCCGTGCCATCACTACTTTTCAAAATAAATTTCCTTTTTGTGTGCTCGTACCGCTCATGAAACGGTAGGGGGTGTCCAATATTTTTCCATGCTAGATGTGTTGTTCTCAAGATGAGTGTTTATTCACTTGTCATTGCACGAGAGTACGACGGTAATAGGGATGTGAAAAAAATACTTTTTGTTGTCAAATAATAAATTCCTTGGAAAGTGTTGGTATGGAAGGCAACCGTGGATACGGCCAGCCATGGATTGTGGAAGAATGGTGGAAAAAGGAATAAACTTTATTTTTTGTTTGAGAACCGCCTATGATATATCTAGCATGGAAAGTATTGTGAACTACTTTGTCGTTTTCGTTGACAGGAAAGGCATGCCACTCAAAATATTTTTCTCTCTCAATTTAAACTTTGAGCTCTGGCACCTCTACAAATCCCTACTTCCCTCTGCGAAGGGCCTATCTATTTTACTTTATGCAATTTTTATTTTTACCTTGAGTCTCCATCTTCTCTTATAAAGCACCAACTAGGGGGCACTATGATCATACTTTAGCATTGGGTGTAGTTAATATTTGAGTGTGTTTCATGAATGGATCAATGATTGAGCATGATGGGCTAGGGATAACTTTATTTAGTGTTGATATTTTGAAAGACATGGTTGCTTGTTGGCATGCTTGAGTATTGAAGTCATTATGTTAAAACTAGACTATTGCTTTGAACCATCTAAAAGTCCAAATGTCCATGCTATAAAAGAAAAGAATATGTGATGAACATGCTAGGCAGCATTCCACATCAAAAATTCTGTTTTTATCATTTACCTACTCGAGGATGAGTAGGAATTAAGCTTGGGGATGCTGATACGTCTCCAACGTATCTAAATTTTTTGCTTGTTCCATGCTGTTATATTATCAATCTTGGATGTTTTACAATCATTTTATAGCAAGTTTATATCATTTTTGGGACTAACCTATTGACATAGTGCCAAAGTGCCAGTTGCTGTTTTTGCTTGTTTTTTACTTTGCAGAATATCAGTACCAAACGGAGTCCAATCACGACGAAACTTTTTGGAGATTTTTTTTGGGCCAGAAGACATCCAGTGGGCCAAAGAAGTGCCACAGGGGAGGGTCGAGGAGACCACAACCCACCAGGGCACGCCAGAAGCCCCAGGCACGCCCTGATGGGTTGTGCCCTCCTCGGGACCCCTCTCCACCGCCTCTGACGCCTATAAATTCCCAAATATTGCAGAAACCCTAGAGGAGTCGACGAAAAACACATCTAGCCGCCACAAGTTCCAGAACCTCGAGATCCGATCTAACACCATCACGGAGGGGTTCATCATCCTCATTGGTGCCTCTCCGATGATGCGTGAGTAGTCCACCATATACCTACGGGTCCATAGGCAGTAGCTAGATGGCTTCCTCTCTCTCTTTTTATTCACAATACAATGGTCTCTTGGAGATCTATTTGATGTAAACTTTTGCGGTGTGTTTGTTGGGATCCGATGAATTTTGAGTTCATGATCAGTTTCTATCCATGAATATTATTTGAGTCTTCTTTGATTTCTTATATGCATGATTACTTATAGCCTCGTATTTCTTCTTCGAATCTTTGGTTTAGTTAGGCCAACTAGATCGATTTCTCTTGCCATGGGAAGAGGTGCTTTGTGATGGGTTCAATCTTGGGGTGTCCTCTCCCAGTGACAGAAGGGGCAGCGAGGCACGCATGTATCATTGCTATTAAGGATAACAAAATGGGATCTATTCCTACATGAATAGATCTTGTCTACATCATGTCACCATTCTTATTTCATTACTCCATTTTCCCATGAATTTAATACACTAGATGCATGCTGGATAGCGGTCGATGTGTGGAGTAATAGTAGTAAATGCAGAATCATTTCAGTCTAGTAATCTTGGACGTGATGCCTATATAATGATCATCGCCTTGGATATCGTCATGATTATTTGAACTTCTATCAATTGCCCAACAGTAATTTGTTCACCCACCATGTGCTATACTCATGAGAGAAGCCACTAGTGAAACCTACGGCCCCCGGTCTACTTTTCCAACATATTTCTTTCTTATCTATCTTTTTGCACTTTTGTTTTCAGATCTATTATTCCAAAACCCAAAAATACCTTGCTGCACTTTTTATTTGCTCTTTTTATTTTGTGCTCTTGAGAGATCTATCTCTCCAATCTATCATTACCTAATCTATCTTTTTATCATAGAGAGATTGACAACCTCTTTTTCGTGTCGGGTTGCAAGTATTTGTTCTTTGTGTGCAGGTGATGTTTATGTAGTGGTGGTGATCCTCCTACTGGTTCGATACCTTGATTTCATAACTGAGGGAAATACTTACCGTAGCTATGCTGCATCATCCCTTCCTCTTTGGGGAAATACCGACGCAGTCACAAGCCACGTCAAATGGCGGTGTTGATGGAGAAGGGTTGGTGATGACGACGGCGACGATTTCCCCTCTCCGGAGCCCAAAACCGGCTCTAGATCAGCCCTCTGAAGGAAGAATAGGAGGTGGCGGCGGCTCCGTCTCGTGAAACACGATGAAATCTTCTCTCTGATTTTTTTCTCCGTGGATGTGAATTTATAGAGTTGGAATTAGGGTCGGAGGGGCCACCAGGGCCCCAGAAGCCATCTGGCAGCGCCCTTAGGGGGGCACGGCCGTGTCGGTGTACTAAGGATTGGGTCCCTTAGTACCCCGTACTTGTGCATGGACAGTTGTAGCTGCACCTGCGGCAAGGCCTGCCGGGGGACAACTGAATGCAAGCTCATGAGGTCAAGGAGGCATCCAAGACAAGGCAATAATCAGAAGATAGAAGACCGAAGGCTGGAGCCCCGGCAAGATCTTGCCGGGATGGCTCACGGCCCCGGCAAGGCTCGCGCCCGGCAAGACCTCGCCACTCTGTCACCGCTCCAGTGCAGCGACTAACTTGTCGTTTAGCTGTTGTCCTCCTGGGTGCGTGTCAGATGCTAGTGGTGGAAGGGCTTAAGCGGCGCTGATGGGACAGCTTCTTTTCCCATCCCCAAGACGCTAAGGGACACCTCAACGGAGCATTTAATGTTCTTGTCCTAAACCGTCGGTGTTAAGTATCATAACATTGTAGCTACTTTTACACCTCATGTATGCCCTGTACGCCACTGTTGGTGACCCCTTCGAACGTATAAAAGGAGGCCCAAGGCATAGCTACAGGGGGATGGGATCTTCTCTAGCTCATTCTGCATGAGTAGGAGCTATGTACTGTAGCGCTCCCAGAACTTGGGCTAGAACACATCTAATACAACCAAGCAGGAGTAGGGTTTTACGCATCTTTGCGGCCCGAACCTGGGTAAAATTCCCGCGTGTTGATCATCAAATCTGCTCTCTGTACAAACCCTTCCCCTTGCCGAATCGTAAAGGGATCCTTGCGATCCCATAGGTGTCGTTTCTCCGACATCTTTGGCGCGCCAGGTAGGGGGAAGAGGGTTGTGCGAACCTGATCTGGTGATCAGCGTGTCAGTTCCTTCATCATCTTCATCATCATGGCCCCCAAGAGGAAGGGGTTCACGGCGGTTGGACCGTCCACGTCTGCCGCGTCTGTGCTTACGCGCACGGGTGACGGTGTCGACGCGGGTGGAGGAAGTAGAGATCCAGGGCTTCCACGACGCTCTGGTGATCGTAGCCAGGCGAGCGGCGTCGTCCGCGCCGCTGGATCTAGGGATGGAGCTGTGCTGCCGGCAGGCGGTGCAGCGAACTCCAAAGACGGAAGGGCGCCTTCCAAGACACCCACGCTGGCGCACGCGCCGCGACCTTCTCAGGGCGCGCGCGATGAATATCGCCGCGACGTTGGTGGTTCCGGGCGTCCCCATGGAACGTCTCCTGAGCATCATCCTCAAGATGTACGAGACCAACATGCGCGTCCACGTGCTGGTGGAAGTGGCGCGCGGTCGCAAGATCATGATGTTGCTCCTTCTAACACAGTTAGGAGTCAGAGCACCTCACGTTCTTCGCACCTGTCGCCACCACCTACATGAGCAGAAGCGCTGGCACGTGCACAGCTGCTTCTGAACTTCCCTCCTGCTGCGGACAAGCTCGAAGAATGTAGAGCTGCCATTCAGAGCCTCATTGGCCTCGCCAACGAAGATAAGCCACAGCAGGCAGAGCCTTCACGGCGGCAGACCATCGAGTCGGCACACGTCGGTGGTGAGAAGACTGGAGGTGGTACAACTACGGTGTACTCTCCCCCACAGCGGCAGCAGCGGTCGCTGACTCGACGGGTCGACACCCGTGATGACGATTCCACGGCGTCGTCCGATCCGCGAACTCGTCGTGATCAACGTCAAGTTCTTCGGGAACGAGGCAAGGAAGACGCTCGAACTACCATCGAGCGGCGGCGGGAAGCGCGCTATCAATCTGATAAGCGCGCAGGACCTACTGTAGACAAGCCAGTGCCAGGGTATCCTGTCGATCTACCTTACGAGGTGGGTTGTCCAGCGTTTACCCGTGAGCTGCGGCGAGTCCAGTGGCCCAATTCCTGCACGTTCAAGCCGGAGGTCCCAGAGAAATACGACGGCAAGACCCACCCGTCAGAGTTCCTGAGCGTCTACACCATTGCGGTACAGGCTGCCGGGGGCCGCGACGACAAGATACATGCCAACTACTTCCCATTGGTGCTTAAGCCCATCGTCAGGTCGTGGTTGATGCATCTGCCGGAGAATTCTATTTCTTCCTGGGCAGACCTGTGCCATGAGTTTTTTGGCACCTTTACTGGAGGCCACCAAGCTCCTGGCCAGGAAAGCGATCTGCATCTCATCCCCCAGAAGGAAGGCGAGACCTTGCGCAAGTACACCCAGAGGTTCAGCCGCATACATCACAACATTCCAGACGTTCACCCTGCCGCTGTTATCAGCGCGTTCCATCAGAATGTGCGTAACCGCAGGATGCGGGAAGAGCTGGCGATGAACAAGATCAGGGATGTCGCCGAGCTTTACACTCTAGCAGATAAGTGTGCTCGAGCTGAAGAAGGGAGGACACTCCCCGGCGAAGATGCTGGTGCAGGGGTCAACTCTGGAGATGAGGACACCGCCGCTCCGGCAAAGAAGGGCCGGTGGCGTAACAGGAAGCGGAAGGGCAAGGCCGTGCTTGCCGTTGAGGGATCCGGCAACCCCAGTACCGCCAAGAAGGCCAAGGTTAATGACCCCGGCAAGGATGTTGTCGGGTGTGCCTCCTGCTAGGCTTTGGCGGCTGCCGACAAGACAGACGGTTCCGCCAAGCAGTACTGCAAGATCCACCGCACCAAGGGCCACGATCTCCAAGACTGCCGGCAAGTCGAGCAGCTTGTCGAGAAGCAGAAAGCCGAGTACGAGAGGCGAGACAAGGAGAAGGCCCAGGATGGCGCGGAGGGGTCCGGCAAGAAGCGTGGTGGCCGAGGAGTTCGCCGCAGCAAGGCCAAGCAACAGAAGGACCGGCCCGCTCGAGGCCGCGACAAGCAAGAGGGGGGTGATGGTGACATTGAGGAGGACGATGAATCCAGTGAGCAAGAGTTCCAGAAAGCTACGGACGCCATGTGCGTTGACGGAGGTGCCTCGTTGCATTCTTCCCGCCGCCAACTTAAACAGTGGGCGCGTGAGGTTAATGCGACTGAGCCATCTGTCGGCGCCCGGAAGCCTTTGAAATGGTCTAACACGCCTATCATTTTCGACGTTGAGGATCACCCTGATCGTGTAACTGCGGTTGGGTGTTTGCCGTTGTTGGTCTCACCAACGATTCGCAACCTCAAGGTGACAAAGATGTTAGTTGACGGTGGGGCCGGTTTGAACTTGATCTCGCCCGAGGTAATCAAGAGATTGCAAATTCCTGAGGAAACGGGCTCGTTTCAAGGGGTCAATCCAGGAAGGAGCCAGCCCAAGGGAAAGATCACGCTTCCGGTAACAATTGGTAGCGATCTGAACTTCAGGACGGAGAAGATTGTTTTCGATGTCGCCAAGATTCCACTACCATATAATGGGATCCTTGGCCGTCCAACACTGGCCAAGTTCATGGCGGCATCACAATACGCCTACAATGTGCTGAAGATGCCCGGGCCGATGAGCGTTATCACTGTCAGTTCCGACAAGAAAGACGCGCTTATCTGCACCGATCAACTCTACCGGGAGGCAGTTGCAGCATCTGCCGCCAAGGCACTTGCTCCTGCCGCTGAAACTCCCGGGGGGAAGAAGACCGGCAAGACCTCCCGCACACACTCCGGCAAGCGCACCTCCTCGGAGTGCTGCGCTCCTGTTGAGGATGTGCCAGAGAGTTCCACCGGCAAGACCAAGAAGTCCAAGGCTGCTCCGCCAGAGACCAAGAAGGTGCCCGCCAAGGAAGATGGCTCGGGAGGAACTTTCACCATAAGTTCCGCCCTCGATAGCAAATAGGAAAGCGCGCTCGTTGCCTTCCTGCGGGCGAATGTCGATGTGTTTGCATGGCAACCATCTGATATCCCCGGTGTTCCCAGGAAGTTGTTTGAGCACCACCTTGCCATCTGTCCACACGCGCGGCCCGTCAAGCAGAAGGTCAGGAAGCAAGCTTTGGAGTGGCAACCGTTTATTGCCGAAGAAATTAAGAAGTTGGAAGCGGCAGGATTGGTTAGAGGAGTACTTCATCCAACATGGTTGGCCAATCCAGTTGTAGTGCGCAAGGCGAATGGAAAATGGAGGCTGTGTATTGATTATATAGATATCAATAAAGCATGTCCAAAATATCCTTTTCCCTTGCCGCGCATCGACCAGATTGTGGACTCCACTTCCGGCTGCGACTTGCTGTCATTCCTTGACGCCTATTCAGGCTATCATCAGATTTTCATGGCCAAGGAAGACGAAGAAAAGACCGCATTTATCACCCCATGTGGTACGTATTACTTTTTGCGTATGCCTTTCGGGTTGAAAAGTGCATATTCTACATTTGCAAGAGCAGTCCAGATTGGTTTTGAGCCCCAGCTACATAGAAATATGGAAGCTTATATGGATGACATAGTGGTCAAAACCAAGGACAAGGCAACGCTCATATCAGATTTAGAAGAAACATTTGCCAATCTGTGCAAGATCAACTTAAATCTCAACCTTGAGAAGTGTGTGTTTGGTGTCCCGTCCGGCAAGCTTCTCGGGTTCTTTGTATCTTAACGTGGAATTGAGGCAAATCCCGACAAGATCAAAGCAATTGAAAAAATTGAAGCGCCAAGACGTGTCAAGGATGTGCGTCGCCTTGCCGGCTGCGTCGCGGCTCTGAGTAGGTTCATCTCAAAATCTGCTGAGCACGCCCTGCCCTTTTTCAAAATATTGAAGAAGGCATGTCCAATGAAGTGGACTCCGGAGGCAGAGGCAGCGCTGCAGGATTTGAAGAAGTACCTCTCCTCTCCGCCAGTCCTAGTCGCGCCAAAACCACAAGAGCCATTGCTGCTATATTTAGCGGCAACAAATCAAGTGGTGAGTGCCGCGCTAGTGGCAGAGAGAGAAGTTGATGAAGAAGCAGCGGCAACGGCAGGACCGCCAAGCGACAAGCCGGGATCCTCCCCGGCAGGGTCTGGTGCTGACAAAGCAGGATCTGCGCAGCCAAATGAATCAATTCAGAAGAAGAAGATGGTGCAGCGCCCGGTCTATTTTTTCAGCTCCCTTTTGCAGGGGGCTAGTTCAAGATATTCTGGTGTGCAGAAGTTGCTCTTCGGCCTCCTCATGGCCTCGAGGAAGCTGCGCCATTACTTCCAAGCACACAAGATCACCGTTGTCACTCGCTTTCCGTTGCAGCGGATTTTGCGGAACCCAGATGCTACCGGCAGGATTGTGGAGTGGGCTTCGGATCTGTCAAGCTTTGCTCTCAAGTTTGAAAGTACTTCGACCATCCAGAGCAGAGCCTTGGCGGAGTTCATTGCAGAATGGACCCCAACGCCAGATGAAGAGGTTCCAGAGTCAACTCTCCCCGGCAAGGAAACGAATCAAGAGTGGATTATGTATTTTGATGGGGCTTTCTCGCTGCAAGGCGCCGATGCTGGCGTGCTGCTTGTCGCACCCATCGGAGAGCACCTCAAATACATGATTCAGATGCATTTTCCCCGGGAGAGGTCAACAAACAATACTGCGGAGTATGAAGTGTTGCTTGCCGGTCTCAGGATCGCGGCAGACCTTGGAATCCAGAAGCTTATTGTTAGAGGTGATTCTCAACTTGTCGTCAAGCAAGTCAATAAATATTATCAGAGACCGTTGATGGAAGCTTATGTAGATGAAGTAAGGAAGTTGGAAGAGCATTTTGACGGTCTGCAAATGGAGCATGTTCCTAGTGCAGAAAACAACATTGCTGATGGCCTGTCAAAATGCACTGCTCTCAAGTTACTTGTGGAACCAGGGACTTTTGTCCTTCGACTGACTCAACCATCCGTAACACCATCAATGGGACAAGAGAAGAGAAGAAAGTTGAGTTCCGGCAAGTACTTCCCGGCAGAGCTCCCAGAAGCCGCCGGCAAAGAAGTTGCCGGGAACGACGCCAAGCTTGCCGGAGAGCGACATGCTCCGACAGAGCCTCAAGCTCTTGCCATCGAGACAAATGCTCCCGCCAAGCTTGCCGGGGAACAGCAAGCTCTGGCAGGGTCTTAGGCCCTTGCTGTCGAGACAATTGCTCCCGCAGCAGAAGATATGCCTTTAGTCCTTGCTGTCGAGCCCCAGGCTCCAGCATGGGCACAGCACATCGTCCATTTCCTTCAGACAGGAGAACTCCCTGAGGAACAGGAAGAAGTGGAAAAAGTAGCCCGGCGGTCCAACATGTACCAGTTCGTGGACAACATCTTGTACAGAAAGAGGCCGAACGGTGTGAAATTGAAGTGCATCTCTCGGGAAGATGGACTGGAGCTGTTGGCAGAAATACATGGAGGCATATGTGGCTCCCACATAGGATCAAGAGCACTTGCCGGTAAGGCATTCCGGCAAGGTTTCTTTTGGCCCACTGCTCTCCAGGATGCAACTGCGCTAGTAACCAAGTGTGAAGCATGCCAGTTTCATTCAAAGAAATTACATCAACCAGCTCAAGCTCTTCAGACAATCCCTCTCTCCTGGCCATTTTCGGTCAGGGGGCTCGACATCTTGGGCCCTTTTCCCCGTGCTACCAGGGGCTTTGAGTACTTGTACGTTGCAATCGACAAGTTTACAAAGTGGCCGGAAGTGGAAGCAGTGAGGAAGGTGACAGCACAGTCAGCCGTCAAGTTCTTCAAAGGAATAGTTCGCCGCTTTGGTGTACCGAACAGGATCATGACCTACAACGACACACAGTTCACGAGCCGCACCTTCATGCAGTATGTCCAAGACCTTGGCGGCAAGATTTGTTTTGCTTCGTTGCGCACATGAGGAGCAACGGCTAGGCGGCAAGGGCTAATGCTAAAGTGCTGCGAGGCCTCAAGACGAGGACTTTCGACAAGCTGCGCAAGTGCGGAAGGCGCTGGATTGATGAGTTGCCCGTGGTTCTTTGGTCAATCAGGACGACACCGAATCGAGCCACTGGCCAGACACCCTTCTCCCTAGTATATGGGGCGGAAGCAGTTCTCCCCACGGAACTCACCTACGGGTCACCTCGAGTGCTCGCTTATGATGAGCTTGAGCAAGAGCAGTTGCGGCAAGATGACGCTACGCTCCTTGAGGAAGATCGTCTTCAGGCTGCTGTGCGAGCCGCACGCTACCAGCAAGCTTTGCACCGCTATCATAGCCGCAAGGTTCATGCACGAAGTCTTGAGGAAGGCGACCTTGTTCTTCGGCGCGTTCAGTCCGCCAAGAATTCCAACAAGTTGACGCCGAAGTGGGAAGGCCCTTATCGGGTAGTGCGAGTCACCAGGCCTGGCGCAGTCTGCCTGGAGACCGAAGATGGCGTCCCAATGAGCAACTCCTGGAATATCGAGCATCTTCGTAAGTTCTACCCATGAGGCGCGGTTGCCGGGTCCCCTTTTGTACAAGTCTTGCAGCTGAAGCATGTAATCTTTTGTACAAAGCCAGGCACAGACCCTGTGCATAGTTGAATAAAGCTAAGTGTTTTGCAAATCTTGTTGATGTTCAGGTTTACTTATGTGCATGTTTATCTGAGATATTGTATTACACTTATCTCCTGCAAGTGCTAACGAACCGCCAAGGTTCCATATCTCTATTTTCTCTTCTTTCTTTTTCTCAAAGGACAGAAGGTTCCCTCGCATGCAAGTTTGCCCGGGGGGGGGGGGGGAGGATGGTATGGGTGCCGGCAGGCGACGTTCAAGGTTGACATCTTGCTAGAAGAAGTACAAGCTAAAAAGCTAATTTGCTAAGTTGCAGAAACTTTAAACAAATTTTTCTGTTTTTGTTATTCTCCTTGAACGGTTTCAACTCTTGTATGGAAAACCTGCACGCGAAGGAACCTTGTTGTGATTGGTTGCGCCCTTATCCTGTTTCGAGTCCGCTCAACAGTTTTGGTGGCTGCACTGAAAACACCAAGGTCTCTTGTCGGTAGCGGCACCGCCAGTAGTCTGCTAAAGTCCCGCACCTAGCGCTCGTGGCAAGGGTGCACGCGCCGGCAAATTTCCAATCAAGCGTAGGGCGAATACATACAGAAAGAAATTAAACAAGGGGAATAGCATTGCATTCATCTAGGACATAGCAAGTTATATTACAATAATGGCTGCCGCAGTTCTAACATAAGATTAAATTGTCTTGACATGGAATGGTGGCGCCAACAAGAAGCAAAGCAGTTAATCCCGGCGGTCGCCCTCAACCCTCTTGACTTGGCTTACCCTGTCCACGATGGGCGCGACAAGCTCCTCAAGTGCCTTGACGTCCACATCCTTCGGCAGGCGGTCGAAGATGCTGAGGTGGATGCCGGGGTTTTTATGCACCATTTTGACAAGCACCTTGCGGAGGACATCCTAGCAGAGCTTGCGTGATTCGCTGGCCAGATGGGTTGTTCGGTCAGAATGGAGCTGCTCCAGGGCATAAATCATTCCGTCGAAGAACATGGTCAGCTTGGCGCTCGGGGACACCCTGTCATCAGAAGAGTACCTGAAGCTTTGCAGGCCCATGGTGGACAATTGTGCGGCAAGCTTCTCCGCAACATCGACAAGCTTTTCAGTCCAGATTTGCACTCGTGACACATAGTCGTTGTGAGCAGCGGCGGCGCTCTTGAGCAGCTCCTGCTCATTTTGGAGATCTTTGACCAGAACCTTCTCGCGGGCCTTGGCGGTCTCCAGGGTCTCTTCCAGCGTGGACAGTTTCACCTTCAGATCTTCGATGGAGTCAATGGCTGAAGAGAGTTGTTTGGTCTTGTCGGATACGGTGACCTGCATCTCCATCAGGCTGTGGAGAGCTTTGTCTCTTTCAGCTTCGAGTGTTGAGATCTTCTTGCCGTGGCCCTCGAGATCTGCTTCTAGCTTCTTCACCCTCTCCTCCAACAAGTTCTTGGCGGCCTCTGCAGCTTCGGCAGCATCGATGGCTTCCTTTAGCTTGCCGGCATAGTCTGTGGTCAGGGCCTCAAGTGTCTCCCTGTGCTTCAGCTCCAGATCCTGGGTCCGCTGCGCGACAAGCCTTTCAATCTCCTCGTCCTTGGCGTGGAGCTTGTCGGCAAGTGCCTTCTCGTGAGCGGTGAGGTCATCATCATGGGCCTCAAGCCCGACGCGGAGCTCTCTTAAGCGTGCTTCCTCTGTGGAAGCCTGTTGTTGGGCATCCTCCTGTGCCTTCTCAACGTCGGACTGCTTCATGAGGAGCTCGTTCCACCTTTGGCTTAGCTGCTCTTGGCCCGCCCTCAACTCCTGAAAAGCTTCGGCAAACCAAGCTTGCATTTCCTCAACGCGTTTTTGGAGATCTGCTTCCACTTTGTCGATGACCGCGGCCCTAGAGTCTAGTTTCTCCTTCCGGGCGCGGTGGAGTGCTTGAAGCTTCTGGTAGTTGTCGCTCATGGCCTTGAGGAGCTTCTCTTCTTCAGATTTGCTGCTACTGGCGCTTGGTTCATCAACGACCTCGAGCCCAGCAGCGGCGATGGCGTCTTCATCAAAAACTTCCCCTTCAGTTAGCGCCCTAGTGCTTGTCGTGCCTGGGATGTTGACAAACAAGTTGTCGCCAATCTTGAGGTACTTGCTTGACAAGGGAGCTTCGGATGTTGATGGCTGTTCTTCAACAGCCGCTTCCCCAGCAGCTGGGGGCTCTGTGTCCGGAGTAGAGCCTGGCTCTCCTGCGGCAGGGATGCCGTCAGTACGGTCACTAGCCTCCTCGCCGGCCATCTCGGTAGATTCCTTGGCGGCCTCTTCCCGCGCAGCCCTGGCAGCTTTGGCGGTAGCGTTCTTGGCGGCTTCGGCAGCTTCGGCGGCAACATTCTTGGCGGCTTCGTCAGCGGAAATCTTGTCAGCCTCGGCGACAGCATACCTGGCGGTCTCCTCGATGACAGCATCGACATCCATATGCTCCACCGAAGGAATGTCTGGGGGCCAAGAAAACAAATCAAGATGAGATTGAGATGGAAGTTCAAGAAGACAAAAAGAGAAAACAGAATAACAAATACCTGTGCCAACATTGGTTGCCAGCGTTAAGCTGTCGGCGCCCGTGCTTGCCGGCTCTTCCTCGTCGCGGTAGAGCGCGCTAGAGGAAGTCCTTGCCGGAGACCCATTCCTGGGCGGCGTGGTTGATGGAGGCGGCATATCAGGGGTAGCCTCTGACGGTTCTCCTTGTCGCTGCTCTCCTCCTGCACGTCTGGTGATGTCGGCAGTGAAGATACACACCCCGGCACTTGCCATCGGAAAGTGAGTAACGGACTCACGCTGGGGGCTGCGCCGGGGGCTATGTAGGGGGCTATGTCGTGGGCTTGACTCTGGGCTGACGTTGATCGTCTCTGGCGCACCTGAGGTGCTTGCCGGCGGTTCGTCACCCGTCGAGGTCTTTGCCCTCTTCGCTACCCTTTGTGCCAATGTTTCTGTATCACCTCTGCAGGAGCTAATCAAAGCAAAACAAATAAGATAAGAAAAACCAAAAACTCAGAGAGCAAAGGATGCGACAAGATCCATACTCTTCTTCTTCTTCTCCCGAGCTAAAGGCAGAGAGGTCGAAGTCAACTTCCGCCACGGGAGGAGGTGGAGGGGTGCTCCTGGGTCGCTTGGCTGCGGTAGGCGCAGGTTGCTGAGGAGCTCCTTGCCGCTGCATGGCCTTGCCGGCCACCCCTTTGCCGGGGGCTGCACTGCTCGAAGAAGCTTGGCAGACCGGGATCCCAGAAGCGGCGCTCCGAAGGACACGCCTACTCCTTGGTTCAAGGGTCGGGGCTTCCTTGTGCAGTTCCTCCTCGGCGGCGTCTCCAGCAAAAGGGCTTTCGGCTGATGTGCCGCCCTGCTCTTCTGCGGTCTCGTCCTGCCCGGCAAGATCCTCATCTGGCAGCGCTTCCCCTCTGCTGGTTCCCTCTTCCACGAATCCAGCACTGCCGGCCTCCGCGGCAAGATTTGCTTCCTCCTCCCTGCTAGCAATTTATGCCACTTCTTCCTCAGTGGTGGCGCGGACGAGGCCCTCTTCTTCGCGGATGGCCCTCTTCGTCAGGTTATCAAAGAATTGCTGCACTTGCTCTTCAGGTGGCTCAATCCAAGTTCCGTCAAGGCTATGGGTGTCAAGCGCCAGCATCATGGCGATGATTGGACCTAGAGCAGAGTTGTTGCACAGAGGGACTATGCCTGCCGGCAGTTTGCACACCACATCACCCCTCAAAAATTTCTGGCAAAGAGCTGCGTGCTGCATAAATGTCAGGTTGTTGTTCAGTCCAGGGCGCAGCCTCATGATGTCTGCCGCGTTCCAGAACTCCCAAGCTGGCCTCCCCTTGATCTGCAGAGGGGCGATGCGCCGGCGAAGGAAATCGGCGCCTATCATCTCTACTGTGAGCCCGGCAGCTCTGAGGCGGTGAATTCTGGTAGTAGCGACTGTGAGCTTCTTAACGTAAGGATCGAGGGCGCTCCAGTCGTTGCTGTGCATTATCTTCGTCTGCCGCGGTAGGCAAAAGGGCAGAATTTTTGCCTCCCGAATCCAGCACCATCTGGCCCGCCATTCATCCCATTTCTCGCGGAAGGCCCCGTCCGGATAGACCTCCTTGGTTCCTGGCCGTGGAATCCAAGCGATGGAACTGGAAAGGGCCTCGCCCTTTTGGATGCAAGGAATGAAGTAATGGCGGAAAAGGGCGGTACTAGGGACTACTCCGGCGAAGTTTTCACAAAGGTGAGCGAAAACCAACATGCATGTCACAGCATTCGGCGTGAAATCCAAGAGTTGGAAGCCGTAGGTGAGCATAATGTCGTTGAAGAAGTCGGAAAACGGGGGGCAGAGTCCGCAATAGAAGTAATCGGCAAAGAAATGATATTTGTTTGGGTCGCCCCTGGAAGAGCCGGGACTCACGGAAGTGGCCGGGTGCGCTGTCGTCTGTGTCGCCCACATCATCTGGTACCGCCCCCTTAGGGTGGCCGCGTCGAGCGCCGGAGGGAAGACGACGTGCTCCTTCCGCATCTTCGCCGGCTTGTTCTCCTAGACAGCGGTGTCCACCTCCTTGCCCTTGCTTGCTTTGGGTGGCATGGCGGCTGTGGAGGCTGAGGCTGAGGACGTGGAGGGAGTGGAGGCGCGGATGGATGAGAAGGGCTCAGTTTCGACTCGAGGAAGAAGACGACGGCAGTTCCCAGATTGGAAAAGAAAAGAGGTAAATGAGTGGCGCCTCTGCGGTTTCCTTCTTATTGGGAGGACACGAGGCCTCCTCTTTATTAAAATAATATTGAAACGCTTCGCGAGCGCGCTGCTATAACAGCCGCGCTGCAGACGTCCCCCACGTCCCGCATTCAATGGGCATCGTGGGCGACGCAGTAAATGGAATGATTATAGTGGATAACTCCTGCCATGTGTGCCCATGCACTATTTGGGCCTGGCCCAACAATGCCTCACACCCGTATATGGCCCAGGCCCGGGGGCTCCTGTCGGTGCACTAAGGATTGGGTCCCTTAGTACCCCGTACTTGTGCACGGACAGTTGTAGCTGCACCTGCGGCAAGGCCTGCTGGGGGAGAACCGAATGCAAGCTCATGAGGTCAAAGAGGCATCCAAGACAAGGCAATAATCAGAAGATAGAAGACCGAAGGCTGGAGCCCCGGCAAGATCTTGCCGGGATGGCTCACGGCCCCGGCAAGACCTCGCCACTCTGTCACCGCTCCAGTGCAGCGACTAACTTGTCATTTAGCTGTTGTCCTCCTGGGTACGTGTTAGATGCTAGTGGTGGAAGGGCTTAAGCGGCGCTAATGGGACAGCTTCTTTTCCCATCCCCAAGACGCTAAGGGACACCTCAACGGAGCATTTAATGTTCTTGTCCTAAACCGTCAGTGTTAGGTATGATAACACTGTAGCTACTTTTACACCTCATGTATGCCCTGTACGCCACTGTTGGTGACCCCTTCGAACGTATAAAAGGAGGCCCAAGGCATAGCTACAGGGGGATGGGATCTTCTCTAGCTCATTCTGCATGAGTAGCAGCTGTGTACTGTAGCGCTCCCAGAACTTGGGCTAGAACACATCTAATACAACCAAGCAGGAGTAGGGTTTTACGCATCTTTGCGGCCCGAACCTGGGTAAATTTCCCGCGTGTTGATCATCAAATTTGCTCTCTGTACAAACCCTTCCCATTGCCGAATCGTAAAGGGATCCTTGCGATCCCATATGTGTCGTTTCTCCAACTGGCCGGTTGCGTGGTGGCCTTCTGGTCCACCCCCTCCGGCAGCTCTTTGCTCCAAAATTCCTTATATATTCCAAAAAAAAATCCACAAAAAGTTTCGTCCAATTCCGAGAACTTTTATTTCTGCACAAAAATAACACCAAGGTAGTTCTGCTGAAAACATCGTCAGTCCGGGTTAGTTTCATTCAAATCATGCAAATTAGAGGACAAACCCAGAGCAAAAGTATTTGGAAAAGTAGATACGTTTGAGACGTATCAACTCCCCAAAGCTTAACTCATTGCTTGTCTTCAAGCAATTCAGTTGATAAACTGAAAGTGATAAATAAAACTTTTACAAACTCTTTTGTTCTCGTTATTATACACATGCTTAGCTAGTGCTCAAGTTTTTAGCTTAAATCATAGATAGACACGTCCATGACAACAAATAGATATTATATTAACTCATGGCAAAACATAACCAGCTAGAAAGCAATAATAAAACATCTCCTATGACGACAATTTATCAAAACACTCATAATACAATATGGTGACATGGTATTTCGCTAGCCCTTTCTGAGTCCGCAAAACATAAATGCAGAGCACCTCCGAGATCCAAGCAGCAACTAAACATTATAAGTCTGGGTAGAAAAGATCCAATCTTGCTCATATCCAACATTAACTAAACTAAATGCATAAGAACGACAATAGTGCTCTCGGGTTTGGTGCTTTAAGTAAGAGGATGATGACTCAACATAAAAGTAAATAGATAGACCCTTCGCAGAGGGGAGCATTGATTTGCAGAGGTGCCAGAACTCGAAGCATAAAACAAGGTTGAAAGTATAATTTTTGAGCGGTGCACTTTTCTTGTCAACGTTACGACAAAGGTTTTCAACATTTTCTATGCTAAACTCATTATTGGCGGTTCCCAAACAGAATAGTAAAGTTTACTCCTATCCACCATCCGAACACATTCCATGGCTGGCCAAATCCACGGTTGCCCTCCAAACAATCAACTGTCCCAAGGAGTTGGTGTAATTTATTTCGATTATGTGGGACTAGGCATACCTCTTTCCAGCCTCTCTCGTGCAATGACGACGAATAAACGACCGTCCTTCGAATAAGTTCCTTAGCATGGAAAATATTGACCGCCTCGTTGCTGCATGAGCGAGACGAGTGCACAAAAATGGATATTCATTTGAATATTTAGATATGGCATGTGCAAATTTACTTGGAACGGCAGGGTAATACCGCATATAGGTAGGTATGGTGGACTCATGTGGAATAACTTGGTTTAAGGATTTGGATGCACAAGCAGCATTTCTGCTTAGTACAGGTGAAGGCTAGCAATAGGTTGAGAAGCGACCAGCTAGAGAGCAACAACTGACATGAAATTGCATTTTGAATAATTAACATTGGATGTAGCATGAGTAGGATATGAACACTCTGAATTTAAAAATCATGAAGGCTATCTTGGTTTTGAGTCAATTACATGTTTGCACATGGGCCAAGTCAATCCGCTTGAATTTCTCAGAGGGAGATACCATACTACCGTACCATATTATAACCATTTCAATGCATGTTGAAACACAAGATAAATCATTATTAACTCCTAGCTATTTAGGCATGGCATGAGAAGCTATAATCTCTAATTGTCATCACGAACATGTTTACTCATGATATACTGAATTAGGATCAAACTAGCTAAACATATTTACAAAAACAGAAAACAAGAAGAGTTCATACCTGCTTCCTTTGCCACATTCACTTCATCAAATATCGTCATTGTTGCCTTTCATTTGCACGATTGAACGGTGATAATAATAATAGTGCAATAATGCCGTGGACTAAGCTGGAATCTGTAGGGCAGTTTAAGACAGAGGAGAAGACAAGGTAAAATTGGCTCTCTGTTAGATCATCAATAAAGCATATGAGAGCCACTCCACATTTTCATCGTGGTCTTCTCCTTTCGACAACTCAACAAAAGAAAAGAAATTCAGAGAAACACACTGAAATATTTTTGGAGTTTTTGTTTTTTTCTTAAGCAAGCAAAGGAACTTAGGGAAAAACAAGAACGAGAAAAAAAATATTTACATGGGAAAGCTCCCAACAAGCAAAGGAAATATTTTTAGATTTTCTTTTTAGTATTACAGCTAAAGAAATGAGGAAACGAAAAGGACCAAAAAGAAGCAAGAAATATTTTTGGATTTTCAAAGTTTTTCAAACACACAAGAAGAAAGCGGAAAATAAAGCTAACATGGATATACAGAGAAAGAGGACGAACACCGACAATTTGTATGAAGTGTGAGAACATGAATGTAATGTCGGTGAGAAATACGTACTCCCCCAAGCTTAGGCTTTCGCCTTGCTTGGTAATCACCACTGCTAGTAGCCGTCAGGTCCAGGAAAGTACTTTCGCCGAGGTACCCGAGAGTCCCATGCCTGGCCCTCGGCCTCCGCAACAGCAAGCTCGTTCTGGTAAGCAATGATGTCCTCTGGCATAATGCTGTATCCGTTCCTGGCATGATAGTTAAACAAAGAAGGTGCAGGCAAAGGAATAATATCGCAAGTCTTCTTGCTAAAAACTAGGCTGTAACGAAGGGGTTGTAGTGGTTCGGGTTTCCAGAGAAACCGGTGTTCCTCCATAGATAGATGGTCGAGGTGCACCTCAGGCAACAAATAATCAGTAGGGCGTATTGCCACCTCAAAGCACCTAGCCAAGAGCGCAACATAAATACCACCATGAATTTTACCTTTAGTTCAGTGAAGTCCTCAAACTCCTCAGTTTTAAGTTCACGCACTCCTCCATCAGAGGGAAGCAGACATATTTCACAAAATTCATGCAGAGGTAACTCGTAGTTCTCGGCATATAGAGCAAAGCATACCATGGGAGCACCGGGCGTATTAACGAAGTAAAAGTTTTGCACGAAGGAATTAGTAAGGAGACAGTGTTGGTCACACTTATCTACGAAGAAGCTGGTTAGCCCGGCATTTGCAACAAATTGCATGAACTCTTCATAAAAACCAGCTTCACTCATGAAGGGTATTCACAGGGCCTAACTTCCGCATTGCGAGGGAGGTTGATATCGCTATCCTGAATCCTCCTAGAAATTCCCTTGGGGCTCCGTCTTGAAGAAGCTCTCGTTAGAAATTTCATTCTCTTAAAAACAAATTTCTGAAATTTTCAGGCCACAAAATAATGTCAACAAAACTCTATAGGAATGGTAGCAACTACTCATATGGATGCCTACAGGACATATAAGGCATTCCCACTACTTGGAACTCAAATAATTAGACATGCAAGCTTATTTTCTGTAGCACCAAGTGCAGCAACTTAAGCAAAATATAAAGCACTAAAACAAAAACTAATTGGAGGAATGGGAGAGTCACATACCAAGGAACAATTCCTCAAAACAGTTTCAGAAATGGAGTTCCAAGCAAAGAGATCGAAATTTCACTTTCTGGATGATGAACACGGGAGAGAGATGGATGGAGAATTGTTCCTAGAGGTAGGAGAAGGAGTGAGAGGAAGAGATAAGGCAGGGGTCCCTATGGACCCCACAAGCAAACCGTTCGCGCCCCTAGGGGGGCGCGGCCTGTTGCGTGGTGGCCCACTGGCATGCCCCCTGCAGTAATTTTTACACCACTTTTTTTATTTATTCCAGACATTCATGTTAAAATTTCATGTAAATCTGAGACTTTTTATTTTTGAGGTATTTTTCATGCACGAGAAAAACAGAAAACAGGAATTTCATGGATTTTTATTTTTATTTTTACTAAGAAAACATAATATAAACTTGTGATAGAGATACTTGTGAATATCCAATTCATCAATCTCATGTCTTTCGAAAAGAATTCATTAATAAGGTTGATCAAGTCTTATTAATAAATGTTTCCGATTAACATGAAACCGAAGAATCTTCATATGTCACTAGGTTACCTCAATTGGGATTTGTATCTCCCCAACAATAATATTATAATATTTCTTCTTCTTGGTAGTAGGGAGAGGAATTGTAATATCTCTAATGATAATCGTGGGAAAATGATCAATGACATTAATATTATTAACCAAAGTTTGCTTCCTCGGAAAATGCACGGTATGTTGCTTGCCATTGATATGAAAGGTGACCTTGCTTTTATTGCAATCTATAACAGCCCCTGCATTATTTAGAAAAGGTCTACCAAGGATGATCGACATATTGTTGTCCTCCGGCATATCAAGAATAACAAAGTCTGTTAAGATAGGAACATTTGCAACCTCGACGGGAACGTCCTCGCAAATTCCAATAGGTAAAGCAGTGCATTTATCGGCCATTTGCAAAGATATCTCGGTAGGTGTGAGTTTACTCAATTCAAGTCTTTTATAAAGGGAAAAAGGCATAACACTAACACCGCCCTCTAAATCACATAAATCAGTTTTAACATAATTCCTTTTAATAGAGCAAGGTATTGTGGGTATACCCGGATCCCCCAACTTCGTAGGTACTCCACCATCAAAATAATAATTAGCAAGCATGGTGGCAATTTCAGTTTCAGGTATCTTTCTTTTATTAGTGGTAATATCTTTCATATACTTAGCATATGGAGGCATTTTCAATATATCGGTCAAGCGAGTGCGTAAGTGGACAGGTCTAATCATTTCAGCAAAGCGCTCGAAATCTTCCCCATCTTTACTTTTAGTGGCTTTACGAGGGAATGGCATAGGTTTTTGAATCCATGGCTCTCTTTCCCTTCTATGTTTCCTAGCAACAAAGTCTCTATTATCATAACATTTATTTTTAGAAGGTGGGCTATCAAGATCCTCAGTAGGTTCAATTTCTACATCATTATCATTTTCTATGTTATTATCTGGTTGAGAATCTATATGAGCATCTATATGAGCATCATCATCATTATTATTATTTTCATTATCCGTAGGTGTATGCTCACTACCAGACTGAGTCTCAGCATTAGAAACAGAAACTTCTTTGTTTCTCTCAACAGGTTTTTCTATAACAGGTTCACTAGAGGCATGAAAGTTCCTATCATTTTTCTTTTTCTTCTTCTTCTTAGATGAACTAGGTGTATCTTCATTAATTTTCTGAGAATCTTGTTCAATTTTTTTAGGGTGACCTTCAGGATAAAGAGGTTCTTGGGTCATTCTACCTCCTCTAGTCACTTCAGCAAGCAAGTCATTTTGTGAATTAGCGACTTGGTCTAGTTGAGTGTGAACCATAGAAGCATGTCTGCCTAAACCTTTCACATGATTTGCAATTCTAAACATCAAGTCAACTAAGCGATCTATCATCATAGCATTACGTTGCAATTGATTCTTAACATATTTGTTGAAATGTTCTTGCTTAACAACGTAATTATCAAATTCATCCAAGCATTGTTCAGGAGTCCTAGTATAAGGTATATCACCTTTATTAAAGGAACGGAGAGAGTTTACCTTTACTACCTGTGTCGGGGTATCAAGTCCATTTATTTCTTAACATCCTCAGTTTTAATACCTTTTTCTTTCATAGATCTTTTTTGCTTCTTGCATATCTTCAGGACTGAGAAATAGAATAGCTCTCTTCTTTTGAATAGGTTCTGAAGGTGGTTCAGGGAGTGTCCAATCATCGGCATTTTGCATTATGTTGTTCAATAATTCTTCAGCTTGTCCAACAGTTTTTCCCTGAAAACACAACCAGCACAACTATCTAGGAAATCCCTAGAAGCATCAGCTAGTCCATTATAAAAAATATCAAGTATTTCATTCCTCTCAAGTGGACAATCAGGCAAAGCTCGTAGTAACCGGAGAAGCCTCCCCCAAGTTTGAGGGAGATTCTCTTCTTCAATTTTAGCAAAGTTAAATATTTCCTGTAAGGCAGCTTGTTTCTTATGAGTAGGAAAATATTTTGCAGAAAAGTGTTAAAGCATATCCTAGGGACTACGTATCCAACTAGGAGTAAGTGATAAGAACCATTCCTTGGCCTCGCCTTTTAGCGAGAAAGGAAAAAGCTTATGGATATAATAGTAGTGAATCTTTTCTTCATTGGTGAACAGAACAACAATATCATTCAGTTTCATAAGGTGTTCGACAACAGTTTCATTTTCATAACCATGGAAAGGATCAAACTCTACTATAGGAATTAACTCAGGTTCTACAGAGAACTCATAATCCCTATCAGTAACAAATATAGGAGAAGTAGCAAATTTAGGATCACGTTTCATTTTCTCCATCATAGATTTTTCTATTAGTTTGCATAATAGTTTCTTCACATCATCTCTATTTTCACAAGCAAGAATGTCCCTAGCTACCTTGTCATCCATAACATAACCTTCAGGTACAAAAGGCAATTCATATCTATTAGGTGAGCGAGGGGTAATAGGTGATTCAAAGTCTTACCTCAATTTCAGCATTCTCCAGTTCTCTAGCTTTAGCAATATGAGCATCAAGTAATTCATTCAGTGGCACATGTTCAGTTTCAACATGTGTAGCAATAGTTTCATCATTAATTTTAGAAGTAGCATCATCAAGTTCATGTGACATATCAGGACAATCAACAGGTGGTGGTGTAACAAGCTGATTCAAAACAGAAGGTGAATCAAAAGCAGAGCTAGATGGAAGTTCCTTAACTCCTCTCATGCGAGAGGGGGAGATCTTAGTTTGGTTGTCTTTCAGATTTATCATAGTAGCAGTTGGATATCCTTCAGTCAACACAATAAATAGAGCTATGCTCCCTGGCAACGGCGCCAGAAAAAGTTCTCGATAACCCACAAGTGTAGGGGATCACAATAGTCTTCACGGGTAGTATTTCACCCTAATTTATTGATTCGACACAAGGGGAGCCAAAGAATATTTATTGGCCTTGACAGTTGAGTTGTCCATTCAATCGCACTAAGGATATCTCTGTGCACCAAAGATTTAGTAGCATGGCAAATAGTAGTAGCAAAAGTAACGGTAATAGTGACAGTAGCAGTTTTGTAGCAAGTGTGACAGTAACAATAGCGATAGTAACTTGGCAAGATTCAGTATATGTAACCCGTAGGCACGTGGATCAGTGATGGATTATGATTTAGATGACACTGATCATATAACAGTTACCCACTAGGGCGACACAGAACTAGATCCAATTCATCAATGTAATGTAGGCATGTATTCCATATATAGTCATACGTGTTTGCGATAAGAACTTGCATTACATCTTTTGTCCTACCCTCCCTTGGCAGCGGGGTCCTATTGGAAACTAAGGGATATTAAGGCCTCCTTTTAATAGAGAATTGGAACAAAGCATTAACACATGGTGAATACATGAACTCCTCAAACTACGGCAATCACCGGAAAGAATCCCAATTATTGTCACCTTGGGGTATGCGGAACATGACACGTAATAGGTACATATAACTTGCAAGATAGGATCCAAATCACTCTTATATTCATGAAAACATAATAGGTTCAGATCTGAAATCATGGTACTCGGGACCTAGTGACAAGCATTAAGCATAGCAAAGTCATAGTAACATCAATCTCAGAACATAGTGGATACTAGGGATCAAGCCCTATCAAACTTAACTCAATTACATGATCAATTCCATCCAATCCCACCACCGTCCAGCAAGCCTACAAAGGAATTACTCACTCCCGGTGGTGAGCATCATGGCGGTGTTGATGGAAAAGGGTTGGTGATGACGACGACAACGATTTCCCCTCTTCGGAGCCCAAAACTGGCTCCAGATCAGCCCTCCGGAGGAAGAACAGGAGGTGGCGGCGGCTCCGTCTCCTGAAACATGATGAAATCTTCTCTCTGATTTATTTTTCGTGGATGTGAATATATAGAGTTGGAATTAGGGTCGGAGGGGCCACGAGGGCCCCACAAGCCATCTGGCCGCGCCCCTAGGGCGACGAGGCCAGTTGCGTGGTGGCCTTCTCGTCCACCCCCTCCGGCAGCTCTTCGCTCCAAAATTCCTTATATATTCCAGAAAAAAACCACAAAAAGTTTCGTCCAATTCCGAGAACTTTTATTTCTGCACAAAAATAACACCAAGGTAGTTCTGCTGAAAACAGCGTCAGTCCGGGTTAGTTTCATTCAAATCATGCAAATTAGAGGACAAAACCAGAGCAAAAGTGTTTGGAAAAGTAGATATGTTTGAGACGTATCAGGCGTACCACCGGGCTATGGAGATGCCCGTTGACATGGCTTGAGACTGCGTCGGTATTTGCCCAAAGAGGAAGGAATGATGCAGCACAGTGACGGTAAGTATTTCCCTCAGTTATGAAACAAAGGTTATCGAACCAGTAGGAGGATCACCACCACCCAATAAGCAGTACCTGCACACAAACAACAAATACTTGCAACCCGACGCGAAAGAGTGGTTCTCAATCTCTCTACGGTAAAAAGATAGATTAGGTAGTGATAGATAGGAGAGATAGATCTCTCAAGAACACAAAATAAAAAGAGCAAATAAAATATGCAGCGATATGTCTTTGGGTTTTTGGTTTTGTAGATCTGAAAACAAAGAGGCAAAAAGATAGATCGGAAAGCAATATGTTGGAAAAGTAGACCCGGGGGCCGTAGGGTTCACTAGTGGCTTCTCTCATGAATATGCACGGTGGGTGAACAAATTACTGTTGGGCAATTGATAGATGATGAAATAATCATGACGATATCCAAGTCGATGATCATTATATAGGCATCACGTCCAAGATAAGTAGACCGACTCCTGCCTGCATCTACCACTATTACTCCACACATCGACCGCTATCCAGCATGCATCTAGTGTATTGAGTTCATGAAAAAACGGAGTAATGCAATAAGAACGATGACATGATGTAGACAAGATCTATTCATGTAGGAATAGACCCCATCTTGTTATCCTTAATGGCAACGATACATGCGTGCCTTGCTGCCCCTTCTGTCACTGGGAAAGGACACCGCAAGATCGAACCCATCACAAAGCACCTCTTCCCATGGCAAGAAAAATTGATCTAGTTGGCCTAACTAAACCAAAGATTCGAAGAAGAAATACGAGGCTATAAGTAATCATGCATATAAGAGATCAAAGAAGAGTCAAATAATATTCATGGATAGAAACTGATCATGAACTCAAAATTCATCGGATCCCAACAAACACACCACAAAAGTTTAAATCAAATAGATCTCCAAAAGACCATTGTATTGAGAATCATAAGAGAGAGAGGAAGCCATCTAGCTACTGCCTACGGACCCGTAGGTCTATGGTGGACTACTCACGTATCATCGGAGAGGCACCTATGAAGAAGATGAATGTCACACCCTGTGTTTGTATCACTTTGCTATGCTTGGATTTACGAAATTTGGAACCAATTAAAACTTTTTGAGTGCATGCTTGTTTGAATTAATGCTTGTTTGATTGCTTGGATGATTATGTTTGGCACCTATCGGAGAAACGACACCTACGGGATCGCGAGGATCCCTTTACGATTCGGCGAGGGGATGGGTTTGCACAGAGAGCAGATCTGATGATCAACATGCGGGAATTTTACCCAGGTTCGGGCCGCAAAGATGCGTAAAACCCTACTCCTGCTTGGTTGTATTAAGTGTGTTCTAGCTCAAGTCCTAGGAGCGCTACAGTACTCAGCAGCTACACATGCAGAATGAGCTCTGAAAAGATCCCCTCCCCCCTGTAGCTACGCCTTGGGCCTCCTTTTATATGTTCGAAGGGGTCACCAACAATGGAGTACAGTGCATACATGAGGTGTAAAAGTAGCTGCAGTGTTATCATACCTAACACTGACGGTTTAGGACAAGAACATTAAATGCTCCGTTGAGGTGTCCCTTAGCGTCTTGGGGCTGGATAAAGGGGCCGTCCCATCGCACCGCTTAAACCCATCCACCGCTAGCACCTGACTTGTTACCAGGAGGACAACAGCTAAAAGACAAGCTGGTGACCGCACTAGAGCAGTGACAGGGCAGCGAGGGCTTGCCGGGTGCGAGCCTTGCCGGGGCTGCAAGCCATCCCGGCAAGATCTTGCCAGGGCTCCAGCCTCTAGTCTTCAATCTTCTGATTATTGCCTTGTCTTGGATGTCTTCTTGACTTTATGAACTCGCATTTGGTTGTCTCCCAGCAGGCCTTGCCGCAGGTGTGGCTACAACTGACCGTGCACAAGTACGGGGTACTAAAGGACCCAATCCTTAGTGCACCGACAGGAGCCCCCGGGCCTGGGCCATACACGGGTGCGAGGCGTTGTTGGGCCTGGCCCAAACAGTGCACGGGCACGCGTGGCAGGAGTTATCCACCGTAATCATTCCATTTACTGCGCCGCCCAGGACGCCCATTGAATGCGGGACGTGGGGGACGTGCGCAGCGCGGCCGTTACAGTAGCGCGCTCGCGAAGCGTTTCAATATTATTTTAGTAAAGAGGCGGCCTCGCGTTCTCCCCATAAAAAGGAATCCGCAGAGGCGCTGCTCATTTACCTCTTGTCTCTTCCAATCTGGGAACCGCCGCCATCTTCTTCCTTGAGTCGAAACAGAGCTTCCCCCTCTCATCCGCCGCCTCCTCGCCCTCTCCGCCCTCAGCCGCCGTCTCCCTTAGCCACCATGCCACCCAAAGCAAGCAGGGGCAAGGAGGTGGATGCCGCTGCCTCGGAGAACAAGATGGCGAAGATGCGGAAGGAGCACGTCGTCTTCCCCCCGGCGCTTGATGCGGCCGCACTGATGGAGCGATATTAGTTCATGTGGGCGACAGAGACGTCAGCGCATCCGGCCACCGCCGTGAGTCCAGGTTCTTCTAGGGGCGGCCCAAATAAATACCACTTCTTTGCCGATTATTTCTACTGCGGACTCTGCCCCCCTTTCTCTGATTTCTTCAACGACATCATGCTCACCTACGACTTCCAACTCATGGATTTCACGCCGAATGCCGTAACTTGCATGTCCGTTTTCGCTCACCTTTGCGAAAACTTTGCCGGAGTAGTTCCTAGCACCGCTCTTTTTCGCCATTACTTCATTCCCCGCATCCAAAAAGGTGAGGCCCTTTCTGGCTCCATCGCTTGGATCCCACGGTCAGGAACCAAGGAGGTCTATCCAGACGGGGCCTTCCGCGAGAAGTGGGATGAATGGCGGGCCAGATGGTGCTGGGTTCGGGAGACAGAAAAATCCAAAGTCCAACCTTTCTGCTTGCCGCGGCAGACGAAGATAGTGCGCAGCAACGACTGGAGCGCCTTCGATCCTGACGACAAGAAGCTCACAGTCGCTACCACCAGGATTCACCGCCTCAGAGCTGCCGGGTTCACGATAGATATGATAGGCGCCGATTTCCTTCGCCGGCGCATCGCCCCTTTGCAGAACAAAGGGAGACCAGCCTGGCAATTTCGAAACGCGGCAGACATCATGAGACTGCGCCCTGGGCTGAATGGCAATCTGACATTTATGCAGCACGCAACTCTCTGCCAGAAACTGTTCAGGGGCGACGTGGTATGCAAGCTGCCGGCAAGCATAGTCCCTCTATGCAACAACTCCTCTCTAGGCCCAATCATCGCCATGATGCCGGCGTTTGATGCTCACAGCCTTGATGGATCTTGGATTGAGCCATCTGAAGAGCAAGTGCAGCAATTCTTTGACAACCTGTCAGAGAGGGCCATCCGCAAAGAAGAGGGCCTCGTCCGCGCCACCACTGAGGAAGAAGTGGCATACATTGCCAGCAGGGCGGAGGAAGCAAATCTTGCCGCGGAGGCCGGAAGCGCTGGCTTCGTGAAAGAGGGAACCACCGGAGAGGAAGTGTTGTCGGATGAGGATCTTGCCGGGCAGGACGAGACCGCAGAAGAGCAGGGTGGCACATCAGCCGAAGGCCCTTCTGTTAGAGACGCCTCCGAGGAGGAACTGCACGAGGAAGCCCCGACCCTTGAACCAAGGAGTAGGCATGTCCTTCGGAGCACCGCTTCTGGGGTCCCGGTCCGCCAAGCTTCTTCGAGCAGTGCAGCCCCCGGCAAAGGGGTGGCCGGCAAGGCCACGCAGCGGCAAGGAGTTCCTCAGCAACCTGCGCCTGCCGCAGCCAAGCAACCGAGGAGCACCCCCCCACCTCCTCCCGTGGCGGAATTCGACTTCGACCTCTCTGCCTTTAGCTCGGGAGAAGAAGAAGAAGAGTAAGGATCTTGCCGCGTCCTTTAGTTTCTGAGTTTTTGTCTCATTTGTTTTGCTTTTGCCTGTCTCCGCAGGGATACAGAAACTCTGGTGCAGAGGATGGCGAAGAGGGCGAAGACCTCGACGGGCGAGGAACCGCTGGCAAGCACCTCAGGTGCGCCGGAGACGATTACCATCAGCCCGGAGCCCAGCCCATGACGCAGCCCTCGACTCAGCCCCCAGCGCAGCCCCCAGCGTGAGTCTATTACTCACTTTCCGCTGGCAAGTGCCGGGGTGTGCATCTTTACTGCTAACATCGCTAGGCGTGCAGGAGGAGAGTAGCCACAAGGAGAACCATCAGAGGCCACCCCTTATATGCCGCCTCCGTCAACCACGCCGCTCAGAGATGGATCGCCGGCAAGGACTTCCTCTAGCATGCTCTATCGCGACGAGGAAGAGCCGGCAAGCATGGGCACCGGCAGCTCTACGCCGGCAACCAATATTGGCACAGGTGCTTGTCATTCTGTTTTCCTTCTTTTTTGTCTTCTTGAACTTCCATCTCAATCTCATCTTGTTTTGCTTTCTTGGCCCGACATTCCCTCGGCAGAACAAATGGACGTTGACAATGTCATCGAGGAGACCGCCAGGGATGCTGCCGCCGAGGCCGGCAGGCTTGCCGCCGAGGAGGCCGCCAAGAATGCTGCCGCCGAAGCCGCCAAAGCCGCCAAGAACGCTGCTGCCGAGGCCGCCAAGGACGCCAGCGCCGAAGCTGCCAGGGTTGCAGAGGAAGAGGCCGCCAAGGAATCTGCCGAGAGGGCCGGCGAGGAGGCTAGTGACCATACTGACGGCATCCCTGCCGTAGGAGCGCCAGGCGCTACGCCAGACACAGAGCCCCCATCCGCCGGGGAGGCGGCTGTTGAGGAACGGCCATCAACATCCGAAGCTCCGTCGTCAAGCAAGTACCTCAAGATTGGCGACAACTTGTTCGTCAGCATCCCAGGCACGGCAAGCACTAGGGCGCCAACTGAAGGGGAAGTCTTCGATGAATACGCCATTGCCGCCGCCGGGCTCGAGGTCGTCAATGAACCAAGCGCCAGCAGCAGCAAATCTGAAGAAGCGAAGCTCCTCAAGGCCATGCACGAAAACTACCAGAAGCACCAAGCACTCCACCGCGTCTGGAAGGAGAAACTAGACTCCAGGGCCGCGGTTGCCGACAAGATTGAGGCAGATCTCCAGAAACGCGTTGAGGAGACGCAGGCCTGGTTTGCCGAAGCTTTCCAGGAGTTGAGGACTGTCCAAGAGCAGCTGAGTCAGAGATGGAACGATCTCCTCATGAAGCAGTCTGACGTGGAGAAGGCACAGGAGGATGCCAAGCAACAGGCTGCCACAGAGGAAGCACGCTTGAGGGAACTTCGCATCGAGCTTGAGGCGCATGATGATGACCTCACCGCCCGCGAGAAGGCTCTTGCCGACAAGCTCCACGCCAAGGACGAGGAGATTGAAAGGCTTGTCGCGCAACGGACCCAGGATCTGGAGCTGAAGCACAAAGAGGCCCTCGAGGCTCTAACTGCAGATCATGCCGGCAAGCAGAAGGAGGCCGTCAATGCCGCCAGAGCTGCAGAGGCCGCCTATAACAAGCTCGCCGACGGGGTGAAGAAGCTGGAGGCAGATCTTGAGGAACACGGCAAGCAAATCTCAATGCTCAAGACCGAGAGAGACAAAGCTCTCCACAGCTTGATGGAGACGCAAATTGCCTTATCCGACAAGACCAAAGAACTCTCCACAGCCAACGTATCCATCGCTGATCTGAAGCTGAAACTGTCCACGCTGGAGGAGACTCTGGGGACCGCCAAGACTCGCGAGAAAGCTCTGGTAAAAAGTCTCCGGGACGAGGAAGAGCTGGTCAGGAGTGCTGCTACTGCCCACAACGACTATGTGAGGGAGTGCAAATCTGGACTGAGAAGCTTGTCGACGTCGCGGAGAAGCTTGCCGCACAACTGTCTACCATGGGTCTGGAAGATCACAGGCAGCCTCTTGACGACAGGGTGTCTCCGAGCGCCAAGGTGACCATGTTTTTCGACCGTGTGCTTGGAGCTCTGGAGCAGCTCCATTCAAACCGAAAAGCCCATCTGGCCAGCGAATCACGCAAGCTCTGCCAGGCTGTCCTCCGCAAGGTGCTTGTCAAGGTGGTGCACAGGAACCCCGGCATCAACCTCACCAACGTCCTTGACCGCCTGCCGAAGGATGCAGATCTTAAGGTGGCAGAAGAACTTGTCACGCCCATCGTCGACAGGGTAAGCCAAGTCAAGAGAGTTGAAGGCGATCGCCGGGATTAGCTGCCTTACTTCCCGCCGCCATCCATGCCAAGAACAATTTATCTTATGTTAGAATTGTGGCAAGATTGATGTAATATAACTCGCTATGTTCTGGGTGAATGCTATGCTATTCCCCTTGTTTAATTTCTTTCTGTATGTATTCGCCCTACGCTTGGTCGCAAACTTGCCGGCGCGCGCACCCTTGCCGCGAGCGCTAGGTGCGGAACTTTAGCAGCCTGCTGGCGGTGCCGCGACTGGCAAGAGACCTTGGTGTTTTGAGTGCAGCCACCTAAACTGTTGAGCGGACTCGAAACAGGATAAGGGCGCAACCAATCACAACAAGGTTCCTTCGCATGCAGGTTTTCCATACAAGAGTCGAATTCGTTCAAGGAGAATAACCTTACAAACAAAAATATTGTTTAAAGTTTCTGCAACTTAGCTTTCCATCGCAGTACTTCTTCCGGCAAGATATCAACCTTGAACGTCGCCTACTGGTATCCATACCATCTTTCCCCCCAGGCAAACTTGCATGCGAGGGAACCTTCTGTCCTTTGAGAAAAAGAAAGAAGAGAAAATAGAGATATGGAACCTTGGCGGTTCGTTAGCACTTGCTGGAGATGAGCGTAATACAATATCTCAGATAAAAATGCACGTAAGTAAACATGAAAATCGACAAGAATTGTAAAACACTTATGCTTTATTCAACTATGCACAGGGTCTGCGCATGGCTTTGTACAAAGGATCACATGCTACAGCGGCAAGACTTGTACAAAAGGTGGTAGCCGGGGGGCCCGGCAACCGCGCCTTATGGATAGAACTTATGAAGATGTTTGATATTCCAGGAGTTGCTCATCGGAATACCGTCTTTGGTCTCCAGGCGGACTGCGCTAGGCCTGGTGACTCGTACTACCCGATAAGGGCCTTCCCACTTCGGCGTCAACTTGTTGGAATTCTTGGCCGACTGAACCCGCCGAAGAACAAGGTCGCCTTCCTCAAAACTCCGAGCATGAACCTTGCGGCTATGGTAGCGGCGCAAATCTTGCTGGTTGCATGTAGCTCGCACAGTAGCCTGGAGACGATCCTCCTCAAGGAGCACAGCGTCATCTTGCCGCAGCTGCTCTTGCTCGAGCTCATCATAAGCGAGTACTCGAGGTGACCCGTATGTGAGTTCCGTGGGGAGAACTGCTTCCGCCCAATATACTAGGGAGAAGGGTGTCTGGCCGGTAGCTCGATTCGGTGTCGTCCTGATTGACCAAAGAACCACCGGCAACTTATCAACCCAGCGCCTTCCGCACTTGCGCAGCCTGTCGAAAGTCCTCGTCTTGAGGACTCGCAACACTTCAGCATTAACCCTTTCCGCCTGGCCGTTGCTCCTCGGGTGGGCAACAGAAGCAAAACAAATCTTGGCGCCAATGTCTTGGACATACTGCATGAAGGTGCGGCTCGTGAACTGTGTGCCGTTGTCGGTGATGATTCTGTTTGGTACACCAAAGCGGCAAACTATTCCTTTGAAGAACTTGACGGCCGACTGTGCTGTCACCTTCCTCACTGCTTCCACTTCCGGCCACTTTGTAAACTTGTCGATTGCAACGTACAAGTACTCAAAGCCCCCGGTAGCACGGGGAAAAGGGCCCAAGATGTCGAGCCCCCAGACCGAGAATGGCTAGGAGAGAGGGATTGTCTGAAGAACTTGAGCTGGTTGATGCAATTTCTTTGAATGAAACTGGCATGCTTCACACTTGGTTACTAGCGCAGTTGCATCCTGGAGAACAGTGGGCCAAAAGAAACCTTGCCGGAATGCCTTGCCGGCAAGAGCTCTTGATCCTATGTGGGAGCCACATATGCCTCCATGTATCTCTGCCAACAGCTCCAGTCCATCCTCCCGAGGAATGCATTTCAATTTCACACCATTCGGCCTCTTTCTGTACAGGGCATTGTCCACAAACTGGTACATTTTAGACCGACGGGCTACTTTCTCTGCTTCTTCCTGCTCTTCGGGGAGTTCTCCTGTCTGAAGGAAATGGATGATGTGTTGTGCCCATGCTAGAGCTTGAGGCTCGATGGCAAGGACTAAAGGCAAATCTTCTGCCGCGGGAGCAGTCGCCTCAACAGCAAGGGCCTGAGACCCTGCCGGAGCTTGCTGTTCCCCAGCAAGCTTGGCGGGAGCGTTTGTCTCGACGGCAAGAGCCTGAAGCCCTGCTGGAGCCTGTCGCTCACCAGCAAGCTTGGCGTTGTTCTCGGCAACTTCCTTGTCGGCGGCTTCTGGGAGCTCTGCCGGGAAGTACTTGCCGGAACTCAACTTTCTTCTCTTCTCTTGTCCCATTGATGGTGTCACGGATGGTTGAGTCAGTCGAAGCACAAAAGTTCCTGGTTCCACAGGTAACTTGAGAGCAGCGAATTTTGACAGGCCATCAGCAAAGCTATTTTCTGCACGAGGAACGTGCTCCATTTGTAGGTCGTCAAAATGCTCTTCCACCTTCCTCACTTCATTTACATAAGCTTCCATTCATGGGCTCTGATAATCTTTGTGGACTTGCTTAACGACAAGTTGAGAATCACCTCTGACAATAAGCTTCTGGATTCCAAGGTCTGCCGCGATCCTGAGACCGGCAAGCAAACCTTCATACTCCGCAGTATTGTTCGTTGACCTCTCCCGGGGAAAATGCATCTGAATCACGTATTTGAGGTGCTCTCCAGTGGGCGCGACAAGCAGCACGCCAGCACCGGCCCCTTGCAGCGAGAAAGCCCCATCAAAATACATGATCCACTCTTGATTTGTTTCCTTGCTGGGGAGAGTTGACTCTGGAACTTCTTCATCTGGCGTTGGGGTCCATTCTGCAGTGAACTCCGCCACGGCCCTGCTCTGGATGGTCGAAGTACTTTCAAACTTGAGACCAAAGCTTGACAGCTCCAAAGCCCACTCCACAATCCTGCCGGTAGCGTCTTGGTTCTGCAAAATCCGCTGCAACGGAAAGCGAGTGACAACGGTGATCTCATGTGCTTGAAAGTAATGGCGCAGCTTCCTCGAGGCCATAAGGAGGCCGAAGAGCAACTTCTACACACCAGAATATCTTGACCTAGCCCCCTGCAAAAGGGAGCTGACAAAATAGACCGGGCGCTGCACCATCTTCTTCTTCTGTATTGCTTGTCTTGACTGCGCAGATTCAACCTTGTCGGAACCAGGCTCTGCCGGGGAAGATCCCAGCTCGTCATTTGGCGGTCCTGCCGCTGGCGCTGCTTCTTCATCAGCTTCTCTCTCTGCCACTAGCGCAGCACTTACCACTTGATTCGTTGCCACTAGATATAGCAGCAATGGCTCTTGTGGTTTTGGCGCGACTAGTACTGGCGGAGAGGAGAGGTACTTCTTCAAATCCTGCAGTGCTGCCTCCGCTTCCGGAGTCCACTTCATTGGACCCGCCTTCTTCAAGATTTTGAAAAAGGGCAGGGCGCGCTCAGCAGATTTTGAGATGAACCTACTCAGAGCAGCAACGCAGCCGGCAAGACGACGCACATCCTTGACACGTCTTGGCGCTTCAATTTGCTCAAGTGCTTTGATCTTGTCGGGATTCGCTTCAATTCCACGCTGAGATACAAAGAATCCGAGAAGCTTGCCAGATGGGACACCAAACACACACTTCTCAGGGTTGAGCTTCAAGTTGATCTTGCGCAGATTTGCAAATCTTTCTTCTAAATCCGATATGAGCGTCGCCTTATCCTTGGTTTTGACCACTATATCATCCATGTAAGCTTCCATATTTCTATGTAGCTGGGGCTCAAAACCAATCTGGACCGCTCTTGAAAATGTAGAACCAACACTTTTCAACCCGAAAGGCATATGCAAGAAGCAGTACGTACCACATGGGGTGATAAATGCGGTCTTTTCTTCATCTTCCTTGGCCATGAAAATCTGATGATGGCCTGAATAGGCGTTAAGGAATGACAGCAAGTCGTAGCCGGCAGTGGAGTCCACAATCTGGTCGATGTGCGGCAAGGGAAAATGATCTTTTGGACAGGCTTTATTGATATATGTATAGTCAATACATAGCCTCCATTTTCTATTCGCCTTGCGCACTACAACTGGATTGGCCAACCATGTTGGATGAAGTACTCCTCTAACCAAGCCTGTTGCTTCTAACTTCTTAATTTCTTCGGCAATAAACTGTTGCCGCTCCAAAGCTTGCTTCCTGACCTTTTGCTTGACGGGCCGCGCGTGTGGACAGACGGCAAGGTGGTGCTCAATCACCTCCCTGGGTACACCGAGGATATCAGATGGTTGCCAAGCAAACACATTGACATTCGCCCGCGGGAAGGCAACGAGCGCGCTTTCCTATTTGCTGTCGAGGGTGGAACTTATGGTGAAAGTTCCTGCCGAGCCATCTTCCTTGGCGGGCACCTTCTTGGTCTCTGGCGGAGCATCCTTGGACTTCTTGCTCTTGCCGGTGGAGCTCTCAGGCACGCCCTCAATGGGAGCGCAGCACTCCAAGGAGGTGCGCTTGCCGGAGTGTGTGCGAGGGGTCTTGCCGGTCTTCTTCCCCCCGGGAGCTTCAGCGGCAGGAGCAAGTGCCTTGGCGGCAGATGCTGCAACTGCCTCCCGGTAGAGTTGATCGGTGCAGATAAGCGCGTCCTTCTTATAGGAGCCGACAGTGATAACGCTCATCGGCCCAGGCATCTTCAGCACATTGTAGGCGTAGTGCGATGCCGCCATGAACTTGGCCAGCGCTGGGCGGCCAAGGATCCCATTATATGGCAACGGAATCTTGGTGACGTCAAACACGATCTTCTTAGTTCTGATGTTCAGGTCACTGCCAAATGTCACCGGCAGCGTGATTTTCCCCTTGGGCTGGCTCCTTCCTGGATTGACCCCTTGATACGAGCCCGTTTCCTCGAGATCTCCATCAGGAATTTGCAATCTCGTGATTACTTCGGGTGAGATCAAGTTCAAACCGGCCCCACCGTCAACTAACATTTTCGTCACCTTGAGGTTGCGAATCGTTGGTGAGACCAACAATGGCAAACACCCAACCGCAGTTACGCGATCAGGATGATCCTCAACGTCGAAAATGATAGGCGTGTTGGACCATTTCAAAGGCTTCCGGGCGCCGATAGATGGTTCAGTCGCGTTTACCTCACGTGCCCACTGTTTAAGCTAGCGGTGGGAAGAATGCAACGAGGCACCTCCGTCAACGCACATGGCGTCTGTAGCTTTCTGGAACTCTTGCTCACTGGATTCATCGTCCTCCTCCATGTCATCATCACGCCCCTCTTGCTTGTCGCGGCCTCGAGCGGGCCGGTCCTTCTGTTGCTTGGCCTTGCCGCGGCGACCTCCTCGGCCACCACGCTTCTTGCCGGACCCCTCCGCGCCATCCTGGGCCTTCTCCTTGTCTCACCTCTCGTACTCGGCTCTCTGCTTCTCGACAAGCTGCTCGACTTGCCGGCAGTCTTGGAGATCGTGGCCCTTGGTGCGGTGGATCTTCAATACTGCTTGCCGGAACCGTCTGGCTTGTCGGCAGCCTCCAAGGCCTGGCAGGAGGCACACCCGGCAACGTCCTTGCCGGGGTCATCAACCTTGGCCTTCTTGGCGGTACCGGGGTTGCCGGATCTCTCAACGGCAAGCACGGCCTTGCCCTTGCGCTTCCTATTACGCCGCCGGCCCTTCTTTGCCGGAGCGGCGGTGTCGTCATCTCCAGAGTCGACCCCTGCACCAGCATCTTCGCCGGGGAGCCTCCTCCCTTCTTCAGCTCGAGCACACTTATCTACCAGAGCATAAAGCTCAGCAACATCCCTGATCTTGTTCATCGCCAGCTCTTCCCGCATCCTGCGGTTGCGCATGTTCTGATGGAACGCGTTGATAACAGCGGTAGGGTGAACGCCTGGAATGTTGTGATGTATGCGGCTGAACCTCTGGATGTACTTGCGCAAAGTCTCACCTTCCTTCTGGGGGATGAGATGCAGATCGCTTTCCTGGCCAGGAGCTTGGTGGCCTCCAGTGAAGGCTCCAACAAACTCATGGCACAAATCTGCCCAGGAAGAAATGGAATTCTCCGGCAGGTGCATCAACCACGACCTAAAGTTGGGTTTAAGCACCAATGGGAAGTAGTTGGCGAGTATCTTGTCCTCGCGAGCCCCGGCAGCCTGCACCGCAATGGTGTAGATGCTCAGGAATTCCGACGGGTGGGTCTTGCCGTCGTATTTCTCCGGGACCTCCGGCTTGAACGTGCGGGAATTGGGCCACTGGACTCGCCGCAGCTCGTGGGTAAACGCTGGACAACCCACCTCGTAAGGTAGATCGACAGGATACCCTGGCGCAGGCTTATCTACAGTGGGTCCCGCGCGCTTATCAGATTGATGGCGCGCTTCCCGACGGTGCTCGATGGTAGTTCGAGCGTCTTCCTTGCCTCGCTCCCGAAGAACTTGACGTTGATCGCGGCGAGTTCGCGGATCGGACGACGCTGTGGAATCGTCATCATGGGTGTCGACCCGTCGAGTCAGCGTCCGCTGCTGCCGCTATGGGGAAGAGTACACCGTAGTTGTACCGCCCACAGTCTTCTTACCGCTGACGCGTGCCGGCTCGATGGACTGCCGCCGCGAGGGCTCCGCCTACTCCGGCTTATCTTCGTTGGCGAGGCCGACGAGGCTCTGAATGGCAGCTCTCCATTCGTCGAGCTTGTCCGCAGCAGGAGGGAAGTTCAGAAGCAGCTATGCACGTGCTAGCGCTTCTGCTCGTGTAGGCGGCGGCGACAGGTGCGAGGAACGTGATGTGCTCTGACTCCCAACTATGTTGGACGGAGCTACATCATGGTCCCGCGACAGTACACCGCTTCCACCAGCATGCGGACGTGCATGCTGGTCTCGCACATCCCGAGATTGATGCTCAGGAGACTTTCCATGGGGACGCCGGGACCCACCAACATCACGGCGACTTTCATCGCGTGCGCCCTGAGAAGGTCACGGCACGTGCGTCGGTGTGGGCGTCTTGGAAGGCGCCCTTCCATCTCTGGAGTTCACTGCACCGCCTGCTGGCAGCACAACTCCATCCCTGGATCCAGCGGCGCGAACGACGCCGCTCGCCTGGCTACGATCACCAGAGCGTCGTGGAAGCTCAGGATCTCTACTTCCTCCTCCACCCGCGTCGACGCCGTCGCCCGTGCATGTAAGCACAGGTGCAGCGGACGTGGATGGACCAACCGCCGTGAAACCCTTCCTCTTGGGGGCCATGGCGACGAAGATGATGAAGAACTGGCGTGTTAATCACCAGATCAGGTCCGCACAACCTCTCTCCCCCTTACCTGGCGCGCCAAAGATGTCGGAGAAACGACACCTATGGGATCGCGAGGATCCCTTTACGATTCGGCAAGGGGATGTGTTTGTACAGAGAGCAGATCTGATGATCAACACGCGGGACTTTTACCCAGGTTCGGGCCGCAAACATGCATAAAACCCTACTCCTGCTTGGTTCTATTAAGTGTGTTCTAGCTCAAGTCCTGGGAGCGCTACAGTACTCAGCAGCTACACATGCAGAATGAGCTCTGAAAAGATCCCCTCCCCCCTGTAGCTATGCCTTGGGCCTCCTTTTATACGTTCGAAGGGGTCACCAATAGTGGCGTACAGTGCATACATAAGGTGTAAAAGTAGCTACAGTGTTATCATACATAACACTGACGGTTTAGGACAAGCACATTAAATGCTCCATTGAGGTGTCCCTTAGCGTCTTGGGGCTGGAAAAGGGGCCGTCCCATCGCACCGCTTAAACCCATCCACCGCTAGCACCTGACACGCTACCAGGAGGACAACAGCTAAAAGACAAGCTGGTGACCGCACTGGAGCGGTGACAGGGCAGCGAGGGCTTGCCGGGCGCGAGCCTTGCCGGGGCTGCAAGCCATCCCGGCAAGATCTTGCCGGGGCTCCAGCCTCTAGTCTTCTATCTTCTGATTATTGCCTTGTCTTGGATGTCTTCTTGACTTTATGAACTCGCATTTGGTTGTCTCCCGGCAGGCCTTGCTGTAGGTGTGGCTACAACTACCCGTGCACAAGTACGGGGTACTAAAGGACCCAATCCTTAGTGCACCGACATCACCCTTAGGTTCTACTCCTCTCCATATCCATCTTCCTTGATCCAAACTTCTTGCCCAATAATCATGCCATGTGAACAGTACCCAAAACTATTTTTATCAAAATTCATTTTGACCAAAAAGGATTTATTCAAATAAGGTTTTTAAAAACCTCTGAGTTGAGGTTTGCACTGCAAGTCCTCAAATTGGGTGGATCCTTTTTCCCCAAAGGATTTATTTGGAACCTACTATATATGTGACTTCCCCAAACCACCAAATATTATTTTTCAAGATTATTTTGCTATTTTATTTAAATGCTTTTTCTTAAGGCCAGAAATGGTTTTTCATAGGGAAAAATTATTCAAATGCTTTAAAAATATTTGAGAAAATTTAGGGAAACTCAGTGGACATATATTTTCCATATATATGAGTTTAAACACATGGTCATGTTCAAAATAATGGGCAAAACCCCTCAAGACCCTTTCTGCCCAAATCATGCTTTTGAAATATTTCTATAAGAAATATTCTCAATAAATTCCAAGAAAATTCCAGCAAGTCACAAATGTCAAATGTGATGATCTTGCAAAGTTTCATCTCAATCCCAATTGATTTGCTTCATCAAAATATTCTAAAACCCTCTTTGTCCAGATTCAAATTTGAACAACTTTACATTGTGAAGTTTGTCCTATTGACCTCAAACTTTGTGGGCATGTTCTAAACCACAAATAATGATGCCACACCAAGTGGTGGATTTTTGGGAAGTGAAATGCATGCCTAGATCTACAAAAATCTGATTTTGTTGATTTCTAGGGTTTCACAAAGTTACATTGTGAACTTTCTTCAAATCTCCTCAAACTTGGTGATCCTCCCTATTTTTACCTATATTTTTATCCTGTTAAATCTCATGGCAAGAAAACTCCATTTGCTTAGCCAAACCATCATCAAACACTTTTTGCCCAGGTGGTAAAAACCCTGTTTGACCCCCTTCTGCTATTCTCCATCACTCCAAAATTTTACCACAGTCCCTTACTGATGTGCTTCACCTCAAGTAACTTTCTATGGCCAAGGGTCAATGCTTAAGTGGGGTAAAAACCCATTTTACTCCTCTGGACAGCCCCTTTCTCTCTCTTCCTTGGTCTCTCTCCTTCTCCCTTGACTCTCCAGGGCATCCAATGCCTCAGCCCTGCTTGTTTACTCCCCCTAGATCCCCTAGAGACGGGAGGCCACACAGAAGCCGCCAAAGGCATGCCATGGCATGCCAAAACGGCGCTCTGGAGCACACTATAGTGCGCTCCCACACTGTAGCCGCCGCCCAATCCCCCTTCCCGATAGCCTAGGGAGGTGGGAGCTTCTCCCCCTGGTCGGCCTCGACGTCCGCAGCACGGCAGGTGGTTGGCCCCCTCTCCATTCCCTCTCCTTCTCCCTCCTCCGCGCGTGCCCGACGCCGCCCACTCCGGCCACTCCCTGTCCAAGCTGCGGGGCCCTCTTCGAGCTCAGCCCGCTCTCCCTCTCGCTTCCCAACTCCCTGGTCCTCCCCCACGAGCACTGCAAAAAGGCCTCGGGGCCCTCCCGTGGCCACTAGAGCCTTTCCGGTTGACGCCCGTGGGCTCGGTCCACGGCGAGCTCCGGCTTCCCTATAAGAGGCCTCCCCGAGCGCCTCTAGCGGTCTCTCCCTCTCTCCCTGGCCCCTAATCGCTCCCCCGTGCCAACCAATCCTCCTCCCCCTCGCCCTGTGCTCGACGCGAGCCGAAGCACCGCCGCCTCGCCCTGCCGTCGTCCGGCCGGTACGAAGCCGCTCCGCTCCCCTCTTCCACTCCACTCGCTCCCCCTGATCCTCAGGAGTCTAACCCCGCTCTCCTTTCGCCGGATTGCAGTCGAGGGCGAGCGAACCGTCTTCGGGTTCGTCGGCCGCCGCTCGGGTTCGACGTCGCCGGCGGACGAGGGCCTTCCGGCACTCGCCTCCTTCTCCAATCGACGGGCGACGACCCCTTGAGCACGACGGTGCCTCCCTCGTGTCGGTCCGCCGCCTAAAACGCCGCCGGTGAGCTCCCCTGCTCCCTGTCGCAAGGTGAGGGATGACAGGTGGAGCCCACCTGTCATGCCCTCATCACCCCCTCTCTCGCTGGCAAGAAGGGCCCGCGGGCATGTTTAAAAATAAACCTGCCACGCGCACCACTTCGCCCTGGGCCGGTTCTTCCCTAGGCCGGCTCAGCTACGGTGGTTTTGGCCCAAATGAACAGTGTCATTTTTCCTTTTTCTTTTTCCTCTGTAAACCAAAAATCCCACAGCTCCAAATAAAATTCCAATGCCAAATATTTTTCCACCTAAATTCCTAGATTAATGTGTAGTATTTAATAGTTCCATTGTTTAAATTTTTTAAAACTTTTTATTTACTATTTTATTTTAAAACCCCTTTTTGGCATTTTTAGCCACTGTTAAAAATAAGTTTGAAAACCTTTTTCACTACAAAACCTTAGGGGAATATTTTTAGTATTACTTGTAGGATTTATAAGAATAGAGTAACTTTTTTTCTAAACAGACTTTGTGATCTGTTCTTGTTGAGATGCTTATTATTCCCGTTATTTATCGCGACGATAGATTGCGCTATTGACGAGGGAGTTGGACCCGAAGACTTTGAAGACCCCGAAGACTTTGTTGAGCCAGGCAAGCAGCCCTTTGACCATGTTAAGAAACCATTTTTATTGCATGTCATATAGCACTTTGATTTGATATGTTGGTCATGATGTTGTGGTAACCACTCCGGTGGGTTACCTCCGATAACTTTGTCATTGATACTTGCATCGTGCATGACCCTACCTCCTTATGAGGGTTGTGCGGGTGGGAGTAGTTAGGTTGCTAGTAGTGCTACGCAAGTGGGATGGGAATATGCATGGTGCTGGAAACAAAAATGATTTCAAAGACTTTTTCGAAAACCCCGTCGGGTGCCACTAATGCCCGAGGGAGATGATGATGAGCTAGGTAGCCACTTGATAAAGAAGTAGTGTACCGGAGCAAGATGTGTGTGTGTTTTCGAAAACGGAGAGTTTTAAGATTTGCTGACCGTCCCAACCTTACATGTACGACCACGATACCCCTTATGGGATAGGGCTTTATTGATTACCTTGGTGGGTACTAGCATAGAGCCTGCATTACTAGTGGCGGGAGTGGCATGGTCACTCTCGATACGGGGTCGTGCCTGGACGGACGACCATGCGCTGTCTTTACAGGCACCGGGTACACCGTTGCGTGCCCTCATGGATGATACGTGTGATATATATCATGAGGGATGGCACCAACGAGTGGACTCTTTGTTTAGTATCGCTAGGGGAAAGGCATTGTTCGGGTGCTTACCTCGGGTATGTAATATACCGTGAGTCGTGGATGACACGGAAGTTCCCCGAGTCTTGTGGGTAAAGCGTGCAACCTCTGCAGAGTGTAAAACTATTCGAATAGCCGTGTCCACGGTCATGGACAGTTGGAGGTCCTGCTTAAACTGCGTCCGATGATTTCATAAACTTGGTGTGTGAGCGTGTGTGGTTGACACAGAGATGGTACTTGAGCTAAGTCTGATGACTTGGCATGATGATGAACATGAGATGTTCAGCCCCTGCTTATGATGATAACTGAGACTTGTTCACATGAATACCTGTTAACAGTTGATGCATGCTTACTCAAGGTTACTTGATCACATCATTGCACTTAAAATCAGCTTTCTGCAAAACTTACCTACTTAGTGCTATATCATGCATTGTTATACCTTGTTCCACAACTTGGGTTGCTTGCGAGTACATTCAAAGTACTCATTGGCTTGCCACTGGTTATTTAATTGGCCAGGCATGGAAGAGCAGGAATATGGCAAAGAGTTCGTTGGTGACGAACATGCGAACTAGGACACTTCCCAGTCAGAATGCCTGTAGGTTTAAGGCAGATGGCATGGGTTCACGCTTTCGATCAAGATTTCCGCTGCTTGTTATGTTTAAGCATTTGGCCCTTGGGGCCCTATCTATGTAAGACTAGACCTTCATGGTCTTTATTTGTGAAAGACGCTAAATGTGGATGTAAGACTCTTGTTATTCAGCTTCTGTGTGTTCAGTGAGCATTGATCTCTGGGATCACTGTACACGTGCATTCGGCGATCACGACTTATGAGTCGGGGTCCCCACAATGAACCCCTCCATGATGGTGTTTAGATTGAATCTCGAGGTCCTAGAACTTGCGGCAGCTGGAATTGTGTTTCGTCAACTCCCCTAGGGTTTTTGGAATATTTGGGAATTTATAGGCATCACAGGCGGTGCAAAGGGGCCCCGTGGAGGGCACAACCCATCAGGGCGCACCGGGGGCCCCCTAGCGCGCCCTGGTGGGTTGTGCTCTCCACAGCCCACCTTCCTGGCTCTTCTTTGGCCCACTGGGTGTCTTCTGGTCCAGAAAAAATCTCCAAAAAGTTTCGTCGCGATTGGACTCCGTTTGGTACTGATATTCTGCGAAGTAAAAAACAAGCAAAAACAGCAACTGGCACTTTGGCACTATGTCAATAGGTTAGTCCCAAAAAATGATATAAAGTTGTTATAAAATGATTGTAAAACATCAAAGAATTATAATATAAAAGCATGGAACAAGCAAAAATTATAGATACGTTGGAGACGTATCAGCATCCCGAAGCTTAATTCCTACTCGTCCTCGAGTAGGTAAATGATAAAAACAGAATTTTTGATGTGGAATGCTGCCTACCATGTTCATCTCATATTCTTTTTCTTTTGTATAGCATATTTGGACTTGTAAATGATTCAAAGCAATAGTCTAGTTTTAACATAATGACTTCAATACTCAAGCATGTCAACAAGCAACCATGTCTTTCAAAATATCAACACTAAAGAAAGTTATCCCTAGCCCATCATGCTAATCATTGATCCATTCATGAAACACACTCAAATATTAGCTATGCCCAATGCTCAAGTACGATCATAGTGCCCCCTAGTTGGTGCTTTATAAGAGAAGATGGAGACTCAAAGTAAAAATAAAAATTGCATAAAGTAAATAGATAGGCCCTTCGCATAGGGAAGTAGGGATTTGTAGAGGTGCCAGAGCTCATGTTTTAAATTGAGAGAGAAAAATATTTTGGGTGGCATGCTTTTCCTCTCAACGAAAATGACAAAGTAGCTCACAATACTTTCCATGCTAGATATATCATAGGCGGTTCCCAAACAGAAAATAAAGTTTATTCCTTTTTCCACCAAACTTTCACTTTCCATGGCGGGCCGTATCCACGGTTGCCTTCCATACCAACACTTTCCAAGGAATTTATTATTTGACAACATAAAGTAAATATTTTTTCTTTTTCATTTCAGGAATAGGCATCCCTATTACCACCGGACTCTCGTGCAATGACAAGTGAATAAACACTCATCTTGAGAATAACACATCTAGCATGGAAAAATATTGGACACTCCCCACCGTTTCATGAGCGGTACGAGCACACAAAAGAGAAAATTTATTTTGAAAATTTAGAGATGGCACATACAAATTTGCTTGGAACAGCATGGAAATACCGCATATAGGTAGGTATGGTGGACTCATAAGGCAAACTTGGTTTAAGGATTTTGGATGCACAAGTAGTATTTCTACTTAGTACAAATGGAGGCTAGCAAATAGATTGAGAAGCAACCAAACCAAGAAACGAAAATTCACATAAGCAAGCATTGAGCATAACTAACACCGAATAATGCACCATAAGTAGGATGTAACTTCATTGCACAACTATTGACTTTCGTGCATGCACAGGGAATCACAAACCTTAACACCTATATTCCTACTAAATCACAATTACTCACTAACATGACTCACATATTACTATCATCATGTTTCAAAACTATTACAAGGAATCAAGTTTAATTTGTCCAATGATCTTCATGAAAGTTTTTATTATATCCTCCTTGGATATCTATCACTTTGTGACTAGTTTCATATATTTCCATTGCTTTTTGGCAAGCTCAAACAAATTTAAGTGAAGCACATGAGCATAAAGATTTCATCTCTCAAAATAGTATAAGTGAAGCATGAGAGGATTTCTTCAAAATTTACTAACTCTCAAATTAGTCTAAGTGAAGCATGAGAGTATTTCTACAAAATTTCCAAGCACACTATGCTAAAAAAGATATAAGTGAAGCACTAGAGCAATTCTATAGCTCAAAAAGTTTAAGTGAAGCACATAGAGCAATTCGAACAAATGATAGCATAATTTTGGCTCTCTCAAATAGGTGTGTCCAGCAAGGATACAAGTGACAAACTAACAAACAAAGCAAGCAAAGATACAAGACGCTCCAAGCAAAACTCATGATATGTGACGAATAAAAATATAGCTCCAAGTAATATACCGATGGTCGTTAGAAGAAAGAGGGGATGCCACTCGGGGGCACCCCCAAGCTTAGTTGCTTGTTTCTCTTTGTATATATCTTGGGGGTGCTGTAGCATCCCCAAGCTTAGGCCCTTTTCACTCCTTATTCCTTCATCCATCGAGACCTCACCCAAAACTTGAAAACTTCAATCACACAAAACTCAAGAAAATCTTCGTGAGATCCGTTAGTATAATAAAGCAAATCACTACTTTCGGTGCTGTTGCAAACTCATTCAAATTTTATTAGTGCATTATACCTACTGTATTTTAACTTTACCATGGCTCATACCCTTCAATATAACCCATAGATTCATCAAAACAAGCACACAATGCAACGAAAACAGAATCTGTCTTAAACAGAACAGTCTGTAGTAATCTGTACTCTAACCATACTTCTGTAACTCTAAAAATTCTGAACAATTAGTAATCGTAAGGAATTTGTATAGCAACACTGTGTTAAAATTTCAGCTCAAGATCATGTTCCATTAAAAAATGAAAATTCATATACTTGATGCAAAGTTTCTGTTTCAGATTCAGCATCGCTTCTACTCATCTTATGAATCATCCTAAAGGCTCTACTTGGCACAAACACTAATTAAACCATAAAAACACAATCATAATAGAGGCATAATTGTGTCAACACTCAAAAACAGAAAGGAAAAAGCAAAAATTTATTTATTCATTGGGTTGCCTCCCAACAAGCGCTATCGTTTTACGCCCCTAGCTAGGCATGATGATTTCCATGATGCTCACATAAAAAGTAGTAATTGAAATATGTAAAAGAGCATCATGAATCTCATGAAAAACACATTTAAGTCTAACCCACTTCCTATGCATAGGGATTTTGTGAGCAAACAATTTATGGGAACAAGAACCAACTAGCATAGGAAGGCAAAACATGCAAAACTTCAAAACTTTGAACACATAGAGAGGAAACTTGATATTATTGCAATTCCTAGGAGCATATGTTCCTCCCTCATAATAAATTTCAGTAGCATCATGAAGTAATGCAACAATATAACTATCACATAAATAATTCTTTTCATGATGCACAAGCATAGAATTTCCATTACTCTCCACATAAGCAAATTCCTTATCATCCATGGTAGTGGGAGCAAACTCAACAAAATAGCTATCATGAGACACTTGATTGACATAACCACATTGCAAATTAAAACCATGATGATAAGTTTCATGGTTATCATTACTCATTATAACAAACGTGTCATCACCATCACCATAAATAGGAGGCATGCAATCATCATAATAAATTTGCTCATCAAAACTTGGGGGGCTAAAAATATCGTCTTCATCAAACATAGCATCCCCAAGCTTGTGGCTTTGCATATCATTAGCATCATGGATATTTAGAGAATTCATACTAGCAACATTGCAATCATGCTCATCATTCAAGGGACTATCATGAATCACCTTATAAATTTCTTCTTTCAACACTTCATCAAAACTTTCTGATTCACGATTTTCAAACAAAAATTCATAGAGATAATCAAGTGCACTGAACTCACTAGCAATTGGTTCATCATAATTTGGCTTTTTGAAAAGATTAGCAAGTTAATGTGGATCCATATCAAAAGATTTTTAGCAAGCGAAGATGCAAGCAAATAGAAGGCACATGGCAACACAAGCAAAGATAGCAAACAAGCAAAAAGGCAAACGGAAAAGAGGGCGAATGAAACGGCAAATTTGTGAAGTGGGGGAGAGGAAAACGAGAGGCAAATGGCAAATAATGTAATTGCAAGGAGATGAGATTTGTGATTAGGAACCTGGTAGATGATGATGGAATCCCCTCGGCGCCTACGATAGGCACGTAGAAGAGACCGCTTCCTCCCCGGCAACGGCGCCAGAAATTCCTTTGACGTGGCTTGAGACTGCGTCGGTATTTCCCAAAGAGGAAGGGATGATGCAGCACAATGACGGTAAGTATTTCCCTCAGTTATGAAACCAAGGTTATCGAACCAGTAGGAGGATCACCACCACCCAATAACCAGCACCTGCACACAAACAACAAATACTTGCAACCCGACGCGAAAGAGAGGTTGTCAATCTCTCTACGGTAAAAAGATAGATTAGGTAGTGATAGATAGGAGAGATAGATCTCTCAAGAACACAAAATAAAAGAGCAAATAAAATATGCAGCGATATGTTTTTGGGTTTTTGGTTTTATAGATCTGAAAACAAAGAGGCAAAAAGATAGATCGGAAAGCAATATGTTCGAAAAGTAGACCCGGGGGCCGTAGGGTTCACTAGTGGATTCTCTCATGAGTATAGTGCACGGTGGGTGAACAAATTACTGTTGGGCAATTGATAGAAGATCAAATAAACATGATGATATCCAAGTCGATGATCATTATACAGGCATCACGTCCAAGATAAGTAGACCGACTCCTGCCTGCATCTACCACTATTACTCCACACATCGACCGCTATCCAGCATGCATCTAGTGTATTAAGTTCATGGAAAAACGGAGTAATGCAATAAGAACTTTGACATGATGTAGACAAGATCTATTCATGTCGGAATAGACCCCATCTTGTTATCCTTAATGGCAACGATACATGTGCGCCTTGCTGCCCCTTCTGTCACTTGGAAAGGACACCGCAAGATGGAACCCATCACAAAGCAACTCTTCCCATGGCAAGCAAAATCGATCTATTTGGCCTAACTAAACCAAAGATTCAAAGAAGAAATACGAGGCTATAAGTAATCATGCATATAAGAGATCAAAGAAGACTCAAATAATATTCATGGATAGAAACTGATCATGAACTCAAAATTCATCGGATCCCAACAAACACACCGCAAAAGTTTACATCAAATAGATCTCCAAGAGACCATTGTATTGAGAGTCATAAGAGATAGAGGAAGCCATCTAGCTACTGCCTACGGACCCGTAGGTCTATGGTGGACTACTCACGCATCATCAGAGAGGCACCTGTGAAGAACATGAACCCCTCCGTGATGGTGTTTAGATTGGATCTCATGGTTCTGGAACTTGCGGCAGCTGGAATTGTGTTTCGTCGACTCCCCTAGGGTTTTTGGAATATTTGGGAATTTATAGGTATCATAGGCAGTGCAGAGGGGCCCCGAGGAGGGCACAACCCATCAAGGCGCGCCGGGGCCCCCTAGCGTGCCCTGGTGGGTTGTGCTCTCCACAGCCCAACTTACTGGCTCTTCTTTGGCCCACTGGGTGTCTTCTGGTGGAGAAAAAATCTCCAAAAAGTTTCATCGTGATTGGACTCCGTTTGGTACTGATATTCTGCAAAGTAAAAAACAAGCAAAAACAACAACTGGCCCTTTGGCACTATGTCAATAGGTTAGTCCCAAAAAATGATATAAAGTTGTTATAAAATGATGGTAAAATATCCAAGAATGATAATATAACAGCATGGAACAAGCAAAAATTATAGATACATTGGAGACGTATCACCTGTCAATAGATGTCAATGCAATGAGTAGGGATTGCCATGCAAATGATGCACTAGAGCTATAAGTGTATGAAAGCTCAACTGAAGCTAGGTGGGTGGCATCCAACTTGCTTGCTCATGAAGACCTCGGGCATTTGAGGAAGCCCATCATAGGAATATACAAGCCAAGTTTATAATAATGAAAAAGTAATTCCCACTAGCATATGAAAGTGACATAACATGAGACTCTCTATATGAGGAACAAGGTGCCACTTTGAGGCACAAGTGTGGTAAAGGATAGTAGCAAAGTCCATTCTCCCATTTTCTCTCATTCATTTTTTTATGATGGTGGGCTCATTTGGCCTCCCCCATTTTTATTTCCTCACAGGGACAATGCTCTAATTATGATGATCATCACACTTTTATTTACTTACAACTCGATATGAAGAACTGACAGGAAGATATGACTCTATGTGAATGCCTCTGGCAGTGTACCAGGATGTGCAAAGATCTAGCGTGACATGTATCAAAAATATGATGAACGGTGGCTTTGCCACAAATTCTATGTCAGCTCTATATGATCATGCAAAGCAATATGATGATGAACGAACTAGTCATGTGAAGTGACGATGGAATTTGCATGGAAATATATCTCGGAATGGCTATGGAAATGCCATGATAGGTAGGTATGGTGGCTGTTTTGCAGAAGATATAATGAGGCTTATGTGGAACAGAGCGTATCATGTCACAGGGTTTGGATGCACCGGCGAAAGTTGCACCGATCCTCAAGTTGAGAATGGGCAATACACGGTACCGAAGAGGCTAGCAAACATGAGGAGGTGAGATTGCGTATGTCCATGGTTTCACATTAGTCATAAAGAACTCATATACTTATTGCAAAGTTTTATTAGTTTTATCACAAATCAAAGTACTACCCGCGTTCCCCGAGGGAGGAGGTTGGAAGGAGTTAACCATCGCGCGCCTCCGACCCGAAACAACACTAGGATTTCAACGAGGAATAGAAATGCTCACAGATCATCATCATGCGTTTTTAATTTTTAGATGACCAAGAAGTTAACCTCCCTTAATATAGACACTTCTACAAATCAACAATTATGAACTCACACCTTTTTCATATTACCACATCAATATCATTAACCCACAATTTCTCTATTTGTGCTACATGATGGTTTTGATTATCACTCATTGAATACCTATTATTTTTGGACTAGTATTATGACCCATGCAAATTACCGTCACTATTTATTAACTCTCAAACAAATATAAGTGAAGAACGATAGTGAAATTATTTTGATAAAATCTACACGCCACCGTGCTCAAAAAGATATAAGTGAAGTACTAGAGCAACTGCTAAGCTCACAAGATATAAGTGAAGCACATAGATTATTCTAACAAATTATGATGAAGGTGTGTCTCTCTCAAATAGGTGTGGCGAGCAAACGATTATTGTGGCAAACTAAAAGTAAAAGCAAACAAAAAAAACGACGCTCCAAGCGAAACTCATATCATGTGACGAATAAAAATATAGCTTCAAGTGACATACCGATGGATTGAGACGAAAGAGGGGATGCCTTCCGGGGCATGCCCAAGCTTAGATGCTTGAGTTTTCCTTAGAATATTAACTTGGGAATGCCTTGGGCATCCCCAAGCTTAGGCTCTTGCCGCTCCTTATTCCTTTGTCCATCGTGATAACACCCAAAACATGAAAACTTCAATCACACAAAACTCAACAAAACTTCGCGAGATCCGTTAGTATAAGAAACATATTGAATACTTTAGTTACTATTATAAATTGATTATTATTTCATAATTACATAATAGGTACTGCATTACAACTTCTTCATGGCTTATACCCCCCGATACAATCCATAGCATAATCAAAACAAGCAAACTATGCAAGTAAAAACAGAATCTGTCAAAAACAGAACAGTCTGTAGAAATCTGTAGAGAACCTATACTTCTGTAACTAAAAATTCTGAAAAATTAGGACAACCTCGAAAATTTGTATAGCAATACTGCATAAAAATTCAGATCATTATTACGCTCTAGAAAAAAATGAAAATTCTTGTACTGGAGTCAAAAGTTTCTGTTTAAATTGACATGAACAGGTTCAAATCAATTTGGGGCCTAATGTTGGGGATATAACCCCGCGGTTAACCCTGTTGGCGACTCATAGTGCAAGAGCCTAAGCCGGCCCAGGAAGGCAAGACGTGAAGACGACGACTTACAGGTGGGCCAGTTGAAGGCCCAAAGCCTGGTGGCGACTCAAGGCCCGAAAGGGTAAGCCGCCACGTGAAGACTTACCTTGTAAGACTAGGAAAGTAGAACCGGGGTCGGTTACGTTGTGTAACCCGACCCGGACTCTTGTAAGCCCAGGGTTTCTACCTATGTACATAAAGGTGAGCCCCTGCGGCGGGTTGGACAAGTGAGGAGAGACAGACAAGCCTTACGGCGAGAGAGACCAAGCAATCGGGAGCTAGGGCAAGCAAGCCGCCCCTTTGTAATCGATACTACAGTCAATACAATACAAGCCGGACGTAGGCTTTTACCTCCACCGTGAGGGGCTGAACCTGGGTAAACTCGTGTCCCTTGTCCCGTTTAACCCCTTTGTGTCCACCTCTTTAGCGATGGCCTCGAACCTAAGCCTTCGGGCATCTGCCGTGACAAAACCATGACAGTTGGCGCCCACCGTGGGGCTAGCGCTTGATGGTGTTGAGTTTTCAAAGGGTTCTCTCTCTGGGAGCGAGGGGTACGTTGTTGGTGAGATGACTAAGAGTCGACATGGAAAGCTTTACCTCGACGACGCCGGCCGGGTCCCCGAGGCCGACTCAATCGAGTATGGTTCCCGGGTCCCCTTCGGCGAAGACCAAGTCTTCATTGGAAAGATTGGCGGATCTGAATCCGGGCCAGACATCTGCAACAACATCAACGAGCCTGCCCGACGCAAGCAACCCACCCAGCGAGATCAAACCGCCCGGCGCGTGCAAACTGTCCGTGCAAACCCGGACAAGAAGCATACCTTCGTCGACTTAACCCGAGGCATGGAGCTTGGAGATTCTGTGTCGCGGAAGGAAACTCTCATCTGCTCAGAGGATGGATCCTTGAATGAAGAGACGGAGTCGACCTACCGGCTTCAGAACGGCGGGCTTGGGGGCTACGTCGAGCCTTACTCTAAGCCATAGAGTCATGAAGGTCAGGGGATGGAATTCCATTCAAATGAGCAAGGATATCAGGTCTCAGAGCATAAGCTCGCCCTTCTCAATGGCGGGTCAAGGTCTAAGCCGGGTGGTTACACCGCTCTTTTTCACCCGCCTTGTGAGGCGAAGTTTGGGGACTGTTCTGATGGAGACATTGATCCGGAGCCTTACGACCCGGAAAACCCGACTTTTGTTACAACGGACGGATCACGAGTCACCACTGGCAATCCGGAAGCTAAGAGAAAGGTGGAATGCAATGCAGAGTTAATAGAGCTACACGCAAGAATAGCTAGTATTCAGCAACAGATGAAGGAAGCACAAGCTTGGGTGTATAAGGAATTAAGTGGGTTGAAAGCCAAAATTGGGCAACTGGAGACTCGCCCAAGCGTCACGCCGGTTCATCTGAGGCATGATAAGAGCCCAGGAGATCGACACAGCAACCGGAAGCGTAAGCCGGCGGATGGCGGGTTAGACAGCGTTGACAATGATAGCAAGAGATTCAAGAGTCAGTACCGGAATAAACGCCCAGAAGAAGCTCACGTTGGAAACTTTAGGCAGCCTTTAAACAAGGGTAAAACTCCTTTTAACCTGGAAGAGATGCTCAATAAACCTTGTCCAGAGCACAGCCGGCCCGATAAGCCGGCACGCCATGCATGGAGGGATTGCAGGATTATGCGACAGTTCCGGGATTACAGCCTTCAACAGTATCGTAATAACGGCAATGGTTCATCAGGCGGCTCAGGAGCCGGCTTTGGCACTGGCAGCTCAGGGTCCAGTTACCAGAGACAAGACAACCATGGAGGTCATAATTAATAGTCTGGCGGCGGAGGCCAGTAGCAGAGTAACCCGAAACAGCTCAACGGGGGTCAGTACCATGTTTTTACAACCAGCCTCAACAAGCGAGACCGGGGAGTTTGCACAAGTCAAGATCAACGACAAGGTCATTTGGGGTGCAGCGAGTTGTATACTTACCCCCTCTTGATCGGCGTTTCAGCCACTGTAAGCCGGGTTGTGAAACCAAAAAAAAAAAGTCAACAAGGTTAAATTGGGGTGCAGCGAGTTAAATACTTACCCCCTCTTTGACGACTTTCTCCAAGTTTGGGGTGCAGCGAGTTGAACACTCACCCCCTCTTTTGATGACCCTTTGCAAAATTGGGGTGCAGCAAGTCGAAAACTTACCCCCTCTTTTGATGATCTTTTCCAAAATTGGGGTGCAGCGAGTTGAGAACTTACCCCCTCTTTTGATGATTTTTTTTCAAATAGGGGTGCAGCGAGTTGAATACTTACCCCCTCTTTGATGACCTTTTTTCAAAATTGGGGTGCAGCGAGTTAGCCACTCACCCCCTCTTTTGATAACCTCTCCAACATTGGGGTGCAGCGAGTTGGCCACTTACCCCCTTTTTGGATGACTTGTAAGAGCAGAGAACATCATACATCATGCATTGCATCATGCATCGTGCATTGCATCATACGTCATGCATTGCATCATACATCACACTTACATATCATTCCGGTTTTGACAAGCCGGGTCAAGGAAAGATTATGAAACAAGACGCAAGACCATGAAAGACATCTCCGGGTTGTGCTGTTATAAGCCGCCCTGACAACAATACAGAAGTTTTTTGTCTTGTTTATTTTGCAGGTTTTATCTTTTCTGATAAGCCGCCATGGACCTTGAAAGCATGGTTGAGAGTAAGAGCATATGAAAGATATCATTGCAGCAAGACTATTTAAAAAGGGTTATACGTGCACGAAGGCACGGCTCAGGCATTTCAGATGTCTCTACAGCTATTACAAAAGCTCCCCATGGAGTACAAGACAAGGCAAGATTAAAGTTTTTTACAAAAGACAGCCTTAGCGGCTCAGACAGGCCGAGTTGTCAGTTTCAGCCGAAAGTACAGCTCGCTGGCTAGTCGTCCTTCGCCGGGTCTTCGACCTCTTCGATCTGAAGATTGTCGACATCCCAGTTGCAGCGTGTTAAGGCCTCAAATTGGGCCTGGTCGAAGAAGGGAGATGCATCAAGGTCAGGAGCGAAGAGCTGCTTACGACGTACGGGAGTCAGGCTCCTCGATTCAAAGGTTGGGCCGTGCACGCGTTTGTTTTTCGCGTCATAAGCCGCCTGGTATGTGGAAAGGTCTAACTCATTGGCAAGACTTGAGGCCAGCACCCGGGAATCTTTCATACATTTGATGTAGTCGGCTTCTGTGAAGTCTGAGCCGTCGACCTTTTTGGCTGGGAACCCGTCCGTCATTTCCGCTGTAGGTAACTCCGGGGCAAAAGCAAGACACCGGCTTAAAGCAGCCATGGCTCCCTGCCTGGCGGCTGACCGTTTGAGTTCTCCAACCTGTTTGGGCAGGGTGGATAGAAGTTCTATCACCCCCTTCATATGCTTTGGGATGCATTTCTCGGTCAGCATCGCCTTCATGGTGCAGAGGGTCCCGCAATATAACTGTTCGGTTAAGGAGTAGATGGCTTTCAGCTTAATCACGCTGTCAGAAGCGAGTTGGCGGCTCCGTTCACCTGCAAGATAGTCAAGTATTATAAGCCGCCTGTATGAGTTATTCAACAAGACAAGGTAATTTTCAAGTGCTTGGCACTTACCGAAGATCGCAGAGGTCATTCTGGAGATATGGTCTTTGAGAGTTTGTAGCTCATCGGACACAACCTTAAGCCGGCTTTCAGTGTCGTTGGCTCGTTGGGTTATAGCAGTTTTTTCCGCCTCAGCCGTCTTCTGATAAGCAGCGAGTTCAGCGCGGGTTTTCTCTAGCTCTGTCACAGCAACTCGCCATTTATTGTCCGCCTCAGCCCTGGCGGCTTGTTGCATAGTGAAATTCGACTCAGCAGTTGCTAAAGCTTCCTGCGTTACGCAAAAGACAGTTTCAAAGGTTTTCAGTCAGGATATGATTTGCACATTGGTGAAACTATTGTGTTATAAGTCTCAAGAAGATTGCAAGCAATATACTTGACACTTGGGGGCTAATGCCTGTGTTTTTCTCTAAGTCTACATGGCAGTCCCGGCTCATCTTTGTTAAAATTAAGCCGACACTTGGGGGCTACACAGAGCTCACCAAAGTTTACAATGGAGTTCTGGCTCATCGTCATGACCCGAACTCGGGGGCTACACTTGGATCAACCCTTTCAACTAAGTACCGGCTCAATATCAGTATTAACCCGATACTTGGGGGCTACAGGTATTATAATTTGAAGTATGACAAGAAGTATAAGACCCGGTCTACTATTTTGCAAGACTAAACCGGATCTTGGGGGCTACATAAGGGTATAAGGAAAGCAAGAAAGGAGCAGTACCTCAAATTTGGACTTCATAAGGTTAACAAGTTTTCGCTCCATGTTGTGGCTTGCGCTGAGGCGATTTAAATAGCCGGCATGAAGATCATCTGTAGATATCTTTTCCAATGAGGGCAATGCAAAGTCGAATCTTTCTGGTGAGTTCTCTTTAGCCTCGCCGGTGTGTCTTGTCAGCACATGAGAGGTCGATCGATAACCCGCCCCAGTAAGAGCGACGTTTTTGGTAGCTGGAGAGCTTGGCGTTTGGAAGTCAGTTCATGGAGGGCTCGTAGGAGCGACCGTATCATGAACAGCCGGCTCGTGGGGCTGAGGATCATCGGCAGGTGTTTCTTTTATAGCTTCTGTAGGCTCAGCATGAGGTACAGGGGAAGCCGGCTTGGATTTCTCCGGCTCTTGGACAGTGGGGGCGGCTTCAGACCCGCCGGTTTTCTTCCGCTTCGCTTGAGCCCTAGAGAGCAAAAACAATTGTCAAATAAAAGACAAGATTGAAGAAAAATATAGTGCAAAGGAAAAATGCATACTCTGGGTTGATTCTCAATGGAGGCAGCTTAGTGGCCGTTGAGTCGCCAGACAAAGGGGGCGAGTCCTGGAAAAGTTACAGTTCTTCAGGTAAAGTAAGGTTGCAAGACAAGACTGTTAAGATGATCAGACTTGGGTAAAAAGTACCTCTGCAGGACGCTTCCGGGAAGCCAGGGAGTTGGGTAAGCCGCCCATCAGCTCCTCAGAGCCGGCACTCCGGGTCTGACGCCTGGAGGTGTGCTGTTGCTTTTTCAAAAGAAAATGGCAGTCCAAGTAAGCAAGAGGATGAGAGAATGGGACTTTTCGGATAACCCGCCGTTTCTTCTTTGGGGGAGAATTTTCTAAATCGGAGGAAATATTGATTACCTCAGGAGCGTCCACACGGCTGGTCTCTGGTTCAACCTGTGAAATAAATATCATCAGTAAGTTGTATAAAGAGACGGTCAGAAGAAGTCAAGCTTTACCTCTGAATCGTTAGACTCAGGAATGGAGGAGGCGGTGGTTCTCCTTTTATGAGCAAGGGTTTTACCCGCCCTGGGCTTCCTCACGGGCGGGTTGAGTTTTTTCTTCCAGAAATCTGAGACGGCCTGCGCACAAGCCGCCAGAGAGGTTAAAAGATGCAAATTAAAACGAGCAAGACGAAGATTGTAAGGTTTCCAGAAGTTTTTCTTACAGGCGGAGCCGGGTTCTGGGCATAGAAGGGTCTCAGCCCAATTTTATCACAAATTTCCTGTTTTTCGCCGAGAAGATTTTTAACGCTATTGCTGATTTGCTGTTGTGACAATTGGGCATTTGAGAAGCAGAGGGGGTCATTGGGTTCACCCGTGTATTCAAACATAAGCCGGTCACGCCGGTTCAGGGGCGATATTTGCCAACTGACCCAGCAGCGGGTCAGGTCGACACCAGTTAATCCGTTTGCAATCAAAGCTTTGATCTTGGCAATGGAAGTGGCATACTTCGCTCTTTCAGTAGTGGATAGCCTGTCGGGAAGTTCTCTGGAGCTGGGAAGCCGGGTAGGGCGGTAACCCGGCAGCGGATTTTTACCCTCCGGAGAAGTGTCTTTGCAATAAAACCAGGTCCTGTTCCCGTTCTTAGGATGACTTGGCAGGGTAGCAGATGGGTAAGGCACATCTCTCCGCCTCTGGATAGTCACGCTGCCGAGTTCCAGACTTGAGCCGCCTGCTTTCTCAGTTTGGCGGTTGATATAATGGTAATCACGAAAAATGTCCACAGAAGGTTCTTCTTGCAGATACACCTCACTCAAGACTTGGAATTGGCAGATATTGGTGACTGAATTGGGGCCTATGCCCTGAGGGTGAAGCTTAAAAAAGCGCAGAACATCTCGGAAGAATTTAGACCCGGGCGGGCTGAAGCCGCGGACGAGGTGGTCAACGAAAACAATGACTTCTCCGTCTTGAGGTCTGGGTCTTTTCTCTAACCCGGGAGCCCGCCACTGAATGACGTCCCGAGCCGGTAACACGCCTATCTTCACATAGTCTAACAGTAGATCTTCGGTAACTCCGGATTGGACCCAGTCACAAGACGATGTTGCGCTTGACATATTGGCGGGTTAAGTGCTGAAATTTAAAAGCCAGAGGTATGTTGGCGGGTTAAGTGAAAGAAGCAATAGTCAAACTTTATGGCGAGTTACAAACATATGTGCTAAGCCGCCCAAAAGATCAATGGCGGGTCAATCGTCAGTACCCCCAAGATGGCCCAAGATTTCACTAACTATGGGACAAACAGATTTCACAATCTGCGACAACTTTTTTGGATCTACGAGCGGTTCGGAAAGGGGGAAAAACACTAACCCTAGCAGACAGTGGAAGAACAGATAGATCAGGGACTCGTTAATGCTGAAGCAGAATCAATCCGTACAAGATACAAAGGGGGAGCTGATCACTACCGCAATGTATTTTGACTCGATTTGAATTAAAATACCGTTCCTAGCCCTAAGAATGCGAAGAACAGGGATGAACTCCGGCGAGCTCCATGAACAGTACAGATCTAATGCGAGTCCAGGGAGAGGCAGAAGTTGTACCTTGATGATTCGAGGGAAGAGCGGAGGAGCACCGCGGTTCTCTGGTCAAGATTGGGTCGTTGCAGGGGCCCGTTTCGAGTTCGCTGGAGAGGAGCGACGGCGGCGGGGCTGTTTGCTACAGTAGTCGCGACGGCGTCGGGAGGAGGAAGAAGAAGTGACAGGGTAAAGGAGCGACCCTGTGCCCATTTATAAGGGTAGGTGGGGTAGTGAAATGGCAGGCCCGGAGATCGAGGAGGCGATATAGTTATCATGGCTGAGATGGCGCCTCGTTTCTCGGATGGCGGGTAAATGAAAGATTCATTGTGACGTCACTGTTGGATATGGCGGGTTAGGGAAGACCAGTCAAAGTTGCAGTTCCAGAAGACCCGCAGAAGACTCGCCAACTGAAGAATTTAAATTGACATGAACAGGTTCAAATCAATTTGGGGCCTAATGTTGGGGATATAACCCCGCGGTTAACCCTGTTGGCGACTCATAGTGCAAGAGCCTAAGCCGGCCCAGGAAGGCAAGACGTGAAGACGACGACTTACAGGTGGGCCAGTTGAAGGCCCAAAGCCTGGTGGCGACTCAAGGCCCGAAAGGGTAAGCCGCCACGTGAAGGCTTACCTTGTAAGACTAGGAAAGTAGAACCGGGGTCGGTTACGTTGTGTAACCCGACCCGGACTCTTGTAAGCCCAGGGTTTCTACCTATGTATATAAAGGTGAGCCCCTGCGGCGGGTTGGACAAGTGAGGAGAGACAGACAAGCCTTACGGCGAGAGAGACCAAGCAATCGGGAGCTAGGGCAAGCAAGCCGCCCCTTTGTAATCGATACTACAGTCAATACAATACAAGCAGGACGTAGGCTTTTACCTCCACCGTGAGGGGCCGAACCTGGGTAAACTCGTGTCCCTTGTCCCATTTAACCCCTTTGAGTCCACCTCTTTAGCGATGGCCTCGAACCTAAGCCTTCGGGCATCTGCCGTGACAAAACCACGACATAATGCATAGTTTCAAGTATTGTCATCTTTGACACTACACCCATAAGTAGCTCTCATGATTGATTCATAAGGTGGTTTAATTCTATTTCTAGGGAAGTGTTCCATCCCTTTCTTTAATTGGAATTGGAACCTTATGTTTCCCTCTTTCATGTCAATAATTGCACCTATAGTTCGTAGGAAAGGTCTTCCAAGTATGTCGGGGTATACAAATAGGGGTGTTCATTCCCCCTGACTTGTGCACGGACATATAGCCTCCGCCCCCCGCGAGCAAAACCCGTTGGGAAGGCTACCACATCTCCAAGCAAGCATTCAAGAACCAGCATCCAGCAGCAACAACCTGCAGAAGGCTAGGCAAGCGCCGGCAACACCAGCACAACGGCCTAGAAGGGGCCCAAAACGCGCCAGCCACGCCCCCGGTACTTGCCGCGGGCCGAGGCGCGCACATCTCCGGAAGACCCAGCAAGCACAAACTAACCAACCACCGCCCCACCGCATCGCTATGCCAGTCACTTGTCGATGCGGTGTCGAGCCCTCAAGCGGCTAAACATCTCTCGCTAAGCACGTGGCGGCACACCGAAAGGCAAGTTACGCTCAGTTGACACCCGCCCTGCAGCGTGTCCAGACCATAAGCAATGACTGGCCAAGCGGTGGTAAAAGCTTGCCGGGGATGCACCCCCGAGTGCCACCTAGGCTGGTAATCATGGTATTTTGTCCTAAATGCCAGAGTTAGGTATGATAGCTCTGCTAAGCTATCCAATCAATAGATAATGACTATTTTGCCATTGTGGTAACCCCTTGCACTATAAAAGGATGCCCAAGGCTACCTAGCTCAGGATTCGGACCCCCGAACATTTGTACTCGCCTAATAGCTCTTTCCTTGAAGGCAACCCTTGCCGGGGTAGAGCGCGAGGCACCACTTGTGTTCTTCCAATCAAATCCACCAAAAAGCAGGAGTAGGGTTTTACGCTTAGCAGCGGCCCGGACCTGGGTAAAATGCCAGTGTCCTGATCATCGCGCCGTCTCATGCTCTCCGCTCTTCGCGCAACGTGACCCCCCTTGCCGAACCACAAGGGGCCTCTGGGTCCCATAGGTGATCGCGAGCATCCGTGCCCCGACATCTTTGGCGCGCCAGGTAGGGGGCATGCATCATTTGTGCGAACCCGAGTTCATGAACGGCGAATCGATCTTCATCATCATCTTCTTCAGCCATGGCTCCCAAGAAGAAGCCCGGCACGGCCACGCATCCCTCCACTTCAAAGGCTCCCTCGCACGCTGCCGCGAACGCGGCTGGCGTCACAGCGGCTGCAAGTGGAGAAGGCGCTGTGGGCAACGCAGCTGGTGCAGGCGGCGCAGGCCGGAGCGGAGAACGCCAGAAGGAAATGGGTCCGCTCGACCCTAGGGAGATGTGGCGTAATCCAGCAGGCCAAGGGGATAAAGAGGTACCTGGCTATACCCTTCTCCCACCTCCTTCCCTGCCTGTGGTTAGCTCTGCGCGGCAACGACGTCGTCAGTGTCGATAAGCTCGCATGAGGTTCGGTCTTGCATTTGTCCCGCCAGGGGACAAATCCCGAACCGAATGCTAGAGTGCATCCGCTAGTCTACGCTCCAGGCAGGTGAACCACGGCAAGGTCCCGTACGCCTATTACGGGTCGCCACGACACTGTTGGGCGCGAAGAAAAGGAGGGAAGGGCTAGCCATACCTGCTTCTTTTTCCATTCCCGAAGTGATCATGAATATTGCATTAACCCAGCAAACTCCTGCCGCGGACCATATTCATGACTGGAGGGTCTTCGAGTACCCCCGTTTTGCTCTTCTCTATGTCCCTTCTCTATCAGGGCTGCGGTGAGCACATGCTTGCGCGCGCACCATAAGGAGCACGGGAGAGGGAAGATGCCAGGGCAGAATGAAAAGCCATGACAAAAGCTAAGTTGACACAAATAATTAACTCCCATTAGGATATACGTTTGTATGTCCCTTCACCGAACCTAAGGTTTCGTATGATAAACCTTGCGTGTGACAAAACCTTACTGTGTTCGTCGCGCCCGTGTTTTGTTTCGAGCTTGCTCAACAAAACGCGCGGCAGCGTTAACACTGCCATAGGTAACCTTGCCGACAGCGTGCTCTTGCCCGCAGAAAGCTAAGGACCTGTTCCTCAAAGCAATTCGCGGCAACACGTCGTTGACGGGTAACTAGAAACGCGTAAAGGTGATTATCATATGAACGCCGGAAGGGAAACGAAGGGCATAGTATGCGATTGCACAAAAACATTAATTCAGTAAACGTTAAAATAAAGAAAGTTCATGCCCTAATACGAGATATCTACTGTGTCTTAAGTACAGGGCGACATGGCGACAAGGAAGGCATAAAGCTAACTCCGGTTGCTCCCCTGGGTCCTTCAAACTTTGAGGATCCTGTCGGCGAGGGGACCAGCCTTCTCCGTGGTGGCGAGGTGTCGGTACCCGACGGCAGCTTCTTGAAACCATCGGAAAGATCGAGCTCCGGATGGAAGAAGGTGAGGTTGCTCAAGACCAGGAAGAGGGCATCGCGTGCTAGCTTCCGGGATTCGTTGGCGAAGGAGGCAGCCCTGTCCTCCTCATACGTCTTCGGCCTCTCGATCAAGCCATCGAAGAAGAGTGTCAGCTTGACGCTTGGAGCTTCATGTTTGCCGACAGAGTAGGCCCAGCTCTTCATGCCCATCTTGGCAATCTGGGCAGTGAGGCGCTCGACGATATCAACCATCCTCTTGATCCAGAGGTCACGCTGCTCAACCAAGTTCTCCAGGTTTTCTTCGGCGTCCTTCTGAAGGGTCTTCGCGTGGGTCACTTCTGTCAGCAGCAGTTTCCCGCGAGCCCCAGCCGATTCGAGGTCGCTCTCCAAGGAAGCAAGCCTGGATTTCATGTCGGAAATGGTGCCGTTAGCGGCATCGAGGTCCTGGCCCGTGGAGGAAAGTTGTGATTGCACCTCTTCCAGAGTTGTCATTGCCTTTCGCGCTTCCTCTTTGAGGGCCTCGATCTCCTTGGTGCTCCCGGCAAGATCCTCTGTCAGTTTGGTCAGTTGGCCTTCAAATTTGGCCTTGTTAGCGGATGCAGGAGCTAGCTCGTCATTCACCTTCTTCACCTGAGCAGCAGACTCCAGGGAAAGTCCGTCCAGAGCAATCTTGTGGCTATCCTCCAGCACCATGGTGCACTGCCGGACGAGGGCCTCCAGCTCTTCGTCCTTGGAACGGAGGGTACCTCAAGAGCCCCTTCCCGGAAGGAGATGCCCTCTTCTCTGGCGTCCAGATGCGCCTCGCGCTCCGTCAGGCGAGCCTTCCAGGCGGCAACATCTTTGTTGGCCAAGGACAGCGTCTCGTGCTGCCTCTTAAGGGAGTGAACCTGCCGGTTGTACCAGTCCCACAACTCGCTCCCTTTGCTCCTCAGCTGCTGATCCACATGCTCGGCCGAGTCTCGCTGCTCCTTGACCGCCTACCACTGGAGGCTGTACCTGCTCTGCATGTCCTTAAGCCCTTCTGCTATGGACTCCAAGAAAGCCAAGTCCTTGGCTGTGTCAGCAGTGTTGTGAGTTCCTTCGATCTTCTGAGATATCAGCGCCAGGATCTTGTTAATCTCTTTGTCAAGGTCTGCACCCACTGAGAAGGGCGAGACGAGAGTTGCGTGGCTTAATGGAGTAGTGACCAATGCCAGATGACTCTGCGGGGACTGCAGGGCCGATGCCAGGGGATAACTGGATGAGGGAGGCTTCATGGTTTGAAGGGGAGTCTTCTCTTTGACCACTGGGCCCAGGCCGGGCACGCTGTCGGGATTTTGTTCCGTTCCACGACCCCATGACCCACGATAATTGCGCGGAGTGGACGTGGGGTGGGAGGACAGAATCCCTTCGACGCGTGGTCGTGCACTGTTTGGGGCCTAACCGAACGTGCCAAGCGACACGTATGGCTCAGGCCCGGGGGCTTCTATCTGGGTATACAAACAGGGGTGTTCATTCCCCCTGACTTGAGCACGGACAGACAGCCTCCAGCCCCCGCTAGCAAAACCCGTTGGGAAGGCTACCACATCTCCAAGCAAGCATTCAAGAACTAGCATCCGGTAGCAACAACCTGCAGAAGGCTAAGAAAGCACCGGCAACCAGCACAACGGCCCAGGAGGGGCCCAAAATGTGCCAACCACGCCCCTGGTGCTTGCCGGGGGCCGAGGCGTGCACATCTCCGGAAGACCCGGCAAACCATTCCCCGCCAAGCATGAGCTAACCAACCACCGCTCCACCGCATCGCTACGCCAGTCACTTGTCGATGCGGTGTCGAGCCCTCAAGCGACTAAACGGCTCTCGCTAAGCACGTGGTAGCGCACCGGAAGGCAAGTTACGCTCAGTTGACACCCGCCCTGCGGCGTGTCAAGACCATAAGCAATGACCGACCAAGCGGTCGTAAAAGCTTGCCGGGGATGCACCCCCAAGCGCCACCTAGGCTGGTAATCATGGTATTTTGTCCTAAATGCCAGAGTTAGGTATGATAGCTCTGCTAAGCTATCCAATCGATAGATAATGACTGTTTTACCATTGTGGTAACCCCTTGCACTATAAAAAGAGGCCCAAGGCTACCTAGCTCAGGATTCGGACCCCCGAACATTTGTACTCGCCTAGCAGCTCTTTCCCCAAAGGCAACCCTTGCCGGGGTAGAGCGCGAGGCACCACTCATGTTCTTCCAATCAAATCCACCAAAAAGCAGGAGTAGGATTTTACGCTTAGAAGCGGCCCGAACCTGGGTAAAATGCCAGTGTCCTGATCGTCGCACCGTCTCATGCTCTCCGCTCTTCGTGCAACGCGACGCCCCTTGCCGAACCACAAGGGGCCTCCGGGTCCCATAGGTGATCGCGAGCATCTGTGCCCCGACAAAGCATTATGGGACAAGTAGGATTGCAATAAATATCAAGCAGAATGAAATCTACAGGCACATAATTTTTATTTGCAATAATAAGCACATCATTAATCCTACCTAGAGGGTTCTTAATGGTAGAATCCGCAAGATGCAAGTTAAGGGAGCAATCTTCAATATTAGTGAGACCAAGCACATCACAAAGATATTTAGAAATAGTTGAAACATTAGCACCAAGGTCACACAAGGCCTTGTATTCATATTTATTTATTATTATTTTAATAGTAGGTTCCCACTCATTATGCAATTTTCTAGGAATAGAAACTTCAAGCTCAAGTTTCTCATCATAAGCTTTTATCATAGCTTCTACTATATGTTCGGTAAAAGCTTTGTTTTGTTCATAAGCATTGGGTGAGCTAATAATGGTTTGCAACAAGGAAATACATTCTACTAAAGAGCAATTATCATAATTAAAGTCCTTGTAGTACAAAATAGTGGGCACATCAATATTTAAAGTTTTGACCTCTCCAAACCCACTTTTTCAGTTTTAGCATCAGAATCATCACCCTCCAAGCAAACGGGACGCTTGTCAATTAGAGTTGACTCATCTCCAGTCCCTTTATCATTTATATTCAAAGAAGTAAAAAAAATATTCAATAGGAGAAGCACCAATCATTTTAAGATCTTCATCATGATTTGCAATAGGGAAAGATTCGGGTTTAGCGGCCATCCTATTTACTAGAGTGGTTTGCGTATTGGAGATTTTTCCTAACAATTCTTCAGTGTGAGCAAATCATGATTGGAGGTTAGACACTTCTTTATTGACCTCATCAAGTTGCTTACTAATAGCATCAAGCAAACTTGCATGTTCTTTTATTTCCGAAGCGAAGAATTTATTATGCTCATATTGCAAAATAGCATTTCCAACATTCTTTGGTAGTAGGAAGTATTGTAAAATCTATCTTGGGACATGGTGACCAAATGATCAAAGTAACAAGTAGGGCAAGTAAACTAGCAAGTAAAACGAGCAAAGAAGTAAACTAGTGACAAGCAAAAGATAAATATTTTTGTATTTTTGATTTTATGAAAGAAACTAAATATAAAAACAAATAAAAAGAAGAACAAGTGAATGATAATTTGTGTGAAGTTACTTGATAGCTGGTGATGATATTCCCCGGCAACGGCGCCAGAAATCCTTCCTGATACTTGTGATCTGCGTTGGGTTTTCCGTGAAGAGGAACGAGTAATTGCAGCACAAAGTGGGTAAGTATTTCCCTTAGTTATGAAACCAAGGTTTATTGAACCAATAGGAATATCAATCCTCAACTGTATTCAGCGGCTGCACACAAAATAGCAAACAACTTGCACCCAACGCGGGCAAGAGGGCTGTCAATCCCCTTGATCTCGTTATTTGCAAGCAAATGAGTTGTGTAGATAATTGTAGATAATTGTAAATTGCAAAATTAAATAAAAGACAAATAAAGGCAGCAAGGTAATAGTAGCATTTATGAATTTATAAGTGAATAGACCCGGGGGCCATAGTTTTCCCTAGCGGCATCTCTCATGTAGGCAGCACACGGTCGGTAAAAAGTTACTGTTGGGCAATTGATAGAAAAGCGGATATTATGCGATTTTCACGGCAATGATCATGTGTATATAGGCATCACGTCCATAAACAAATAGGCCGACTCCTGCCTGCACCTATTACTATTACTCCACTCATCGAGCACTATCCAGCATGCATCTAGAGTATTAAGTAAAATACAGTAATGCATGGAGAAGGATGACATGATGTAGACAAAGTAAACTGAAGCAATATGAATAAACCCCATCATGTTATCCTTAGTACCAACAACATAAAGACGAAACTTGTCCCCTTCTGTCACTGGGATATAGAAACTCATTAGGTTGAACCTACTACAACGCACCTCTCTCACTGAAGAAAGATCAATCTACTTGGCCAAAGCAAATTAATAGATCGGAGATAATTACAAAGCATAATGATCATGCGAATAAGAATCATAATATTCAGAGGTGACTCAAATACTTTTCATGAATAATCTGAACATAAAACCACAATTCATCGGATCCCAACAAACGCACCACAGAAAAGGATTACATCGAATAGATAAAAGTGAAGATGCGATGATCATTGTATTGAAGATCAAGAGATAGAGAGATTGCCATCTAGGTGCTAGCTATGGACCCGTAGGTCCGTGGTGAACTACTCATACATCATCATGAGGGTAGCAAGGTTGATGAAGAGGCCCTCCGTGACCGATCCCCCCTCCGACAGGGTGCCGAAACGGAGCTCTAGATGGCCTCGCGACTGAACAGAGACTTGCGGTGGCGTAAAAAGGGTTTCGGGACTGCCTCCAGGGTTTTCACGATATTAGAGAATTTATAGGCCAGAGAACATGGTATGGGGAGCTGCCAAGGGCCCACAAGCCATCAGGGCGCGGCGCCCCCAGGGCGCGCCCTGTTGGCTTGTGGGGCCCTGGTGTGGCTCCCGGCTTCCTTCCGAATCTCCCAAGTCTTCTTTTGGCCAGAAAAAATCATCAAAAGAATTCATGGCAATTGGACTTCGTTTGATACTATAAACGTGAAAAGTGAAAAACATGCAGAAAACAACATGGAACAATCAAAAATTATAGATGCATTGGAGATGTATCAATGCCTAACAGTAGTGATTTCAGACGAGGACATAGAAAGAGCCCTGTTCCAAATGGTGCCGACTAAGGCGCCATGACCGGAAGGGCCACCTACAGTTTTCTACCAACGACACTGGTCGTTGGTCAAAGATGATGTTTGCATGGCGGTCATTGATTTTTTGGCAGGGGCGACAGTGCCAAATTGTTTTAATGACACGGTCATAGTCATGATCCTGAAGGTCAACTCACCGAAGTTACTTTTGCAATTCCGCCCTAAGTCTATGCAATGTTTTATATAAAATAGCGCCTAAGGTTCTTGCAAATGGATTAAAGATGATTCTTCCGGTCCTGATCTCCGAGGAACAAAGTGCGTTCGTACTGGGCATTTTGATCATGGATAACGTTCTGGTCGCATGTGAATGTATACATGCAATCCGGACAAGGAAGAGGAAGAAACCTTTGTGCGCAGTGAAACTTGACATGATGAAAGCGTATGGCAGGGTTGAGTGGATTTTCCTCGAGAAAATGTTGGCAAGGTTTGGTTTTGACCAGGGATGGATCAATATGATCATGAGGCGTGTCACAACAGCTAGGTTCTCAGTCAAACTGAATGGTGAATGTTCTCGTGGTATTTTACCTTCCAGAGGACTACGACAGGGAGACCCGTTATCTCCCTATTTATTCTTGTTTTGCATGGAAGGTTTTTTGGCACTACTAAGAAATGCTCAATGGGAGAACCTAATAGAGGGGGTGTCCTGTGGGAGCACTGGCCCTCATGTCACTCACCTGCTTTTTGCTAACGACCGTGTGGTATTCTTGGAAGGCTCGAGGAGGAGTATGGAGACTCGAAAGCATTCTGAATGATTATGAACTGGATTCAGGACAGAAGGTAAACCTGCAAAAATCTTCATTTTTCTTTGGAAAGGGTTGTGGTGGTGCAATCAAGGCCGAGCTGATGTAGGTGTGTGGAATTAATTCTGAGGCGTTAAATGAACGGTACCTAGGTTTACCAACACTGCTTGGCAGGTCAAAGGAGGGTACCATCAAATATGTATGTGAAAGCGCAATGGACAAATTGTTTAGATGGAAAGGACAAGGACTATCTAAGGTGTCCAGAGAGGTTCTCCTCAAATCTTTTCTTCAAGAAACTCCAACCTACACCATGAGTTGTTTTCAACTCACAAAGAAAATATGCTGGAACCTGACTTCTATCTCCTCAAAATTCTGGTGGGATGCAGCAAATGGTGAGCGTATGTTAATTGGATTGCTTGGGATTGAATGTATGTGGGCAATAGAGACGATGGGATGGGTTTTAGGGACCCCGAGGCTTTTAACCAAGCCTTGTTGGCAAAACAAGCATGTCGTATTCTACAAAACCCGTCGTTACTTTGGGCAGGCGTTTTGAAGGCTAGATATTTCAAAGAGGACTCAATCATGACTGCAACTTGTCCGAGCAGAGGCTCTTATAATTTTCGAAGTATATTGTATGGCAGGGACTTGCTGTGAGAGGGATTGGTGTGGAGGATAGGCGATGGAGCGTCAGTTAGGGTGCACAACGACAATTGGATACCCAGGCGTGGTAGTCTTACTCCACTTGGGCAAGTCTATGTTGATGGTATTAATCGGCTTAGTGACCCGCTAAATGACCAAGGGACGGCATGTGATGAAGCTAAAGTGGACCTCATGTTCTCTGTAGATGATGCTCATGAAATAAAACAAATAGCGATCGGCGCCCCACATATGCAGGATTATATCGCATGGAACTTTACAAAGGATGGGCACTATACTGTCAGGTCTAGATATCATCTGCACATGAGTCAAAATAAACTGAAATCCGGACGGTCGAAACCTTCAGTTACAGTTGGACAACACAAGGGGTGGTTAACTCTGTGGGGAACCAACGCTCCGGGCAAAGCTATGATACACACATGGAGAGTGATAAAGAATGGGCTAGCAGTTAGAGCTTAGCTGCATCAACGTCGAATCAAGCTGGGCATATTGTGTGCTGCATGTGGGCGGGTGATGACCCATAAGTATAGGGGATCAATCGTAGTCCTTTCGATAACTACGAGTGTCGAACCCAACGAGGAGCAGAAGGAAATGACAAGCGGGTTTCAGCAAGTTATTCTCTGCAAGTGCTATGAGTAACATTGATAGATAGTTTTGTAGCAAGATAATTCATAACAAGTAACAAGTAGTAATAGTAACAAAGGTGCATCAAGGTAGCCCAATCCTTTTTATAGCAAAGGATTAGCCTGAAAGTTCTCTTATATAAATAAAGCGCTCTCGAGGACACATGGGAATTTCCATCTAGTTACATTCATCATGTTTAGTTGATTCGCCTTCGCTACTTTGATACTTTGATATGTGGGTGGACCGGTGCGAAGGTGATGTTCTTACTTGAACAAACAACCACTTATGATTACCCCCTCTCACAAGCATCCGCAACTTTGAAAGAAGAATTAAGATAAATCTAACCATAGCAGGAAACGTATGGATCCAAATCAGCCCCTTACGGAATAACTCATAAACTAGGGTTTAAGCTTCTGTCACTCTCGCAACCCATCATCTACTGATTACTCCACAATGTCTTCCCTTAGGTCCAAATATGGTGAAGTGTCATGTAGTCGACGTTCAAGTGACACCACTAAAGGAAAAGCAACATACATATCATCAAAATATCGAACGAATACCAACATCACATGATTACTTATAACAAGACTTCTCCCATGTCCTCGGGAACAAAAGTAACTACTCACAAATCATGTTCATGTTCAATATCAGAGGGGTGTTGAATATCATTAAGGATCTTAACATATAATCTTCCATCAAATAAACCAACAAGCATCAACTACGAGATGTAATCAACACTACTAGTAACCCACAGGTACCAATCTGAGGTTTTGAGACAAAGATTGAATACAAGAGATGAACTAGGTTTTGAGATGAGATGGTGCTGGTGAAGATGTTGATGAAGATTGTTCTTCCCACGATGGAGGAAGGGTTGGTGATTTGGATGGCTCCGATTTCCCCCTCCCGGAGGAAAGTTTCCCTGGCAGAATCGCTCCACCGGAGATCAAAAGTTCTCATGTCCAGGTTCTGCCTTGAGACAACGGCGCTTCGTCCTGAAAGTATCCTCTTTAGTTTTTTCTATGTCAAAACCCTTCCTATAGGAGAAGTGGGGGGCGGAGACCGCCTGTGGGCCCAGAAGGCACCTGGGCGTGGCCAGGGGGTGAACGCGCCCTACTGCCTTGTGAGTGACAGGTGCCCCCCTCTGATATTTCTTGGCTCCAGTATTTTTTATATATTCCAAAAATATTCTCCATAGAATTTTAGGTCATTTGGAGTCCAGCAGAATAGGCATCTCTGATTTGGATTTTCCAGGTCCAGAATTCCAGCTGCCGGCAATGTTCCTCTCCATGTAATCCTTGTAAATTCAGAGAAAAGGCATTAAAATTGTATCATAAAGTGGAATAATGACCAAAACTAATATAAATAATAGTAGGAAATCGTGATGCAAAATAGACGTATCAACTCCCCCAAGCTTAGACCTCGCTTGTCCTCAAGCGAAAGCCGAACTCGATAATCATGACCACATGCTTAGAGAGAGGGGTGTTGATAAAAATAAAATATAGATATGAAATCATCATGATCATTATCATAATAGCAACTTAATATCATAAAAGTTCTCATGAATAAGTAATAATCTATCCACATGCTCAAGTATGAATCATAAACTTTATTGAAAACTAGCAAACTATGTTCGCAGTCATTGAAACAATTACAATCCATTATATTTCAGAAAGAGTCCATGTCAGAGCTTTGTTTAGCAAGTTCACATACTCAACTATCATCTAGTCTTCTATGATTGCTGACACTCATGGGATATTTATGAAGAAAAGAGTTTCAATCAGACACATAGGAAGATAGGGGTTTATAATTTGTCACCACCCAACAATTTGTCTTAGGGATAACGTCAACAGTAATAACTCATGATCACCTATATCCAACTGGATATATGTGCCTGGATCTTTCCCCACCACATGATGCTTGCCAAGTAGAGAATAATAAGAATGGAATAGGAATTAACATTATTGACTATTGCATAAAAGTAAATATAGAAAAGTAAAAGATAGACCCTTCGCAGAGGGAAGCAGAGGTTGTCATGCGCTTATTATTAGTTGGATGTGCAAGCTCTTAATGGAAAGGAACGTCACTTTATATTGCCCCTTATGATAGCAACCTTTATTATGCAGTCTGTCGCTTTTATTTCTTTGCCATCACAAGATCGTACAAAGCTTATTTTCCCTTCCAATAAAAGATCATACATATTTTGGAGCAATTTTTATTGCTTTTGCACCGATGACAACTTACTTGAAGGATCTTATTCAATCCATAGGTAGATATAGTGGAATCTCATGGAAAGAAACTGGGTTTAAGGGTTTATGGATGCACAAGTAGTATCTCTACTTGGTGCGAAGATTTTTGCTAGCAAAGGATAGAAGCAGGCATCACATGTTGGAGGATCCATGACAATATAACTTCTATGTGAATATAAGCAAACATAACTCATTACGTTGTCTTCCATATACAACATCAACTAATTTATCATGTATAGAATATTTAATGGGGGCTCACAATCATAAAAGATGTCCAAGATAGTATATTTATATGTGAGACCTCTGTTTCATTATTACTTTTTCATGAATTGCATAAATGATTAATGCTATGTTTGCTATACTCCAACAAATTTTACCAATTATACTATTTTTATGTGAAGCCATTACTCCCCATGGGATTAGCATATGATTGTTTTTAATTCTTTTAATTGCTATGATTGATGCAAGAAAGGAAAGAAAGCAAACTTGAACTAATCTTTATTATATAACTCAAGCACATGATTACATAGATAGATAGATCACAAAGCAAACAGTAGAAACTAAATCACACTGAAACTTTATTCTTCTAAATCACGAAATAGCTAAGGATCGAACTAAGACATATGATAAAAAAGCGATGGATGCGATAGTGGGGCACCTCCCCCAAGCTTGGTACAAGCTAAGGGTGGTGCCCATACCCATGTACTCAAGTTTCCTTCTTAGGTGATGGTGGTGATGAAGTGGTAGGCTTGACGTTCTTGGTGATAATAGCCAGTAAGGTATGGATTTCATCCTTAAGCTTGTCGACCTCCTGCCTGAGGTCGAGGTTCTCTTGGCGAAGCTTGTTTGTAACGGACAAAGCATCATCCACCAAGGGATGAACTTTTTCTGTGGAAGAAGAAGAAACATCCACCTGCGCACGACGATAAGGGGTAAATCATGAATTGGAAGGGGTAACCTTGGTTGGCAAGCTCGACTTTTTGAACTCCACATGCATATCCCCTGGTTGCGGCAAAGGTTCCTCTTCTTCTTCCTCACTTGAGGACTCCATCCTTTTGAGGTCGGCTTCTTCCTCATGCTCCGTAGTCCATCTATAAGGATCAAGATCAGCATAGACCTTAGGATCCGCTTTGAGGTATGGCACGTAGCTCTCCCTGTCTGAATCTGGAGATGACATTGTGCTTCCAAATCTGCCAGAAAATAGCTTGAAACAAGAACATGGGAAAACTTGCGATACAGTGGTCAAAACATCAGAGAGTATATATGATCCTCAAGGTGAGAATGGGCAATGCACAGTAATGAAGAGGCTAGCAAATATGGAAAGGTGAGAGTGCGTACATCTATGGATTCACATTAGTCATAAAGAACTCACATACTTATTGCAAGGTTGTATTAGCTCTCTTGAAGCAAAGTATTACTCGTAGGCCCCTAGGGAGGAGGTTTGGAGGAGTTAACCATCGCGTGCCTCCGACCTAAACAGCACTAGGATTTCAACAAGGAATAGGAATGTTCACACATAATCACCATGCCATGAATAATATTTAGATGAACAGCAAATTAACATCCTTTAAATATTAATATTTCTACTAACCAACAACCATGCACTCACGCCCTTTCATATTACCACATCAATATCATTAATCCAGAATTTCTCTTTTATGTGCTACATGAAGGTTTTGATTATGCACTCCTTGAATACCTATTATTTTTGGACTAGTCTTATATTCCATGAAAATTACCGTCACTATTTATTAACTCTCAAACAAATATAAGTGAGAATGAGAGTGCAATTATTTCTATAAAATCTATTCGCCATCATGCTCAAAAAGATATAAGTGAAGTACTAGAGCAACTGCTAAGCTCACAAGATATGAGTGAAGCACAAAGAGTATTCTAAAAAATCATGATGAACATGTGTCTCTCTCAAGTGGGTGCGTACAACAAACAATTATTGTGGAAAACTAAAACAAAAGCAAACTAAAACAAACGACGTTCCAAGCAAAACTCATATCATGTGATGAATAAAAATATAACTCCAAGTGAGATACCGATGGATTGAGATGAAAGAGGGGATGCCTTCCGGGGCATTGATAACTCACAAGTATAGGGGATCGCAATAGTTTTCGAGGGCAGACTATTCAACCCAAATTTATAGATTCGACACAAGGGGAGCCAAAGAATACTTGAGAGTATTAGCAGTTGAGTTGTTAATTCAACCACACTTGGAGATTAAATATCTGCAGCAGAGTGATCAATAGCACAGTAATATGATAGTTTGATAGTAGTAGTGACAGTAACAGTAGTAGCAATAGTTTTGTAGCAGTTGGAACAGCAGCAGCAACAATAGTAACTTACCAAGAATAATAGGTGGAAAGCTCGTAGGCACTGGATCGGTAACTCGTTTGATGATATTCGTCATGTAACAATCATAACCTGGGGCGATACAGAACAAGCTCCAGTTCATAAACGTAATGTAGGCATGTATTCCGTAAATAGTCATACGTGCTTATGGAAAAGAACTTGCATGACATCTTTTGTCCTACCCTCCCGTGGCAGCGGGGTCCATAAGGAAACTAAGGGATATTAAGGCCTCCTTTTAATAGAGATCTGGAACAAAATATTAACACAGGTGAATACATGAACTCCTCAAACTACGGTCATCACCGCGAAGTATCCCAAATATTGTCACTATGGGGTTGACGGATTATAACACGTAATAGGTGCATATGACTAGGCAAGATCGGATCAAGAACATGGATGTTGAGATGATAACATAAACGGTTCAGATCTGAAATCATGGCACTCGGGCCCTAGTGACAAGCATTAGGCATAGCAAAGTCATAGCAACATCAATCTCAGAACATAATGGATACTAGGGATCAAGCCCTAACAAAACTAACTCGATTAGATGATGAATCTCATCCAACTCCTCACCGACCAGCAAGCCTACGAAGGAATTACTCACTCTTGGTGGGGAGCATCATGGAATTGGCGATGGAGAAAGGTTGGTGATGACAAAGACCGAAGATTCCCCTCTCCGGAGCCCCAAACGGGCTCCAGATCTGGCCTCCCGATGAATAATAGGAGGTGGCGGCGGCTCCGTATCGTAAAACGCGATGAAACTTTATGATTTTTTTCTCCGAAAGTAGGAATTTATAGTGGCGGAATTAGGGTCAGTGGGGCCACGAGGTGGGCAAAACCCACCAGGGCACGCCCATGGGGCCTGGCGCGCCCTAGTGGGTGCTGGCAACCCTGGCCCCCCTCTTCGGTGGATTTTGGCTCCAATAATTCACATATATTCTGAAAGAATTATCCCAAAAGTTTCTTTCCATTCCGAGAACTTTTATTTCTGCACAAAAACAACACCATGGTAGTTCTGCTGAAAACAGCGTCAGTCCAGGTTATTTCCATTCAAATCATGCAAATTAGAGTCCAAAACAAGGGCAAAAGGGCGAGGAAAAGTAGATACGTTGGAGATGTATCAGGCATCCCCAAGCTAGACACTTGAGTCTTCCTAGAATTTGACTTGGTGTGCCTTGGGCATCCCCAAGCTTAGGCTCTTTGTCGCTTCTTATTCCTTCATCCATCGTGATAACACCCAAAACATGAAAACTTCAGCACACAAAACACAACAAAACTTCGTGAGATCCGTTAGTATAATAAACATATCAAATACTTCAGGTACTATTATAAATTAACTAATATTTCATTATTGCATAAGGTACTGTATTATAACTTCTCCATGACTTATACCCCCTGATATAATCCATAGCATCATCAAAACAAGCAAACTATGCAAGCAAAAAACAGAATCTGTCTAAAACAGAATAGTCTGTAATGATTTGTAGAGAAACTGTACTTATGTAACTCCAAAAATTCTGAAAAATTAGGAAACCTGGGGAATTTGTATGGAAATACTATGTAAAAATTGCATATCAAAAAGACATTCCAGTAAAATCATAGAAATTCTGCACTGGACGTTAAAGTTTCTGTTTTTGCATCGTATCAATTCTACTCATCATGCAAGTCATCCCAAAGGCTTTACTTGGCACAAACACTAATTAAAACATAAAAACACAATCATTGCAGATGCAACAATCATGTTAACTAAAAATAAAAGAAGGTATTGGGCTGTCTCCCAACAAGCTCATTCTTTATAGTCATTAAGATAGGCTTGCGATGATAATGATGCTCACATGAAAGATAATAATTGAAACATAAAGAGAGCATCATGTAGCATGTGAAAAACACATTTAAGTCTAACATGCTTCCTATGCATAGGTATTTTATAAATAAACAAATTATCAAGACAAGAAGTATCTATCTTATGCACGTTGGAAGAATGAAGCATTAATAATTTTAACACAAAGAGAGGTAAGTGAGTAACATGAAAATTTCTATAACCATATTTTCCTCTCTCATAATAATTACATGTAGGATCATATTATTAAAATTAAACAATATAGCTCTCATATAAAATATTCTCTCCATGTTCCACATGCACAAAAGTTTTACAATCTTCCAAGGTAGTGGGATCAACATTAACTAAAGTCATGACCTCTCCAAACCCACTTTTATGAATAAAATCATAAGATTGAACACTCTGCGAGCATGTGGGATTCTTATCTAAAGTTGACGATCTTCCAAATCCACTTTTAATATTATTGCAAAAATTATTATCCATAACATATTCATCATGAGTCTTAAATAAATTTTCAAGATCAAAAGAAACATCATCACCCCAACCATGATCATTGCAATAACTAGTGGACATAACAAAATTATCATCCCCAAACTTGTAGCTTTGAATATACCTAGCACAGTTGACATTAATAGAATTTATAGTAACATCATTACAATCATGCTTTTGGGGTGTAATAGCAATAATTTCATTTTCAACATAAGGAACTATAGCAACTTCATCTCCATATAAGCATCATTAATATTGGCATCGTGGCCATAAGAAGTGTTGAACGTCGTCCGAAGTGTTGGACGTGGTCCATTACACTCTTCGGAAGATCCACGAGTACCTCTATGAAATTCCATAGCTGGGTGAGCTCGGCCCACCCTTCACTGCCAAACACACACTGCAATAAGTATGGCTTACCCGCGGCTATCTGCTCCACTTGCTGGAGCACCTCGCGGTTGTTGGGGAACGTTGCATGGGAAATAAAAAATTTCCTACGCACACGCAAGATCTATCCATGGTGATGAGCATCTACGAGAGGGAGAGTGGATCTACATACCCTTGTAGATCGCGAAGCGGGAAGCATTAAGAAACACGGTTGATGTAGTCGAACGTCTTCGCGATCCAAATCGCCGAGCGTCCCGCGATCCAATCACGATCCGCCCCGATCTAGTGCCGAACGGAGGGCACCTCCGTGTTCAGCACACGTACAGCTCGATGACGATCTTTGCCTTCTTGATCCAGCAAGAGGGAGCGGAGAGGTAGATGAGTTCTCCGGCAGCACGACGGCGCGGCGGCGGTGGTGGTAGAACTATTCTAGCAGGGCTTCGCCTAAGCACTGCTGAAAACTAGAGGTCTTGATCTATTGGGGAGAAAGGGCTGCACCGTGGCTTAGGGTTTTCTGGTGCTGCTGCCCTCTCTCCCCTCTAGTATATATAGGAGGGAGGGGAGGGAGGCCAGCGCCCCTAGGGTTCCCCCTAGGCTGCGGCCGAAGTAGGAGAGGTGGAGGAGTCCTACTCCAATCCTACTAGGAGCAGGATTCCTCCCCCACTTGGTTTTCCTTTCCCCACTTGGACTTTCCCACCCCTAGCCGCATGGGCCTTGTTGGGGGGGGGGGGGGGTTCGGCCAGCCCACCAGGGGCTGGTTTACCTCCTCCCACAGCCCATGAGGCCCTTTGGGGCGAGAGGCCCCTCCCGATGGCCCCCCGGTACCCTCCCGGCACTCCCGGTACACTACCGAAGTACCCGAAACTTTTCCGGTGACCAAAACGGGACTTCCTATATATCAATCTTTACCTCCGGACCATTCCGGAGATCGTCGTGACATCCAGGATCTTATCTGGGACTCCGAACAACCTTCGGTCACCACCATACAAAACTCTATACTACCGAAACGTCACCGAACCTTAAGTGTGCAGACCCTGCGGGTTCAAGAACTAAGTAGACATGACCGAGACACCTCTACGGTCAATAACCAATAGCGGGACCTGGATGCCCATATTGGTTCCTACATATTCCACGAAGATCTTTAGCGGATGAACCTCTATGTCAAGGATTCAGTTAATCCCGTATGCTGTTCCCTTTGTTCTTCGGTATGTTACTTGCCCGAGATTCGACCGTCGGTATCTCTATACCTAGTTCAATCTCGTTACCGGCAAGTCTCTTTACTCATTCCGTAATACAAGATCCCGTGGCTAACACTTTAGTCACATTGCTTGCAAGGCTTCTTGTGATGTTGTATTACCGAGTGGGCCCTGGGATACCTCTCCGTCACATGGAGTAACAAATCCCAGTCTTGATCCATGCCCACTCAACAGACACCCTCGGAGATACCTGTAGAACATCTTTATAGTCACCCTGTTACGTTGTGACGTTTGATACACACAAGGTATTCCTCCGGTGTCAGTGAGTTGCATGATCTCATGGTCATAGGAACAGATACTTGACATGCAGAAAACAATAGCAATAAACTGACATGATCATATGCTACGTTCATAGTTTGGGTCTTGTCCATCACATCATTCTCCTAATGATGTGATCCCGTTATCAAATGACATCTCATGTCCATGGCTAGGAAACCTTGACCATCTTTGATCAACGAGCTAGTCTACTAGAGGCATACTAGGGACACAGTGTTGTCTATGTATCCACACATGCAATTGCGTTTCCAATCCATACAATTATAGCATGGATAATAAACGATTATCATGAACAAGGAAATATAATAATAACTACTTTTATTATTGCCTCTAGGGCATATTTCCAACAGTCTCCAACTTGCACTAGAGTCAATAATCTAGCTCACATCACTATGTGATTTACATTGTAATGAATCTAACACCCATACAGTTCTGGTGTTGATCATGCTTAGCCCTTGGAAGAGGTTTAGTCAACGGATCTGCAACATTCAGATCCGTGTGCACTTTGCAAATATTTATGTCGTCCTCCTTGATGTAATCGCGGATGGAATTGAAACGTCGCTTTATGTGTCTGGTCCTCTTGTGAAACCTTGGTTCCTTGGCTAGAGCAATGGCACCAGTGTTGTCACAGAACAGAGTCATTGGGTTTAGTGCACTAGTGTGACACTCTGGACTAAGTGCTACAGTAGTTGTTGTAATTAAACACAGTAATGACCATGATCAACAGTGCCTAATCCTCATTAGTAACATATCTCTTTTAGAAATTCAAATTCAAATTGAAATTCAAATGCATGTGAGATATTAAGTTGCTCAAACACTGATGGAATAATGTTCATTAAATAACAAATAATCCAGAGGCAATTCTAAAATTATAATCAACATTTATTGGATTATTAAAATGACTCAAATAACATTTAAAACAGTGCCAAACAGCACTATTTATTCCTTCTACAATTAAATAAACACCAAATGAAAAGGTATGGACATCAAACCATTTTTCTAGCAGTGACTAATATTGCACACTAATTATTGGACCAGGTTATAAATATTTGCTAAGACGAATAGTAGCTGGAAATAAATAAAGCAGAAAAGAATAAAGCAAAACAGAAAACAAAAGGAAAAAGAAAAGGAAAAGAAAACCCCCTCTTCCCCGGCCCAACTGGGCCGAAGCCCAGCAGGCCAGCCCACCTACCCAACCGGCCCAGCCCAACCGACGTCTCCTACCTGCTCCCGCCCCCGTGTCGCCCCCGCCGTGGCCGAGCGCGCCTCGCTCCGGCCACTGGCCGCCACGGCAACGGAGCAGGTGGGGCGAGGGGATAAGGGAGGCCCCGTCCACCCCCCTGGCCTCCCTGGCCACTCCTCCTCCCCTCTCCCCGCTCGCCCACTCCTCCCCCTCCTCCAGATCCCGTCGAACCCGCGCCGCCGTCGCCATGGCCGTCGGCTAGGCGCGGCCACCGCCTCTCGTTTGCCTCCCCGTCGCGTCCACGAGCTCCGCCGCGACGAGCCCGTCCTCCCCGACCACGCGCACAAGCACCGGAGCCCCTCCACCGACGACCCGGAGCTTCTTCTTCCTCGGAACGCCGCCGCACGCCGTCGTCGATTCCGGCTGCTCCGAGCCTTCCCCGAGCCGCTTTTGCTCACCTGTAGGACCACTGTGAGGCCCCGCTTCCTTCCCCTTCTTCCCCTGGTCGAATCCGTAGCCGTAGCCGTCGATTTCGCCGGAGCCCGATTGCGCCGCCGCCTCTGCTCGTCGCCGGCGTGGCTCCGATGACCTTTTGGTCACGGACTCGTGGCCAGTGTGATCTTGCGCGCACGTAGGTCGTCGCTAGCTGCTTAAATCGCCCGCGCGCGCAACGTATCGCCGTCCCCGAACCTCACCCGAGCAGCTCCCCGCCAACGAGGACGTGGCGCTCAGCTCCGACCACCGTAGCTCGAGCTGAGGCCCGGAATGGATCGGCGACGATCTCTGCTCGCGGTAGGAAGAAACGGCGGTCGATTTGACCCCCGGAGCTGCATTTCCGAGCCGCGCCACCGTTTCGGGTGCTCGCCGGAGCAACTCCGGTGGCCGGCTGGCGCCGCCGCTGACATGGCTGACCTGGGGCCACCCCCAGGGTCACTGCCAGTGGCCCCAACGGCCCCGGTTGACCCAGTTGACCAGGTCAACTGGCTGACTGGGCACAGCCCAGTCACTGACCAGTGGGGCCCCACACCCCCTGTGTCTATGACACATGGGCCCCTCTTGTCAGATACTTAGTTAGTGAGATAGATTAATTAAAACTAATTAATTTGCCTAATGAGTCTATGACAGATGGGCCCCACCTGCTAATTAACTCTGTTTAGTTAAATCAAAACACTGGAATTAAAATGAGTCTATGACATGTGGGTCCCACATGTCAGGTTTAAACTGTAGCTGTTACTGATGCAATGCTGATGCAATGCTGACGTCATCAAGTCACTATTCTGGATAATGTTGATTTAATAAATAGATTTAATTCCAGAAATTGATTAAAACTTTGAAAAATCATAGAAAATAATCTATAGCTCAGATAAAAAAACTTTATACATGAAAGTTGATCAGAAAAATCCCATGAATCCAAATATGCCATCCATTCATCTGTCACATGCCTCTAGCTATCTGAACATGCAACCTTTTGCCTGTTTCGGATAGATGAATAGTGCATGCCTACCGAGTGGTAAATCCAAATTAAATCCTAAAAATAACTGTGATGACTTAGACATGATTTAGGCAACCCTGCACTGCATCCTAGCTGTCACATGCCTCTAACGCCGCAAACCTGGAACATCCCCCCCCCTCCGGATCGTCTGTCCGATAAATCCAAAGACCCGGGAATTATCGTCAGATATTCTCCCGCTTCGTCTGCAACGCGTAGTACTGCGTTAGTGCATGCCTAGCCAAGCATATTACCATGTCATGCATCATGTTGCATCTGTGTGCTCTATATTTATTGTTTCTTCCCCCTCTTCTCTTCGGTAGACCCCGAGGCTGACGAAGCTGCCGAGATCGACTACACTGTTGACGTTCAGCATTTTGCCGCAAAGCAGCAAGGCAAGCAAAACCCCCTTGAGCATTCCGATATCGCCTATTCTTCTCTCTCTTATGCTTGCATTAGATTTTTTCTACTGTATTAGTTAGCTCCTATTCTGATGCATAGCCTGATTTTGATGAACTACTACTACACATGCTTTTATATCAACTGCCTAGAATAGGTGGATCAGTGAACCCCTGAGACCCCCTTAGTCCCAGTTGCCCCTGCTTTCATCGACGACACCGAGGACTTGAAGACAGAAGACTCAGTCGTCATGACTGACAAGCCGTTACCGACACATCACTACACACCCCTTAAGTATGGCACTGCAGAGCTACTATCGAGTGCCGAGGGTGATACCTCACTTAGCACTTTCGATGTTAATTCTGTAGCGTAGTTATCGGTCATGGTTATCGAGGGTGATTCCTCCTTCCCATTTACCGGTAGTGACTCTTGCCTTACTTTTATCTCGAGTGGGATCCATCGAGGGTGATTCCTCGGATCTCCACTTGTGGTATAGATACACAGTTACTATGGCATGGTTACAGATACTTGATTAAAGACAGGTCGGCCCCAAAGGTACCCGCGGGAGATATTGGTGGGATGCGCCGCAAGGCATCCGGAGATTGGTGGGATGCGCCGCAAGGCATCCGGAGACTTGGTGGGGTGCGCCGGAAGGCACCCGAGTGTTGTTGATCACTAATAAATTGCTAATGGGTTGAGTATTTAATCTGAGTTAGGTCGTTGGCCTAATACGCACTAACCACCACGCGGGGTAATCAGTATAGGCTGCTCGGCGGCGTACATTCTCCCGAAAGCTCTTCAGATGCCACATTATTCGACTCGCGCCCGGGTGGTCTGGAACGCAGGGACCCTGATGGAGGGCGTGCTAGGACTGGTCCCGGCCGATGGCGTAACGTGCAGGATGGCGAGGGCGATGGCCCAAGACCCCGAGCCATTAGGATGTAGACCGGCGTGCTGGCCTCTCTGTTGAGCCTAGGTAGGACTACGTCGTGTCGATAGGCCGCGGCCGGGTATGACCAGAAAATTGTATCCGGCCGGAGCTTATCGAGCGTGTTGGGGAATGTGGTGCACCCCTGCAGGGAAGTAAACTATTCGAATAGCCGTGTCCACGGTAACAGGACGACTTGGAGTTGTGCTTTGACCTCCTACAACTATAATCATAAATTAATTTAAAATGAATTGTGGCTCCGGGATTGCTTCCTCGCAGGGAGTCGAGGAAGGATCTCTGGGCGTGTTTACTCAATTAAAATTGTTACAACAATATGACTATATATGAGCTGCAGGTCTACTCTCTTCTCATGCTGCAAGATGTTGAAGAGGCTAGTCTTCGATAGGACTAGGCCTTCTCCCTATTCTTGCTTTCTGCAGTCAGTCCAGATATAACCCCTTCCCTTGATAATGATGCATATCTAGCATAGTTCTGATGTAAGTCTTGCGAGTACTTTGGATGAGTACTCATGCTGCTATGCCTTTCTCTTTTCCCCCTAGATACGTTGCTGCATTCAGTTGATGGAGCCCAGGATTTGGAGTACGCTGGAGATGTCGACTACTACTACCCCGACGGAGGCCCCTACCAGCAGGATGGCGCTTACTACGACGTAGATTTCTCCGACGTCCAGGAGTAGTTAGGAGGTTCCCAGGCAGGAGGCCTCGCCTCTTTCGATCTGTTGCTTATGTTTGTGCTAGCCTTCTTAAGGCAAAACTTGTCTAACTTATGTCTGTACTCAGATATATTTGTTTCCGCTGACTCGTTTTTATGTCGAGCTTTGTATTCGAGCCCTCGAGGCCTCTGGCTTGTAATATGAAGCTGTATGACTTTGTATTTGTGTCTTTTGTCGTGTTGTGGTATCAATCAGTGAGTCCCTAATCTTGGTCGTACGCATTGTGTGCATGATTAGCGTACGGACAAGAATGGGGGCGTCACAACTAGGCACTACTCCAAGATCTGTCATGAACTCCTTCATCTAGACACCTTCCTTCGCCGCCTCCAAGGCAGCAATGTATTCCGCTTCGCATGTAGAATCAGCTACCACGCTCTGCTTGGAACTGCACCAGCTTACCGCACCCCCATTAAGAATAAATATGTATCTGGTTTGAGACTTAGAGTCATCCTGATCAGTGTCAAAGCTTGCATCGACGTAACCCTTTACGACGAGCTCTTGATCACCTCCATAAACGAGAAACATGGCCTTAGTCCTTTTCAGGTACTTCAGGATATTCTTGACCGCCATCTAGTGTTCCATTCCTTGATCACTTTGAAACCTTCCGACCATACTTATGGCAAGGCTGACATCGGGTCTTGTGCACAGCATTGCATACATGATAGAGCCTATGGCTGAAGCATAGGGGACGGCACTCATCTTTTCTCTATCTTCTGCAGTCACTGGGCATTGAGTCTTACTCAACTTCACACCTTGCAATACAGGCAAGAACCCCTTCTTGGACTGATCCATTTTGAACTTCTTCAAAACTTTGTCAAGGTATGTGCTCTGTGAAAGTCCTATTAAGCGTCTCGATCTATCTCTATAGATCTTGATGCCTAATATGAAAGCAGCTTGTCCTAGGTCCTTCATTGAAAAACTCTTGTTCAAATAATCCTTCACACTTTCCAACATTTCTATATTGTTTCCAATCAGCAATATGTCATCCACATATAATATTAGAAATGCTATAGAGCTCCCACTCACTTTCTTGTAAATACAAGCTTCTCCGTAAACTTGTATAAGCCCGAACGCTTTGATCACCTCATCAAAGCGAAGATTCCAACTCCGAGATGCTTGCACCAGTCCATAAATGGATTGTTGGAGTTTGCAAACTTTGTCAGCATTCTCTGGATCGACAAAACCTTCTGGTTGCAGCATATACAACTCTTCCTTAAGGAAACCGTTAAGGAACACTGTTTTGACATCCATCTGCCAAATTTCATAATCGAAAAAGGCAGCTATTGCTAACATGATTTTGACGGACTTAAGCATCGCTACGGGTGAGAAGGTCTCATCGTAGTCAACTCCTTGAACTTGTGAAAAACCCTTTGCCACAAGTCGAGCTTTATAGACGGTGACGTTACCGTCCGTGTCTGTCTTTCTCTTAAAGATCCATTTGTTCTGAATGGTCTTTCGCCCTTCAGGTAATACTTCCAAAGCCCATACTTTGTTTTCATACATGGATCCCATCTCTGATTTCATGGCCTCTAACCATTTCTCGGAATCCAGGCCCATCATCGCTTCTCCATAGCTCGTAGGTTCATCATTGTCCAACAACATGACCTCTAAGATAGGGTTGCCGTACCACTCAGGAGTAGTACGCGTCCTTGTTGACCTACGAGGTTCGATAGCAACTTGATCCGAAGCTTCATGATCATCATCATTAACTTCCTCTTCAACCAATGTAGGCTCTACAAAAATATCTTTCTGTGCTGCGCTACTCTCAGGTTGAAGTAAAGGTTCAACAACCTCATCAAGTTCTATTTTCCTCCCACTCAATTCTTTCAAGAGAAACTCTTTCTCAAGAAATGTTCCGTTTTTAGCGACAAACACTTTGCCTTCGGATCTGTGATAGAAGGTATACCCAACTGTCTCTTTTGGGTATCCTTTGAAGACGCATTCCTCCACTTTGGGTTCTAGCTTTTCAGGCTGAAGCTTTTTGACATAAGCATCACATCCCCAAACTTTAAGAAACGACAACTTTGGCTCCTTGCCAAACCATAGTTCATATGGCGTCGTCTCAACGGATTTCGATGGTGCCCTATTTAAAGTGAATGCAGCTGTCTCTAATGCATAACCCCAAAACGATAGTGGCAAATCGGCAAGAGACATCATAGATCGCACCATATCTAATAAGGTTCGATTACGACGTTCGGAGACACCATTACGCTGTGGTGTTCCAGGCGGTGTCAACTGTGAAACTATTCCACACTGTCTTAAGTGACTACCAAACTCATAACTCAGATATTCTCCTTCTCGATCAGATCGCAGGAATTTAATCTTCTTGTTATGATGATTCTCAACTTCACTCTGAAATTGCTTGAACTTTTCAAACGTTTCAGACTTGTGTTTCATTAAGTAAATATATCCATATCTACTTAAATCATCAGTGAAGGTGAGAAAATAACGATATTCACCACGTGCCTCAATGCTCATCGGACCGCATACATCAGTATGTATGATTTCCAACAAGTCACTTGCCCGTTCCATTGTTCCAGAGAATGGGGTCTTAATTAGTCATCTTGCCGATGAGGCATGGCTCACATGTGTCAAGTGATTCAAAATCAAGTGACTACAAAAGTCCATCAGCATGGAGCTTCTTCATGCGTTTTACACCAATATGACCTAAACGGCAGTGCCACAAGAAAGTGGTACTATCATTATCGATTCTACATATTTTGGCATCAATGTTATGAACATGTGTATCATCACTATCGAGATTCAATAAGAATAAACCCCTCACATTGGGTGCATGACCATAAAAGATATTACTCATATAAATAGAACAACCATTATTCTCTGATTTAAATGAGTAACCGTCTCGCAATAAACAAGATCCAGATATAATGTTCATGCTTAACGCGGGCACTAAATAATAATTATTCAGGTTCATCACTAATCCCGATGGTAATCGAAAATCGAGCGTGCCGACGGCGATCACATTAACCTTGGAACCATTTCCTACACGCATCGTCACTTCGTCCTTTGCCAGCCTTCGTCTATTCCGAAGTTCCTGTTTTGAGTTGCAAATGTGAGCAACCACACCGGTATCAAATACCAAGGCACTACAACGAGAGTTGGTAAGGTACACATCAATAACATGTATATCATATATACCTTGTTTGTTGTTGGCCGCCTTCTTGTCAGCCAAATACTTGGGGCAGTTCCGCTTCCAGTGACTAGTTCCCTTGCAATGAAAGCACTCAGTTTCTAGCTTGGGTCCAGCCTTGGGTTTCTTCACGGGAGGGGCAACTGCTTTGCCACTCTTCTTGGAGTTACCCTTCTTACCCTTACCATTCTTCTTGTATAGTGGTTTTATTGACCATCAACACTTGATGCTCCTTCTGAATCTTAGACTCAACGACTTTCAACATCGCAAACAGCTCGGCGACTGACTTGTTGATCCCGTGCATGTTATAGTTCAACACGAAGCTCTTGTAGCTAGGAGGCAATGATTGAAGAACTCTGTCAGTGATCGCCTCTGCTAGAAGGGACATTCCCAATTCAGCCAGATGGGTGGAATACCCAGACATTTTGAGTATGTGTTCACTGACAGACCCGTTCTCCTCCATCTTGTAGGCATAGAACTTATCGGAGGTCTCCTACCTCTCGATCCGGGCATTCTTCTGAAAGATAAACTTCAACTCCAGGAACATATCATATGCTCCATGACATTCAAAACGTCTTTGAAGTCCCGGTTCTAAGCCATACAACATTGCACATTGAACCATTGAGTAATCATCAGAACGAGCCTGCCAGGCGTTCGCAACGTCTGGATTCTCTATTGGAGCGGGTGGATCACCAAGCGGTGCATCAAGGACATAAGCCTTTTGGGAAGCCGTAAGGATAATCCTTAGATTACGGGCCCAGTCCACAAAGTTACTTCCATCATCTTTCAACCTAGCTTTCTCTAGGAACGCATTAAAATTCAGGGGTGCTACTGCGCGAGCCATTGATCTACAACATAAATTTTGCAAAGACAACTTAGACTATTGTTCAAGATAATGAGTTTAGTTAATTATATTACTTAAAAACTCCCACTCAAATTGACATCCCTCTGGTCATTCGAGTGTCACATGATCCAAATTCACCAACTCAAGTCCGATCATCACGTGAGTTGAGGTGGTTTCAATGGTGAACATCTTCATGTTGATCATATCTACTATATGACTCATGTTCGACCTTTCGGTCTCTTGTGTTCCGTGGCCATGTATGTACATGCTAGGATCGTCAAGTTTAACCCGAGTGTTCCGCACGTGCAACACTGGCTTGCACCCGTTGTATACGAACATAGAGTCTATCACACCCGATCATCACGTGGTGTCTCGAAACGACGAACTTTGGCAACGGTGCACACTCAGGGAGAACACAATTTTATCTTGAAATTTAAGTGAGGGATCACCTTATAATGCTACCGTCGTCCTAAGCAAAATAAGATGCATAAAAGGATTAACATCACATGCAAATCATAAGTGACATGATATGGCCATGAACTTGTGCTTTTGATCTCCATCTCCAAAGCACCGGCATGATCTCCATCGTCACCGGCATGACACCATGATCTCCATCATATTGATCTCCATCAACATGTCGCCATGAGGTTGTCGTGCTAATTGTTGCTTCTACGACTATTGCTAACTCATAGCGATAAAGTAAAGCAAAACGGCGAAAATAAATTAAAGACAACCCTATGGCTCCTCCCGGTTCCCGTACTCATCGACATGCAAGTCGTGATATTCTATACAATACATGATCATCTCATACATCACATATATCTCATCATGTAATTGGCCATATCACATCACAACATACCCTGCAAAAACGAGTTAGACGTCCTCTAATTGTTGTTGCAAGTTTTATGTGGCTGCTACGGGTATCTAGCAAGAACAATTCTTACCTACGCAAAAACCACAGCGGTGATACACAAATTGCTATTCAACCTTCTCAAGGACCGCCTTTGTCGAATCCGATCCAAGTAAAGTGGGAGAAACAGACACCCGCCAGCCATCTTTATGCAACGAAGTTACATGTCAGTTGATGGAACCGGTCTCTCGTAAGCGTACGAGTAATGTTGGTCCGGGCCGCTTCATCCCACAATACCGCCGAATCAAGAAAAGACCAAGGGAGGAAGCAATCTGAATATCAACGCCCACAAACTCCTTTGTGTTATATTCGTGATCCCATCTACGCATAGACCTAGCTCATGATGCCACTGTTGGGGAACGTTGCATGGGAAACAAAAATTTTCCTGCGCACACGCAAGATCTATCCATGGTGATGAGCATCTACGAGAGGGAGAGTGGATCTACATACCCTCCTAGATCGCTAAGCTGGAAGCATTAAGAAACGCAGTTGATGTAGTTGAACGTCTTCGCGATCCAAATCGCCGAGCGTCCCGCGATCCAATCACGATCCGTCCCGATCTAGTGCCGAACGGACGGCACCTCCGCGTTTAGCACACGTACAGCTCGTTGACGATCTCCGCCTTCTTGATCCAGCAAGAGGGAGCAGAGAGGTAGATGAGTTCTCCGGCAGCGTGACGGCACGGCGGCGGTGGTGGTGGAACTATTCCAGCAGGGCTTCGCCTAAGCACTGCTAAAAACTAGAGGTCTTGATCTATTGGGGAGAGAGGGTTGCACCGTGGCTTAGGGTTTTCTGGTGCTGCTGCCCTCTCTCCCCTCTAGTATATATAGGAGGGAGGGGAGGGAGGCCGGCACCCCTAGGGTTCCCCCTAGGCTGCGGCTGAAGTGGGAGAGGTGGAGGAGTCCTACTCCAATCCTAATAGGAGTAGGATTCCTCCCCCATTTGGTTTTCCTTTCCCCACTTGGACTTTCCCACCCCTAGCCGCATGGGCCTTGTTCGGGGGAGGGGGGGGGGTTCGGCCAGCCCACTAGGGGCTGGTTTACCTCCTCCCACAGCCCATGAGACCCTTTGGGGCGAGAGGCCCCTCCCGATGGTCCCCTGGTACCCTCCCGGCACTCCCGGTACACTACCGAAGTACCCGAAACTTTTCCGGTGACCAAAACGGGATTTCCTATATATCAATCTTTACCTCCGGACCATTCCGGAGCTCCTCATGACGTCCAGGATCTCATCCGGGACTCTGAACAACCTTCGGTCACCACCATACATAACTCTATACTACCGAAACTTCACCGAACCTTAAGTGTGCAGACCCTGCGGGTTCGAGAACTATGTAGACATGACCGAGACACCTCTACAGTCAATAACCAATAGCGGGACCTGGATGCCCATATTGGTTCCTACATATTCTACGAAGATCTTTATCGGTTGAACCTCTATGTCAAGGATTCAGTTAATCCAGTATGTTGTTCCCTTTGTTCTTCGGTATGTTACTTGCCCGAGATTCGATCGTCAGTATCTCTATACCTAGTTCAATCTCGTTACAAGCAAGTCTCTTTACTAGTTTCGTAATACAAGATCCCATGGCTAACACTTTAGTCACATTGCTTGCAAGGCTTGTTGTGATGTTGTATTACCGAGTGGGCCCTGAGATACCTCTCCGTCACACGGAGTAACAAATCCCAGTCTTGATCCATGCCCACTCAACAGACACCCTCGGAGATACCTGTAGAGCATCTTTATAGTCACCTAGTTATGTTGTGATGTTTGATACACAGAAGGTATTCCTCAGGTGTCAGTGAGTTGCATGATCTCATGGTCATAGGAATAGATACTTGACATGCAGAAAAAATAGCAATAAACTGACACGATCATATGCTACGTTCATAGTTTGGGTCTTGTCCATCACATCATTCTCCTAATGATGTGATCCCGTTATCAAATGACATCTCATGTCCATGGCTAGGAAATGTTGACCATCTTTGATCAACGAGCTAGTCTCCTAGAGGCATACTAGGGACACAGTGTTGTCTATATATCCACACATGCAATTCAGTTTCCAATCAATACAATTATAGCATAGATAATAAACGATTATCATGAAAAAGGAAATATAATAATAACTACTTTTATTATTGCCTCTAGGGCATATTTCCAACAGCGGTCGGTCCGGGCCACGATCTGGAGCTCGAAGTGCACAAGCTGGAGCTTCTGGAGCTTTTCTTTCGCCTGCTTCTCCTTGGGCCGAAGTTTATCGCGTGCTTCAAACACACCCTTCAGGGTCTCCTTGACCTCCACGACCCGCTCCTGGTCCTTCTCCCTAGCCAGCTTCTTGGCAGCTCGAGCCTTCTCCACCTTCGCGGCCGCAGCCTTCTGCTCCTCCGCCTCCCGCCGAGCCTTCTTCAGCTCGGCCTTGAGCCCCTCAAGCTCGGCCAAGGCCGCTGTCATTCAAACAGTTTGGCATTAACAACTAACTCAACAAGGAACACAGTACGCTTCTTGTGTTCAAAGTAACACTCAAACAACAAGAAGTATTGATCGTTTACCTTGACATTACTCGAACCGTTGGTTCATCAGGTCAAGGTCCTTCTCGGACCTCTTGAGCTTCAGGTTCACCTCCGCTATCTCCTTGGAGACGGAGCCCTGAGCCGAGGTAGAAACCAGCAAGCAAAGATTTTTCACATAAAGTGTTATGGCCACTTTATTAACCTCGGACGCGTGCCTTGCGTCCTGGGGGCTACGCATGATGCTCCTACTTCTATTTGATCCCAACACCCATTCAATGAAACCGACCTTGGGCTTGATACTTACCCGTTGGTTTTTTTTCATGAAGAGGAGCTGATGATGCAGCACGGTATAGATAAGTACTTCCCTCAGTGATAACCAAGGTTATCGAACCGATAGGAGGACCATGCAACTCCCTTCTTCAGCGCCTACAAACAAAAGAGCAAACACTTGCACCCAACACGGGCAAGAGGGTTGTCAATCCCCTTGAACTCGTTACTTACAAGCAGATAAGTAGTGTAGTTGATAGTTGGATAAATATAAATTGCAAAATAAATAAAAATGAAATAATGGCAGCAAGGAAATAGTAGTGTTTTTAAATTTATAAGTCAATAGACCCGGGGGCCATAGTGTTCTCTAGTGGCGTGTCTCTCAAAGTAGGCTGATGGTGGGTAAACAAATTAGTGTTGGGCAATTGATAGAAAAGCACATAGTTATGCAATATTTATTCATGGCAATGATCATGTGTATATAGGAATCACGTCCATAAGAAAATAGGTCGTGTCCTGCCTGCACCTACTACTATTACTCCACCCATCGACTGCTATCCAACATGCATCTAGAGTATTAAGTGTTGGAGATTTTCCCTAGAGGCAATCATGTATGATAATGTTTCCTATGTGTTTATGAATAAATATAGTCCTTGGACATTATCAATGGTGTGTATTAACAAGTACGTGACTGGTTTGTGAGACTATGCATTGTATGACGACTGTCCTAAATGGTCCCTAATCGAAAGGGTTGTGTGGACCCGTAACTAGTTAGACTAGCATATGACACGGTGGATGGTTCGGTCTCACTGACCATGTAGCACTAGATGCTAGCCAGATAATATGGACTCAGAAAGATCTGGTCAGATTCGACGTAGTCGGATCCGAGTCGAGATAAGGTCTGAGTTGGACAGACCTGACCATGAGATGCAGCGATAGGTCATCTGTGAGTCTCTAGTACACCATACGTTCTTTGTCCTAAGACCTGAGCTGACACATGTACTCGGGGTGGCGATATACCTTCTTTAGGCTGACCAAACGCTACTCCATAACTGGGTAGTTATAAAGGTACGTTTCGGGCTTGTCCGGACCCATGCTACGAGACATGGTTGAGCAAGATTGGTTTGCCCCTCCGATCAGGAGAGATATACTCTGGGCCCCTCAGGTGATCCGACCTGGATAAGCATGGACATGCGATGAGGATTATGAGATAATCCGAAGTGTTGGTCGGATTCACAGGAACAAGAAAGAGTTCGTGCTACAACAAGGATGACCATGTCGCCTTGAGCATGACAACATATATATCGTGTGGCAAAGGGAACAGAAGTGTGAAGTACAAGTTTGCCTAACCAGCTTCATCGGACACTTGGAGTCGGCACGCTTTGCTAGAGGCTTCTACCGATGAGCCGAGCCAGATGTGATCAGACTCGCGACCAAGTGAACGAGAACCTAAGGGGTCGCACGCTTAAGGGAAAGAACTTATGGGCTTTAGGATCCGTGCGAGTCCCAAGTGTTGAGCCCGCGATGGATACCTATATATAGTGGAGGTGTGATACGTCTCCAACGTATCTACTTTTCCAAACACTTTTGCTCTGGTTTTGACCTGTAATTTGCATGATTTGAATGAAACTAACCCGGACTGGCACTATTTTCAGCAGAACTACCTTGGTTTTATTTTTGTGCAGAAATAAAAGTTCTCGGAATTGGTCAAAACTTTTTGTGAATTATTTTTGAGAATTATGATGAATTATGGAGCCAAGACCTGTCGGAGGGGGTGTGCCAGGGGGCCACCACACATCAGGGCGTGGACCCCCCTAGGCCGCGCCCTGATGGCTTGTGGGGCCCTCGTGGCTCTTCCGACCCTAATTCCAGTCCCATAAAATCACATTTTGGAGAAACAAATCACAGAGAAATTTTCATCGCGTTTCACGAGAAGGAGCCCCCGCCACCTCCTGTTCTTCCTCGGGAGGGTTGATCTGGAGTCCGTTTGGGGCTCCAGAGAGGGGAAATCATCACAGTCGTCATCACCAACCCTTCTCCATCAACATCGCCATGATGCTCACCACTAGGAGTGAGTAATTCCTTTGTAGGCTTGCTGGACGGTGGTGGGATTGGATGAGATTGATCATGTAATCGAGTTAAGTTTGATAGGGCTTGATCCCTAGTGTCCACTATGTTCTGAGATTTATGTTGCTATGACTTTGCTATGCTTAATGCTTGTCACTAGGGCCCGAGTGCCATGATTTCAGATCTGAACCTATTATGTTTTCATGAATATAAGAGTGGTTTGGATCCTATCTTGCAAGTTGTATGCACCTATTACGTGTCATGATCTGCATACCCCAATGTGACACTAATTGGGATTCTTTCCGGTGATTGTCGTAGTTTGAGGAGTTCATGTATTCACCATGTGTTAATGCTTTATTCCGGTTCTCTATTAAAAGGAGGCCTTAATATCTCTTAGATTCCAATAGGACCCTACTACCACGGGAGGGTAGGACAAAAGATATCATGCAAGTTCTTATCGCAAGCACGTATGACTATATACGGAATACATGCCTACATTATGTTGATGAATTGGAGCTAGTTCTGTGTCGCCCTAGTGTGTAACTCTTATATGATCAATGTCATATAAATCATTATCCATCACCAATCCACATGCCTACGCTTCACATATGCATAATCTTGCTAAGTTACTATTGCTACTGCTACTGTCACAACTGCTACAAAATTGCTGCTGTCACTACTACTGTTACTTTTGCAACTACTATTTGCCGTGCTACTAAACCCTTGATGCAGAGAGATATCCCAGGTGCGGTTGAATTGACAACTCAACTGTCAAGGCCAATATTCTTTGGCTCCCCTAGTGTCGAACCAATAAATTAGGGTGAAATACTACCCGTGAAGACTGTCGCGATCCCCCATACTTGTGGGTTATCAAGACCTTTTTCTCGTGCCGTTGCCGGGGAGCATAGCTCTATTTATTGTGTTAACTTGAGGATATCCAATTGCCACTATGAAGAATCTGAAAGATAATCAAACTAAGATCGTCCCCTCTCGCACGAGAGGAGGTAAGGAACTGCCATCTAGCTCTGCTTTTGATTCACCTACTGTTTTGAATTAGCTTGTTACACCACCACGTGTTGATCGTTCTGATATGTCACATGAACTTGATGATGCTACTTCTGAAATTAATGATGATACTATTGCTACACATGCTAAAACTGAAACTGTGCCACCGAATGAATTACTTGATGCTCTTATTGCTAAAGCTAGAGAACTTGAAAATGCTGAAACTGATGAGGACTTTGAATCACCTGTTACACCTTGCTCTCCTAATAGATATGAATTGCCTCATGTACCCGAAGGTTATGTTATGGATAAGGAAACAACTAGTGATTTTTTTTATTTTGAAATTAGAGATGACTTGAGGAAACTGCTATGCAAACTGATAGAAAAATCTATGATGGAGAAAATGAAATATGATCCTAAATTTGCTACTTCTCCTATATTTGTTACTAATAAGGATTATGAATTCTCTGTTGACCCTGAGTTAATCCCCATAGTAGAATCTGATCCTTTCCATGGTTAGGAAAATGAAACTGTTGTCGAACACCTGATGAAACTGAATGATATTGCTGCTATGTTTACCAATGATGAAAAGATACACTACTATTATATCCTTAAGTTTGTTTCCTTTCTCGCTAAAAGGCGAGGCCAAGGAATGGTTTCTTTCTCTTGCTCCTGGTTGTATGCGTAGTCCCCAGGATATGCTCCATTATTTTTCTGCAAAATATTTTCCTGCTCATAAGAAACAAGCTGCCTTACAGGAAATATTTAACTTTGTGCAACATGAAGAAGAGAATCTCACTCAAGCTTGGGGGAGCCTTCTCCGGTTACTTAGATCTTTGCCTGATTGTCCTCTTAAGAAAAATGAAATTCTCTATATCTTTTATAATGGACTAATCGATGCTTCTAGGGACTTCCTAGATAGTTATGCTGGTTGTGTTTTCAGGGAAAGAACCGTCAGTCAAGCTGAAGAATTATTGAATAACATATTGCAAAATGCCGATGATTGGACACTTCCTGGACCACCTCCGGAGCCTATTCAAAAGAAGAGAGGTATTATATTCCTTAACCATGAAGATATGCAAGAAGCAAACAGATCTATGAAGGAGAAAGGTATTAAAATTGAGGATGTCAAGAAATTACCACCTATTGAAGAAATACGTGGACTTGATACCCCGACACAGGTAGTAGAGGTAAACTCTCTCCGTTCCGTTAGTGAAATGATATACCTTATACTAAGACTCCTGAACAATGCATGGATGAATATGATAATTACGTTGTTAAGCAAGAACACTTCAATAATTATGTTAAAGATCAATTGAGACGTAATGCTATGATGATGGACCGTTTAAGTGACTTGATGTTAAGAACTACTAATGATGTAAAAGGTCTAGGTAAACATGCTTCTATGGTTCACACCCAATTACACCAAGTTGCTAAGTCACAAAATGATTTGCTTGCTGGAATAAATAATAATATGAATGATCATGCTGTTAGAGTAATGACTAGGGGAGGTCGTATTACTCAAGAACCTCTCTACCCAGAAGGTCATCCTAAAAGAATAGAACAGGATTCTGAGAGAATTAATGTTGATTCACCTAGTTCCTCTAATAAGAAAAAGAAGAAGAAAAAGGATAGGAAATTGCATGCTTCTAGTGAACCTGTTATAGAAACACCTACTGAGAAACACAATGATGTTTCTATTTCTGATGTTGAGACATAGTCTGGTAGTGAACATGCACCTAGTGATAATGAAAAGGAGGAGGATGGTAATACTGTGCATATAGATCCTCCACAAGATAGTAATAAAGAACATGATAATGATGTAGAGATAGAACCTATGGAGGATCTTGATAACCCACCTCCTAAAAATAAACATTATGATAAGAGAGACTTTGTTGCTAGGAAACATGGAAGGGAAAGAGAGCCATGGGTTCACAAACCCATGCCATTCCCTCGTAAGCCTTCTAAGAATAAGGATGATGAAGATTTTGAACGCTTTGCTGAAATGATTAGACCCGTATTTTTGCGTACTCGGTTGACCGATATATTGAAAATGCCTCCGTATGCTAAGTATATGAAGGATATTATTAAGGATATTATTACCAACAAAAGAAAGATAGCTGAAACTGAAATTGCTACTATGCTTGCTAATTATTCTTTTGATGGAGGAATACCTAAGAAGCTAGGAGATCCCGGCATACCCACAATACCTTGCTCTATTAAAAGAAACTATGTTAAAACTCCTTTATGTGATTTAGGAGCCGGTGTTAGTGTTATGCCTTTCTCCCTTTATAAAAGACTTGATTTGAGTAAGTTTACACCTACTGAGATATCTTTGCAAATGGCTGATAAATCCATCGCTTTACCTATTGGAATTTGCGAGGACGTTCCGGTTGTGGTTGCAAATGTTACTATCTTGACAGACTTTGTTATTCTTGATATGCCCGAGGACGAAAATATGTCGATCACCCTTGGTAGACCATTCTTAAATACTGCAGGGGTTGTTATTGATTGCAATAAAAGGAAGGTTACCTTTCACATCAATGGCAAGCAACATATCGTGCATTTTCCGAAGAAGCAAACTTTAGTTAATAATATTAATGTCATCGAGCCTACTCGCAAGGTTATCATTGGAAGCTTTGCAATTCCTCTACCTACTGTCAAGAAGAAATACTACAATCTTATTGTTGGGGAGATGCAAATCCCCATTGAGGTAACCTTGTGACATACGAAAATTCTTTGGTTGCATGTTAACCGGAACGGTTGTTAATAAGATTTGATCAACCTTATTAATGGATCATTTTTGAAAGGCATGTGATTGATGAGTTTAGTACTCACAACTCTCTGTATCAAAAGTTTATCCTTTGTTATTTTCAGTTTATATAAAATAAATTAGCATGGTTTTCCCTTTTTCTGCTTTTCCCGTGCATAGAAAATGTCAGAAAATAAAAAGTCTGAGATTGCCACCAAATTTTAACATGAATTTTTCTGGAATAAATAAAAAAATTGGCATAAAAACAGCAGTAGGGGACTTCACCTATGTGGCAACACACATCAGGGTCCGCGCCCCCCCTAGGCCGCGCCCTGGTGGCCGGCTTGTGGGGCCCACAGGGCCCCCTTCCTTATCCCTTCGCCCCACACTCTCTCCTACCTCCAGCAGAAATTTCCTAGCCATCTCTCTCCCGTGTTCTTCACTCAGAAAGTGAATTTTTTTATCTCTTTGCTCGAAACCCCGTTTCCGAAACTGGTTTGAGGAATTGTTCCTTGGTATGTGACTCCTTCACTCCTCCAATCAGTTTTTGTTTCAGTGGTTTATATTTTGCAAAATATGTTGCACTTGGTGCTACAGAAAATGAGCTTGCACGTTGAATTCTTTGAGTTCCAAGTAGCATGAATGCTTGATATGGCCTCTAGGCATCCATATGAGTAGTTGCTATCAGTCTTGCAAAGCTTTATTGACATATATTTGTGGCTCAAAAATTTAATAAATTTGTGCTTAGGAAAAATGAATTTCTTGAGGAAAAGTTCTTCAAGCCGGAGCCCCAAGGGAGTTGTGAGGAGAACTCAGGACCGAGACATCAACCTTGTTCACAACACGGAGGTTAGGCCATGTGAATGGCCACATACGCCCTTCATGAACGAAACGGGTTTCTATGAAGAGTTCATGCAATTCATTGCAAATGCCGGGCTTACCGACTTCCTTGAAGATGAGTGTGACCAATACTATCTCCTTACTAATTCCTTCGTGCAAAACCTTTTCTTCACCAACACGCCTGGTGCTACCACAGTACGCTTTGATCTTTATGCCACTAACTATGAATTGCCTCTACATGAATTTTTTGAAATATGTTTGCTTCCTTCTGACGGGGGAATGTGTGAGCCTAAGCCCGAGGATTTTGAGGATTTCCTCCAAACCTTAATTGTGGGAGAAACAAGGGGCGTGTCACACGCTAGAGCTACTAGTTTGCAATTTCCTTCCGTACACTACTTTTCTCTATTTATAATGAAATGCATAACTGCCAAGGAACAGGGTGGTGGCCTCAGTGTCCCTACCCTGGCTATTTTATGCCGTGCACTTTATGGTGATAATTCTTACAACATAGGAGATATTGTTGCGCATCGATTAAATCTTAACCGAAACAAGGGCAAGATTCATGGTGGTATCTCTGCCACTCGCTTGGCAAAGCGCTTTGAAGTTGCTATATGCCCTATTGATTACTTGTTGCCTAAGGTTTATCTTGATCACCGGTCTATGAAGGAACACCAATTTATTGAGGAACGCAAACACAACAACCTTTTCATTACACCTTAGTATTTAGCGAGACAACTTACGATATTATTCCTTTGCCTGCACCCTCTTTGTTTAACTATCATGCCATGCACGGATACAGAATAATGCTACAAGATATAACTGCTTACCGGAATGAGCTGGCTACTGCGGAGGCCGAGGCCCAGGCATGGGATGCTCAGGTGCCCCAGCAGGAACACTTTCCCATACCTGATGGCTATTATCAGTGGTGATCGTCAAGCTAGGCAAACGCCTAAGCTTGGGGGAGTACGTATTTCTCATCGACATTACATTCATGTTCACACACTTCATATAAATTGTCGGTGTTCATCCTCTTGCATTGTATATCCATATTGGTTCTATTTTTCTGCTTTCTTCTTATTTGTTTTAAAAACTTTGGAAAAACCAAAAATATTTCTTGCTTCTTTTTAGTTTTCTTTCCCGCTTAATTATCTTAGAACTAAAAAGAACACCCAAAAAGATTTCCTTTGCATGTTGGGAGCTTTCCCGTGTAAATATTTTTTCTCGTTTGTTTTCCCTTAGTTTATTTGCTTTCTTGAGAAAAACAAAAAATCCAAAAATATTTCATTGTGTTTCTCTGAATTTCTTTTCTTTTGTTTGAGTCTTTTAAAGGAGAAGACTGCAATGAAAATGTTGAGTGGCTCCTATATTCTTTATTGTCAATCTAACATAGAGCCAATATTACCTTGTCTTCTCCTTTGTCCAAAACTTCCCTGGAGATTCTAGCTTAGTCCACGGTATTCTTGCACTAGTATTATTATCACATCATCCAGTCATGCAAGTGAAAGTCAATAATGACGATATTTGACGAAGTGATCGTGGCAAGGGAAGCTGGTATGAACTCTTCTTGTTTCCCGTTTTTGTAAATATGTTTAGCTCGTTCGATCTCGATTCAGTATATTATGAGTGAACATGTTCATGATGACAACTAGAAATTATAGCTTCTCATGCCATGCTTAAACAGCTAGTAGTGAATAATGATTTATCTTATAGACCAACATGCATTAAAATGGTTATGATGTGGTATGGTAGTATGGTATTTTCCTCTGAGAAATTCAAGCGGCTTGACTTGGCCCACGTGCAAACATGTAGTTGATTCAAAACCTATGCAACCTTCATGATGTTTAAATTCAAAGTGTTCATATCCTACTCATGCTATGTCCAATATTAATTATTCACAATGCATGCCTATGACCGTTTTTGCTCTCTAGCTGGCCGCTTCCCAATCTATTGCTAGTCTTCACCTGTACTAAGCTGGAATGCTACTTGTGCATCCAAAACCTTTAAACCAAGTTATTCCATATGAGTCCACCACACCTACCTATATGCGGTATTACCCTGCCGTTCCAAGTAAATTTGCAGGTGCCATCTCTAAACATTCAAATAAACATCTATTTTGTGCATGCATCTCGCTCATGGAGCGACGAGGCGGTCAGTGTTTTCCATTCTAAGTGAGTTATTCTCAAGACGGTCGTTTATTCGCCGCCATTGCACAAGAGAGGCTGGTAAAAGGATGTCCAGTCCTTCATAATCAAAATTAATTAAACAAAACTCCTTGGGACAGTTGACATGTTGGCACGCATCCGTGGATTCAGTCAGCCATGGTTTGTGTATGGATGGTGGATAGGAGTAAACTTTACTATTCTGTTTGGGAACCGCCAATAATGAGTTTGCATGGAAGATATTGAAAACCTCTGCAAATCAATGCTCCCCTCTGCGAAGGGCCTATCTATTTACTTTCATGTTGAGTCATCATCCTCTTACTAAAAGCACCAGACCGGAGAGCACTATTGTCATTTTTACGCATTGAGTCTAATTAATGTTGGATACAAGCATGACTGGATCTTTTCTATTCTGAATTATAATGTTTAGTCGTTGCTTGAACCTCAGAGGTGCTCTGCATTTATGTTTTGCAGTCTCAGAAAGGGCTAGCGAAATACCATGTCACCATATTATATCATGATCGTTTTTGATAAATTGTTGGCATGTAAGATATCTTATTATTTTCTTGCTAGTTGGTTATGTATTGCCATGAGTTGATATGATACCTAACTGCTATCATGGATGTGGTTATTTATAATTTAGGCTGAAAACTTGAACACTAGCTAAGCATGTGTATAACGACGAGAACAAAAGAGTTTGTAAAAGTTTTCTTTATCACTTTCAGTTTGTCAACTGAATTGCTTGAGGACAAGCAATGAGTTAAGCTTGGGGGAGTTGATACATCTCCAAAGTATCTACTTTTCCAAACACTTTTGCTCTGGTTTTGACCTCTAATTTGCATGATTTGAATGAAACTAACCCAGACTGACGCTGTTTTCAGCAGAACTACCTTGGTGTTTTTTTGTGCGGAAATAAAAGTTCTCGGAATTGGACGAAACTTTTTATGAATTATTTTTGAGAATTATGATGAATTGTGGAGCAAAGACCTACCGGAGCGGGTGTGCCAGGGGCCACCACACATCAGGGCGCGGCCGCTTGTGGTGCCCTCGTGGCCCTTTCGACCTAATTCTAGCCCTATAAAATCACATCTTTGGAGAAACAAATCACAAAGAAGTTTTCATCGCGTTTCACGAGATAGAGACGCCGCCACCTCCTGTTCTTCCTTGGGAGGGCTGATCTGGAGTCCGTTTGGGGCTCTGGAGAGGGGAAATCATCGCCGTCGTCATCACCAGCCCTTCTCCATCAACACCGCCATGATGCTCACCACCGGGAGTGAGTAATTCCTTTGTAGGCTTGCTGGAGGGTGGTGGGATTGGATGAGATTGATCATGTAATGTAACGACCAAACCTCGAAGGATTTGAGTCTCTGTGCTTACTGTGCTAGTCCCTGGATCGACTCGCTAGCACACACAGTATAGATGAATACCAGAATAACAAGTGCATCATTTATTACAACATATGATCCAGAATTTATAAAGTATAACAATATGCATAGCACATAGCTAGCTTTATTCCATCAAACAGCGGAAAAGTAGCAGAAAATAACGATGAGTCCCATCATAGCCCACTGGCGATGCTGAGTGAAGACTCACGACCCTAACGGTACCTTATTCTTCGTCTACATATCCTGCAACATGAGACGTTGCAGCCGTATAGCTCAATACATTGAATGTATTGGCTAGTTACACAGGAGAGATAATAAGCAGACCTACATGTACATGCATAGTATAACAAAGGAAGGCTTGATGATTATTTTGTAGAAAAGCTAATTTTGTCCTCATAACTACATAATAGTCAAATTTTAATTTGTTTGCTACAATTAAATACATATGGTTGAATTGGCAACTCCAACTCCAACCTATTACCATTATTAAGTTTCCCACCAAGTTTATTAAGGGTAACATCTGTCAAGATCATCCAACAACTGTAAAGGCCTAGCTGCTCAAAGTTGTCCATAACCGGGGACACGGCAAATCATGATTAGTTTTAATACTCTGCAGAGTTTAGTACGCTTTACCCACTGGAGCCAACCCGAAGATTGAGACAAAGTCTTTCAGAAGCAGTCACCTAGTCCCACAGGAGGCCCATCCCAACTATCATAACTATATCTGCTGGCACATCCGGGTAAGGTTTCCACAACTGATCAACTAAGCCAGAGCCCATATAGGCAGTGGCCGCACATGGAAGCTACTAGTCACTAAGTCTGTGTGATCGTTTTGAACCTGGGCGACATTCCACTTACATTCAGAGGGTCGAAACCATGATGTTCTTGAAACCACCCAGCAATACCACATCTGCCCAGAGGTGAATTATATATATATTAAGTTTCAACACAAGTTATATCATAGTCCTCACATAATCTCAATGAATACACGAACCAATCCCCGTCTACATAGGATAGCAGAACTACAACTACCACGATCATCATTGACGAGGAGATAACTCAATAGCATAGCATAATATGACAATAGTCCTATACAAGCATAAATTCATAGTGTGATATATACTACATGCATAGAAAAATAATAGGTGAAGGATGATCAACATGTAACTTGCCTTCATTCTGGTTCAAAAGGTCACACTCCTGACAATAAATCACCACACTCAAATAACACCAACTAAACCCAACAACAAGAAATCATTTTTTAAAACCAAAAAAATAGTAGCATAACAATAGGTACAAAACATCTACAATTCAATAGGAACACAACACAAAAAGAATCAATAAATTTTAATAAACAGTTTGCAAATTATGGCATGTCGAAATTTTATTTTAAATTTGGTCAAGTTCAAATTTGAACATTGCAAACATGCAAAATTTTGGTGCTGTCATATTCTACTGGTCATTGTGAGTTCACAGGAAAAAGAAATAACTAAATTGAGCATATGGATTAGAAATTATAGCTGAAACAAAAATATGTGAGAATCTGTCCATAAAACAGTTTTCAGCTGATGCGGCAACTGTAGCACGGCCACGTGTCATCCTAGGATTGGCCAAGGTGGTCCTTTGAGCGCGCGTGCTGACCGGAAGCAGAGGAACACGGGGCGGTCTCGGGCATTGGCGGCGGCGCTTCTCCGGCGGTCGTCCGGCGAAGGTGAGGTGAGGGATGGATGCGTCGTCCGATGGCGGTCACGCTGGTGGAGAAAACAGCGAAGGAGGCTTCCTCTGTGGCCGGTGGCGATGACCGAAACTCCGGCAGCGTCGGGCGGCTCGAGTGGCTTGTTCCGCTGCGGTTCTGGTGACAAGACGATGTCAGAAGAGTTCTTCGTTGAGAGGAGGATCCAACGGGGAAAACGGTGCGGCTAGTGGTGCTCTTACGGCGATGCTATCGTCCGGCGAACGGCGGCGCTCTGGTGGAGGTCCCGGCGAGATCCAAATCGCTCAACAGAGGCGTGCGGGCGATAGATGAGATCGGGAGCAGGGGGTTTGGATTTCTCGAGTGATTTCCCTTGCATGCGGTGTCCAGGGCGTGCACGGGGGCGTCTATGGCGCGACATCGATCTGGCTCAAGCTAACTGGCGCATGCTTGTGTGCGAGTCCGGCTCAGGGTGGAAGAAAAGGTGCGGGGCCCTCTGGTCAGCGGCTGAAGGAAGGAAGGAAAAAAACAAAGGGAAAAGAGGGGTGGGTTGGTGGTGGGCCGGCCTGTTGCGCGCTGGGCGCTGGGGCTGCGGCAGCTGGGCCACTGTGCAGCCCGACTGCACAATGCACGTGGTTTTTTTTAAATAGAAACTGATACAAAAAAAACAAGGCTAAAAATAAATACCCGTAAATATCCTAAAATATTAATAGCATACAATGCAATATATTCTACTAATATAAACTATAGGAACACTAGTTCCAACCTAATGCAGTTTTTGAAAATAATTTTTTATGCAATAGGCCACATAATGAACATTGTAAATAAAATTAAAAGCATTTGGATCTTATAAAAGTGCAAAAACACATCAGATGAAATCCAAATATTATTCTGGACATTTTGAACTTTTTATTTGACAGGGGAGAAGTCATATTATCTCCACTCCAATAATTTGCCTTGAGTTGCATAATGAAAACAATTTTTTAGAAAAACAAATAATGCATAGAAAATGTGAGATGTATATGAATGATCTATTAACATCCTAATTAAGGAAAATTGGGATGTTACAAACCTACCCCCTTAAGATGAATCTCGCCCTCGAGATTTGGATTGGCTAGCAAATAGGTGTGGGTGATCCTGCCTGAGGTCTTCCTCTTGTTCCCATGTAGCCTCCTCCTCTGTATGATGATCCCACTGAACTTTGTATAACTTGATTATCTTGGTGCGAGTAACTCTCTCTGTCATCTCCAGAATCTTAACAGGCTTCTCCTCATATGTCAAATCAGTCTCCAACTGAATTGCCTCAAGTGGCACTGTATCTCTCAAAGGAACATCGACCATCTCTGCATGGCACTTCTTCAACTGGGATACATGAAACATATTATGAACTCCTGACAAGGATTCTGGCAACTCCAGCTGATAGGCTACCTCTCCTCTATGCTCCAAGATCTTGTAAGGACCCACAAAGCGTAGTGCTAACTTGCCTTTGATCCCAAACCTTTTAATTCCACAAAGCGGAGAAACTCTAAGATATGCACGGTCTCCTACCTCATATGTCACCTCCTTACGCTTTGCATCTGCATAACTCTTCTGTCTGGACTGTGCTATCTTTAGCCTGTCACGAACCAACTTGACTTTCTCCTCGGCATCTCTAATCAAGTCTGGTCCGAAGAATTGATGCTCTCTAACCTCATCCCACATCAATGGTGTTCTGCACTTTCTACCATACAAAAACTCAAACGGTGCCATCTTCAGACTAGCCTGATACATGTTATTATATGAGAACTCTGCATATGGTAAATTATCATCCCAACTGGACCCGTAGTCCAAAGCACAAGCTCTCAGCATATCCTCCAAAACCTGATTCACCCTCTCTGTCTGCCCATCTGTCTGTGGATGGAATGTTGTACTGAATTCCAGCCTAGTGCCCAAAGATTCATGTAATTGACGCCAAAACTTAGATGTGAATTGCGTACCTCTATCAGACACTACCTTCCTTGGAACTCCTTGCAAGCAAACAATTCTGGTCATATAAATCTTTGCTAGCTTAGCACTTGTATATGTAGTCTTTACCGGGATGAAGTGAGCAACTTTAGTCAAACTATCAACAACCACTCAAATAGAATCATAACCTGATTGAGTCTTGGGTAACCCTGTAATGAAATCCATACCAATCTTATCCCACTTCCAATCAGGTATAGGCAATGGTTGTAACAAACCTGCTGGTTTCTGATGCTCCGCTTTAACTCTCTGGCACACATCACATACTGCAATATACTCAGCAATTTCCCTCTTCAGGCTAGGCCACCAAAATCTCTCCCTCAAATCCAAATACATCTTAGTATTACCTAGGTGGATAGAATAAGGTGAATCATGCGCCTCCTGAAGAATCAACTTCCAGATCTCTGCATCTTGAGGTACACATATACGCTACTCAAACCATATGGATCCATGTTCGTCCTCATGGAAACCTTGTGCCTTCCCATTTAGCATATTCTCTTTTATCTCAGCAACATACTTATCATCCTTTTGAGCTTCTCTGATTCTGTCAAGCAAAGTAGGCTTTACCTCAAGCGTTGCCAAATAGTCCTTAGGAACCATCTCCAATCTGAGATTTCTGAACTACTCACATAACTCCGGTGGCATATCATCAATATTAACTGCATTTACATGGCTCCTACGACTCAATGCATCAGCAACAACATTAGCCTTACCAGGATGATATTGCACATTCAAATCATAATCCTTAATAAGCTCCAACCATCTCCTTTATCTGAGGTTCAACCCCCTCTGAGTAAAAATATACTTCAAGCTCTTATGATCAGTAAATATATCACAATGATTACCAACAAGATAATCCCTCCAAGTTTTCAATGCATGCACATCTGAGGCTAACTCCAAATCATCTGTAGGATAATTATGCTCATGACTCCTAAGGTGGCATGAAGCATAAGAAACAACTTTACCTTCCTGCATCAAAACACTTCCAAGTCCTTGACGAGAAGCATCACAATATACCTGGAAGTCTTTATGTATGTCTGGCAGGATTAAGGCTGGTGTTGTAACTAAACGCTGCTTCAACTCCTGAAAGCTGGCTTCACATTCATCTGTCCAAACAAATTTCTTCTCTTTCTTCAACAATTCAGTTATAGGCTTTGCAATCTTGGAAAAGTTTTCAATAAACCTCCTGGAATAACATGCAAGGCCCAAAAAGCTGCAAATCTCCCCCACTGATGTGGGTGACTCCCACTCTGTAACTGCGGCAACCTTGGATGGATCAACTGCAACTCCATTACCTGATATAACATGTCCAAGTAATGCTACCTCATCCAGCCAAAACACACAATTGCTGAACTTGGCATACAATTGGTGCTCCCTCAATTTCTCCAATACCAAACGCAGCTGCACTTCATGCTCTTGCTTATTGGAAAACACCAATATTTCATCAATGAAAACAACCACAAACTTATCCAAGAACTCCATAAACACCTTGTTCATCATATTCATGAAGTATGCAGGGGCATTAGTCAATCCAAATGACATAACAGTATACTCATACAGCTCATACCTCGTAGTGAAAGCGGTCTTTGGAATATCTTTCTCACGAATCTTTAGTTGATGATAACCAGAACGAAGATCAATCTTGGAAAACACAGTAGCTCCCTCCAACTGGTCGAAAAAATCATTTATCATAGGCAAAGGATACTTATTCTTAATGGTTACCTCATTTAGAGAACGATAATCAACACAGATCCTCGAAGTTCCATCCTTCTTCTCAACAAACAAAACAGGAGCTCCCCAAGGTGATGAACTTGGGCGAATAAATCCTTGTGCCTGCAATTCCCTTAACTGCTTCTTCAATTCCTCCAACTCTTGAGGAGGCATTCTATACGGTCTCTTTGCAATAGGTCCAGTGCCTGGTATTACATCGATAAGAAACTCAATATCTCTATTTGGCGGCATACCTGGCAACTCCTCTGGAAACACATCTGGATAATCCTTCACAACTAGCACCTCTTCCAGGCTACCCCCTGATACGTCTCCAACGTATCTAGTTTTCCTCACTCTTTTGCCCTTGCTTTGGACTCTAATTTGCATGATTTGAATGGAACTAACCCGGACTAACGCAGTTTTCAACAGAACTACCATGGTGTTGTTTTTGTGCAGAAATAAAAGTTCTCGGAATGGAACGAAACTTTTTGGAGAAATATTTCAGAATATATAAGAATTATTGGAGCCAAAATCCACCGAAGAGGGGGACCAGGGTGAGCAGCATCCACCAAGGCGTGCCAGGCCCCTTGGGCGCGCCCTGGTGGGTTGTGCCACCTCGTGGCCCCACTGACCCTAATTCCGCCACTATAAATTCCTATTTTTAGAGAAAAAAATCAAAGAGAAAGTTTCATCATGTTTTACGATACGGAGCCGCTGCCACCTCCTATTCTTCATCGGGAGGCCAGATCTGGAGCCCGTTTGGGGCTCCGGAGAGGGGAATCTCCGGTCTTCATCATCACCAACCCTTCTCCATCGCCAATTCCATGATGCTCCCCATCAGGAGTGAGTAATTCCTTCGTAGGCTTGCTGGTCGGTGAGGAGTTGGATGAGATTCATCATGTAATCAAGTTAGTTTTGTTAGGGCTTGATCCCTAGTATCCATTATGTTCTGAGATTGATGTTGCTATGACTTTGCTATGCCTAATGCTTGTCACTAGGGCCCGAGTGCCATGATTTCAGATCTGAACCGTTTTGTTATCATCTCTACATCTATGTTCTTGATCCAAACTTGCCTTGTCATATGCACCTATTACGTGTTATGATCCGTCAACCCCATAGTGACAATATTTGGGATACTTCGCGGTGATGACCGCAGTTTGAGGAGTTCATGTATTCATGATGTGTTAATGCTTTGTCCCGGTTCTCTGTTAAAAGGAGGCCTTAATATCCCTTAGTTTCCTTATGGACCCCGCTGCCATGGGAGGGTAGGACAAAAGATGTCATGCAAGTTCTTTTCCATAAGCACGTATGACTATTTATGGAATACATGCCTACATTACATTGATGAACGGGAGCTAGTTCTTATATCGCCCTAGGTTATGACTGTTATATGATGAATATCATCCAACGAGTTAAACAATCCAGTGCCTACGAGCTTTCCACTTATTGTTCTTGCTAAGTTACTATTGTTGCTGCTACTGTTCCAACTGCTACAAAACTATTGCTACTACTGTTACCGCTACTGTTACTGTCATTACTAATATCAAACTATCATATTACTGTGCTACTGATCACTTTGCTGCAGATATTTAATCTCCAGATGTGGTTGAATTGACAACTCAACTGCTAATACTCTCAAGTATTCTTTGGCTCCCCTTGTGTCGAATCTATAAATTTGGGTTGAATACTCTACCCTCGAAAACTGTTGTGATCCCCTATACTTGTGGGTTATCAAGACCTTTTTCTGGTGCCATTGCCGGGGAACATAGCTATATTTGTTGAGTCACTTGGGATTTATATCAATTGATCACTATGAAGAATCTTAAGGATCCAAAGACTAAGATTTTTCCCTCTAAGACGAGGGGAGGTAAGGAACTACCATCTAGATCTGCACTTGATTCACCTTCTGTTATGAGTAAGCTTGCAACACCACCACATGCTAGCATTCCTGATACGTCGCAAGTTATTGATGACGCTACCTCTGCTATGAATTTTGCTATTGATGATGCTAGTACCATGCTTGATGATAATGTGCCACTAGGAGAATTTCTTGATGAACAAATTGCTAGAGCTAAAGAGAATGAAACTACTGAAACTGATGAGATTGCTGAAACTGATGAAGCATGTGAAACTGAAGATGACTATGAAACACCTATTAGTCCTAGCTCTCCTAAGTTTGAAATGCCTAAGAGACCTGAAGGTTATGTTATGGACAAAGAGGTAACTAGAGAAATTCTTTCTTGCAAGGATAGAAACGATCTGAAGAAATTGCTACGCAAGTATAAGGAAAAGACTTTGAATGCTAGAATGAAATTTGATCCTAAGTTTGCTACTTCACCTATCTTTGTTACCAATAAGGATTATGAGTTCTTTGTCGACCCAGAGTTAATTACTTTGGTTTAATATGATCCTTTCCATGACTATGAAACTGAAACTGTAGTGGCACACCTTACTAAGCTGAATGATATAGCCACCCTCTTTGCTCATGATGAGAAGATTCGCTACTATTACATCCTTAAGTTATTTCCGTTCTCATTAAAGGGTGATGCTAAGACATGGTCAAATACTCTTGCTCCTGGTTGTGTGCATAGGCCCCAGGATGTGATTTACTACTTCTCTGAAAAATATTTTCCTGCTCATAAGAAACAAGCTGCCTTATAGGAAATATTTAACTTTGTGCAAATTGAAGAAGAGAGTCTCCCACAAGCTTGGGGGAGGCTTCTCCAGTTGCTTAATGCTTTGCCTGATCATCCTCTCGATAAAAATGAAATACTTGATATCTTTTATAATGGACTAACCGATGCTTCTAGGGATTTCCTAGATAGTTGTGCTGGTTGTGTTTTCAGGGAGCGAACTGTTGAACAAGCTGAAGAATTATTGAATAACATATTGAAGAATTTTGATGATTGGACTCTTCCTGAACCACCGCGTAAACCCACTCCGAAGAAGAGGGGTATCTTATTTCTCAGTCCTGAAGATATGCAAGAGGCAAAGAAATCTATGAAGGAAAAAGGTATTAAAGCTGAGGATGTTAAGAATTTGCCACCTATTGAAGAAATACATGGCCTTGACACACCACCACCTCCACAGGTGGTAGAGGTAAATTCTCTATTAAAGTTTAATGAAAGTGACATCCCTCACAATAAACATCCTAGTCAATGCTTATATGAGTTTGACAACTATATTATGAAGCAAGATCATTTCAATGCACATGTTCTGAAACAATTGAAATATAACTCTGATATGATTGCTCGCTTGAGTTACTTGCTATTTAGAATCAGTAATGATGTTAGAGGTGTAGGAAAACATGCCTCTTTGCTTCAAACTCAGTTAGAACAAGTTGCTAAGTCTCAAAAAGAATTGCTTGATGAAATGAATAATAATATGCATGATTTTGCTGCTAGAGTAGTAACTAGAGGAGGTAGAATGACCCAAGAACCACTTTATCCCGAGGGCCATCCTAAAAGAATTGAACAAGACTCTCAGAGAATTAATACTAATGCACCTATTCCTTCTAAGAAGAAAAAGAAAAAGAAAAATGATAGGATTTTGCATACCTCTAGTGAGCCTGAGACACAAAAACCTCCTGATAATAATGATGTCTCTATTTCTGATGCTGAAACTCGGTCTGGTAATGAACATTCACCTAGTGATAATGAAAATGATAATGATGATGTTCATGAAGATGCTCAACCAAATAATGATAAAGAACCAGATAATGATGTTGAAATAGAGCTTGCTGTTGATCTTGATAACCCACAACCTAAAAATAAACGTTATGATAAAAGAGACTTTGTGGCTAGGAAACATGGTAAAGAAAGAGAGACATGCTGGGTTCGGAAACCCATGCCATTTCCACCTAATCCATCTAAGAAAAATGATGATGAAGAATTTGAGCGCTTTGCTAAAATGATTAGGCCAGTCTTTTTGCGTACCTGTTTAACCAATATTTTGAAGATGGCCCCTTATGCAAAGTATATGAAAGACATCATCACAAATAAAAGAAAGATACCGGAAGCTGAAATCTCCACCATGCTTGCTAATTATTCTCTTAAGGATGGAGTACCTAAAAAACTTGGAGATCCTGGAATACCAAGTATACCTTGCTCCATCAAAAGAAACTATGTCAAAACTGCTTTGTGTGATTTGGGAGCCGGTGTTAGTGTTATGCCTTTCTCCTTATATAAAAGACTTGATTTGAATAAACTCACACCTACCGAGATATCATTGCAAATGGCTGACAAATCAACGGCCATACCTATCAGTATTTGTCAGGATGTGCCCGTTGTTGTTGCAAATGTTACTATCTTAACGGACTTTGTTATTCTTGAGATGCCCGAGGACGACAACATGTCGATTATCCTTGGTAGACCCTTTTTGAATACTGCAGGGGCTGTTATTGATTGCAATAAAAGCAAAGTCACTTTTCATATCAATGGTAATGAGCACACGATGCACTTTCCGAAGAAACAATTCCAAGTGAGTGGTATAAATGTTATTGAAGAATCTCTGACCATCATTATTGGAAGTTTTCAATTACCTCTACCTACTGCCAAAAAGAAATATGATATACTTATTGTTGGGGATATGCACATCGGAAGTGGTAACTTAGTGTTTTACGAAAGTTCTTCGGTTTCATGCTAATCGGAAGTGGTTGTTAATTAGACTTGATCAACCTTATTAATGAATCATTTTTGAGAGGTATGAAGTCGATGAATCTAGTAAGCACAACTATCTACTCCCACCTTTTATTTTCTGTTTTAGTTAGTCAAATAGAATAAAATGCCATGTTTATCCTGTTTTCTGTTTTCTCCGTGCATTAAAAAATGACCCAAAAATAAAAATTCTCAGAATGCCCTGAAAATTTAACACCATTTTTTCTGAATATTTCTGAATTTTTGGTGCAAATAATACCAGAGGGGGTGCACCTGGTGCCCACAAGACACCAGGGCGTGCGAGCACCCCCAGGCGCGCCCTGGTGGGTTGTGGCCCCCACGTGGGCCCCCTCACTTATCTCTTTAGCCCACATCATCCCCTACCTCCAGAAAAAAATCACCACAGCCACCATTCCCGTGTTCTTGCTCTCAAACCCACGGATTTCGATCTCTTAGCTCGAAGCTCCGTTTCTGAAACTGTTTGGAGGGATTGCTACTTGGTATGCGACTCCTCCATTGCTCCAATTAGTTTTTGATTTAGTGGGTTATTTTTGGAGTAATTAGCTACTCTTGGTGCTGCTGTAGATGAGCTTGCATGTTGAATTCTTAGAGTTCTAAGTAGTTTGAATGTTCAATATGGCCTCTATGCATGCTTAGGAGTAAGTGCTAACAATCTTACAAAGTTTTGTTGACAAAATTTTTTGTGGACTAAATTTTTTCAGAATTTTTATAGGAATAAAATGCAAATCTTTAAGAAGTTCTCCTCCAACAAAAATGCCAAGGGAGTCATTGGGGAGTCATCAGACAATGATCGTCACACCCCAAGAAGGGCGGAGGTGCGGCCGTGCGAATGGCCGCATGATGCCCCTTACAAACTTACCAATCACTGCATCAGGCTCATTATAGACCTCCTCCACATTAACATGGTTGACATGACCCTTTTGAAAGGGGTTTGGCTTGTTGACTCATGAATTCCCATTACCATTATTGCTCTCTGGACATGCATTGTAGTAGTGGCCCATCTTCCTACACTTGTAGCACTGAACCTGACTAAGGTTCCTCTACATGAGCACACTCTGGCGGTTCTGGTTATTATTACCTCCATTACCATTACTGTTACCATTACCATTGTTACTTTTGTGCCCATTGTGATGATGGTGGCCATTATGGTTGGGCCATTCCCTCCATTATGATTATGTCCATTACCTCCATGATGATTATGTCCATTACCTCCATGATGTTTATGTCCATTACCTCCATTACGATGATATGAAGTGTGTGGCTTCTGTTGTGGTCCTGAATTATACCTGTTACTATTGTTGTACTTCCTCTTGCGGTTCTCTATGGCCTGATGCTTTCCCTCAAGAACAATAGCCTTATCAATAAGCTCCTGGCAATTACCAAAAGTGGCCACTATCAACTGAATGCTTGAATCATCATTCAGGCCCTCCAAGAATTTCTCCTGCCTAGCTACATCCGTATTAACATCATTAGGAGCATAACGTGCAAGGTTATTAAATTTCTCCACATACTCATTAACCGTGCGGCCTCCCTGATGCAAGCTGCGGAACTCCTTCTTTTCCAGACTCATGGCACCAGCAGACACATGTGCAGCACGGAAAGCTGCCTGAAACTGTGCCCATATGATAGTATCAATGGGATAAGTGACCAAGTAGTTGTCCCACCAAGCTGCGGCAGGACCCTCCAACAGATGTGAGGCAAACCTCACCCTCTCTGCATCTGTGCATCCAATGGTCTGCAGGTTCCTACCGATTGAACGGAGCCAATCATCAGCCACAATAGGTTCAGGGCTGCTGGAGAACCTCGGAGGATTCAACCTCAAGTACCTGGTAAGCATATCCATAGGTGGCGGAGGCGGCGGATTGTTGTTGTTGTTGTTGTTGTTGTTGTTTCCCATGTTCAGAACAAGCAACTGGATCAACCGGACTTGTCCCTGAAGCAACTGTTGCACATATGGTGGTACGTCATTGTTATTGTTGCCTTCTCCTGAACCCCTATCTCTAGGCTCACGTCTTGGCGGCATCTGGTGGGCAAGAATTAGATGAGTAATAGATATAATAGGTCTAAAGGAATATATATATTCTACCCATATGCATAATATGATCAAGGCAATATATATGAGGTAAAAAACGCAATAACGAATAACACCAATAGAAAAAACAAGAATCAATAACATAGCATTATATATAGTCGAATAATTTCGACAAGATCCTAGTTTAACAAACAAGCAAACTAACAATCAAACAAGCAATCTAGTATCATCATACCACAAAAGTGGCATAATCAGATACGCTAACACGATAACATCGCAATATAAAAAAAGGTAAATGGTGGTCTCAGCACTAGTTCCTACTTAAACTGGACATGATACTTGAGGGGGTGACTAATAAAAGAGTAAGAAGTATGAAAAATTTATAAAATAATTTTCACTCCTATGGCTTTTCTAATCCATTTTCTAGGGTCACGACCTACAGTCAACACACTGCTCTAAATACCATCTGTAACGTCCAAACCTCGAAGGATTAGTGTCTCTGTGCTTGCTGTGCTAGTCCCTAGATCGATTCGCTGGCACACACAGTATAGATGAATACGAGAATAACAAGTGCATCATTTATTACAATGTATGATCCAGAATTTATAAAGTATAACAATCTGCATATCACATAGCTAGCTTTATTCCATCAAACAGCGGCAAAGTAGCAGAAAATAATGATGAGTCCCATCATAGCCCACTAGTGATGTTGAGTGAAGACTCGTGACCCTAACGGTACCTTACTCTTCGTCTGAATATCCTGCGACATGAGACGTTGCAGCCGTATAGGTCAATACATTGAATGTATTGGCAAGTTACACAGGAGAAATAATAATCAGACCTACATGTACATGCATAGTATAACAAAGGAAGGCTTGAGGTTATTTTGCAGAAAAGCTAATTTTGTCCTCATAACTACATAATAGTCAAATTTTAATTTGTTTGCTACAATTAAATACATATGGTTGAATTGGCAACTCCAACTCCAACCTATTACCATTATTAAGTTTCCCACCAAGTTTATTAAGGGTAACATCTGTCAAGATCATCCAACAACTGTAATGGCCTAGCTGCTTAAAGTTGTCCATAACCGGGGACACGGCTAATCATGATTAGTTTTAATACTCTGCAGTGTTTAGTACGCTTTACCCACTGGACCCAACCCAAAGATTGAGACGAAGTCCTTCAAAAGCAGTCACCTACTCCCACAGGAGGCCCATCCCAACTATCATAACTACATCTGCTGGCACATCCGGGTAAGGTTTCCACAACTGATCAACTAAGCCAGAGCCCATATAGCCAATGGCCACACATGGAAGCTACTAGTCACTAAGTCTGTCTGATCTTTTTGAACCTGGGCGGCATTCCACTGACATTCAGAGGGTCGAAACCATGATGTTCTTGAAACCACCCAGCAATACCACATCCGCCCAGAGGTGAATTATATATATATTAAGTTTCAACACAAGTTATATCATAGTCCTCATATAATCTCAATGAATACACGAACAAACCCCGTCTACATAGCATAGCAGAACTACAACTACCACGATCATCATTGACGAGGAGATAACTCAATAGCATATCATAATATGACAATAGTCCTATACATGCATAAATTCATAGTGTGATATATACTACATGCATAGAAAAATAATAGGTGAAGGATGATCAACATGTAACTTGCATAGAAAAATTCCGGCGGCGACGACCGAAACTCTGGGAGCGTCGGGCGGCTCGAGTGGCTCGTTCGGCTATGGTTATGGTGACAAGACGATGTCAGAAGAGTTCACCTTTGAGAGGGGGATCCAATGGGGAAAACAGTGCGGCTAGAGGTGCTCTTACGGCGATGCTATGTCCGGCGAACGACGGCGCTCTGGTGGAGGTCCCTGCAAGATCCAAATCGCTCAACAAAGGCGTGCGGGCGATAGACGCGATCGGGAGCAGGGGGTTTGGATTTCTCGAGTGATTTCCCTTGCGTGCGGTGTCCAGGGCGTGCACGGGGGTGTCTATGGCGCGAGATCGATCCGGCTCGAGCTCCCTGGCGCGTGTGCGTGTGCGAGTCCAGCTCGGGGTGGAAGAAAAGGTGCGGGGTCCGCTGGTCTACGGCTGAATGATGGGAGGAAAAAAATAAAGGGAAAAGAGGGGTGGGTTGGTGGTGGGCCGGCCTGTTGCGCGCTGGGCACTTGGCCTGCGGCGGCTGGGCCACTGTGCAACCCAACTACACAGTGCGCGTGGTCTTCTTTTTTAAATAGAAACTAATACAGAAAAGAAACAAGGCTGAAAATAAATACCAGTAAATATCCTAAAATATTAATAGTATACAATACAATATATTCTACTAATATAAACTATAGGAACACTAGTTCCAACCTAATGCAGTTTTTGAAAATAATTTTTTATGCAATAGGCCACACAATGAACATTGTAAAATAAATTTAAAAGCATTTAGAGCTTATAAAACTACAAAAACACATCAGATGAAATCCAAATATTATTCTGGACATTACGAACTTTTTATTTGACAGGGGAGAAGTCATATTATCTCCACTCCAATAATTTGCCTTGAGTTGCATAATGAAAAGAATTTTTCAAAAAAACAAATAATACATAGAAAATATGAGATGTATATGAATGATCTATTAACATCCTAATTAAGGAAAATTGGGATGTTACATGTAATCTAGTTAAGTTTGATAGGGCTTGATCCCTAGTGTCCACTATGTTCTAAGATTGATGTTGCTTTGACTTTGCTATGCTTAATGCTTGTCACTAGGGCCCGAGTGCCATGATTTCAGATGTGAACCTATTATGTTTTGATGAATATAAGAGTGGTTTGGATCCTATCTTGCAAGTTGTATGCACCTATTACGTGTCATGATCCGCATACCCCAAGGTGAGAATAATTGGGATTCTTTCCGGTGATTGTCGTAGCTTGAGGAGTTCATGTATTCACCATGTGTTAATGCTTTGTTCCGGTTCTCTAATAAAAGGAGGCCTTAATATCACTTAGTTTCCAATAGGACCCCGCTTCCACGGGATAGGACAAAAGATGTCATGCAAGTTCTTATCGCAAGCAAGTATGACTATATACGGAATACATGCCTACATTATATTGATGAATTGGAGCTAGTTCTGTGTCGCCCTAGGTTGTAACTGTTATATGATCAATGTCATCTAAATCATTATCCATCACCAATCCACGTGCCTACGCTTTACATATACTGAATCTTGCTAAGTTCCTATTGCTACTGCTACTGTCACAACTGCTACAAAATTGCTGCTATCACTACTACTATTACTTTTGCTACTACTATTTGCCATGCTACTAAACCCTTGCTGCAGAGAGATATCCCAGGTGCGGTTGAATTGACAACTCAACTGTCAAGGCCAAGAAATATTCTTTGGCTCCCCTTGTGTCGAACCAATAAATTAGGGTGAGATAATACCCGTGAAGACTCTCGTGATCCCCTATACTAGTGGGTTATCAAGGTGCGGCACACTCATTTGGTTGATCGCTTCGGCACCGTCATTAGGGATTTGCATGTGTTGCAACTATCCACCTCCAGTCGCCGCTGACTGTGTGATCGGACCTAGCAGTCCGCCGCACGGTGTTCCTCCCGCACGCGCGGATACCATTAGAGGTGGTGCACTTGTGCCGCTCCGGCGAACCTGTATATGGGATCCGACCACCGGCTGTTCAAAGGAGATCGGATGAGGAGGGGACAGTTTTGGGCGCGCTGCCCCAACCCTACTTCCGCTGCATGGCACTGCGCGTCTAGTGGTAACGATCTATGATCCATCTCCGTAGCATGATCCTGGTTCTTCTGCGCATATGAATTTTTTTATATTGCAACCAATGCACCTACCCTAGAATGCAACAGTGATATCAGAGCCTCTGTTATAGGATTTGGAATCAGATCAAATGCATATTTGATATGTGGAGGTGGCAGATGAGATATGTCGTCGTTTATGAGATCGGCTATGTGCATGGTTGATGTGACCAACTACACATGGGGATCGTTGTGGCAATATTTTTCTGTCAATCGGAATTGACGAGGTCGTGACACAACCTACCCCTACTGGTCGGTTTCCTCCATCGGGGTTAACAGTGAAACGTAAATCCGAATCAGATTCGCGCTTATCGATGATATCGGCCAGATCCAAAAATTCAGCATGATCGGAGTATAGAATCGGATTTGCACTTATCGATGGGACCGCCGTGTGCGTAGCGCGGTATATTTCGTACACAATCGCACAAACTGGTAGAATGTGATTCTATGCATAACTTTGTTTTGCAGGTTTGATGTGAACAGTATGGCTCATATGTATGTGATGCATGTGTCCAATTTAACATGACATGCGTGTCAAGATTGTCAGCAGGAAGGAGCCAAAGTGCTATCATTATAATGTATAACAACCTACGTGTCGACTTGTGATTCTCTGTAAAATTCATTACTAGTTGTAGTACTTGGAGGACAAAGATCAAGATGGAGTTCTGCCCTGGTCATCACAGTCGGAGCCGGCCTAGAAGGACGTCCGTGAAGGAGCCATATTGTTTCACATATTTATGTTTATATGTGATTGATATTGCTTCTTGTTTCCATGCATATTAAAATGGTAGAAAGATCCCTCGTTAATATCAAGCACATTAACATTCCCGATGTTGCACCTTCGCACATCAAGTACGTCTAGTAGTGGGCTCATAAAATTGAGGTGCTACTAGGTGTCCTTGAACTGGAGGGTTCGTGTCGGAAACTGACATGCACTGCATCAGGTTAACTTGACAAGGCTATCAAAACAGTTTTAGGTCTGGTGGCAAAGAAAGTTGGGAGACGGGGTATAAGATACCTACCCGACCGATAGGAGTCATATAGAGATACGATTAGCAAGGAGGTGCTTACCGAATAGGCAAGTTGGCTAGCAGTGATGCTAAAGCTCACTAGTCGCTTACTCTAGTCGGATCCTGAATCACTCAGAATTTGCGGAGGGATGCCGACTTCAATGGGAGTAGTTCTGTTTAAGGCTTGAATTACTCTACATAAACACAATGCTTAGTGATTTCATACTTTCTGTTGTAGATCAATGGCACCACCTGCTCAAAAGAACTTTGCGTTGAAATCAATTCTGGAAAGGATTAACTGGATGGAACAAACTTTACCACCTGGTATAGAAATTTGAGAATTGTTCTCAAGCACGATAAAAAGGAACAAGTTCTAGAGGATCCACTTTCAGAGGTACCTGCCGATAATGGTAATGCCACAACCAAAAAAAGCCTACTAGAAACTCGTTGATGGATCGAACGAGATTAGCTGCCTCATGCTGGCTGATACATCTCCAATGTATCTATAATTTTTGATTGTTCCATGCTGATATATTATCATTATAGGATACTTTTTGGGTCATTATTTACCAATTTATAATATTTTTGAGCACTAACCTATTGACCTAGTGCCGAGTTCCGGTTCCTGTTTTCTGCGTGTTTTTGCCTTTGCAGGATTACCGTACCAAACGTAGTCCAATTGCCACGAAACTTTTTGATGATTTTTTCTGGACTATATGACGACCTAGAAGCTTCGAAAGGAAGACGGGAGGCGCACGAGGGCCCTACCACACATCAGGGCGTGCATGGGGGGGCCACGCCCTGATATGTGGTGGCCCCCTCGGGCACCTCCTGACGTCCCTCTTCGGCCTATAAATTCTCTAATATTCTGAAAAGCATGGAGGCAGTCCCGAAACCCTTTTTCCACCGCCGCAAGTCTCTGTTCCATCGCGAGGCCATCTGGAGCTCCGTTTCGGCACCCTATCGGAGGGGGGATCATCCACGGAGGGCCTCTTCATCAACCTTGCTGCCCTCATGATGATGTGTGAGTAGTTCACCACAGGCCTGCGGGTCCATAGCTAGTACCTAGATGGCTATCTCTCTCTCTTATGATCTTCAATACAATGGTCATCGCATCTTCGCTTTGATCTATCCAATGTAATCCTATTGTGCGGTGTGTTCGTTGAGCTCCGATGAATTGTGGGTTTATGTTCAGATTATTCATGAAAAGTATTTGAGATGCCTCTGAATTATATTACTTCTTATGTGCATGATCATTATAGCTTCGTAGTTCTCTCCGATCTATTGATATGCTTTGGCCAAGTAGATTGATATTTCATCGGTGGGAGTGGTGCGTTGTGGTAGGTTCAACCTGGCGAATTTCTATATCCCAGTGAGAAATTAGGGGAGAAGGTGCGTCTTTGTGTTGTTGCTACTAAGGATAAAACGACGGGCTTCATTCATATTGTTTGAGTTTACTTTGTCTACATCATGTCATCGTTCTCCAAGCATTACTCTGTTTTACTTAATACTCTAGATGCATGCCGGATAGCGATCGATGAGTGGAGTAATAGTAATAGGTTCAGGCTGGAGTCGGCCTATTTGCTTATGGACGTGATGCCTATATATACATGATCATTGCCATGAACATCGCATAACTATCCGCCTTTCTATCAATTGCCCAACAGTAATTATTTTACCCACCGTATGCTGCCTACATGAGAGATGTCGCTAGGGAACACTATGGCCCCGGGGTCTATTCACTTATATTTTCGCAAATGCTATATTTACCTTGCTGCCTTTATTTACTTTTTATTTATTTTGCAAGTTATATTTATCAACAATTATCTACACAACTCATTTTCTTGCAAATAACGAGATCAAGGGGATTGACAACCCTCTTGCCCGCGTTGGGTGCAAGTCGTTTGTTCATTTGTGTGCATCCGCTGAAGATGGTTGAGGATTGATATTCCTATTGGTTCAATAAACCTTGGTTTCATAACTGAGGGAAATACTTATCCACTTTGTGCTGCAATTACCCGTTCCTCTTCACGGAAGACCCAACGCAGATCACAAGTATCGAGAAGGATTTTTGCGCCGTTGCCGGGGAATATCATCATCAACTACCAAGTAACTTCACAAAATTTTCATTCACTTGTTCTTCTTTTTATTTACTGTTATATTTACCTTGTCACATAAAAATCAAAAATAGAAAAATATTTACCTTTGCTTGTTACTAGTTTACTTCTTCGCTTGCTAGTTTACTTGTCTTGCTCGTTACTTCGCCTGATCGGTCACCATGTCTCAAGATACTACTAAGTTGTGTGACTTCTCAAATACTAATAATAATGATTTTATTAGTACACCTATTCCACCCGCCACTAGTACGGAGGCTTTTGATATTAATGATGCATTGTTGAATCTTGTCATGAAAGATCAATTTTCGGGAAGTCCTAATGAGGATCCCGCATCACATCTTAATACCTTTGTTGAATTATGTGACATGCAAAAGAAAAAGGATATGGATAATGATATTGTGAAATTAAAAATATTTCCTTTTTCACTAAGAGATAAAGCTAAAGCTTGTTTTTCATCTTTACCTCGTAATAGTATTGGAACATGGGATAAGTGTAAAGATGCTTTTATTGCCAAGTATTTTCCTCCTACTAAGATCATCTCCCTTAGAAATCAAATAATGAATTTTAAATAGCAAGATCAAGAGCATGTTGCACAAGATTGGGAGAGAATGAAATTAATGATAAGGAATTGTCCAACTCACGGTTTAAATATGTGGATAATTATCCAAAATTTCTATAATGGACTAAACTTTGTGTCTAGAAATCTTCTAGATTATGCTGCAGGTGGTACCTTTATGGATGTAACCTTAGGAGAGGCCACCAAACTTCTGGACAACATCCTGACAAATTATACTAAATGGCATACCGAAAGGGCTCCAACTAGTAAGAAGGTAAATTCTGTTGAAGAAATCGCTACTTTCAGTGAAAAAGTGGTTGCCCTTATGAATATGGTTGCTAGTAAAAATGCTCATGTTGATCCCAATGATGTTCCCTTTTCTACTTTGATTGAGAAAAATAATGATGCTATTTATGTGAACTTTGTCTCGCGAAATAATTTCAATAACAATGCTTACAGAGGAAATTTCAATTCTAGGCCGTATCCCGATAATTCCTCTAACAACTATGGAAACTCTTATGGTAGTTCTTATGGAAATTCTTCTACAAATTCTAATAGGACGCCCTCTGATATTAAGAACACAATTAAAGAATTTATTAGTTCTCAAAAAGTTTTCAACACTATGGTAGAAGAAAAATTGCATGTAGTTGACACTTTGGCTAAAACCATGGATAGAATTGCTCTTGATGTGGAAACTCTTAAAAATAAATCTTTTCCGCCCAAGCATGATTTCAATGATGCCATTAAATCTATCCAAATATCTATTAATGAAAGTAAGGAAAGGGCCGCTAAGTTGAGAGCTAAGCGGGAGTTCTTAGAAAAAGCTCTTCCTCCCGGTTTTTACCGGAATCATGATGAAGATCTTAAAATGAATTGTGTTTCTCGTATTGAATCTTTACTTACTTCTCTGAATATAAATTATAAAGGGACTGGAGATGAGTCAACTTTAGTAGAGGAGCGTCCCGTTTGCTTGGAGGGTGATGATTTTAATGCTAAAACTGAAAAATGTGGGTTTAGAGAGGTCAAAACTTTAACTAGTGATGTACCCACTATTTTGTATTACAAGGACTTTAATTATGACAATTGCTCTTTATTAGAATGCATTTCCTTGTTGCAATGCGTTATTAGCTCACCCAATGCTTATGAACAAAACAAAGCTTTTACCGAACATATAGTAGAAGCTATGATAAGAGCTTATGATGAGAAACTTGAACTTGAAGTTTCTATTCCTAGAAAATTGCATGATGAATGGGAACCTACTATCAAAATAAAGATCGATAAATATGAATGCAATGCTTTCTGTGACCTTCGTGCTAGTGTTTCAACTGTTCCTAAAACTCTTTGTGATGTACTCGGTCTCACTAATATTGAAGATTGTTCCCTCAACTTGCATCTTTCGGATTCTACCATCAAGAAACCTTTAGGTAGAATTAATGATGTGCTTATTATTACAAATAAAAATTATGTGCCTATAGATTTCACTGTGCTTGATATTGGTTGCAGTCCTTCTTGTCCCATAATACTTGGAAGGCCATTCTTATGAACTATAGGTGCAATTATTGACAGGAAAGAGGGAAACATAAGGTTCCAATTCTCATTAAAGAAAGGTATGTAACACTTCCCTGGAAATAAAATTAAACGACCTTATGAATCAATTATGAGAGCCACTTACGGGTGGAGTGTCAAATATGACAATACTTGAAACTATGCATTATGCCTAGCTAGGGGCATAAAACAATAGCGCTTGTTGGGAGGCAACCCAATAGTTATCTTTAAATTTTTGCTTAGAACTTTCTGTTTATTTTTCATAACATGATTTTTTACTCTGTAATGATTATGTTTTTGTGTTTAAATTAGTGTTTGTGCCAAGTAAAGCCTTTGGGATGACTCACAAGATGAGTAGAATCGATGCTGAAACAAAACAGAAACTTTTGACTCCAGTACAGGAATTTTCCTTTTTTGCTGGAGTGAGATAATGATCTGAAATGTTTACACAATGTTTATATACAAATTTTAGAGGTTGTACTAATTTTTCAGAATTTTTAGAGTTACATAAGTACACGGTCTCTACAGATTGCTACAGACTGTTCTGTTTTAGACAGATTCTGTTTTGCTTGCATAGTTGCTTATTTTGATTAAACTACGGATTGTATCGGGGGGTATAAGCCATGGAGAAGTTATAATACAGTACCTATTATGAATTTATGAAATTTTAATCAATTTAAAAGAGTAATTAAACTGTGCAATATGTTTCTTATACTAATGGATCTCACGAGGTTTCGTTGAGTTTTGTGTGATTGAAGTTTTCAAGTTTTGGGTGTTATCTTGATGGACAAAGGAATAAGGAGTAGCAAGAAGCCTAAGCTTGGGGCTACCCAAGGCACCCCAAGGTAATATTTTAAAGGAGACTCAAGCGTCTAAGCTTGGGGATGCCCCGGAAGGCATCCCCTCTTTCGTCTTAAATCCATCGGTATGGTACTTGAAGCTATATTTTTATTCGTCACATGATATGAGTTTTGCTTGGAGCATCATTTGCTTTTGTTTGCTTTTACATTCAGTTTGCCACAATGATTGTTTTCTGGACACACCTATTTAAGAGAGACACACCTTAATCATAATTTGTTAGAATACTCTATGTGCTTCACTTATATGTTTTGAGCATAGTAGTTGCTCTAGTACTTCACTTATATCTTTTTGAGCACAGTGGCGTGTAGATTTTAAAGAAACGATTTCACTCTCGTTCTTCACTTATATTTGTTTGAGAGTTAATAAATAGTGACAGTAATTTTCATGGGTCATACATACTAGTCCAAAAATATTAGGTATTCAAACAGTGATAATCAAAACCATCATGTAGCACATATAAAGAAATTGTGGGTTAATGATATTGATGTAGTAATATAAAATAGGTGTCAGGGCCGGTTTTCCAACAAAAACATTTATTGAGAAACCGTCCTGAAAGTCCGGCCAGTACAGAAAATCCTTCTTACTGGTAGACAATTCCTTGATACAACAGTCCAGTAGTACTGAATATATTACAAGGTTGAGCTGAGGTTGCTCAACAATATATTACAAGTGCGCCCCTATTACACATAAGGGCGGATATGACATAAAGGGGGTGGTGGCATACTACTGACTCGCGAAATAAAAGAGTGGTGGATATGTCACAGTGGAGTAGTGACATAGCTCTGAATATCTTACAGCTCATCAAGCGTCAGAGTGAGGCTCGATGATTTATTTGGGGTAGCGGAAGCGTATATAAAGCGCATGACAAAACTCCAGGATCACAAGAGACTGACTGGAACTCCTCTAGGCGTCGGACTCGCTATCGTACTCTTCATCCATAAGATCGCCTTCGTCAACATCTGGCCAAAACAATAGCCAGGGGCAAAGCCCGTGAGTACTTTGAATGTACTCGCAAACAGTTTGGACATAAGATATAACAAATGTAAACATGATGCACATGAGCAGGTTAGTAAAGCACACACAAACATTAAATATGCACTGCAGGAAAAATAAAAAGGAAGTCGGGCGGTAGTCCTCCCGAAGTCCCAATAAAATAAGAAGAAGACCGATCGGGTGTCTGAAGCGACGCCTCGAAAGGTAAGAAATAAAAGACATGCCTCAGTCGGGCGTCTGGGCGACACCTCATAAAGGGCTTATGCCAAAATTTATAGTAACAAGAATGCCACCGTCGGACGTCTGAGCGACATCACATAAAGGGCTTATATGAAAAGTAAATAACAACAATGCCACAGGCGGACGTCTGCGCGACATCACAGCGAGGGCTTATATGAAAAGTAAATAACAGCAATGCCACAGGCGGACGTCTGCGCGACATCACAGCGAGGGCTTATATGAAAAGTAAATAACAGCAATGCCACAGGCGGACGTCTGCGCGACATCACATCGAGGGCTTATATTAGTAACATTCAGAAATACGAGTAATCCAGGAGGTAGCACCATCCCAAGGAATACCCGGCAAAATAAACAGGTTAGTCCATCCACAGAAATAATATTCAGCCAATTTACTTCTGTTGTTTAACATATTAGTTCTCCAGAGACTGACACTGAGACTGACACTTGACCTGTCAACCAACGTCCTTGACCGTGGACACGGCTACTCGAATAGTTTTGACTCTGCAGAGGTTGTACTCTTTACCCACAGCCGACGGATTTCAGTAGTCACAAAGGACTAGTTCCGTCTACGGTATTTTAGAAGAAAACACATCTGACCAGTACACACCCATTTTAACCTCCTGTTGCCAGGAATCACCCTAGGCAACGTTCAGGAAAAACCTTAAGACGGGGAGGCTCCAACCTCGATTAGCATGGGATCAAATTTATATTCGCGCGCTCTAAGGGGTGCCCCCCTCTCGGTCCCGGACCGGAAACACCCATGCCCCCTGACCGGATGACTGGCTTTATCCAGGGCCATGGTACCTTCATCACGGCCCCTCTACTTGGTGTGTACATGGAAAGAGGTTTGCATCCTACTAAACCGTATTCTTTGCAGAAAACATGTGGCAGCACGAAAAGAAGGTGAACGGGGACAAGACTCGATCTAGGTCAATACTGGAGTTAAAACAGTTTCTTGTTAATACCGGCATGCTCCAACAATACCGGAGTGCAACCTATCATGCCACAACATGACTAGGTTGTCTCAATCTCATCAAGTTTTTGTGGCTCACTTGCAACCCATCATGCATGAAATATAACATACTTCATATGCTTCCATAAACATGCAATGCAAAACATCATGCAAGCAAACATGCAAAACACTCATCATATCAAAGGTTCAAACATGCTTGCCTGGTTTGGAATAGTCGGAGTCTAACTCGGTGAAGTTGACGGCACCGGCTCCCTCCTCGGTATCTACGAAATTCACAAGTACGAATTCTAACGTAAATACCGCGCGTGACAGAAAGTTGTCCCAAATATTTTTCAAATAAATACTATAAAAAACTAGACAGAAAAATAAAGGTGACAGAAAAGGAATCAACTAAAAATCATTTTTAGTTTAAAAGTTATAAAGAAAATGAGTCCAGGGACCCATCTGTAATGAACAGGAATCTTTCCAGGGCTAGACTGAGAAAACAGAAAATGTTTCGGGCGCTTTACGCCAGCCCGAAGGGAAGACGTATTCGGCCCGAATACGCCAACAGAAAACGATTCGAAATAATAACAGAGAGGCTGACAGGCGGGGCCCCTTGTCAGGTTTGAAAACAGGTCGCCGGCGCCAGAGAGCTTCCGGTGATCGCCGGCGACGAACCACGGCGATATAGGGGAAAAGGAGAGTACCGTCGTGTTCAGGAGAGTGGTCCGCGTCGATGAGTGGAGGAAGCAGTCGACGGAGAGCTTCACGGCGACGACCAGCTCCTCTCCGGCGGACGGCGGCGTCGGGTGAGGATGGATCTCCCCGAGGAGCTCACCTAACACCGAATTGAAGTGGGGGTCAGAACGGGTGGTGGAGAAGTGGGGTATTGACAAGATTTGGGAGGCGGGGAGGCTCGGACCAGAGTGAATCGACCAGAAGCCCAAGGCGGATCGGGGCGGCCGGAGTTGGAGAAGAAGGCTTCCCCGCGTCCCTCTGGTGTGATTGGCGGAGCTATGGGAGTGTTAGTAGATGTGCTGGAGTGAGAGGAGGTGCTGGGGCTCTATTTATAGCCGGAATCGAAGAGGTACCCGAGAACGGGATAAGTCCGGCGAGCAATTACGGCGAGGCAGTGGCTTAGCAGGCGATTAGCAGATGTCGGCAGCTTCGGATTCGACCCCAGGTTCCATTCAAAGCATAAACTTGGTCTAATTTGGCCGGGAGCTCGGAAACGCGACGGAATGGCCTCACGGGCTCGCCGGTGGCAGGGAGCGCGCTCTGCGCGTTTTCAGGCCGCGTCGAGCGTCCCTTAGCGTGCTCTGAGCATAAGGTGGCCACGCGGAAGCCAGAGGAGAGTTGGGCGGTGCTGGATTGCGGTGATCTTCACTGAACTCGTCTGACGGCCGTGGCGGGAGGTTCTGGCATCGCTGCGCTCGCCAGAGACGACAGGACGGCTCGGCACCGACACCCACGTCCAGCCAAACGACCGTGCGGCGCAAGGATAAGGAGGAGGAGCAGTGAGCAAGAGGCCAAGCGAAGAACTGGCGAGATTGACGACGATCGACTGAAGAAAACGACACTGACAGTTTCAGTTCTCTGAATTTGTCTGAACCAGAGTGTTCACCACGTGCTCGATGAAATGCTGCACGATTGCAGGAAAGTTTTCTTGGGCTGAAAATTGGAGGGGTGAAGTCTTGATGCATCTAGAGGCTACCTGAATTATCTCAGAATTTTTGGAGAAGAATAAACATGAATTTCACTCAAAACAGTAAATTTGGTCCAAACTTGCAGTGGCCAAATTTTGAAAATTTTGAACTATGGATCTGGATGTTTTTGGAGATCTTGGTTGAGGGTACTAAAGACAAGCTAGGATAATTTTCTTGGGGTCAGATCTTAAAGAAAACTGGTACTTCCTTTGTAAACCAAAGGAGTGCCAGAAAATGACAGAAAAAGATTTTTGGGAGAAATAAATAGAAAGAAAATATATAAGAGGTTGAAACCTACTGGAATTTGATTATTGACTAGATCCAAAGTAGGAGAGGGGTTTTTGGGAAGAATTTTTTTTTTAAAATGGTTTATAATAAGAGAGATAAGAATCCTCTTTTTAGAAGGGAAAAGAATAATACCAATAAAAGAATTCTTTAAAAATATTAAAAATACTCCAGAGAAATGTTGATGACAAAAATCCCAAGAAATAGAATATCCTTAAGACCAGAATCTTATCTGAGGAAGATCTCAAAATAATTTTCAACAACAGTTTTCAGAAGAATCTTCTTTTGAGAAAATGAAAAATTCAAATAACCTCCTCAAAAAGATCAAATAAAGAATTTGCTGGAAAAATCCAAATTAAAATTTTGGGGTGTTACAACACCTACCCCCTTAGGAAAAATCTCGTCCCCGAGATTTCAGCTGATCCTCAAATAGGTGTGGGTGCCCTGCCCGAAGAAAATCCTCTCTTTCCCACGTTGCTTCTTCCTCAGTGTGATTGCTCCATTGAACCTTGAAAAATTTGATTGTATTCTGACGGGTTATTCTTTCAGACTCTCCCAATATTTTTATTGGACGTTCCCGGTATGTGAGGTCTGGTTGAACATCAATACTCTCGTGAGACACGCGCTTCTCTGGGTTGCTCACACACTTCCTTAATTGTGAGATGTGAAATACGTCATGGACGTCGGACAGTTCTTCGGGTAGGTCTAGCTGGTAGGCCACTGTGCCTCTTCGTGCAAGTATACGGAAAGGTCCAATAAATCATGGTGCCAGCTTTCCTTTAACTTTGAATCTCTGCAGGCCCCTCATCGGGGATACTCGTAGGTATACGTAATCACCGGGTTCAAAACTGATTTCTCGATGCTTCGGATCGTAATAACTCTTCTGTCGGCTCTGTGCTGTCTTGAGTCGATCCCTGATTTGTTTAACTTTTTCCTCGGCCTCCTTGAGCATATCTGGACCGAAGATACGGCTGTCTCCTGTCTCTGACCAATTTAATGGTGTACGGCATCTTCGCCCATATAAGGCTTCAAAAGGTGCCATCTGTAGACTGGCTTGGTAACTGTTATTATACGCGAACTCAGCGTATGGCAAGCTTTCTTCCCAACTGGTTCCATAAGTGAGAACACATGCCCTTAGCATGTCCTCTAGAATTTGGTTCACACGTTCAGTCTGTCCTCCAGTCTGGGGGTGATAAGCGGTACCTGAATGATAGTTGAGTTCCCAGAGCTTGTTGTAAATGATCCCAAAATCTGGAGACGAATTGTGTTCCTCTGTCGGATATTATAGTCTTTGGAACACCATGTAAACAGACAATACGGTTGAGATAAAGTCTGGCAAGCTTCTGTGTGGTGTGGGTTGTCTTTACTGGAATAAAATGTGCTACTTTGGTTAACCTGTCGGTGATGACCCATATGGCATCGTTTCCGCGTCGTGACCGGGGTAGCCCGACAATAAAATCCATTCCAATATCATCCCACTTCCATTCGGGTATTTTATTTGGCTGTAATAAACCTGCTGGTTTTTGGTGCTCGGCTTTAATGCGTTGGCATGAATCACAACATGCAATGAACGTGGCTATATCCCTTTTCATACCGTACCACCAAAAATTTTCCTGTATGTCCTTGTACATTTTGGTTCCTCCTGGGTGGATTGAATATGGAGCGGTGTGGGCTTCAGCTAAAATTTGTTGTTTGAGGTCTTCTATATTTGGTACGCATAGCCGGTTCCCGTACCATAATATTCCTTTGTCATCTATGGCAAATTCCGAGGCCTTGCCCATACTCACTTTTCTTTTTATGCCCTCGATGCTGGGATGTCCGTGTTGAGCTGCTTTGATTTGTTCCGTCAAGACGGACTGAATTTCCAAATTTGCCACAGTGCCTTCTGTGACTAAAACCATGTTGAGTTTCGCAAACTCTTGCTGAAATTCAGGTCTTAAATTTTGTATACTGCTGTTGCTTGAGCTAGGGTTCCTACTGAGAGCATCTGCCACGACATTTGCCTTGCCTGGATGGTAGTGAATACCAACATCATAATCTTTTACCAATTCCAACCAGCGTCGTTGCCGTAAATTGAGTTCCGGCTGTGTGAAAATATATTTGAGACTTTTATGGTCCGTATATATTTCACAACGATTTCCAAGCAGAAAATGACGCCACTCCTTGAGTGCATGTATAACTGCTGCCAATTCCAAGTCATGGGTAGGATAATTTTCTTCATGTCGTCGGAGCTGTCTTGAAGCATAAGCGACCACTTTACCATCTTGCATCAGTACACATCCAAGACCTTTCCTGGACGCATATATACTTCAAAATTTTTGTGTATGTCTGGTATGACCAAAACTGGTGCTGTTGTTAATTTCTTCTTTAACTCTTGAAAACTTTTCTCGCAGGCATCAGTCCATTCGAACTTCTTATCCTTCTTGAGTAGTTGGGTCATAGGTTTTGCTATAGTGGAAAATCCCTCAATAAATCTTCTGTAATATCCAGCCATTCCCAGAAAACTTCGAACGTCTGTTACGTTGGCTGGTTGTTTCCACTCAAGTACGGCCTTGACCTTTTCTGGGTCCACGGCAACACCTTCTTGGTTTAGTACGTGGCCTAGAAAACCAACTTGTTTTAACCAAAATTCACATTTGCTGAATTTGGCGTACAATTGATGTTTCCTTAGTTCTTCCAGTACAATTCTGAGATGTTCAGCATGTTCTTCTGGTGTCTTGGAATATACCAAAATATCTTCAATGAACACCACAACAAATTTGTCCATATATCTCATAAATACCTTGTTCATGAGATGCACAAAATATGCAGGAGCATTTGTCAGTCCGAACGGCATCACTGTAAATTCATATAAACCGTATCGGGAAGTGAATGCTGTCTTTGGAATATCTTCTGTCCGTATTTTTAATTGATGATATCCTGACCTCAAATCAATTTTTGAGAAAACCTTGGCTTGTGCGAGCTGGTCAAATAAATCATTTATTCGCGGCAGTGGATATTTATTTTTGATGGTGACCATGTTCAGGGCTCGATAGTCCACACATAGTCTCAGAGTTCCATCTCTTTTCTTGGCAAATAATACTGGTGATCCCCAAGGTGAGGAGCTGGGCCTGATATAACCTTTGTCCAGTAAATCTTTTATTTGCTTCTTTAATTCTACCAACTCAGATGGTGCCATTCTGTATGGTTTCTTGTAGATAGGTTCGGTGCCAGGTGCTAGTTCAATGATGAACTCTATTTCATGGTCTGGTGGCATACCTGGTAGCTCTTCTGGAAATACATCTGGAAATTCACAGACCACCGGAACTTTACTTAGTTCAGAAATATCTATCTTGTTCAATCTTGGTTGAAGTGGTATCGGTCTTTCTTGAGCTGCAATTCTTATGGTCTTTCCGTGATGATGAGTGAGAGTCACTGTCCGATTGAAGCAGTCAATAAAACCTTTATTTGTTGCTAACCAATCCATTCCAAGAATAACATCCAATCCTTTATTTTCCAATACAATGAGATTTGCCCAAAATTTCAATCCTTCGATTTCAATAACCACACCTTGGCAGTAACTTTGAGTGATTTGCTTAATCCCGGGGGACTTGATAGTCATAGAATTTTTCAAAGGAAGAATCGGAAAATCATGTTGCAAAGCAAATTTCTTGGAAATGAACGAGTGAGAAGCTCCAGAATCAAACAAAACCGTGGCAGGTATTGTGTTGACAGGGAACGTACCGAGTACGATATCTGGGGCATTCTGTGCTCCATCCTTGGTCACATGGTTCACGTGACCCTTCCTGTGGTTGTTATTGGGGTTGCAATTGTTGCGCTTGGGAGCTGAATTATTTCCATTGTTGTTCGGCTTGGGGGCCGAGTTTCTTGGCTTTGGACACTGCCTGGCATAATGTCCTTCTTCTCCACAGGCGAAACAGGTAACGCCTGGGCGATACGTAAATTCCTTGTCCCTTGGATGGAAATTTTTATTTGGGCGAGGAACATTGGTTGAAGATTTGTTTGCCCCATTTTTCTGGAGATCATTCTTGTTCTTGATGTTGCGAGAATGAGCAGTCTTGTCCCTTTTGCGCTTGCGAAAATCATCCAAGCTGCGACGCTCATTTTCCAGTGTAATGGCCTTGTCCACAAGTGTCTTGAAATCTGGGAAGGTGTGAACGACCAGTTGGCATTTTAGTGCCGGTGTCAGACCGTCCAGAAATTTTTCCATCTTTTTATCCTCAGTCATATGTTCTTCATTGGCATAGCGAGATAATTGTGTAAACTGGCTGTTGTACTCAGTCACTGTCATGGTTCTCTGCTTGAGGTCATCAAACTCCCTTTTCTTGATCTTCATAACACTTTTAGGAATATGCGCCCCACGAAAATTTTCCTTAAATTCCTCCCAGGTGATGTTGTTTTCATTGGGGTGCATGTGCAGGAAATTTTCCCACCATGATGCAGCTGCTCCAGTAAGGTAATGAGGTGCATAAAGTACCTTTTCACGGTCTGAACATTGAGCAATAATTAATTTCCTCTCCATGTCTCGAAGCCAATCATCGGCCTCAAGAGGCTTGTCTGTGTGCGAGAAAGTTGGAGGACGTGTCTTTTGTAACTCAGATAATTTGGAATGCTGCTGGTAAGGTTCACGGTGATTTCCCATATTGATAATATGATTCATCATTTCCTGATGCTGCTGCTGGCTTTGCTCATACAGACGACAGACTTGAGAAAATGCTGCTTCACTGTTTTGCTGACTAGACTGACCCTGTGCAAAATTGTTGCCTGACTGGGTACCATAATTTTCTTCTGGCGGACTTGGCATAGAACGAGTCCAGGGACGAGGCATTTCCACTCTAGGGTATTATTTTGCAAAACCCATGAGAAAAATCCGAATGGCAAAATAAATAATTTTGTAGAGGCAAAAATTCAAATACTCAAGATTTTTCAAGAAAATAGTCGATTGCGCACGGAGAAGGACCGCTCAGTACATATCTTACAAGCAAGCATAATTATACATCATATCACTCAGGATGCGCGTACACAGTCCTGACATGTTATTTAGGCTAGTGCACTTCTCCACATCCTACATGATGCGCAAACAAACTACTTCTCTCCAAGCCTATGTACATATAAACATATCATACAAACTGCTACACAACACAGCACTGCTTGGCGCACTCAGTCGGAGATGGTGAAAATCTCCCTCGACCTGCTGAGGGTAAGTCCCAGAGGTGCTGGAGACTCAACCTCCTCCTCAAGAATAGGCTCTAGGCGCGGAGTGCTGGGCTGCGGAGTTGGTGCGGGCGTAGCAGGTGGTGCAGCACTAACCGGGGTAGGAGCAATGACTTGGTCAAACTCCTCAGTGGTAGGCAGACGGCGTGCGGTGGCTAGGATGGCAGGTGCACAATGCTAAATTAAACTACGCTAATAACCGATTAGCGATCGCACCTAGTGGATTTCTACAGTCAGCCTGGCTCTGGTACCAAGGTTGTCAGGGCCGGTTTTCCAACAAAAACATTTATTGAGAAACCGTCCTGAAAGTCCGGCCAGTACAGAAAATCCTTCTTACTGGTAGACAATTCCTTGATACAACAGTCCAGTAGTACTGAATATATTACAAGGTTGAGCTGAGGTTGCTCAACAATATATTACAAGCGCGCCCCTATTACACATAAGGGCGGATATGACATAAAGGGGGTGGTGGCATACTACTGACTCGCGAAATAAAAGAGTGGTGGATATGTCACAGTGGAGTAGTGACATAGCTCTGAATATCTTACAGCTCATCAAGCGTCAGAGTGAGGCTCGATGATTTATTTGGGGTAGCGGAAGCGTATATAAAGTGCATGACAAAACTCCAGGATCACAAGAGACTGACTGGAACTCCTCTAGGCGTCGGACTCGCTATCGTACTCTTCATCCATAAGATCGCCTTCGTCAACATCTGGCCAAAACAATAGCCAGGGGCAAAGCCCGTGAGTACTTTGAATGTACTCGCAAACAGTTTGGACATAAGATATAACAAATGTAAACATGATGCACATGAGCAGGTTAGTAAAGCACACACAAACATTAAATATGCACTGCAGGAAAATAAAAAGGAAGTCGGGCGGTAGTCCTCCCGAAGTCCCAATAAAATAAGAAGAAGACCGATCGGGTGTCTGAAGCGACGCCTCGAAAGGTAAGAAATAAAAGACATGCCTCAGTCGGGCGTCTGGGCGACACCTCATAAAGGGCTTATGCCAAAATTTAAAGTAACAAGAATGCCACAGTCGGACGTCTGAGCGACATCACATAAAGGGCTTATATGAAAAGTAAATAACAACAATGCCACAGGCGGACGTCTGCGCGACATCACAGCGAGGGCTTATATGAAAAGTAAATAACAGCAATGCCACAGGCGGACGTCTGCGCGACATCACAGCGAGGGCTTATATGAAAAGTAAATAACAGCAATGCCACAGGCGAACGTCTGCGCGACATCACAGCGAGGGCTTATATGAAAAGTAAATAACAGCAATGCCACAGGCGGACGTCTGCGCGACATCACAGCGAGGGCTTATATTAGTAACATTCAGAAATACGAGTAATCCAGGAGGTAGCACCATCCCAAGGAATACCCGGCAAAATAAACAGGTTAGTCCATCCACAGAAATAATATTCAGCCAATTTACTTCTGTTGTTTAACATATTAGTTCTCCAGAGACTGACACTGAGACCGACACTTGACCTGTCAACCAACGTCCTTGACCGTGGACACGGCTACTCGAATAGTTTTGACTCTGCAGAGGTTGTACTCTTTACCCACAGCCGACGGATTTCAGTAGTCACAAAGGACTAGTTCCGTCTACGGTATTTTAGAAGAAAACACATCTGACCAGTACACACCCATTTTAACCTCCTGTTGCCAGGAATCACCCTAGGCAACGTTCAGGAAAAACCTTAAGACGGGGAGGCTCCAACCTCGATTAGCATGGGATCAAATTTATATTCGCGCGCTCTAAGGGGTGCCCCCCTCTCGGTCCCGGACCGGAAACACCCATGCCCCCTGACCGGATGACTGGCTTTATCCAGGGCCATGGTACCTTCATCACGGCCCCTCTACTTGGTGTGTACATGGAAAGAGGTTTGCATCCTACTAAACCGTATTCTTTGCAGAAAACATGTGGCAGCACGAAAAGAAGGTGAACGGGGACAAGACTCAATCTAGGTCAATACTGGAGTTAAAACAGTTTCTTGTTAATACCGGCATGCTCCAACAATACCGGAGTGCAACCTATCATGCCACAACATGACTAGGTTGTCTCAATCTCATCAAGTTTTTGTGGCTCACTTGCAACCCATCATGCATGAAATATAACATACTTCATATGCTTCCATAAACATGCAATGCAAAACATCATGCAAGCAAACATGCAAAACACTCGTCATATCAAAGGTTCAAACATGCTTGCCTGGTTCGGAATAGTCGGAGTCTAACTCGGTGAAGTTGACGGCACTGGCTCCCTCCTCGGTATCTATGAAATTCACAAGTACGAATTCTAACGTAAATACCGCGCGTGACAGAAAGTTGTCCCAAATATTTTTCAAATAAATACTATAAAAAACTAGACAGAAAAATAAAGGTGAAAGAAAAGGAATCAACTAAAAATCATTTTTAGTTTAAAAGTTATAAAGAAAATGAGTCCAGGGACCCATCTGTAATGAACAGGAATCTTTCCAGGGCTAGACTGAGAAAACAGAAAACGTTTCGGGCGCTTTACGCCAGCCCGAAGGGAAGACGTATTCGGCCCGAATACGCCAACAGAAAACGATTCGAAATAATAACAGAGAGGCTGACAGGCGGGGCCCCTTGTCAGGTTTGAAAACAGGTCGCCGGCGCCAGAGAGCTTTCGGTGATCGCCGGCGACGAACCACAGCGATATAGGGGAAAAGGAGAGTACCGTCGTGTTCAGGAGAGTGGTCCGCGTCGATGAGTGGAGGAAGCAGTCGACGGAGAGCTTCACGGCGACGACCAGCTCCTCTCCGGCGGACGGCGGCGTCGGGTGAGGATGGATCTCCCCGAGGAGCTCACCTAACACCGAATTGAAGTGGGGGTCAGAACGGGTGGTGGAGAAGTGGGGTACTGACAAGATTTGGGAGGCGGGGAGGCTCGGACCAGAGTGAATCGACCAGAAGCCCGAGGCGGATCGGGGCGGCCGGAGTTGGAGAAGAAGGCTTCCCCGCGTCCCTCTGGTGTGATTGGCGGAGCTATGGGAGTGGTAGGAGATGTGCTGGAGTGAGAGGAGGGGCTGGGGCTCTATTTATAGCCGGAATCGAAGAGGTACCCGAGAACGGGATAAGTCCGGCGAGCAATTACGGCGAGGCAGTGGCTTAGCAGGAGATTAGCAGATGTAGGCAGCTTCGGATTCGACCCCAGGTTCCATTCAAAGCATAAACTTGGTCTAATTTGGCCGGGAGCTCGGAAACGCGACGGAATGGCCTCACGGGCTCGCCGGTGGCAGGGAGCGCGCTCTACGCGTTTTCAGGCCGCGTCGAGCGTCCCTTAGCGTGCTCTGAGCATAAGGTGGCCACGCGGAAGCCAGAGGAGAGTTGGGCGGTGCTGGATTGCGGTGATCTTCACTGAACTCGTCTGACGGTCGTGGCGGGAGGTTCTGGCATCGCTGCGCTCGCCGGAGACGACAGGACGGCTCGGCACCGACACCCACGTCCAGCCAAACGACCGTGCGGCGCAAGGATAAGGAGGAGGAGCAGTGAGCAAGAGGCCAAGCGAAGAACTGGCGAGATTGACGACGATCGACTGAAGAAAACGACACTGACAGTTTCAGTTCTCTGAATTTGTCTGAACCAGAGTGTTCACCACGTGCTCGATGAAATGCTGCACGATTGCAGGAAAGTTTTCTTGGGCTGAAAATTGGAGGGGTGAAGTCTTGATGCATCTAGAGGCTACCTGAATTATCTCAGAATTTTTGGAGAAGAATAAACATGAATTTCACTCAAAACAGTAAATTTGGTCCAAACTTGCAGTGGCCAAATTTTGAAAATTTTGAACTATGGATCTGGATGTTTTTGGAGATCTTGGTTGAGGGTACTAAAGACAAGCTAGGATAATTTTCTTGGGGTCAGATCTTAAATAAAACTGGTACTTCCTTTGTAAACCAAAGGAGTGCCAGAAAATGACAGAAAAAGATTTTTGGGAGAAATAAATAGAAAGAAAATATATAAGAGGTTGAAACCTACTGGAATTTGATTATTGACTAGATCCAAAGTAGGAGAGGGGTTTTTGGGAAGAATTTTTTTTTAAATGGTTTATAATAAGAGAGATAAGAATCCTCTTTTTAGAAGGGAAAAGAATAATACCAATAAAAGAATTCTTTAAAAATATTAAAAATACTCCAGAGAAATGTTGATGACAAAAATCCCAAGAAATAGAATATCCTTAAGACCAGAATCTTATCTGAGGAAGATCTCAAAATAATTTTCAACAACAGTTTTCAGAAGAATCTTCTTTTGAGAAAATGAAAAATTCAAATAACCTCCTCAAAAAGATCAAATAAAGAATTTGCTGGAAAAATCCAAATTAAAATTTTGGGGTGTTACAATAGGTGTGAGTTCATAATTGTTAAATAGTAGGAGTGTAGATATTAAGAGGGGTTGACCCTTTTGTTCATCTAAAAATTAAAGTGGCATGGTGATGATGTGTGAGCATTTCTATTCATCGTTGAAATCCTAGTGTTGTTTCGGGTCGGAAGCGCGCGATGGTTAACTCCTACCAACCTGTTCCCATGGGACATGCAATGAGTACTTTGATTTATGATAAACTAATAAAACTTTGCAATAAGTATGTGAGTTCTTTATGACTAATGTGAAACCATGGACATACGCAATCTCACCTTTTCATAATTTGCTAGCCTCTTCGGTACCGTGCATAGCCCGTTCTCACCTCGAGGATCGGTGCAACTCTCTTCGGTGCATCCAAACCCCGTGACATGATACGCTCTGTTGCACATAACCCTTATTATATCGTCCTCAAAACAGCCACCATACCTACCTATCATGGGATTTCCATAGCCATTCCTAGATATATTGCCATGCAAATTCCATCGTCACTTCACATGACTAGTTCGTTCATCGTCATACTGCTTTGCATGATCATATAGAGCTGCCATAGTATTTGTGGCAAAGCCACCTTCATAATGTTTTTGATACATGTCATGCTAGATCATTGCACATCCTGGTACACTGCCAGAGGCATTCATGTAGAATCATATCTTCATATCAGTTCTCCATGTTGAGTTGTAAGTAAATAAAAGTGTGATGATCATCATTGTTAGAGCATTGTCCCAGTGAGGAAAGAATGATGGAGACGATGATTCTCCCATAAGTCGAGATGAGACTCCAGACGAAAATAAAGATGGGGGAGGCCAAATGAGCCCACCATCCATTCAAAAAAATATGAGAGAAAATGAGAGAAGGGACTTTGCTACTATCCTTTACCACACTTGTGCCTCAAAGTGGCACCATGTTCCTCATGTGGAGAGTCTCATGATATATCACTTTCATATGCTAGTGGGAATTACCTATTCATTATTTCAAACTTGGCTTGTATATTCCTATGACGGGCTTCCTCAAATGCCCGAGGTCTTCATGAGCAAGCAAGTTGGATGCACACCCCACTTAGCTTCGTTTGAGCTTTCATACACTTATAGCTCTAGTGCATCATTTGCATGGCAATCCCTACTCCTTGCATTGACATCTATCGATGGGCATCTCCATAGCCCGTTGGTACACCTAGTTGATGTGAGACTATCTTCTCCACTTCCTACCCCTTTGATATCTACCACCATACTCTATTCCACCTAAATGCTATGTCCAATGGCTCATGCTCATGTATTGCGTGAAGAATAAAATGTTGATGCATATTGAAAAAGTACGAACCAATTTCCTGACTTGGACACCGTGGTGCTTAACATTTGTATTAATGTGGTGAAGATGGCGCCATGCCTTGCTAATACAATGAGATGAATGGGGGGGGGGTAAACATTTCTTGAGAATCGTATACTTTTAGGAATTAACAATTCTGTTTCTTACACTTTGAATATTGCTATGTTAATATTTGTTGATTCATCTTTTCTCAATGAGCATACTTGAATAAGATTACATAGTGGATAGCATGTCACATAAAAAATTCTATTTTTATCATTTACCTACTCGAGGACGAGCAGGAATTAAGCTTGGGGATGCTTGATACATCTCCAACGTATCTATAATTTTTGATTGTTACATGCTGATATATTATCATTCTAGGATACTTCTTGGGTCATTACTTACCAATTTATAATATTTTTGAGCACTAACCTATTAACACAGTGCCCTGTGCTAGTTCTGTTTTCTGCGTGTTTTTGCCTTTGCAAGTTTACTGTACCAAACAAAGTCCAATTGCCACTTAACTTTTTGATGATTTTTTCTGGACTATATGAAGATCTAGAAGCTTCGGAAGGAAGCCGGGAGGCGCACGAGGGCCGCACCACACATCAGGGCACGCCCTGGGGGGTCGCGTCGTAATATGTGGTGGCCCCCTCGGGCACCTCCCGACATCCCTCTTCGGCCTATAAATTATCTAATATTCTGAAAACCCCGGAGGCAGTCCCGAAACCCTTTTTCTGCCGCCGCAAGTCTCTGTTCCGTCGCGAGGCCATCTGGAGCTCCATTCCGGCACCCTGCCGGAGGGGGGGGGGGATCATCCACGGAGGGCATGTTCATCAACCTTGCTGCCCTCATGATGATGTGTGAGTAGTTCACCACAGACCTACGTGTCCATAGCTAGTACCTAGATGGCTATCTCTCTCTCTTATGATCTTCAATACAATGGTCGTCGCATCTTCTCTTTGATCTATCCGATGTAAGCCTGTTGTGCGGTGTGTCTGTTGGGATCCGATGAATTGTGGGTTTATGTTTAGATTATTCATGAAAAGTATTTGAGATGCCTCTGAATTATATTATCTCTGATGTGCATGATCATTATAGCTATGTAATGCTCTCTGATCTATTGATATGCTTTGGCCAAGTAGATTGATATTTCATTGGTGGGAGTGGTGTGTTGTGTTAGGTTCAACCTGGCGAATTTCTGTATCCCAGTGACAAAGTAGGGGAAAAGATGCGTCTTTCGTTTGTTGCTACTAAGGATAAAACGATGGGGTTCATCCATATTGTTTGATTTTCCTTTGTCTACATCATGTCATCGTTCTCCAAGCATTACTCTGTTTTACTTAATACTCTAGATGCATGCTGGATAGCGGTCGATGAGTGGTGTAATAGTAATAGGTGCAGGCAGGAGTCGGCCTATTTGCTTATGGACGTGATGCCTATATATACTGGATCATTGCCGTGAACATCACATAACTATCCGCTTTTCTATCAATTGCCCAACAGTAATTTGTTTACCCACCGTAGGCTGCCTACATGAGACATGTCGCTAGGGAACACTATGGCCACCGGGTCTATTCACTTATATATTCGCAAACGCTATATTTACCTTGTTGCCTTTATTTACTTTTTATTTATTTTGCAATTTATATTTATCAATAATTATGTACACAACTCATTTTCTTGCAAATAACGAGATCAAGGAGATTGACAACCCTCTTGCCCGCGTTCGGTGCAAGTCGTTTGTTCATTTGTGTCCAGCCACTCAAGACTGTTGAGGATTGATATTCCTATTGGTTCGATAAACCTTGGTTTTATAACTGAGGGAAATACTTATCCGCTTCGTGCTACAATTACCCGTTCCTCTTCATGGAAAACCCAACGCAGATCACAAGTATCACCGGCTTGTATGGAGCCCGATTTGCAACAACATTTCAAAAACGTTGAGGCTTTCGATATGATCGGGCGACTCAAGAGCATGTTTCAGGTGCAGGCTAGGACGGAAAGGTTAAACGTCTGGCTATCCTTGACGGATTGTAAGATGAAAGAGGGTGATCCACTGAGCCCGCATGTGATCAAGATGATCGGGTACATGCAAGCTTTGGATCGGTTAGGCGTCGCACTTGGGGATGAGCTATCCACGGATGCAATTATGGGTTCTCTTCCACCTAGCTATGGGACGTTCATCTGGAACTATCATATGCACGACATGGATAAGAAGCTCACTGAATTGCTGTGACGCCCCCATTCTTGTCCGTACGCTAATCATGCACACAAGGCGTACGACCAAGATTAGGGACTCACTGATTGATACCACAACACGACAAAAGACACAAATACAAAGTCATACAGCTTCATATTACAAGCCAGGGGCCTCGAGGGCTCGAATACAAAGCTCGACATAAACACGAGTCAGCGGAAGCAAATATATCTGAGTACAGACATAAGTTAGACAAGTTTTGCCTTAAGAAGGCTAACACAAACATAAGCAGCGGATCGAAAGAGGCGAGGCCTCCTGCCTGGGAACCTCCTAACTACTCCTGGACGTCGGAGAAGTCTACGTCGTAGTAAGCTCCATCCTGCTGGTAGGGGCCTCCGTCGGGGTAGTAGTAGTCGGCGTTTCCAGCGTAGTCCAAATCTTGGGCTCCATCAACTGAACGCAGCAACGTATCGAGGGGGAAAAGAGAAAGGCATAGCAGCGTGAGTACTCATCCAAAGTACTCGCAAGACTTACATCAGAACTATGCTAGATATGCAACATTATCAAAGGAAGGGGTTATATCTGGACTGACTGCAGAAGGCAAGAATAGGGAGAAGGCCTAGTCCTATCGAAGACTAGCATCTTCAGCATCTTGCAGCATGAGAAGAGAGTAGACCTGCAGCTCATATATATATAATCATATTGTTGTAACAATTTTAATTAAGTAATCACGCCTAGAGATCCTTCCTCGACTCCCTGCGAGGAAGCAACCTCGGAGCCACAATTCATTTTAAATTAATTTATGATTATAGTTGTAGTAGGTCAAAGCACAACTCCAAGTCGTCCTGTTACCGTGGACACGGCTATTCGAATAGTTTACTTCCCTGCAGGGGTGCACCACATTCCCCAACACGCTCGATAAGCTCCGGCCGGATACAATTTTCTGGTCATACCCGTCCGCGGCCTATCGACACGACGTAGTCCTACCTAGGCTCAACAGAGAGGCCAGCACGCCGGTCTACATCCTAATAGCTCGGGGTCTTGGGCCATCGCCATCACCATCCTGCACGTTACGCCCTCGGCCGGGACCAGTCCTAGTACGCCCTCCATCAGGGTCCCTGCGTTCCAGACCACCCGGGCGCGAGTCGAATCTCGTGGCATCTGAAGAGCTTTCGGGAGAATGTACGCCGCCGAGCAGCCCTTATTGATTACCCCACGTGGTGGTTAGTGCGTATTAGGCCAACGACCTAACTCAGATTAAATACTCAACCCATTAGCAATTTTATTAGTGATCAATAACACTCGGGTGCCTTACGGCGCACCCCACCAAGTCTTCGGATGCCTTGCGGCGCATCCCACCAAATCTTTCTCACACGGGTACCCTTGGGGCCGACCCGTCTCAGAACTGTCGGGAACTCAGGTCCACCTCAACCAGGGTGGTACCGCCTGTCCCTCCAGTCCCGTCTTTCACATGTAATAAATGCCAAGTCGAAGTAACTGTGTGGTTATACACCAAGTGGATATCCGAGGAATCACCCTCGATGGATCCCACTCGAGGTATGAGTATGACAAGAGTTGCTAACGATAAATGGGAAGGAGGAATCACCCTCGATACCCACGATCGATTAAATACGCTACAGAATTAACATCGGAAGTGCTAAGTGAGGTATCACCCTCGGCACTCGATAGTAGCTCTGCAGTTCCATACATAAGGGGTGTGCGGTGCTGTGAGGGGTCTGGCTTGTCAGTCATGACGACTGGGTCTTCTGTCTTCAAGTCCTCGGTGTCGTCGATGAAAGCAGGGGCAACTGGGACTAAGGGGGTCTCAGGGTTCACTGATCCACCTAGTCTAGGCAGTTCATATAAAAGCAAGTGTAGTAGCAGTTCATCAAAATCAGGCTATGCATCAGAATAGGAGCTATCTAATACAGTAGCAAAATTCTAATGCAAGCATAAGAGGGAGAGAGATGGGTGATATCGGAATGCTCAAGGGGGTTTTGCTTGCCTTGCTGCTCTGCGGCAAAAGGACTGTTCGTCAAAGCGTAGTCGTACTTGGCAGCACCGTCGGTCTCGGGGTCTACCGAAGAGAAGAGGGGGAAGAAACAATAAATATAAAGCAGACAATGTAACACAGAGCATAGCATGGCAATAAGTTGTGCCGGGTGTGACCTAACGCAGTGTTACACGATACCGAGAAAAGGGGAAACCCATCCGGGAAAGCTTTCCCGGTTCCGGACAAATGTCGGACAGATGACCGGAGCGGTAAGTGTTCCAGGTTTGCGGTGTTAGAGGCAAGTGACAGCTAGGATGCAGTGCAGGGTTGCCTAAAATCATGTCTAAGTCATATTAGTTATTTTTAGGATTTAAGTTGGATTTATTAACCGGTAGACATGCACTATTCATCTACCGGAAACGGGCGAAAAGTTGCGGGTTCACCTATGTAGAGGGTCCCGACATGGGAACAGGTGGCACGGTTAGATTCGTGGGATTTTTCTGATCAACTTTCATGTATAAAGTTTTTCGATCTGAGCTACGGTTTATTTTCTATTAATTTTTAAAGTTTTATTGATTTTCTGGAATTATTTTAATTAATTAAATACAACATTATCCAGAACAGTGCAATTGACGTCAGCATGACATCACTGTGACGTCAGCAGGTCAACAGGGGCTGGCCAGGTCAAATCTGACATGTGGGGACCACATGTCATTGACACAGTCCATTTCCAGTTTATTAAATTAAACTAAATAGGTTTAATTAACTGTGGGACCCATCTGCCAGTGACTGATTAGGTAACTTAATTAATTTTAATTAATCTATTTACTAATTAAACACCTGACAGGGTGGGGCCCATATGTAATTGGCACATTTAAATTCCAGAGTTTTAAACTAAGTTAACAGAGTTTAATTAGGGGAGGGCCCCACTGTCAGTGTCTGTTAGTGATTTCGTTAGCACTAAACAGGGGTTAATTAACGCGGGCCCCACTGTCAGTCGTTGACCAGGTCAACGGTCAACCAGGGGGCTCGGGGCCCACATGCCTGGGTCACAGACAGTGGCCCTGGTCAGGCCACGTCGGCGGCGGCGACGTTTGGTCGCCGGAGAAGCTCCGGCGAGCTCCCGAGATGCCGACGAGGCTCGGATTTCTCCTATGTGCACCAAATCGTGCGCTGCGAGCACCTACGGGCTGCTGGAGGGGCCGCGCGTCCATTTGAGCCATCGGCCGGGGCAGGGGCGGCCGAAAACGGTGCCGGCGTTGAGCCGGAGCGGAGGAAGCTTCGGGCGAGCACGGGCGCGAGCAAAACTGCAGGCAAACGGAACGGCTCTTGCGCGGGATGGGTTCTACGGGCCAGCAGGAGCTCGCTGGTTGCCGTGGAATGGCTCGAGCGGCTCTGTGGCGAGCTTTACGTCGGCCATGGCGGCGGGCAGAGCTCGGCTCCGTCGGGGGCTCGCTGTGGTGGACTACGGGGGCCTAGCGAGGAGAAGGGGAGGAAGGGGGATCCTCACAGTGAGCGTAGCCGTTTACGTGGGCTCGGGTAAGATGTGGTGCGACCGTAGTTGGAGGAGAACGGCGGCGACGATCCGAGGACGGGGACGACGCAGGTGCGGCGAAGTAGGGCCTCCGGGCTCGAATTGGCGACGCTGGTCGGCGCAGTCGAGCACGGCGGAGGCGGCGGATAGCTTGGCGAGGCAAACGGGCGACGGTGGCCGCGGCTGTTACGGCGCCGTGGCCATGGCTGCGCGGCGAGGTGAAACAGAGGGGGTGGCGGCGGATCTGGGTTTGCGGGGGAGGGAGCTCAGCGGAGCGAGGGGGAGAGGGGGAAGCCAGGGGAGTGGTTGGGGCCGTCCTTATCCCCTCCCCTCGCCACTGTGACGACACGCGGCGGCGCCGGCGAGATCGGCCTCAGCCATGGCGACACGCCCAGAGAAGGACGAAGGAGCAGGTGGGGATGGGCTGGGCCGGCTCTGTTGGGCTGGGCCTACACACTGTGCACTGAGGCCCAGCCAACAGTGGCCCTTTTCTTTTTATTTATTTCTTTCTTTTCTATTTTCTTTTATTCTTTTTGTTTCGCACAATGTTTAGCCACCATTTGAGTTTTGTAAAACATGTGACCTAGCTCAATATTTACAGTGTAACATTTATCACCGCCAGAAAATGGTTTGGAGCCGAAATGATTTTATTTGAATTTTGGATCAAATGAAATGGATTAAAGGGGTGCTGTTTTGATATTGTTTCTTGATGTTAGAGTCACTTATCTAACTCAATTAATATTGATCTTATTTTTATAATTGCTTTAGGAATATTTGAAACATTATGAACATTTTAGTTCCTGGATTTGAACAACTTTTATTTTCACTTTAGGTCTGAAATTCCTTTTGAATTGGAATTTGAAATGAGATTTTATACTAATAATGATTAGGCACTGTTAATCATGGTGACCTGGCATTATCATGTGGGATTACTGTAGCCTAATTACAATCATCACTGTAGCTTAATTATCCGGGCGTCACAACTGCATAGGATGCTCAAGGTGGCAGAGCAAGATATTAAGAAAGGGACGCATGAAGTGTTGATGGTGCAGAACTCGGCTAAGTTCAAGAAGAGTTGGTCCAAGAAAAATGGTAAGGCAAAGGGCATGGAGAAGGTTATCTCCGCCGCTGAGCCGAAATCTGGATCGGATTCAAAGACCATTTGCTTTCATTGCAAGGAAACTGATCACTAGAAGATGAACTGTAGCAAGTGGCTTGCTGAGCATGGCAAGAAGGCCGGAAATGCTTCTTCAGGCAAAGGTACACTTGTTACATATGTTCTAGACATTTACCTTGCTGACATACCTAGTAGCTCTTGGGTATTTGATACCAGATCGGTTTTTCATATTTGCAACTCGATGCAGGGGCTGGTAAGAACTAGGCGTGTGGCACAAGGGAGATTGACATTAGGGTCGCCAACAAAGCAAGAGTTGTTGTGTTGGAGGTCGGCACGATGCAGCTCCAGCTTCCTTTCGAATTTATTCTGAAATTGAATAATTGTTATTATATTCCCGCACTTAGTCAGAACATTATTTCTACCTCATGCTTGATGAGTCAGGGTTACGAACTCAATTTAAAGGGCAGTGGTTGTTCATTTTATTTGAATGGAATGTTCCACGGCTATGCACCCATTGTAGATGGGCTATTTATTTTGAATATAGACACGGAACCAGTCTATAACATGAATGTCAAGAGGCATAAGCCTAATGAGATAAATCCGGCTTACTTCTGACATTGCCGGCTTGGACACATTAGTCTGAAACACATGAAGAAGCTCCATGATGGTAGAATCCTAACTTCGTCTGACTTCGGGTCATTCGAGATAGGCGAATCATGCTTTCTCGGCAAGATGACTAAGTCACCTTTTGCAAAGAGTTGCGAAAGGGCGTCTGAGTTGTTGGAGCTTATACACAGTGATGTGTGTTGTCCAATGAGCACAACGGCCAGAGCTGGCTATCAGTACTTCGTGACTTTTACCGACGACTTGAGTAGATATGGATATATCTATTTGATGAGGCACAAGTCGAAAACTTTTGAAAAGTTCAAAGATTTTCAGAACAAGGTTGAAAATCAACTTGGCAAGATGATAAAGCTTCTACGATCAGATCGTGGAGGCGAGTACATGAGCCAGGAGTTTGATGATCATCTGAAAAGCCGAGGTATAGTACCTCAGATCACACCTCCGGGTACGACGTACAGAAATGGTGTGTCAGAACGGAGAAATTGAACCTTGTTGGACATGGTCCAATCAATGATGAGCAAATCAGATTTACCCTTGTCGTTCTAGGGATACGCTCTAGAAATTGTATCTTTCACACTTAACAAGGTACCATCAAAGTCCGTAGATAACACACCACATGAGACGTGGACTGCCGAGAGTCCTGGTTTGTCTTCTCTAAAGATTTGGGGTTGTGAAGCATTTGTCAAGCGACTCACGTCCGACATGCTTAGACCCAAGTCGGATAAATGCATATTCATGGGATATCCAAGGGAAACCTTGGGATAAAACTTCTACAACCGAGAAGACAACAAAGTGTTTGTTACTCGGAACGGGGTTTTCCTAGAGAAAGAGTTTCTTAGTCGGGAATCCAGTGGGAGAGCGGTGCCACTCGAAGAAATTCAAGAGCCACTCGAGGATGACTCAGCTGGTGATAAGATCATACCAGAGTCAGTCAGGGAACCCAAAGTGGAGTCGGCACTAGAGCCACGGAGGTCGGAAAGATTGCGCAAAGTGCGCGATGTGTTGTTGCTAGAAAGCGACGAATCGGCCACGTATGCAGAAGCGATGGTGAGCCTAGATTTCGAGGCATGGCTGGGGGCCATGAGATCCGAGTTAATGTCCATGGATGATAATAAAGTCTGGGACTTGGTTGATCCGCCGCCTGGCGTAATTGCCATTGGTTGCAAATGGATCTTTAAGAAGAAAACTGAAGTGGATGGAAATGTTCAGATCCACAAAGCTCGGCTTGTCGCTAAAGGTTATGAACAAGTTCAATGAATTGACTACGACAAGACCTACTCGCCGGTAGCGATGCTTAAGTCAGTTAGGATCATACTAGCTATAACTGCATATTTCGATTATGAGATATGGCAGATGGATGTCAAAATGGCTTTCCTTCACGGAAATTTAAAAGAGGATGTATACATGATACAGCCTGAAGGTTTTGTCAATCGAAATAACGCTGAAAAAATATGCAAGCTCAAAAGATCCATTTATGGATTGAGGCAAGCAGCTCAGAGTTGGAATATTCGTTTTTATGAAGTCACCATTGACCTTGGATTCGTCAAGAATGAAGAGGACTATTGTTTATACAAGAAGTCTAGTGGGAGCTCGATAGTGTTTTTGATCCTGTATGTGGATGACATACTATTGATCGGAAATGATGTTTCGATGCTGAATTCAATCAAGGAATCATTGAATGGCAAGTTTTCAATGAAAGGCCTTGGAGAAGAAGTGTACATTTTAGGCATCAAGATCTATAGAGATAGATCGAGGAGGCTGATCGGCTTAAGCCAGAGCACATACATAGACAAAGTGTTGAAGCGGTTCAACATAAGTGAGGCTAAGAAAGGGTTCTTGCCCATCTCACATGGTATAAGGCTAAGCAAGACTTAGAGTCCTATGACTTCTGATGAGCGAAACAGGATGCGCAGGATTCCATATGCTTCGGTAATAGGATCCATCATGTATGCCATGCTATGTACTCGGCCTGATGTTGCCTATGCAATAAGCTTAACAAACAGATACCAGGATGACCCAGGCAAGAGTCACTGGGCAGCGGTGAAAACTATCCTGAAGTACCTGAAAAGGACTACAGGGATGTTCCTGGTTTATGGAGGTGAGGAGGAGCTCTGCGTAAGAGGTTACATTGGTGCTAGTTTCCAAACCGACAGGGATGATTGTCGATCGCAAACTGGATTCGTGTATATCATGAATGGAGGATCAGTGAGCTGGACAAGTTCTAAGCAAGATACGGCGTCTTCAGCGCCTACGCACAAAAGAGCAAACACTTGCTCCCAACACGGGCAAGAGGGTTGTCAAGCCCCTTGAACTCGTTACTTACAAGCAGATAAGTAATGTAGTTCACAGCTGGATAAATATAAATTGCAAAATAAATAAAAGGAAATAGTGATAGCAAGGAAATAGTAGCACTTTTTAATTTATAAGTGAATAGACCCGGGGGCCATAGTGTTCTCTAGTGGCGTCTCTCTCGAAGTAGGCATACGGTGGGTAAACAAATTACTGTTGGGCAATTGATAGAAAAGCGCATAGTTATGCAATATTTATTCACGGCAATGATCATGTGTATATAGGCATCACGTCCATAAGCAAATAGGCCGACTCCTGCCTACACCTACTACTATTACTCCACCCATCGACCGCTATCCAGCATGCATCTAGAGTATTAAGTGTTGGAGATATGCCCTAGAGGCAATCATGTATGATGATGTTTGACGTGGCTTGAGACTGCGTCGGTATTTCCCCAAAGAGCAAGGGATGATGCAGCAGAGCGACGATAAGTATTTCCCTCAGTTATGAAACCAAGGTATCGAACCAGTAGGAGGATCACCACCGCCTAATAAACAGCACCTGCACACAAAGAACAAATACTTGCAACCCGACGCAAAAGAGAGGTTGTCAATCTCAATACGGTAAAAAAGATAGATTAGGTAGTGATAGATTGGAGAGATAGATCTCTCAAGAACACAAAATAAAAATAGCAAATAAAAAGTGCAGCAATATATTTTTGGGTTTTTGGAATAATAGACCTGAAAACAAAAGCGGCAAAAAGATAGATCAGAAAGCAATATGTTGGAAAAGTAGACCCGGGGGCCGTATGTTTCACTAATGGCTTCTCTCATGAGTATAGCACATGGTGGGTGAACAAATTACTACTGGGCAATTAATGGAAGATCAAATATTCATGACGATACCCAAGGCGATTATCAATATATAGGCATCATGTCCAAGATAAGTAGACCGACTCCTGCCTGCATCTACTACTATTACTCCACACATCGACCGGTATCTAGCATGCATCTAGAGTATTAAGTTCATGGAAAAACGGAGTAATGCAATAAGAACGATGACATGATGTAGACAAGATCTATTCATGTAGGAGTAGACCCCGTCTTTTTATCCTTAATAGCAACGATACATGCGTGCCTCGCTGCCCCTTCTATCACTGGGAGAGGACACCGCAAGATCGAACCCAACACAAAGCACCTCTTCCCATGGCAAGAAAAATCGAGCTAGTTGGCCTAACTAAACCAAATATTCAAAGAAGAAATACGAGGCTATAAGTAATCATGCATATAAGAGAGCAAAGAAGACTCAAATCATATTCATGGATAGAAACTGATCATGAACTCAAAATTCATCGGATGCCAACAAACACACAACAAAGGTTTACATCAAATAGATCTCCAAGAGACCATTGTATTGAGAATCAAAAGAGAGAGGAAGCCATCTAGCTACTGCCTACGGACCCGTAGGTCTATCGTGAACTACTCACGCAACATCGGAGAGGCACCAATGAGGATGATGAACCCCTCCGTGATGGTGTTACATTGGATCTCGAGGTTCTGGAACTTACGGCGGCTGGATGTGTTTTTCATCGACTCTTTTAGGGTTTCTAGAATATTTGGGAATTTATAGGCGTCAGAGGTGGTGGAGAGGGGCCCCGAGGAGGGCACAACCCATCAGGGCGCGTCTGGGGCCTCTAGCGCCCTGGTGGGTTGTGGTCTCCACGGCCCACCTCTCTGGCACTTCTTTGGCCCACTGGGTGTCTTCTGGTCCAAAAAAAATCTCCAAAAAGTTTCGACGCGATTGGACTGCATTTGGTACTGATATTCTGCAAAGTAAAAAAAAGCAAAAACAACAAGTGGCACTTTGGCCTTATGTCAATAGGTTTGTACCAAAAAATGATATAAAGTTGCTATAAAGTGATTGTAAAACATCCAAGAATGATAATATAATAGCATGGAACAAGCAAAAATTATAGATACGTTGGAGACGTATCAGCATCCCCAAGCTTAATTCCTACTCATCCTCGAGTAGGTAAATGATAAAAACAGAATTTTTGATGTGGAATGCTGCCTAACATGTTCATCTCATATTCTTTTCTTTTGTAGCATGGACATTTGGACTTTTAGATGGTTCAAAGCAATAGTCTAGTTTTAACATAATGACTTCAATACTCAAGCATGCCAACAAGCAACCATGTCATTCAAAATATCAACACTAAAGAAAGTTATCCCTAGCCCATCATGCTCAATCATTGATCCATTCATGAAACACACTCAAATATTAGCTACACCCAATGCTCAAGTATGATCATAGTGCCCCCTAGTTGTTGCTTTATAAGAGAAGATGGAGAATCAAAGTAAAAATAAAAATTGCATAAAGTAAATAGATATGCCCTTCGCAGAGGGAAGTAGGGATTTGTAGAGGTGCCAGAGCTCAAAGTTTAAATTGAGAGAGAAAAATATTTTGAGTGGCATGCCTTTCTTGTCAACGAAAACAACAAAGTAGTTCACAATACTTTTCATGCTAGATACATCATAGGTGGTTCCCAAACAGAAAATAAAGTTTATTCCTTTTTCCACCATTCTTTCACATTCCATGGCTGGTCGTATCCACGGTTGCCTTCCATACTAACACTTTCCAAGGAATTTATTATTTTTTTCTTTTTCATTTCGGGAATGGGCATCCCTATTACCGCCGTACTCTCGTGCAATGACAAGTGAATAAACACTCATCTTGAGAATAACACATCTAGCATGGAAAAATATTGGACACCCGCTACCGTTTCATGAGCGGTACGAGCACACAAAAGAGAAAATTTATTTTGAAAAGTAGATGGCACATACAAATTTGCTTAGAACGGCATGGAAATACCGCATATAGGTAGGTATGGTGGACTCATAAGGAAAAACTGGGTTTAAGGATTTTGGATGCACAAGTAGTATTTCTACTTAGTACAAGTGGAGGCTAGCAAATAGATTGAGAAGCAACCAACCAAGAAACGAAAATTCACATAAGTGAGCATTGAGCATAACTAACACCGAATAATGCACCATAAGTAGAATGTAATTTCATTACATAACTTTGGACTTTCGTGCATGCCTAGGGAATCACAAACCTTAACACCAATATTCTTACTAAAGCATAATTACTTACTAACATGACTCACATATTACTATCATCATGTCTCAAAACTATTACAAGGAATCAAGTTTAATTTGTCCAATGATCTTCATGAAAGTTTTTATTATATCCTCCTTGGATATCTATCACTTTGGGACTAGTTTCATATATTGACATTGCTTTTTGACAATATCGAACAAATTTAAGTGAAGAACATGAGCATAGAGATTTCATCTCTCAAAATAGTATAAGTAAAGCATGAGAGGATTTTTTTCAAAATTTACTAACTCTCAAATTAATATAAGTGTAGCATGAGAGTATTTCTTCAAAAATTACTAACTCTCAAATTAATCTAAGTGAAGCATTAGAGTATTTCTTAAAAAGTTTCCAAGCACACCGTGCTCACAAAGATATAAGTGAAGCACTATAGCAATTCTATAGCTCAAAAAGTTTAAGTGAAGCATATAGAGCAATTCTAAGAAATCATAGCATAATTTTGGCTCTATCAAATAGGTGTATTCAGCAAGGATACAAGTGACAAACTAACAAGCAAAGCAAGCAAAGACTCAAATGATACAAGACTCTCCAAGTAAAACTCATGATATATGACGAATAAAAATATAGCTCCAAGTAAAATACCGATGATCGTTAGAAGAAACAGGGGATGCCACTCGAGGAATCCTTAAGCTTAGTTGCTTGTTTCTCTTTGGATATATCTTGGGGGTACTGTAGCATCCCCAAGCTTAGGCTCTTTTCACTCCTTATTCCTTCATCCATCGTGATCTCACCCAAAACTTGAAAACTTCAATCACACAAAACTCAACAAAATCTTTGTGAGATCCGTTAGTATAATAAAGCAAATCACTACTTTAGGTGCTGTTGCAAACCCATTCAAATTTTATTATTGCATTATATCTACTGTATTTTAACTTCAACATGGCTCATACCCTTCAATACAACCCATAGATTCATCAAAACAAGCACACAATGAACCGAAAACAGAATCTGTCTTAAACAGAACAGTCTGTAGTAATCTGTACTCTAACCATACTTCTGTAACTCTAAAACTTCTGAAAAATTAGGACAACGTAACTAATTTGTATTGCAACACTGTGTTAAAATTTCAGCTCAATATCACGCTGCAGTAAAAAAAGAAAATTCGAACACTCGAGGCAAACTTTCTGCTTCAGATTCAGCATTGTTTCTACTCATCTTATGAATCATCCTAAAGGCTCTACTTGGCACAAACACTAAATAAAACATAAAAAAAGAATAATAAAAGAGGCATAATTGTGTCAACAATCAAAAACAGAATGGAAAAGCCAAAAATAAATTTATTCATTGGGTTGCCTCCCAACAAGCGCTATCGTTTTACGCCCCTATCTAGGCATAACACATAGTTTCAAGTATTTTCATCTTTGGTTTTGGCAACATAGGGTGATCTCATGATTGATTCATATGGAGGCTTAATTCTTGTTCTAGGGAAGTGTTCCATATCCTTTCTTAGTGGAAACTGAAATCTAATATTGCCCCTTTTCATATCAATCACGACACCTATAGTGCGTAAAAACGGTCGACCAAGTATAATGGGACAAGACGGATTGCAATCAATATCAAGAACAAGAAAACCTATGGGCACATAGTTCCTATTTGCAAGAATAAGAACATCATTAATTCTTCCCAAAGGCTTTTTAATAGTAGAATCCGCCAAGTGCAAATTAAGAGAACATTCTTCAATATTGGTGAGACCAAGCACATATACTAATTAAAGTCTTTGCAATCAAAAATAGTGGGCACATCACTAGTTAAAGTTTTGACCTCTTCAAACCCACTTTCATCAAAATTTTCATCAAGATTTTCACCCTCCAAATTATTGGGACGCCTTCTAGCTAAAGTATAATCTACTTCAGTCCCTTTATAATCAATCTTAATATTACTAAACAAGGAATCAATAGAAGAAACACCAATCACTTTAAGATCTTCATCATTTCTCTGAAAGCAATCACTAGAAAACGATTTTTCTAAGAATTCTCTTCTAGCTCTAAGCATAGCGGTTCTCTTCTTACTTTCATCCATAGAGACATATAGAGCTTTAATTGATTCATCAATCTTAGGTGCAAAATCTTTCAACTGGAGATTTTCTACATCATGAGAAATTCTATCAATGCTTCTAGACATATCATCAATCTTATTCAACCTTTCTTCTATCGTAGTATTGAATTTTTTTTGCGCATTCATAAATTCTTTAATATTACTCTCAAGATCATAGGTGTTACAATTATTATTGTAAGAAGAATTACCATAGGAATTACCATAATTGTTAGAGGAATTTCTAGGAAAAGGCCTAGGATTAAAATTACCTCTATAAGCATTGTTATTGAAATTGTTTTGCGAGACGAAATTCACATCTACGGAATCACTATTTTGCTCAATCAAGGCAGACAAAGGCACATCATTAAGATCAATAGTTACTAGCAACCAACTTCATCAAAGCATCAACCTTATCACTCAAAGTACTAATTTCTTCAACCGAATTAACCTTTTTACTAGTAGGTGCTCTTTCGGTATGCCATTGTGAATAATTTACCATGATATTATCTAGCAATTTAGTAGCTTCACCCAAAGTAATTTCCATAAAAGTACCACCCGCAGCGGAATCTAAAAGATTTCTAGAGACAAAATTGAATCCCGCATAAAAAAATTGTATGATCATCCAAAGATTTAAACCATGAGTAGGACAATTCCTTAGCACCAATTTCATTCTTTCCCAAGATTGTGCAACATGTTCATGCTCAAGTTGCTTAAAATTCATGATTTGTGTCCTAAGGGAAATAATTTTCGCGAGCGGAAAATACTTAGTAATAAAAGCATCCTTGCAATTATTCCTAGAATCGATACTATTGCGAGGCAAAATAGAAAACCAAATTTTTGCACGATCCCGCAAGGAGAAAGGAAATAATTTCAACTTCACTATATCATTGTCCACATATTTTTTCTTTTGCATATCACACAATTCTATGAATGTGTTTAGATGGGATGCGGCATCCTCATTAGGATTACTGGCAAATTGATCTTTCATGACAAGATTCAACAAAGCGGCATTAATATCACAAGACTCCGCACTAGTGGCAGGAGGAGCAATAGGAGTACTAATAAAATCATTATTATTAGTATTGGAAAAATCACACAACTTGGTGTTTTCTTGAGTCATCATGACTACGCAAACAATATTGCAAGCAACCAAGAGATCCGACGAGAAAAAGGCAAACAAAAAAGAGGGCGAATAAAACGGCAAATTGGGTGAAGTGGGGAGAGGAAAACGAGAGGCAAATGACAAATAATGTAATTGCAAGGAGATGAGATTTTTGATTAGGAAACTGGTAGATGATGATGGTGTCTCCTCGGCGCCAAAGATTTGCACGTAAAAGAGACCGCTTCCTCCCCAGCAACGGCGCCAGAAATTCCTTTGACGTGGCTTGAGACTGCGTCGGTATTTCCCCAAAGAGGAAGGGATGATGCAGCACAGCGACGGTAAGTATTTCCCTCGTTTATGAAACCAAGGTATCAAACTAGTAGGAGGATCACCACCACCTAATAAACAACACCTGCACACAAAGAACAAATACTTGCAACCCGACGCGAAAGATAGGTTGTCAATCTCTCTATGGTAAAAAGATAGATTAGGTAGTGATAGATTGGAGAGATAGATCTCTCAAGAACACAAAATAAAAAGTGCAGCAATATATTTTTGGGTTTTTGGAATAATAGATCCAAAAACAAAAGCGGCAAAAAGATAGATCGGAAAGCAATATGTTGGAAAAGTAGACCCGGGGGCCGTAGGTTTCACTAGTGGCTTCTCTCATGAGTATAGCACACGGTGGATGAACAAATTACTGTTGGGCAATTGATAGAAGATCAATTAATCATGACGATATCCAAGGCGATGATCATTATATAGGCATCATGTCCAAGATAAGTAGACCGACTCCTGCCTGCATTTACTACTATTACTCCACACATCGATCGCTATCCAGTATGCATCTAGTGTATTAAGTTCATGGAAAAACGGATTAATGCAATAAGAACGATGACATGATGTAGACAAGATCTATTCATGTAGCAATAGACCCCATCTTGTTATCCTTAATAGCAACGATACATGTGTGCCTTGTTGCCCCTTCTGTCACTGGGAGAGGACACCGCAAGATCGAACCCAACACAAAGCACCTCTTCCCATGGCAAGAAAAATCAAGCTAGTTGGCCTAACTAAACGAAAGATTTGAAGAAGAAATATGAGGCTATAAGTAATCATGCATATAAGATATCAAATAATATTCATGGATAGAAACTGATCATGAACTCAAAATTCATCGGATCCCAAGAAACACACCGCAAAAGTTTACATCAAATAGATCTCCAAGAGACCATTGTATTGAGAATCAAAAGAGAGAGAGAGGAAGCCATCTAGCTATTGCCTACGGACCCGTAGGTCTATGGTGGACTACTCACGCATCATCGGAGAGGCACCAATGAGGATGATGAACCCCTCCGTGATGATGTTAGATTGGATCTCAAGGTTCTGGAACTTGCGGCGGCTGGATGTGTTTTTCGTCGACTCTTTTAGGGTTTTTGGAATATTTGAGAATTTATAGGCGTCAGAGGCGGTGGAGAGGGGCCCCGAGGAGGGCACAACCCAGCAGGGCGCGCCTGGGGCCTCTGGCGCGCCTTGGTGGGTTGGGGTCTCCACGGCCCACCTCTCTGGCACTTCTTTGGCCCACTGGGTGTCTTTTGGTCCAAAAAAATCTCCAAAATGTTTTGTCGCGATTGGACTCCGTTTGGTACTGATATTCTGCGAAGTAAAAAACAAGCAAAAACAGCAACTGGCACTTTGTAAAACATCCAAGAATGATAATATAACAGCATGGAACAAGAAAAAAATTATAGATACGTTGGAGACGTATCAATGTTTCCTATATATTTATGAATAAAGATACTCCTTGGGCATTATCAATGGTGTTTATTGACAAGTACGTGACTTGTTTGTGAGACTATGCATTGTATGATGACTATCCTAAATGGTCCCTAGTCGAAAGGGTAATCTGGACGCGCAACCAGTTAGACTAGCATATGACACGGTGGTTGATCCGGCCTCACTGACCATGTAGCATTGGATGCTAGCCAGATAATATGGACTCAGAAAGATCTGGTCGGATTCGACGTAGTCGGATCCGAGTTGAGATAAGGTCTGAGTTGGATAGACCCGACTATGGGATGTAGCAAAAGGTCATCTGTGAGTCTCTAGTACAACATACGTTCTATGTCCTAAGACCTGAGCTGATGCATGTACTCAGGATGGCGATAGACCTGCTTTGGGCCGACCAAACGCTACTCCGTAACTCGGTGGTTATAAAGTAGGTTTCGGGCTTGTCTGGACCCATGCTGTGAGACATGGTTGAGCAAGATGGGGTTTGGCCCTATGAATAGGAGAGAGATACTTTGGTCCCCTCGGGTGATCCGACCTGGATAAGCATAGCCATGCGATGAGGATTATGAGATAATCCAAAGTGTTGGTCAGATTCACCAAAACGAGAAAGAGGTCGTGCTGCAACAAGGATGACCATGTCACCTTGAGCATGACAACATATATATCGTGTGGCAAAGGGAATAGAAGTGGGAAGTACAGGTTCGCCTAACTAGCTTCATCAGACACTTGGAGTCGGCACGCTTTGCTAGAGGTCGCTACCGAATAGCCGAGTTGGATGTGATCACAATTGCGACCAAGTGAACGAGAACCTAAGGGGTCACGCGCTTAAGGGAAGGAACTTATGGGCTTTAGGATCCGTGCGAGGCCCAAGTGTTGAGCCCTCGACGGATGCCTATATATAGTGGAGGTGCGGCACACTCATTTGGTTGATCGCTTTGGCGCCGTCATTAGGGATTTGCATGTGTTGCAAGTAGCCACCTCCACTCGCCGCCGACTATGTGATCGTACCTAGTAGTCCACCGCACGGTGTTCCTCCTGCACACACGGATACCGTTAGAGGTGGTGCACTTGCGGCGCTCCGGCAAACCTATACGTGGGATCCGACCACCGGCTGTTCGAGGGAGATCGGACGAGGAGGAGATGGCTCTAGACGCGCTGCTCCAACTCTACTTCTGCTATGCGGCACTACGCGTCTAGTGGTAGCGATCTGTGATCCATCTCCGTAGCATGATCATGGTTCTTCTACGCTTAGGAAAATTTTATATTGCAGTAGATGCACCTACCGTAGAACCCAACATTAACTAAAACGGAGTAATTCTTGGAGAACAATGACATGATGTAGACAAAGTAAACTCAATTTATATGAATGAACACCATCATTTTATCCTTAGTGGCAGCAATACAAATATGTGTCTTGTCCCTTTTTGTCACCGGGATATAGAGCACCGCAAGATTGAACCCACTACAACGCACCCCTCTCACTGAAGATAGAGCAATCTAGTTGGCCAAATCATATCAATGGATCGGAGAGATTTACGAAGCTATAATAATCATGTAAATAAGAATCATATAATTCAGAGAAGACTCAAATCTTTTTCATGAATAATCTGAACGTAAACCCACAATTCATTGGATCCCAACAAACGCATCGCACAAAGTGAGTACATCGAATAGATCATCATAAAGATGTGATGAACTTTGTATTGAAGAACATAGAGAGAGAACCATCTAGATACTAGCTATGGACCTATAGGTCTGTGGTAGACTACTCACACATCATCATGGGAGCAGCATGGTTGATGAATAGGCCCTCCGTGATCGATCCCCTCTCCGGCAGGGCACCAGAATAGGGCTCCAGATGGGCACATGACGGAACAGAGACTTGCGGCAGAGGAAAAGTGTTTTGTGAGCTCCCTTAGGGTTTTCAGAATATATGTGAATTTATAGGCTAGAGAGGGACGTCGGGAGACGCACGTGGGACCCATGAGCTAACAGGGTGCGCTGACCCCCCTGGGCACGTCCTGTTAGCTTGTGGGGCTCCCTCGTGTGGCATCCGGTCTTCTCCCGAAGCTTCCAGATATTCTTTTGGTCCAGAAAAAATCATCAAAAAGTTTCGTGGCAATTGGACTTCGTTCGGTACTGTAAACCTGAAAAGCCAAAAACATGCAGAAAGCAATAACTCGCCCTGGCACTAGGTTAATAGGTTAGTGCTAAAAATAATATGAATTGGCAAATAAATGCCCAAAAAGCATCTTAGAATGCTAATATTATAGCATGGACCAATAAAAAATTATAAATACGTTGGCGACGTATCAGGGCTCGAGGGCTACTCACTTACCACGCTGTCTAGAAGGCCATGAGAACATGTCCACCGACAGATACATGGATTTACAAATTAAACACAAAGCAAAAATTATTTTTGGACAAGGGTAAAAGAATACCTCGAATCTCGTAATGTGGCCCTTGAAGACGAGGTGCAATCTGGCGCCCGCAGACCGAATGCCTTGCAGCGCCGCGCCTATCAAGGCATGGTGCTCTTCTTTGAGGGAGGATCCCTTCAAGGTCTCCTCCATCTCCTCGGTCTACCCCGCGCTAGCCCGCCCTTGGGAGGAGGTGGGAGTGGAAAGACCTCGGACCCAAGCACCTGGGTGCTAGGTGGAGTGGTCTCCGGCCTCGGCACTGGAGCCGGGGCGGACTTCGGCTGGGCCGACGTTTGGCCCAGCGTTTCCTTGGCAACCTCGAGGATCTTATCCCCTTGGCCCTGCGGGACCGAGGCATCAACCTCGGTCATGAAGATTGACCCTCTGGCCACCATAGTGTCAACCTAGAGAGCCAGAGAAAAAGTCGCCTCCCCCAGCCCATCATGAGCTGGCAGAGAACTGGAGGGGTCCGGGGTCCCGCTGGCGGATGGCAGCCCGCTTGAAGAATCGCTTGGTTGCACCTTCGACGGACTACGGAAAGATGCTCCTATGAGCTCACTCCTACCAAAACATAGATCTGATGAAACACATGGAAAATAGTAACGTACCCTCAGGGCATCGGTTTTTTCCTGCCCAAAACAAGGGGATCATCTTCGGACTCATTGGAGAGAATGATCTTCCCCGACGGCTTGCTGGCGGCCCCGGTCGAGGTTCTCTTCAACCTCTTTTGGCCCTTGGGTCGCGCTCCTGCTTCGGCGTCCTCTTCCCTTTAAGGGAAGGGTCATCCTCCTCATCCTCCTCCGCATCTTCCTGGATGTCAGAGGTGTGGGTCTCCTTGGACCGGGTAACTGAAGTCTCCCGCTTCCAAAGACCCACCCTGCCCCTCTAGGCTTCGGACCCTTGGGGACGACCACGTGCGGCTCCTCGACCAGGAGCGCCGTGAGCAGAGGAGTTCTTGCCTCCTCTAGCAAATGGGCTGGGCACTTCATGGCCTGCATCTTGGCTGACCATTTCTGTACATATTGAACTAAACGATTTGTTAAAATCCGCCTCACTATGCGAAGGAACAAGAGTACAAACGCATGTGTTAGAGCACTTACTGAGGGGCTCCATGGGTGGCCTCGAAACTGAGGTCTCGCCCCTCCTCGGGGATCTTGTCCTTGGGCAGCTCGAGCTGCCGCGTCCACATGCCGGACGGGCTGGTGTGGAAGAAGCAGAGGATGGGCTCCGCTTCCTCGGTTTTCTACTCCCACATCGGTTTGGCCCGAAGTTGGAGCGGGAGGACCCGACGGTTTAGCTTGACTTTGATTACCTCGGGGAGCTGGCGGTCCTTCTCGATGGACCACCACTTGATCTTCTTGACCAATGCCTCCACCTCATTGGCTTCCCCCCAGGCGACGCATTTCTTCGTCTAGGACTTGAGCTTCCTTGGGGGCCCGACCGAAAAGGCTGGGACTTCGGTTTGGCCGGGGGCGAACGGCTCAGTGATGTAAAACCACTCTCTCTGCCATTCCTTCACCATCTTCATCAAGGTGCCTTGGAACCAAGCAGCATTTTGGTTTGTGCTGACCATGGACCCTCCACACTCCGCCAGCTCAAAGCCACTGGACTTTGGCTTGACCCCGAAAGTCTTCAGCCAAAGGACGAAGTGTGGCTCGCAACGTAGGAAGGCCTCGCAGACCATGATGAAGGAGGCGAGGTGCAGAATGGAGTTACGGGGCCACATGGTGGAAGTCAAGCCCGTAGTAGAACATCATCCCACACACAAATAGGTGCATAGGGAACTCAATGCCTCGAATGAGGTGGGGAATGAAGACTACCCGCTCCTCTGCATTGGGAGCGTGCACTTGTTGGTCGGCGCCGGGAGCACGGGCGCCGATGGTGGCGGAGAGGTACCCCGCGGCATGCAGCTCCAGGATGGTGCCTTCCGTCACACAGGAACCACCCAAGTGCCCCTTGAGGGTATCGGCCATGGCTGGATGGGGGAGTTTGGGTCTGCTGGAAGAGAAGGGAGCGAGATTGAATGTGGGCGCTGAAGCTAGACGAAGCAACAGGCGAAGGGAATGAGAGTGTGGTGGCTTGCACTGTCTTCTTTTTACTCTTATAGGTTGTTGAAAAGCCAGGAGTCCCTCTAATCGCGCTGATAAAAACGCCACTCCCGCAAAACGTGTCGTTTGCATATGGGGGGAAACAAAATCTTGATGATATCCCTAAGAAAACGGGCACGATCTTCACCTTAATGGGACGTGCCAGTAAAAAGGCTGCCTCGAGCCGCGATTCAGGGTAGGCAGTAACTGCTCGACCCGTCGTGGGGTGTGCCATTTCAATAAAGTTGTCAGGCTAGGTGGCACTATTCACACCTGCGTGGTCGGCCTTCAAGGCTAAGTTATCCCGCCTCTTCGGGTAAGGTATGATCTCGGCTAGGTCTTGTTTATAAGACACTCCTTCTTTTCAGAGCAGATCAGGAGTTTGGAAATCGTGAAGGAGAACTCGTCTGTCAAGCCAAGGACTTCGGATCCGAGGTTATCTTCATCAAGGGAATCGTCCTCGGCATAGAAGACCAGTTCGGGGGCTATTGATGATGTCCTGGACTAGGGGCTACTAGCCTAGTCGGCCCATACTCCTCGGATTAGACCGATGGGCCCTCATTCTTCCCAAGATGGACTCCGGAGGTTGTACAAGACTACATTTGCTGAAGGCTTGGCGTATACTCCAAGACTTGTCCTGCCGCCTCTACGCCGAGATACCGACCTTTGTAACCCTAGATACTCTACCTAGCGTGTATATAAGCCATAGGGTTTAGCCCGAAGAGGGGACTGATACGTCAACAATGTATCTATAATTTTTTATTGTTCCATGCTGATATATTATCATTCTTAGATACTTTTTGGGTCATTATTTACCAATTTATAATATTTTTGAGCACTAACCTATTATCCCAGTGCCAAGTGCCAGTTGCTGTTTTCTGTGTGTTTTTTTACTTTGCAGATTTACTTTACCAAACGAAGTCCAATTGCCACAAAAAAATTTGACGATTTTTTCTAGACCAAAACAAGACCAACAAGCCTCGGAGGATAATCAAGAGCCTCAGGGAGGCTCCACAAGCCAAGAGGGCGCGACCCCAGGGGGCGCGCCCTGATAGGTTGTGGTCCCCCTATGGCTCTCCCGACCTCGTTCTCCGGCCTATATATTCTTATTAATCCTGGAAACCCTCAGGAGAGCCTCGAAAACCTTTTTCCGCCGCCGCAAGTCTCTGTTCCGCTGCGATCCCATCTGGAGCTCCGTTCCGGCACCCTGCTGGAGGGGGGATTGATCACGGAGGGCCTCTTCATCAACCTTGCTTCCCTCATGATGATGTGTGAGTAGTTCACCATAGACCTATGGGTCCATAACTAGTACCTAGATGACTATCTCTCTCTCATATGATCTTCAATACAATGATCATCGCATCTTCGCTTTGATCCATCCGATGTAATCCTATTGTGCGGTGTGTTTGTTGGGATCCGATGAATTGTGGGTTTATGTTCAGATTATTCATGAAAAGTATTTGAGATACCTCTGATATATATTGTCTCTTAATTGCATGATAATTATAGCTTCGTAATGCTCTCCGATTTATTGATGTGCTTTGGCCAAGTAGATTGATATTTCTGCGGTGGGAGTAGTGCGTTGTAGTAGGTTCAACCTGACGAGTTTCTATATCCCAGTGACAGAAAGGGAGAAGATGCGTCTTTGTGTTGTTGCTACTAAGGATAAAACGATGGGGTTTATTCATATTAATTGAGTTTACTTTGTCTACATCATGTCAGTGTTCTCCAAGTGTAGGGTGACGATGCACACGATCACCTACGGGACCAAGGGCCCCTTTGTGGTTCGGCAGGGGTGAGGTCAATTTACACAAAGAGCAGAGGTCATGAGACAGCACAACGATGGGACACTGGTGTTTTACCCGGGTTCGGGCTGCTGAGAAGCGTAAAACCCTACTCCTGCTTTGGTGGATTGATCAGAGGAACATGAAGCACACGCATCGCTCAAACCCGGCAAGGTTGCCTTTGGGGGAGCTACTACGCGAGTACAAGTGTCCAAAGGTCCGAATCTTGAGCTAGGTTGCCTTGGGCCTCCTTTTATAGGACAAGGGGCAACCACAGTGGCAAAAGAGACATTACCTTAGTGATTAGATAGCTAACAGTGCTATCATACCTAACTCTAGCACTTAGGACAAAATGCCATAAATGCTAGCCTAGGTGGTGTGCGAGGGTGCATCCTCGGTAAGCTCTTACCACCGCTTAGCTGGTTGTTGCTTAGTGTCTTGACATGCCTCTGGATGGGTGTCAAAGGGATGTAATCTGTCTTCCGGTGCGTCGCCACGTGCTTAGCGAGAGCCACTTAACCACCCGAGGGCTCGACACTGCATTGACAACTGACTGGCGTTGCGATGCAGTGGAGCGGTGGCCGATCGGCTCGTGCCTGCCGGGGGGATGGCTTGCCGGGTCTTCATGAAGATGCATGCACTTCGGTCCCTGGCAGGCACCGGGGACGTGACTGGTGCGGTTGGGCCCGTTCTGGGCTGTTGCGTCGATCTTGCCGGCGTAGCTAGCCAGCGTAGGCTGCTCCTGCCGGGGTTTTGGATGTTGGCTTCATCTTCCTGATGTGCTCCTTGATCTCATGAAGAGCGGCTTCCCTGGCTTGGGATGGTCTTGACGGGGAGTAGCTTTTCCAGGCAGGCTTAAGCCATCAGGTCAGAGGCTTACCGTCTGTGCACAAGTCAGGGGAAACAAACACCCCTGTTTGTGTACCCCGACGCCAAGAATTACTCTGTTTTACTTAATACTCTAGATGCATGCTGGATAGCGGTCGATGGGTGGAGTAATAGTAATAGGTGCAGGCAGGAGTCGGCCTATTTGCTTATGGACGTGATGCCTATTTAGACATGCTCATTGCCGTGAATATCACATAACTATTCGCTTTTCTATCAATTGTCCAACAGTAATTTGTTACCCTCCGTACGTTGCCTACATGAGAGATGCCGCTAGGGAACACGATGGCCCCCGGGTCTATTCACTTATATATTCGCAAACGCAATTGCTACCTTGATGACTTTATTTACCTTTTATTTTATTTTGCAATTTTTATTTATCAACAATTATCTATACAACTCATTTGCTTGCAAATAACGAGATCAAGGGGATTGACAACCCTCTTGCCCGCGTTGGGTGCAAGTCGTTTGTTCTTTTGTGTGTAGTTGTTGAAGACGGATGAGAAGTGATATTCCTATTGGTTCGGTAAACCTTGGTTTCATTACTAAGGGAAATACTTACCCACCTTGTGCTGCAACTACCCGTTCCTCTTCACGGAAAAGCCAATGCAGATCACAAGTATCAGGAAGGATTTCTGGCGCCGTTGCGGGGGAATATCATCATCAACTATCAAGTAGCTTCTCACAAATTTTCATTCACTTGCTTATCTTTTTATTTGCTGTTATATTTAGTGTGTCTCATAAAAATCAAAAATACAAAAATATTTATCTTTGCTTGTTACTAGTTTACTTCGTCGGTTGCTAGTTTACTTGTCTTGCTTGCTACTTTGCTCGTGTGGTCACAATGTCTCAAGATACTACTAAGTTGGGTGACTTATCAAATACTAATAATGATGATTTTATTATTACTCCTATACCACCCGCCACTAGTGCGGATGCTTTTGATATAAATGCTGCATTGCTGAATCTTGTCATGAAAGATCAATTTTCGGGAAGTCCTAATGAGGATCTGGCTTCACATCTTAATACCTTTGTTGAATTATGTGATATGCAAAAGAAATAGGATATGGATAATGATATTTTAAAATTAAAATTATTTACTTTTTCACTTAGATATAAAACAAAGGCTAGGTTATCATCTTTACCTCGCAATAGTATTGGAACATGGGATAAGTGTAAAGATGCTTTTATTGGCAAATATTTTCCTCCTGCTAAGATCACCTCCCTTAGAAATCAAATAATGAATTTTAAATAGCAAGATGAAGAGCATGTTACACAAGCTTGGGAGAATGAAATTGATGATAAGAAATTGCCCTACTCATGGCTTGAATTTGTGGATGATTATACAAAATTTCTATACGGGACTAAACTTTGTGTCTAGAAATCTTCTAGATTCTGCTGCAGGTGGTACCTTTATGCATGTGACCTTAGGAGAGGCCACCAAACTTCTGGACAACATCATGGCAAATTATTCTCAATGGCATACCGAGAGAACTCCAACTGGTAAGAAGTTAAATTTTGTTGAAGAAATCACTACTTTGAGTGAAAAAGTGGATGCTCTTATGAACATGGCTGCTAATAAAAAAGCCAATGTCGATCCAAATGATATTCCCTTGTCTACTTTTATTGAGAAAAATAATGATTCTATTGATGTGAACTTTGTCTTGCGAAATAATTTCAACAATAATGCTTATAGAGGCAATTTCATTGCTAGGCCTTATCCCGGTAATCCTCCTAACAACTATGGAAACTCATATGGTAATTCTTATGGAAATCCTTCTACCAATTCTAATAGGATGCCCTCTCATCTTGAGAATACAATTAAATAATTTATTAATTATCAAAAGGTTTTCAACACTACGGTAGAAGAAAAATTCCATATGATTGATACTTTGGCTAAAAATGTGGATTGAATTGCTATTGATGTGGAAACTCTTAAAAGTAAAACTTTGCCACCAAAGAATAATTTTAATGAGACTATCAAATCTATCCAATTGTCTATTAATGAAAGTAAGGAGAGGACCGCTAAGTTGAGAGCTAAGCGGGAATTCCTAGAAAAAGCTCTTCCACCCGGTTTTTACCGGAATCATGATGAGGATATTAAAATGCTTGGCATTACTCCTACTGATTATTTGTTTACCTCTATGGATATAAATGATAAAAATACTAGATTTGAACCAACTATAGCTAAGGAGGATCCTGTTTGCTTGGTGAGCGAGGATTCCAATGCTAAAACTGAAAAACCCGACTTTGGAGAGGTCAAAACTTTATCTAGTGATGTGTCACCTATATTGAACTACAAGGATTTTAATTATAAGAGCTTCTCCTTAGTAGAATGTATTTCCTTGTTGCAAACCATTATTAGCTCACCTAATCCTTATGAACAAAACAAGGCTTTTACCGAACATAGAGAGAGGCGATGATAAAAGCTTATGATGAGAAACTTGAGCTAGAAGTTTCTATACCTAGAAAATTGCATGATGAGTGGGAACCTACTATCAAAATAAAGATAATAAATATGAGTGCAATGCTTTGTGTGACTTTGGTGCTAGTGTTTCAACTATACCTAAAACTCTTTGTGACGTGCTTGGTCTCACTAATATTGAAGATTGTTCCCTTAACTTGCATCTTGTGGATTCTACCATTAAGAAACCTTTGGGTAGAATAAATGATGTGCTTATTATTGAAAATACAAATTATGTTCCTGTAGATTTTATTGTGCTTGATATTGATTGCAATCCTTCTTGTCCCATAATACTTGGGAGACCTATCCTACGAACTATAGGTGCAATCATTGATATGAAAAAGGGAAATATAAGGTTTCAATTTCCTTTGAAGAAAGGGATGGAACATTTCCCTAGGAAGATAATTAAACCACCTTATGAGCATTAAACATGACAACACATGATACCGTGCATTATGCCTAGCTAGGGGCACAAAACAATAGCGCTTGTTGGGAGGCAACCCAATATTTATCTTTAAATTTTTTATTCTACTTTCTATTTGTGTGAGATAACATGATTATTTCCTTTATAATGATTGTTTTTTTTGTGTTTAGGTTAGTGTTTCTGCCAACTAAAGCCTTTGTGATGACTTGCATGATAAGTAGAATTGATACGGTGCAAAAACAGAAAGTTTTGTGTCTAGTGCAGAGTTTCTCTGATTTTACTGGAACGTCTTTTTGATATGAATTTTTTACACAGTATTCGTATACAAATTCCCCGGATTTTGCTAATTTTTCAGAATTTTTGGAGTTACATAAATATAGTTTCTCTATAGATCATTACAGACTGTTCTGTTTTAGATGGATTCTGTTTTTTGCTTGGATAGTTTACTTTTTTGATGATGCCATGGGTTGCATCGGGGGGTATAAGCCATGGAGAAATTGCAATACAGTACCTTATGCAATAATAAAATATGAATCAATTTATAATTGTACCTAAAGTATTTGATATGTTTATTATACAAACGGATCTCACGAAGGTTTTGTTGAGTTTTGTGTGATGAAGTTTTCAAGTTTTGGGTGTTATCACGATGGATGAAGGAATAAGGAGCGGCAAGAGCCTAAGATTGGGGATGCCCAAGGAACCCCAAGTCAAATTCTAGGAAGACTCAAGCGTGTAAGCTTGGGGATGCTCAAGGCACACCAAGTCAAATTCTAGGAAGACTCAAGCGTGTAAGCTTGGGGATGCCCCAGAAGGCATCCCCTCTTTTGTCTCAATCCATCGGTATGTCACTTGGAGCTATATATTTATCCATCACATGATATGAGTTTTGCTTGGAGCATCGTTTGCTTTTTTTTCTTTTTTGCTTTAGTTTGACACAATCATTGTTTGCTGGACAAACCAATTTGAGAGAGACACACCTTCACTATGATTTGTTAGAATACTCTATGTGCTTCACATATATCTTTTGAGCTTAGCAGTTTCTCTAGTGATTCACTTGTATCTTTTTTAGCACGGTGGCATATAGATTTTATAGAAATAATTGTACTCTCCTTATTCACTTATATTTTTTTGAGAGTTAATAAATAGTGACGGTGATTTGCATGGGTTATAAGACTAGTCCAAAAATAATAGGTATTCAAGGAGTGCATAATCAAAACCTTCATGTAGCACATAAAAGAGAAACCGTGGGTTAATAATATTGATGTGGTAATGTGAAAGGGTGTGAGTGCATGGTTGTCGGTTCGTAGGAGTATCGATATTAAAAAAAATCCCGTTTGCCTAAATATTTGTTATGGCATGGTGGGGATGTGTGAGCATTCTTATTCCTCGTCGAAATCCTAGTGTTGTTCTGAGTCGGAGACGCGTGATGGTTAACTCCACCCAACCTCCTCCCTAGGGGCATGTGAGTAGTACTTTGCTTTGAGAAAGCTCATAAAAATTTCCAATAAGTATGTGAGTTCTTTATGACTAATGTGAATCCATGGACATACGCACTCTCACCTCCTCATATTTGGCTAGTCTCTCTGGTACCGTACATTGCCCATTCCCACCTTGAGGATCGGTGCGAACTTTGTCGGTGCATCCAAATCCCGTGACATGATACGCTCTATTGCACATAAGCCTCCTTATATCTTCCACAAAACAGCCACCATACCTAACTATTATGGCATTTCCATAGCCATTCCGAGATATATTGCCATGCAACTTCCACCGTCACATCATATGACTAGTTCACTCATCGTCATATTGCTTTGCATGATCGTAAGATAGCTAGCATGATATTTTCATGGCTTTTCCTTTTTTTATATCTTTTGTTATGCTAGATCATTGCACATCCTGGTACACTGCCAGAGGCATTCATATTGAGTCATATTGTTTCATAGTTCTTCATATCGAATTGTAAGTAAATAAAAGTGTGATGATTTTCATTATTAGGGCACTCTCCCAGTGAGGAAAAAATGAGAAAAAGAAAAAAAAGAAGAGAAAGAGAGAAAGAAAATGGGAAAAAATAAAAAATGAGAGAAAAGAGAGAAGGGACAGTGCTACTACCTCTTTTTCCACATTTGTGCTTCAAAGTAGCACTACGTTCTTCATATAGAGAGTCTCATGTTTTGTCACTTCCATATGCTAGCGGGAATTTTTCATTATAGAACTTGGCTTGTATATTCCGATGACGGGCTTCCTCAAATGCCCCAGGTCTTCATGAGCAAGCTAGTTGGATGCACACCCACTTAGCTTCAGTTGAGCTTTCATACACTAATAGCTCTAGTGCATCCGTTGCATGGAAATCCCTACTCCTCGCATTGATATCTATTGATGGGCATCTCCATAGCCCGTTGATACGCCCAGTTGATGCAAGACTTTCTTCTCCACTTTTACCCCTTTGATATCTACCACCATATTCAATTCCACTTATATACTATGTCCATGGTTCACGCTCATGTATTGCATGAAGAATAAAAGGCTGAAGCATGTTAAAAAGTACGATCCAATTGCCTGACCTGGACACCATGGTGCTTGGCATTTGTGTTAATGTGGTTAAGATGGAGCCATGCCTTACTAAAGATTGGGGGTAAACATTCTTTGAGGATCGTATATTTCGAAAGATAGATGATTGTGTTACTTATGCTTATAAATGTTACCATGTTGATGTTTGTTAATTCATCATTTCTCAATGAGCATACATGCAAGAGATTACATGTTGGGTAGCATGTCACATAAAAAATTCTGTTTTTATCATTTACCTACTCGAGGACGAGGAAGAATTAAGCGCGAGGATGCTGATACGTCTCCAACGTATCTATAATTTTTTATTGTTCCATGATATAATATTATCATTCTAGGATGCTTTTAAGGCATTTATTTACTGTTTTATACTATTTTTGAGCACTAAGTTATTAACCCAGTGCCAAGTGCCAGTTGTTGTTTTCTGCATGTTTTTGGCTTTTCAGGTTTACAGTACCAAACGAAGTCCAATTTCCACGAAACTTTTTGATGATTTTTTCTGGACCAAAAGAAGACCTGGAAGCTTCGGGAGAAGACCGGAGGCCGCATGAGGGCCCCATAAGCTAACATGGCACGCTTAGGGGGTGGTCGCGCCCTAATAGATTTTGGCCGCCCCCTCGTCTCCTAGCCCTGTACTCTAGCCTATAAATTCACATACATTCTAAAAACCCTAGGGGAGCTCCCGAAACACTTTTTCCGTTGTCGCAAGTCTCTGTTCCACCGCGATCTCATCTGGAGCCCTTTTCCGGTGCCCCGCCGGAGGGGGATCGATCACGGAGTGCTCCCATGGTGATGTGTGAGTAGTTCATCATACACCTACGGGTCCGTAGTTAGTACCTAGATGGCTATCTCTCTCTCTCTCCCTCTCTCTCCCTATCTCTATGTTCTTCATTGCCATGATCACCGCGATTCCCGCGGTGATCTATCTTATGTAATCCATCTTTGAAGTGTGTTTGTTGGGATCTGATGAATTGTGGGTTTATGTTCAGATTATTCATGAAAATATATTGAATACTTGCTGGCATTTTATTTGCATGATTATTATAGCTTCATAATTATCTCTAATCTATCTGTTTACTCTAGCCAACTAGATTGGTTTATCTTCGGTGAGAGAGGTGCATTGTAGTGGGTTCAATCTAGCGGTGCTCTATATCCCAGTGACATAGTAGGGGACAAGACACGTCTTTGTATTGCTTCCACTAAGGATAAAATGACGGGGTTTATTCATATTAATTGAGTTTACTTTGTCTACATCATGTCATCATTCCCAAGCATTACTCTGTTTCACTTAATACTTTAGATGCATGCTGGATAGTGATTGATGGGTGGAGTAATAGTAGTAGTTGCAGGCAGGAATCAGTCTACTTGTTTATGGACATGATGCCTATATACATATGATCATTGCATTGAGTAAATATTGCATAACTATGCGCTTTTTTATCAATTGCCCAACAATAATTTGTTTACCCACCGTATGCTTTCTTCGAGAGAGAAACCTCTAGTGAACACTATGGCCCCCGGGTCTATTCACAAATATATTTACAAATGCTCTTATTTCCATGCTGCCATTTAGTTGTTTTCTTTTTATTTTGCAATTTATAATTATCATCTATCATCTAACTACTTATCGCTGGCAATTAACGAGTTCAAGGGACTGACAACCCTCTTGCCCATGTTGGGTGCAAGTGTTTGCTCTTTTGTGTGTAGGCGCTGAAGACGGGAAGTTGTGTGATCCTCCTATTATTCGATAACCATGGTTCTCACTGAGGCAAATACTTATCTATATTGTGTTGCATCATTCACTCCTCTTCGGGGAAAACCCAACGCAGATCACAAGTATCAGGCCTTAAAGCCGAGGTCTTGCCCCTCCTCGGGGATCTTGTCCTTAGGCAGCTCGAGTAGCCGCATCCACATGCCAGCCCGGTTGGTGTGGAAAAAGCGTAGGACAGGCCCCGCTTCCTCGAGTTTACCTTCCCACATCGGTTTGGCCCAAAGTTGGAACGGGAGGACCCAATGATTGAGCACTTGAGCATGACGTTGATTACTGATACGTCTCCAACGTATCGATAATATATGAAGTATTCATGCCATGTTTGCCTATGTTTACAATACTTTTATATGGTTTTGATGCACTTTATATGATTTAGTTAGAACTAACATGGACTAACATTGTTTTCATCAGAATTACCGTGGTGTTGTTTTTGTGCAGAAAATAAAAGTTCTCGAAATCACCCGAAACTTTATTATGATTTTTTCTGGAGGAAATAAGAACTACGAGAGCGAAGAACCACCGGAGGGGAGCCATCTATGGGCCACAAGAAAACAGGGCGCCCCCACCCCACTGTGAGTGCCCTGATGGCTTGTGGGGCCCACTTGGCTCCCGTTGACGTGATTCCAATGCTGAAAATCCTATATGTACATAAACCTCCGAAAGTTAACCTAGAACTTCTGCTCCGCCACCGCAACTCTCAGTATCGAAGAAAAACCCATCTGGAGCCTTTCCCGTACCCTACCGGAGAGGGGAAATCATCACCGGTGGTCATCTTAATGATCCCGGCGGAGGCCATGACGAGGAGGGAGTGGTTCACCCTCGAGGCTCAAGGTATGTACGAGTAGCTATGTGTTTAACATATCTCTCTCTCTCTCTCTCGTGTTCTTGAGATGGCACGATCTTGATATATCACGAGCTTTGTTAATATAGTTAGATCATATGGTGTTCTACCCTTGCTATATTGTTGTGATGAATTGAATCTTTCCCTTTGAGATTTTGTTATATCGGACTGAATATTGGATTTGAGATCACTTGATGTATGTCTTGCATGTGGATACCCTTGGTGACAATGGGGGTATTCTATTGATTCACTTGATATATGTTATGGCATCAACTTGTGGATTCCGGTGACCTTGGGGATCCATGCATAGGGTTGATTGCATGTTCTTGTCCTACCTTCTCCGATAGAAATCTTGGGGTACTCTTTGAAGTTCTTTGTGTTGGATTGAATATGATGAATCTGAAATTGTTTGATGTGTGTCGAATAACTAACCCACGAATACTTGCGGTGACATTGGAGTATCGAGGTGACATTAGGGTTGATTAATATGTATCATTGGTGTTATTTTAATACGAACTCTAGACCTGCTTGTGACACCTATAGGAATAGCTCAATAGATTGATCGAAAAGGGTAACTTTGAGGTGGCTCTACTACCTACAACAATTTCATCTCGTGTTCTACGCTAGATATGAACTTTGGAGTGGTTCTTTATTGCACGTTGAGGGATGATCATATGATTCTATTATGTTAGCATTGTTGAGAGATTGCACTAGTGAATGTATGAACCCCAGGCCTTATTTCCAAGCATTTATATAATGTTTTGCTCGCCGTTTTCCACTTGTTACCTTGCTGTTTTTATATTCTCAGATTACAAAAACCTATATCTACCATCAATATTGCACTTGTATCACCATCTCTTCGCCGAACTAGTGCACCTATACAAATTACCATTGTATTGGGTGTGTTGGGGACACAAGAAATTTCTTGTATTTGATTGCAGGGTTGTTTGAGAGAGACCATCTTTATCGTACACCTCCCTCGGATTGATAATCCTTAGGTCATCCACTTGAGGGAAAATTGCTACTGTCCTACAAATCTCTGCGTTTGGAGGCCCAACAAAGTCTACAAGAATAAAGTTGCATAGTAGACATCAAGCTTTTTTCTGGCGCCGTTGCCGGGGAGGTGAGTGCTTGAAGGTATATCTTTAGATCTTGCAATTAAATCTTTTATTTTCTTGTTTATCACTAGTTTGGTTTATAAAAAGAAAACTACATAAAAAATGGAATTGAAGTTGCATCAAGTTCTTTACCTTTATGATGTTTTTCTTGAAAAGGATGGATCGGAAAATTGTGCCAAAGTGTTAGAAGAGGAGTTCAATAAAATGTTTGGCATTACATCCTTGAATGTCGAGCACGATAGCGATATTGTTAGTATGAATTCTTTGAATATCCATGATGCTAATGATGATTGCACTAGTCATGATAAGAAGATTTCCTATAAGCATGTCAATTTTTGTGGAGTGAATATAATTTTTGAAGACATGCCATATAGGGATGATAGATTTTGTAAGAAGCATAAACATGATCAAACTAATTGGTGGCTTAAAGTGATAGATGAATTTGCCACAAGACTATGTTCTCTTCATCCCATTACTTGTGAACTTTTCAATAGGGTTGGTCATCTTAATTTCCAATGCATGCTTTTTCATGATCGAACCGTTTCAAAATATTGTGATAATTTGATCTCCCGTGAACTCTATAATCAACTTTGTTTATTTTTGGGGTGTGAAGAATTGTCACATAAAAATGATAGGTTTGATATATTCCTTATCACTAATACTAATGAAGCTAATATACAAGAAATCTATATGTTTTGCATCGTAAATTGCAATGAGAATGCTTATATTGCAAACTATGGAAAGAATGAAAAACCAATAGAATATAAAAGGAATACTAATAAAACGGTAACGGTCTCCCAATACCCTCCTATTGTTTCTTGTGATGAATCGTGTTGCAAGGAAGAGCTCTCCATCGAACCAATCTGTTCAATAAGCAGCTCTAAAAAAATCACTTAAACGCACACATAAGGTGGTGAAGAAGAAAAGAAGAAGGAAAAGTAGAGGTAAAAAGGTATCTTTCCAAATAATGTTTCTCCTATAATCGTTGAGAATGAATATGGAAGTAGTGTGGAGGATGATACACTTGATGATTATTTTGTTATGCCTACTACTTGTTGTGATGAGAATGATTGGGAAGATAATGATACTCCTGATAATATTGAAAATCTTTTTGGCACCAATTTGGAAAATTATGATGATAATAATTTTTACACTATTGGTGCGACTCATGCTATTGATGATTATGCTAATGATATGCAAACCCACAAACTTGGGGATGCTATGCTTGATGAGAATGACACATTTGAGAATATATTTGCTGCAATTGATGTGTGTTCTAAGCTTGGGGATGCTATGCACAATGGAGATGATCTTTTTAGTCACCTACTTCGAATGATCAAATTTGTTATGATCATTGCATGCCTCCTATTTATGATGAGAACCAAGTTACTACTTATGATGATTATTGTGATGATACTTATGTTATAAAAAGTAGTGATGACTATTATTATAAAACTTGTCACAATTATGAATACCCTTTTCTGAATATTATTCTTTTAATGTGGAAACAATTTATAGGATTCAAGTCTCCTATGATACTCCCACTATTATGTATGAGAAGTTTGCTTGTGGGGAGAGTAATAAATTTTCTATGCTTGTGAATCATGAAAAGAATGCTTTATGTGATATTTATATTGTGGAATTTCTTCATGGTTCTACTGAAAATTATTATGCGGGAGGAACATATGCTTGTAGGAATTGCATCACTATCAAATTTCCTCCCTATGTGTTGAAAATCTTGAAGTTGTGATTGTTTTGCCTTCCTATCCAAGTTGATTCTTGCTACAATAAAATGTTTGCTTGCAAAATCCCTAGGCATAGGAATATGGTTAGACTTAAATGTGCTTGGCATATGCTTCATGATGCTCCCATTGTGTTTCAATTCTTTACTTTTATGTGAGCATCATAGAAATCATCATGCCTTGCTAAAAAGGCTTTAAAGAAAAGCCCTTCTTGGGAGACAACCCAACACTTTTCCTTTCTGTTTTTGTGTGTTCACATGATTAATATACTCTAGTAATCATGTTTTGTGTCTTTTATTTCAATAATGTGCCAAGTAAAGCCTTTAGGATAGTGTGGATACTTTTTAGTTTGATTCTGTGCAAAAACAAAAACTTTTACGTACAGTGCAGAATTTCTCTGATTTTACTGGAGAGTCAAATTTTTTTGAAATTTTTACACAGTTTTGGTATGCAAATTCTCCGAGTTTTACTAATTTTTAGAATTTTTAGAGATAGGGAAATATGGATTTCATTTAGATCTTCACACACTGTACTGTTTTTGACAGATTCTGTTTTGCATGCATAGTTTGCTTGTTTTAGTGTTTCCATAGCTTATATTTAGTGGTATAAATGATGGGAATTATAGAATACAGTAGGTATTATGTGAGAACAATTATGAATCTTGTCTTGACAGTACCTAAGTGAATGATCTATATTTATTATACCAACCCATCTCACGAAGTTCCGTTAAGTTTTGTGTGATTGAAGTTTTCAAGTTTTGGGTAAGACACCGATATGAGGAGAATAAGGAGTGGTAAGACCCTCAGCGTGGGGTTGCCCAAGGCACCCCCAAGGTAATATCCAAGGAATACTCAAGCGTCTAAGCTTGGGGATGCCCCGGAAGGCATCCCCTCTTTTGTCTTCAACACTATAAGTATATCTTACTTGGAGCTATATTTTTATTCATCACATAATATGAATTTTTCTTGGAGTGTTATTTTATTTTCATTAAACTTTGCTTGCTGTTATTTACAATCTTGTTTTTCAATAAAAATTTCCAAGAATTGCCTTTTAGCATGCTTGAATTACATGTTTGATGTGTGCTGTGTAAAAACAGAAACTTTTGTTGTAGTGTTTGTATTTTAATATTTTACTGGAGAGTGGAAAGTTTCTGAAATTTTTACACAGTATTTTCATATAAGTTTTTTATCATGTCCTAAATTTTCAGAAGTTTTGGAGTTACAAAAGTGCAGTTTGTAAATTAATTTCTACAGACTGTCCTGTTTAGACTGATTGCTTAGTTTTGTTATCTACTTCTCCTATGGTTTTCATGACTTATATTGGTAGATATAAATTGTGGAAATGATAGTATATAGTAGATGATGTTTGAAAATTATTGTGGAACTTTTCTTGGTAGTACATAAAGTGTTAATTTATTCTTATGTCCACTAACCTATCTCATGAGTTCCTTTCAAGTTTTGTGTGGATGAAGTTTTTTAGACCGAGGTGATACCGTGATATGAGAGGAATTAACGGGAACCAAGAGATCAAGCTTTGGGATGCCCAAGGCACCCCAATACAATATGTTGGTGCACTAGTACAGGGGTACCCAGTGCCCCTGACTTATGCACAGGCGGTAGAGCAGAAAATCCCGCCAGCAATCAAGACCAAGACTCCGGCAAGCTCAACGCGGCAACCCAAGCCTGGGCTGCGACGCGCCAAGCACTCACCTGCCGGGGACCCAGATGAATACACCTCTTAGAAGACCCGACAAGCCATTTCCTAGCAGGGGTGAGCCAACCAGCCACCGCTCCACCTCATCGCTACGCCTGTCACTTATCGATGCGGTGTCGAGCCGTCGGGCGATTAATTAGCTTTCGCTAAGCATGTGGCGACACATTGGAAGGCAAGTTACACTCAGTTGACTCCTGCCCAACAGCGTGTCAAGATCTTAAGCAGCGACCGGCCAAGCGATGGGAAGAGCTTGCCGGGGATGAACCCCCAAGCGCCACCTAGGCAGGTAATCATGATATTTTGTCCTAAATGCCAGAGTTAGGTATGATAGCTCTGCTTAGCTATCTAATCGATAGATAATGTCTGTTTTGCCACTGTGGTAGCCCCTTGCACTATAAAAGGAGGCCCAAGGCAACCTAGCTCACGGTTGGCAACTCAAAACCCCGAACGCTTGTACTCGCATAGCCGCTCTTCCCCCGGCAACAGTCCTTGCCGGGGTTAGGCGCCCTGCGTTCTTCGTGTTCCTCCAATCAATCCACCAAAAAGCAGGAGTAGGGTTTTATGCTTAGCAGCGGCCCGAACCTGGGTAAAATGCCTGACCCTTGATCGTTGCGCCATCTAATGATCTCTGCTCTTCGTGCAACGTGACCCCCTTGCCGAACCACAAGGGACCTCTGGTCCCATTGGTGATTCTGAGCATCCGTGCCCCGACATCTTTGGCGCGCCAGGTAGGGGGCGTGCATCATTTGCGCGAACCCGAGTTCGTGAACGGCGAATCGGTCTTCGTCATCATCTTCTTAAACAATGGCTCCAAAGAAGAAATCCAGCACGGCTGCGCATCCCTCGTCCTCGAAGGATCCCTCACACGCGACCGCCGGCACCGTAGACCCCGCGGTGGCTGCAGGCGAGGCGGGCATCATGGACGACGCGGTCGGCGCAGGCGGCGCCCCCGTCCAGCCTTTCGCGGCCAGGGATGGAGCAGAAGGCGCCGGAGGGGAGCAACTACAGCAACACCACGGCGAGCCCGGCCGAGGCCGCCTCAGCGGCGCCCAGTCCGGTGCAAGCCGTGACCTCGAGCGGAGTGAGACGGGGCGCCCAGCAGAGCCGCAACTCCTCAAGATCGGCCCACAACCCACCAGAGAGCTCCAGCGAGTGGCGCGCGGCATCAAGGACGCGGTGATGCTTCTCTTGGTCCTACCAAGAGTCGAGCCACGTCGAGGTCCGCCTCTTTCGCCGTGCCTGGCACCACAGAGGAAGCCATGGCGAGAGTCCAGATGCTGCTCAACTTCGTGCCAGCAGCTGATAAGATGGATGAATGGAGAGCCACCATTCAAAGTTTGATTTCCTTCGTTGAAGCCAACAAGACCCAGTATGCAGAGCCGTCGCGGCGTACGTGAAGAGCAGCGGCAGCCCAGGGCGGCGAGCGTGTAGAAGGGGCCACCCCAACGGTGCAGTCCCCTCCACGATAGCAGGCCCAGAGGCAGCCGCAACAAGCTTCACATGCTGACGACCGCGACGAGGCGTCCATAGTCTCGTCTGGTCCGCACGACCATCGGGATCAGCGACGTGTCCTTGAAGACTGGCGGAAGGAAGACGCGCGCATCACCATCGAGCGACATCGTGAAGCACACTGTCAATCCGACAGGCGCAACGGTCCAGACGTCGGCGACCCCGCGCCCAGTGTCAGTGGGTACCTTCCTTACTAGGTTGGTTGCCCTGCTTTCACTAGCGAGCTGCGACGGGTCCGCTGGCCGTCGTCCCGAGCCTTCAAGCCTGAGCTACCGGAGAAATGCGACGGGAAGCTAAACCCCGCGGACTTCTTGGGCATCTACACGATAGCTGTTCAAGCTGCAGGAGCAAGAGATGAAAAGGTGCTCGCCATTTATTTCCCTTTGGTGCTCAAGCCAAATGTGAGATCATGGCTGATGCACCTGCCGAAGAATTCCGTTTCCTCTTGGGCTGATCTGTGCAACGAATTTGCTGGCGCCTTTACCGGTGGTAATCAAGTGCCAAGCTAGCCCAGCGATCTCTAAGTCCTCCTGCAGAAGGAGGGAGAAACTTTGAGAAAGTATATCCAGAGATTCAGCAGCGTACACCGCAACATCCCTGAGATCCATCCTGCGGCAGTGATTGCCGCATTCCACTCAAACATGCGCAACAGGTGGATGCGGGCCAAGATGAATGTCAAGCTCCCCAAGACTGTCAATGAGCTTTACACCTTGGAGGATAAGTGTGCTCGAGCTGAAGAAGGGAGGCGACTTCCCGGAGAAGAGGCGGGCGTCGAAGTGGACTCTGATGATGACGACGATGCCCCCGACCCGAAGGGAAGGAACAGGAAGCGCAACAAGAAGCGTAAGGGGAAAGTTGTGCTGGCTGTCGAGAGCTCTGGAGACCTCAGTGCCGGCAAGAAGGTGAAAGCCGAAACCCCCGGCAAGGGAGGCTGCTGCCGCTGAGAAGGCCGGGAAGTCCGACGGGCCGTACTGCAAAATTCACCGCACCAAGGGCCATGATCTCCAAGAATGCCGATAGGTCGAGCAACTTGTTGAGAAACAGAGGGCCGAGTATGAGAAACGCGACAAGGAAAAAGGCCAGGACGACACTACCGGGAAGGGCCGTGGCGGCAGAGGTGGTCACCGTGGCAAAACCTCGCAGCAAAAGGAAAAACCCGCCAGAGGCTGAGAGAAGAAGGAAACAGATGATATGAGTGATGATGAGGATGATGATGAGGATTCCAGTGACAGGGAGTTCCAGAAAGCAACGGAAGCCATGTGTGTTGACAGGGGTGCGTCCTTGCACTCCTCTCGTCGCCAGCTCAAGCAGTGGGCACGCGAGGTCAATGTTGTGGAACCAACTGCAGAATCAAGGAAACCACTCAAGTGGTCCCGCACGCCTATCATCTTTGACGAAGAGGATCATCCTGACCGTACCACTACAGTTGGATGTTTGCCATTGTTGGTTTCCCTGACAATCCGCAACCTCAAGGTGTCTAAGATGTTAGTTGACGTTGGGGCCGGATTGAATTTGATCTCTCCTAGAGTGGCTGAGAAACTACAGATCCTTGATGAAGAGCTCGAAGCCACGGGTACATTTCAAGGAGTCAACCACGGCAGGAGCCGACCCAAGGGAAAGATCACCCTGCTTGTGACATTCGGCGGAGAGTTGAACTTCCGAATAGAAAGGATAGTGTTCGAAGTTGCCGAAATCCCACTGCCCTACAATGGAATCCTTGGTCGCCCAGCTCTGGCGAAGTTCATGGCAGCATCCCACTATGCCTACAATACTTTGAAGATGCCAGGGCCCATTGGAGTCATTTCCATCCCATCCGACAAGAAGAACGTGGTTATCTGCGTGGATCAGATGTATCGCGATGCGGTAGCAGCTGAAGCCACAGAAATCCCAGCTCCCGCCAAGGATACAAGGAAAATAAAGAAGCCTGGCAAGAACACCGGCAAGGACTCCGGGAAGCGCGCCTCTTCAGAGTGCGCTGCACCTGATGATGACCTGCCGGAGAGTTCCGCCGACAAGAAGACCAAGGTCACCTACCCTGAGACGAAGAAAGTCCCGACAAGGGATGATGGCACTGGTGGTACTTTCACCATCAGTGCTACCCTTACTGAAAAATAGGAAAGGGCGCTCGTTGCCTTCCTGCGGGAGAATGTCGATGTGTTTGCCTGGCAACCATCTGACATCCCCGGTGTTCCCAGGGAGGTAATTGAGCACCACCTTGCTGTCTACCCTCATGCCCGACCCGTCAAGCAGAAGGTTAGGAAACAGGCCTTGGAGCGGCAGCAGTTCATTGCCGAGGAAATCAAGAAGCTTGAAGCAACTGGTTTAGTCAGAGGAGTGTTGCATCCAACCTGGTTGGCAAACCCGGTGGTGGTACGAAAGGCGAATGGGAAATGAAGGCCTTGCATAGACTTCACTGACCTGAACAAGGCTTGCCCGAAGGACCCTTTACCCTTGCCGTGCATAGATCAAATTGTTGACACCACCTCCGGATGTGACTTGCTTTCCTTTTTGGATGCCTACTCCAGCTACCACCAGATATTTATGAACTAGGAAGATTAGGAGAAGACCGCATTTATAACTCCCTGCGGCACGTACTACATTGTACAAATGCCCTTCGGGTTAAAGAGTGCTGGTTCGACCTTCGCCAGGGCTATTCAGATTAGTTTTGGACCTCAGCTACACAGAAATGTGGAAGCATACATGGATGACATCGTGGTCAAGACCAAGGATGAAGCCACTCTCATATAAGATCTGGGGGGAACTTTCGCAAACTTGCGCAAGATCAACCTGAAGCTTGTGTTTTGTGTCCCGTCCGGCAAGCTGCTTGGGTTCTTTGTATCTCAGCGAGGAATAGAAGCCAATCCCAACAAGTTCAAGGCAATCGAGCAGATACAGGTGCCCAAAACCATCAAAGATATTGAACATCTGACCGGATGTGTTGCCGCGTTGAGTAGGTTCATCTCCAAGTCCGCTGAGTGCGACTTGCCGTTCTTCAAAATTTTGAAGAAGGCTGGCCCGATGAAGTGGACCCCGGAAGCAGATGCAGCGCCGCAAGACCTAAAGAAATACCTATCCTCTGCTCCCACCTTGGTCACTCCTAAACCGCAAGAGTCGTTACTACTATACCTAGTGGCAACAAATCAAGTGGTTGGTGCAGTGCTGGTGGCACAGCGGGGGGTAGATGAAGATTCAGCAGCCGCTGCTGATGCTGCCGGGAGCAAGGAGGAAACATCCGCGGCAGCGCTCAACACGGGTCAAGGGGGATCTTAGCAAATGATTGACAGCGAGTCCAAGGAAATGGCAAAGAAGAAAATGGTGCAGCGACCCATGTACTTTGTCAGTTCCCAACTACAGGGGGCTAGGTCAAGGTACTCCGGAGTACAAAAGCTGATCTTCGGCCTCATCATGGCCTCGAGGAAGCTACGCCGCTACTTCCAAGCCCATGAGATAATAGTTGTCACCCGTTTCCCATTGCAACGCATACTGAGAAACCCCGAAGCCACTGGCAGGATAGTTGAGTGGGCACTGGAGTTGTCAAGCTTCAGATTAAAGTATGGGAGCACTTCCACCATTCAAAGCAGAGCCTTGGCGGAGTTTATTGCAAAATGGACACCTACACCAGATGATGAAGCCCCAGAGACAAACCTCCCCGGCAAAGAGGCGCCAAAGGATTGGGTCATGTACTTTGACGGTGCCTTCTCACTCCAGGGCGCTGGAGCAGGCGTGCTGCTCGTCGCCCCAACTGGAGAGCACCTCAAGTACGTCGTCTAGATGCAATTTCCCCGGGAGGAAGCCACCAACAATACGGCTGAATACGATGGGCTCCTTGCCGGACTCAGGATCACGGTAGAGTTGGGAATAAAGAGGCTGGTCGTCAGAGGAGACTCTCAACTAGTGATAAAGCAAGTCAACAAGGATTTCCAGAGCCTGCTGATGGAGGCCTACGTGGAAGAAGCAAGGAAGTTGGAGGAGCACTTGGATGGGCTGCAAACAGAGCATGTGCCACGAGCAGAAAACAACATTGCTAACCACCTATCGAAGTGCGCTGCACAGAAGCTTCCTGTGGAACCAGGAACCTTTGTTCTCCACCTCACCCAACCATCGGTGTCCCCGTCTGTGATGTCCAAGAAGAGAAGAAAGCTGAACTCCGGCAAGTGTTTCATGGCAGAGCTTCCCGAAGTCGCTGGTAGAGAGGCTGCCGGGGAAAATCCCGCTCCGGTTGACGAGCAGCTCCCTCCCGCAGGACCTCAGGGTCTAGCGGTTGAGACAAGCGCTCCCGGAGACGTGGAGACGCCTTTGATCCTTGTTGTCGAGCCACAGGCTCCAACTTGGGCGCAGCATATAGTTCCTTTCCTTCAAACTGGAGAACTCCCCGAAGAGCAAGGTGAAGCCGAAAGAGTAGCCCATCGGTCAAGTATGTACCAGTTTGTCGATGACACCCTGTACAGAAGGAGGCCGAACAGTGTGATATTAAGGTGTATTTGTCGGGAGGATGGACTGAAGCTGTTGGCAGAAATTCACGGAGGAGTATGTGGTTCCTACATTGGATCAATGGCCCTTGCCGGGAAAGCTTTCTGACAGGGTTTCTATTGGCCCACTGCCCTCCAAGACGCTACTGAACTGGTCACCAAGTGTGAAGCTTGCCAGTTCCACTCCAATAACATCCATCAACCAACGCAAGCCCTGCAAACAATCCCTCTATCCTGGCCATTCTCGGTCTAGGGGCTCGACATCCTGGGGCCCTTCCCCCGTGCTGTCGGGGGCTTTGAATTCTTGTTTGTGGCAACCGACAAGTTCACAAAGTGGCCTGAGGTGGAAGCAGTGAGAAAGGTGACCGCACAAGCAGCTATCAAGTTCATGAAAGGACTGGTGTGCCGTTTTGGAGTGCCTAACAGAGTGATCACCGATAACGGCACCCAGTTCACGAGCTGCGCCTTCATGCAATATATCAAAAACCTTGGGAGCAAGGTCTCCTTTGCCTCTGTTGCTCACCCGAGGAGCAACGGGCAAGTCGAGAGGATGAACGCTGAAGTGCTGCGAGGACTCAGGACAAGAACTTTCGATAAACTGCGGAAGAGCGGCAGGCGCTGGATCGATGAGCTGCCGGTGGTTCTTTGGTCCCTCAGAACGACACCAAATCGAGCTACCGGCCATACGCCCTTTTCCCTAGTGTACGGGGCGGAATCAGTGCTCCCCACGGAACTCATATACAGGTCACCTCGAGTGCTTGCCTACGATGAAGTAGAGCAACAGCAGCTGTGGTATGACGATGCCACACTCCTCGAGGAAGATCGGCTCGGGGCTGCTGTGCGTGCCGCACGCTACCAGCAAGCTCTGCACCGCTATCATAGCCGCAGAGTTCAGGCCCGGAGCCTTGAGGAAGGCGACCTTGTCCTTCGGCGCGTTCAGTCCGCCAAAAGGTACAAACAAGTTGACGTGGAAGTGGGAAGGCCCTTACCGGGTAGTACGAGTCACCAGACCTGGCGCAGTCCGTCTGGAGACCGGAGATGGCACCAAGGTGCACAACTCATGGAACATTGAGCATCTTCGTTAGTTCTACCCGTAAGGCGCGGCTGCCGGGCCCAGTCCCTGGCAGCCACCTTTTATACAAGCTTTGTCGATGTTGCATGTAACCCTTTGTACAAAGCCAGGCGAAGACCCTGTGCAACAATAATAAAGCTAGGCATTGCATCATATCAACATCCTCACATGCTCATTACGCATTTTTATGACTGCAATGCTAGCACCTTCAAGTTATTAAGATTTGCTAGAATGCTTGATGAAACCATAATCTTTGTTACTGTCCTCACCCTACATGTTTTACCATCAAGAAAACAGGGGAGGGAAACAAGAGAACAAAGATGACGGCCCATCATGCTTGAAAAGGAGATACTACCTGGAAAAGATAAGTGTATCACGTATTTCCAGTTCATTACTTCTCCTTTTTCTCAAGGAAACCCTTAGTATCTTCCTTGTTGCGGGATGTAGAGTCACCCACGTGGGAAAAACCCTTGTCGGGACGAGCCGTCCCCCTGTCCTTTCTCATGGGGGTGACGACACCGATACCGACAAGGAGCTTTGCCGGGGAACAACGCCAACTTGTTGCCGGGGGCTCGCCCCCCACTTTGGCACTCGTGCTTTGAATGACGACCCGGCAAGCAGCTCCACGCGGTAGAGACGAAACATACTGATGCAGTACAAATAAGGAAAGGAAAATGACAGTACTTGTGGAAAGAAAATAGCATTCTATTCTCATTCATTTTCGATATAAATGGGTAGAGATTACATTTATGATTCATTAAAACTTGGCAAGCGCCTACATCTTTTGACATAAAAAAAGATAAGTGCCCCGTAATCCCTTTCTTGTCCCTCTCAGCGACTAAGTAGGAAAGGAGTGGAGGGCAAAAGGGGCGCCTGGCCGGAATTCGATGCTTCCCAGCCAGGACCAGAGGGATGCGACCGGTGGAAGGCCCCTGCCCGCAGGCAGGGCGAATGAAGCCGATGGAGCGGACAAGACCGACAAGGGGAAAGAAGGCGGAGGGCAGGTGCAGATGGTGGCGCTGTCGGGGGCGGCTGGTGTTGATGGTGCTGCCGGGGAACACGACGCGTCGGAGACCTCATCCGTGCTCCCGATGCATCGTAGGTCCCCAACCGCCATCGTCTTCCTCATCGCCACCGCCCGAGGAGACGCCCCCGCCATCGCCCAAGCTCCAGGCGTGGCGACCCGGGGAACCCCTAGAGAGCATGGTCGTCCCCGGTGGCCAAAGGCAGGGAATTCCGTCCCCCGCCTTAGAAGAACACGTGAAGATGAAGAGCTCTCTTCCGTACGCTCCATCCAGAATGCCGTGGAAGGAGAGCTTCACCGCGGTAAATGGCGACGCGCGGCAGCAACCGTGCACACGCCCATGGAGATCGTGTGGGCATTTTTTCTCCATCACCTTGAAGAAGGAATGCGGAGACCATGGACCACCACGACGCTGCGCCTCCAGCGCAGATCTCGATGCAACGTCAACCGCATGGAGCTCCGTCAAGACCAAAGAAGCGGGCAGCACGGCGACAGGTGTACCGCCGCAGCCGTAACCGATGCAGCCACCATGCTACCCGCTCACCCATCCAAGACTTCTCCAACCGACCTTCTGTTCAGAACTATGCACCCATGGCGGGAGCCGAACAGGGCTTCGAAGGGAAGGATCAACAAGCACTCTCGCTCGCCTCCTCCCCCTGAGCATTGGGAGGGCGAGCGCAGCGCAAGACAAAAGAGCAGAAGGGCGAACTCTGTAGGAAGAAAGGATGGATGAGCATCGCCCCTCGCGATTCCCCCCCCCCAATTTATAGGGGGAACGCGGGGGCTGGCTCTCCTCCACTCCAAGGGTCGCCGCCCATCTCCACCAATTCCATTGCCCACGATCACGGGCGAACAGGTAACTGCCCCATTGCTCCAATCCATGGCGCTGCGGTTTCTGCCACGATCAGGACTTTAAGTCATGTGCGCCCGTCGCTAACTCCCTGCTATGCATGCGGTGCGCGTGGCGGAAATGGCCTAAGGTGGTGGGTCGGTGCTGACCAATAAATTGGCAGTTACTCCCTCACATTGCGCGCATGTGCATGAAACTTGGGCCTGACCCAACGACACTTGGCAAGCACGTGTGGGCCAGTCCAGGGGGCTCCTGTCGGTGCACTAGTACTGGGGTACCCAGTGCCCCTGACTTATGCACAGGCGGTAGAGCAGAAAACCCCGCCAGCAATCAAGACCAAGACTCCAGCAAGCTCAACGCGGCAACCCAAGCCTGGGTAGCGACGCGCCAAGCACTCACCATCTGGGGACCTAGACGAATGCACCTCTCCGAAGACCCGGCAAGCCAATTCCTGGCAGGCGTGAGCCAACCAACCACCGCTCCACCGCATTGCTACGCATGTCACTTACCAATGCGGTGTCGAGCCCTCAGGTGATTAATTAGCTTTCGCTAAGCACATGGCAACACATTGGAAGGCAAGTTACGCTCAGTTGACACCCGCCCTACAGCGTGTCAAGATCTTAAGCAGCGACCGGCCAACCGGTGGCAAGAGCTTGCCGGGGATGCACCCCCAAGCGCCACCTAGGCAGGTAATCATGACATTTTGTCCTAAATGCCAGAGTTAGGTATGATAGCTCTGCTTAGCTATCTAATCGATAGATAATGTCTATTTTGCCACTGTGGTAGCCCCTTGCACTATAAAAGGAGGCCCAAGGCAACCTAGCTCAGGGTTGGCAACTCAAACCCCCGAACGCTTGTACTCGCATAGCCGATCTTCCCCAGCAGCAGTCCTTGCCGGGGTTAGGCATCCTGCATTCTTCGTGTTTCTCCAATCAATCCACCAAAAAGCAGGAGTAGGGTTTTACGCTTAGCAGCGGCCTGAACCTGGGTAAAATGCCTGACCTTTGATCGTTGCACCGTCTCATGATCCCCGCTCTTCGTGCAACGTGACCCCCCTTGCTGAACCACAAGGGACCTCTAGTCCCATAGGTGATCATGAGCATCCGTGCCCCGACACAATATTACAAGGAGTCTCAATCATCTAAGCTTGGGGATGCTATGCATCCCACCTCTCTTCATCAAACAACTATCGGTTAGCCTCTGTTGAGCCTAAATTTTTATTCGTTCACATGATATGTCCTATTCTTAGAGTGCCATTTTTGTTTTATTTGCCGTTTGAATAAAATTCTCAGATCTGAAAATCTTTACTGTGACAGAGTCCTTACGTAGCTGCTTAATTGTTTAACTACTCCTTGATCTTCACTTGTATCTTTTGAGAGTAGTTTCATGTTTACTCTTGTGCTTCACTTATATCCTAAGAGTAAATTGTGAATGAATGAAATATCATAAATGTGAAATTAACAATGTGCTATATTCTTAGTAGCAGGTTCACATTTGGTTTAGAAAGTAAAATCTATTGAAGTTTGGCAATCACAATATTGGTCATACAAGCAATTCATGAATGATTAGTATAAGAAAGAGAACTTTCACATACAAATATATTATCTTGGACATCCTATATGATCGTGAATACCCATTAATTATTTTAAACCTTGATCAAATATTTGAAGTTAGACAAGGAAGAAAACGTAATGGTTATGTTTGGGTATATTTCCATAGAAGTTATATTGTTATGGATCCTCCAACATGTGGTGCTTGTTTAGAACCTTTTGCCAGCCAAAACTTTGTACTAAGTAGAGATACTACTTGTGCAACCAAATCCTTGAGCCAAGTTTCTTCCATGAGAGTCCACCATACCTAGCTATATATGGTTTTTGACTGCCATTCCAAGTAAATTTGCGCGTGCCACCTCTAAACATTCAAATAAACATCCGTTTTGTGTGCTCGTACCGCTCATGGAGCGACGGGGCGATCATTATCTTCCATGCTAAGTGAGTTATTCTCAAGATGAGTGTTTATTAACTTGTCATTGCACGAGAGAGGGTGGTAAAAAGGATGCCCAGTCCTACATAATACAAAAATAAATAAACAAGAACTCCCCCTAGAAAGTTGATTGTTTGGATGGCAACTGTGGATTCGGCCAGCCATGGAATGTGTTTGAATGGTGGAGAGGGAGTAAAATTTCAATTCCGTTTGGGAACCGCCAATAATGTGAATAGCATGGAAGATATTGAAAACTCTGTTGTGACGTTGACATGAAAAGTACACCACTCAAAATTACATATTCATCTCTGTTTTAAACAATGAGCTCTGGCACCTTTGCAAATCCCTGCTTCCCTCTACGAAGGGACAATCTATTTACTTCTATGTCATTGATTTTCATGTTATTTACTTATCATATTGAGTCAACTTCTTATTCCAACCTCAAACTATTAGTTGGCGAGCATCATGTGGTGGGGAAAGATCCAGGCATATATATTCAGTCAAATATATTTGATCATGGTTCATTATTGTTGACAATTATCTTTATGGTAAGTGCGTTGGGTGGCGAAACATTAAGCCCCTATCTTTCTCTGTGTTCAATGGATGTTGTTTGTTCTAAAAATATGCTTTGATTATTAGAAATCATAAAAGACTATGCGATAATTGAGTATGTGGAGCTCTTACTTAGACTTGATGATGCATTGAAATTGTTTGATGACTAAGAACATATGTTGTTAAGTTTCAAGAGAATGCATTGTTTTAACAATGACATGTGAATTGATTGCTACTCTATCATGATGATTTTTAAGAGAAAAAGTTGCTCGTTATGATCCTAGAAAATTGACTAAAATTATCAATGATCAAAACTACTCACTATGCTAGCATTCACACTTCATAAATTACTTGTTTTATCATTTACCGACTCGAGGACGAGTAGGAATTAAGCTTGGGGATGCTGATACATCTCCAACGTATTGATAATTTATGAAGTATTCATGCCATGTTTGCCTATGTTTACAATACTTTTATATGGTTTTGATGCACTTTATATGATTTATTTAGAACTAACCCGGACTGACACTGCTTTCAGGAGAATTACCGTGTTGTTGTTTTTGTGCAGAAAAAAAAGTTCTCGGAATCACCCGAAACTTTTTTATGATTTTTTCTGGAGGAAATAAGAAATGCCAGAGCGAAGAACCCCCTGGGAGTGCCCTAATTGCTTGTGGAGCCCACGTGGCTTCGGTTGACGTGATTCCAACGCTGAAAAATCCTATATATACAGAAACCTCCGAAAGTTAACCTAGAACGTCCGCTCCGCCGCCGCAACTCTCTGTATCAAAGAAAAACCCATCTGGAGCCTGTCCAGTACCTTGCCAGAGAGAGGAAATCATCACCGATGGCCATCTTCATCATCCTGGGGAGGCCATGACGAGGAGGGAGTAGTTCACCCTCGGGGCTGAGGGTATGTACCAGTTGCTATGTGTTTAATCTCTCTCTCTCTCTCTCTCTCTCTCTCTCGTGTTCTTGAGATGACATGATGTTGATATATCACGGGCTTTGTTAATATAGTTGGATCATATGGTGTTCTTCCCTTGCTATCTTGTTGTGATGAATTGGATCTTTCCCTTTGAGATTTTGTTATGTCGGACTGAATATTGGATTTGAGGTCACTTGATGTATGTCTTGCAAGTGGATACCCGTGGTGACAATGGGGTATTCTATTTATTCACTTGATATATGTTATGGCATCAACTTGTGGATTCTGGTGACCATGGTGATCTACGCATAGGGTTTGATTCCATGTTCTTGTCCTACCTTGTCCGATAGAAATATTGGGGTACTCTTTGAAGTTTGTGATGGATTGAATATGATGAATCTGAAATTGTTTTATGTGTGTCGAATAATTAACCCACAGATACTTGCGGTGACATTGGAGTATCTAGGTGACACTAGGGTTGATTGATATGTATCATTGGTGTTATTTTAGTCCAAACTCTTGAGCTGTTTGTGACACCTATAGGAATATCTCAATAGATTGATCGGAAAGGGTAACTTTGAGGTGGATCTACTACCTACAACAATTTCATCTCATGTTCGCCGCTAGATATGAACTTTGGAGTGATTCTCTGTTGCACGTTGAGGGACGATCATATGATTCTATTATGTTAGCATTGTTGAGAGATTGCACTAGTGAAAGTATGAACCCTAGGCCTTATTTCCAAGCATATATATAACGTTTTCCTCGCCGATTGCCACTTGTTGCCTTGCTATTTTTATATTTTCAGATTACAAAAACCTATATCTACCATCCATATTGCACTTGTATCACCATCTCTTCTCCGAACTAGGGCAACTATACAATTTACCATTGTATTGGGTGTGTTGGGGACACACGAGATTTCTTGTATTTGATTGCAGGGTTGTTTGAGAGAGACCATCTTCATCCTACACCTCCCACGGATTGATAAACCTTAGGTCATCCACTTGAGAAAAAATTGCTACTATCCTACAAAACTCTGCGCTTGGAGGCCCAACATAGTCTACAAGAATAAAGTTGCGTAGTAGACATCAATTACCTCAGGGAGTTAGAAGTCCTTCTCGATGGACCACCACTTGATCTTTTTGACCAATGCCTCCATCTCGTTGGCGTCCCCCAAGGCGATGCGCTTCTCCGTCCAAGACTTGAGCTTCCTTGGGGGCCCAGCCAAAAAGGCTGGGACTTCGGTTTGGCCAGGGGCGAGCGGTTCAACAATGCAAAACCACTCGCGCTGCCATTCCTTCATCGTCTTGATGAAGCAGCCCTAGAACCTGTCAGTGTTTGATACGTCCATTTTGCATCATGATTTTTATTGATATTTATGTTATTATTGTCCATTATTCCTTATTATCATACAATTCTTATGCCTTTTCCCTCTGAATATGCAAGGTATATCACAAAGAAGGAAATCTCTGGAAACTGGAATTCTGGATCGGGAAACCAAGAAAATGGCAGAAATATCACCACACTCCAAATGACCCAAAACTTCACGGTGAATTTTTATGGAATATTTAAGAATTATTGGGCCAAAATATACCAGAGGGGGGCCACCTCCTGACCACAAGGCAACAGGGCGCGCCCACCACCTGGGCGCACCCTGATGGCTTGTGGGGCCCCAGCAGGTCTCCCGACCCCCCTCTTCTCCTATATGGGGTGTTTTACCCTAGAAAAAACATAAGCAATCTTTCAGGATGAGGTGCCGCTATCTCGAGGCGGAAACCTGGGTAGAGGCCCGTTTGCACTCCGGCAGGCTGATTCTGCCAGGGAAACTTCTCTCCGGGAGGGGGAGATCGAAGCCATCGTCATCACCAACGCTTCCTCCTTTGTGGGAGGACCAATCTTTATCAACATATTCACTAGCACCATCTCATCTCCAACCCTAGTTCATCTCTTGTATTCAATCTTTTTCCCAAAACCTCATATTGCTACCTGTGGGTTGCTAGTAGTGTTAATTACATCTTGTAGTTGATGCTTGTTGGTTTACTTGGTGAAAGATATTATGTTCAGATCCTTGATCTTCATTATTATACCTCTGATCTTGAACATGTTGATGAGGTGTGAGTAGTTACTATTGTTCCTGAGGACATGGGAGAAGTCTTGCTATAAGTAATCATGTGAAATTGGTATTCGCTCGATATTTTGATGATATGTATGTTGTTACTTCTCTTAATGGTGTCATGTGAACGTCGACTACATGACACTTCATCATGTTATGGGCCTAAGGGAAGTCATTGTGGAGTAACAAGTAGATGATGGGTTGCTAGAGTGATAGAAGCTTAAACCCCAGTTTATGCGTTGCTACATAAGGCGTTGATTTGGATCCACATGTTTCATGCTATGGTTAGATTTATCTTAATTCTTCTTTCGTAGATGCGGATGCTTGCGAGAGGGGGTAATCATAAGTGGGTTGCTTGTTCAAGTAAGAACAACACCTTAGCACCGGTCCACCCACATATCAAATTATCAAAGTAGCGAACGCAAATCAACTCAACATGATGAACATGACTAGACAAAAATTCCCATGTTTCCTCGGGAGCGCTTGCTTAATATAAGAGTACTTTCAGGCCTGTCCTTTGCTATAAAAAAGGATTGGGCTACCTTGCTACACCTTTGTTACTATTGTCACTTGTCACTTGTTATGAATTATCTTACTGCAAAACTATCTATCACTGTTACTCACAGCACTTGCAGAGAATACCTTGCTGAAAACTGCTAATCATTTCCTTCTGCTCCTCATTGGGTTCGACACACTTACATATCGAAAGGACTACAATTGATCCCCTATACTTGTGGGTCATCAAGACTCTTTTCTGGCGCCGTTGCCGAGGAGTGAAGCGCCTTTGGTAAGTGGAAATTGGTAAGGGAACATTGACGTGGCTTGAGACTGCGTCGGTATTTCCCCAAAGAGGAAGGGATGATGCAGCATAGCGACGGTAAGTATTTCCCTCAGTTATGAAACCAAGGTTATCGAACTAGTAGGAGGATCACCACCACCCAATAAGCAGCAGCTGCACACAAACAACAAATACTTGCAACCCGACGCGAAAGAGAGGTTGTCAATCTCTCTACGGTAAAAAGATAGATTAGGTAGTGATAGATAGGAGAGATAGATCTCTCAAGAACACAAAATAAAAAGGGCAAATAAAATATGCAGCAATATGTTTTTGGGTTTTTGGTTTTGTAGATCTGAAAACAAAGATGCAAAAAGATAGATCGGAAAGCAATATGTTGGAAAAGTAGACCCGGGGGGCCGTAGGGTTCACTAGTGGCTTCTCTCATGAGTATAGCGCACAGTGGGTGAACAAGTTACTGTTGGGCAATTAATAGAAAATCGAATAGTCATGACGATATCCAAGGCGATGATCATTATATAGGCATCACATCCAAGATAAGTAGACCGACTCCTGCCTGCATCTACCACTATTACTCCACACATCGACCGCTAGCCAGCATGCATCTAGTGTATTAAGTTCATGGAAAAATAGAGTAATGCAATAAGAACGATGACATGATGTAGACAAGATCTATTCATGTAGGAATAGACCCCATCTTGTTATCCTTAATAGCAACGATACATGCGTGTCTTGCTACCCCTTCTGTCACTGGGAAAGAACACCGCAAGATCGAACCCATCACAAAGCACCTCTTCCCATGGCAAGAAAAATCGATCTAGTCGGCCTAACAAAACCAAAGATTCGAAGAAGAAATACGAGGCTATAAGTAATCATGCATATAAGATATCAAAGAAGACTCAAATAATATTCATGGATAGAAACTGATCATGAACTCAAAATTCATCGGATCCCAACAAACACACCGCAAAAGTTTACATCAAATAGATCTCCAAGTGACCATTGTATTGAGAATCATAAGAGAGAGAGAGAGGAAGCCATCTAGCTACTGCCTACGGACTCGTAGGTCTATGGTGAACTACTCACGCATCATCGGAGAGGCACCTATGAAGAAGATGAACCCCTCCGTGATGGTGTTTAGATTGGATCTCGAGGTTCTGTAACTAGCGGCGGCTGGAATTGTGTTTCGTCGACTCTCCTAGGGTTTTTGGAATATTTGGGAATTTATAGGCATCAGAGGCGATGGAGAGGGGCCCCGAGTAGGGCACAACCCATCAGGGCGCACCAGGGCCCCCTTGGCACGCCTTGGTGGGTTGTGGTCTCCGCGGCCCACCTCTCCGGCACTTCTTGGGCACACTGGGTGTCTTCTGGTACAGAAAAAATCTCCAAAAAGTTTCGTCGCGATTTGACTCCGTTTGGTATTGATATTCTGCGAAGTAAAAAACAAGCAAAAACAGGAACTGGCACTTTGGCACTATGTCAATAGGTTAGTCCCAGAAAATGATATAAAGTTGCTATAAAATGATTGTAAAACATCCAAGAATGATAATATAACAGCATGGAACAAGCAAAAATTATAGATACATTGGAGACATATCAACATCCCCAAGCTTAATTCCTACTCGTCCTCGAGTAGGTAAATGATAAAAACAGAAATTTTGATGTGGAATGCTGCCTAACATGTTCATCTCATATTCTTTTTCTTTTGTATAGCATGGACATTTGGACTTGTAAATGATTCAAAGCAATAGTCTAGTTTTAACATAATGACTTCAATACTCAAGCATGTCAACAAGCAACCATGTCTTTCAAAATATCAACACTAAATAAAGTTATCCCTAGCCCATCATGCTCAATCATTGATCCATTCATGAAACACACTCAAATATTAGCTATGCCCAATGCTCAAGTACGATCATAGTGCCTCCTAGTTGGTGCTTTATAAGAGAAGATGGAGACTCAAAATAAAAATAAAAATTGCATAAAGTAAATAGATAGGCCCTTCGCAGAGGGAAGTAGGGTTTTGTAGAGGTGCGAGAGCTCAAGGTTTAAATTGAGAGAGAAAAATATTTTGGGTGGCATGCTTTTCTTGTCAACGAAAACGACAAAGTAGCTCACAATACTTTCCATGCTAGATATATCATAGGCGGTTCCCAAACAGAAAATAAAGTTTATTCCTTTTTCCACCAACCTTTCACTTTCCATGGCGGGCCTATCCACGGTTGCCTTCCATACCAACACTTTGCAAGGAATTTATAATTTGACAACATAAAGTAAATATTTTTTCTTTTTGATTTCGAGAATGGGAATCCCTATTACCGCCACACTCTCGTGCAATGACAAGTGAATAAACACTCATCTTAAGAATAACACATCTAGCATGGAAAAATATTGGACACTCCCCATCGTTTCATGAGCGGTACGAGCACACAAAAGAGAAAATTTATTTTGAAAATTTAGAGATGGCACATACAAATTTGCTTGGAATGGCATGGAAATACCGCATATAGGTAGGTATAGTGGACTCATAAGTCAAAACTTGGTTTAAGGATTTTGGATGCACAAGTAGTATTTCTACTTAGTACAAATGGAGGCTAGCAAATAGATTGGGAAGCAACCAAACCAAGAAACGAAAATTCACATAAGCGAGCATTGACCATAACTAACACCGAATAATGCACCATAAGTAGGATGTAACTTCATTGCATAACTATTGACTTTCGTGCATGCATAGGGAATCACAAACCTTAACACTAATATTCCTACTAAGCATAATTACTCACTAACATGACTCACATATTACTATCATCATGTTTCAAAACTATTACAAGGAATCAAGTTTAATTTGACTAATGATCTTCATGGAAGTTTTTATTATATCCTCCTTGGATATCTATCACTTTGGGACTAGTTTCATATATTGCCATTACTTTTTGGAAAGCTCAAACAAATTTAAGTGAAGCACATGAGCATAAAGATTTCATCTCTCAAAAAGGTATAAGTGAGGCATGCGAGGATTTCTTCAAAAATTTATAACTCTCAAATTAATCTAAGTGAAGCATGAGAGTATTTCTACAAAAAATTCCAAGCACATCGTGCTCAAAAAGATATAAGTGAAGCACTAGAGCAATTCTATAGCTCAAAAAGTTTAAGTGAAGCACATAGAGCAATTCTAACAAATCATAGCATAATTTTGGCTCTCTCCAAATAGGTGTGTCCATCAAGGATACAAGTGACAAACTAACAAACAAAGCAAGCAAAGATACAAGACGCTCCAAGCAAACCTCATGATATGTGACGAATAAAAATATAGCTCCAAGTAAAATACCGTTGGTTGTTACAAGAAAGAGGGGATGCCACTCGGGGGCATCCCCAAGCTTAGTTGCTTGTTTCTCTTTGGATATATCTTGGGGGTGCTGCAGCATCCCCAAGCTTAGGCACTTTTCATTCCTTATTCCTTCATCCATTGTGATCTCACCCAAAACTTGAAAACTTCAATCACACAAAACTCAATAAAATCTTCGTGAGATCCGTTAGTATAAGAAAGCAAATCACTACTTTAGGTGCTGTTGCAAACCCATTAATATTTTATTATTGCATTATACCTACTTTATTTTAACTTTACCATGGCTCATACCCTTCAATATAACCCATAGATTCATCAAAACAAGCACACAATGCAACGAAAACAGAATCTGTCTTAAACAGAACAGTCTGTAGTAATCTGTACTCTAACGATACTTCTGTAACTCTAAAAATTCTGAACAATTAGCACAACGTAAGGAATTTCTATGTAAACACTGTGTTAAAATTTAAGCTCAAGATCACGTTCCAGCAAAAAATGAAAATTCATATACTGGACGCAAAGTTTCTGTTTCAGATTCAGCATCGCTTCTACTCATCCTATGAATCATCCTAAAGGCTGTACTTGGCACAAACACTAAATAAACCATAAAAACACAATCATAACAGAGGCATAATTGTTTCAACACTCAAAAACAGAAAGGAAAAAAGCAAAAATAAATTTATTCATTGGGTTGCCTCCCAACAAGCGCTATCGTTTTACGCCCCTAGCTAGGCATAACGCATAGATTCAAGTATTGTCATCCTTGGTCTTCAAATCTTCAATCACACAACTAGATTTCTACAATGATTTAGCATGCATATTCTTGATGACAACACTCCTAGGAATAAAACCAAAAAATGCATTCTTGTAAATAGGGTCTCTTATGATTTCAACAAAGTCGGGATGAATACTAATCATTTTAAGATCCCCCTTGTGACTACTAGGTGTAGCAACTTTGTTCTTTATGACTTGTGTGGTCTTGCTAATTTTTACGGGAGTTTTTTCAATAGTTTTGATAGAAGAAAAAGCTGAACCCAAGTTACTAAAAATTTCTTCCAACTTACCAATCCGGTACGGGCTCTCTTCTACCCTTTCATTAACTACGGGTTTCTTTTCCTTTAACAATTTAAAAGAATCTCCCGCCTTAGCCCCAATTTTGTTAGCAAGATCATGCATTCTCTTATCCAAATTTTCAAGATGTTCCTTGGTAATCATCTTTTTTTCAATAGCATCTAATCTCTCCATAACATGTTCAAGAGTTAAAGTTGTTTCATTGACAATAAGAGGTGGTGATCCCACTAAACTTCCCATAGCATTAAAAGCATCCAAAGATGGACACATCAAGAAATTCCCACAGGTAATCGTATCAAGGACGAATCTATACCAAGTGGTGATGCCCACATAAAAACTGCGAAGAAGAACAACGGTAGATTGCTTATGGATAGATCTATTATGAGCATTGCAAATCCTATACCAAGCATCTTTTAGGTTCTCCCCAACCCTTTACTTAAAATCAAGAACCTCATTATCGGGAGTACACGCAATAAAGGAAGAACTAGCCATAAGGACAAGGCAAAAGATCCGACGAGAAAAAGGTAAACAAAAAAGAGGGCAAATAAAACGGCAAATTGGTGAAGTGGGGGAGACGAAAACGAGAGGCAAATGGCAAATAATGTAATTGCATGCAGATGAGATTTGTGATTAGGAAACTGGTAGATGATGATGGAGTCCCCTTGGCGCCTACGATAGGCACGTAGAAGAGACTTCTTCTTCCCCGACAACGGCGCCAGAAATTCCTTTGATGTGGCTTGAGACTGCATCGGTATTTTCCCAAAGAGGAAGGGATGATGCAGCATAGCGACGATAAGTATTTCCCTCAGTTATGAAACCAAGGTTATCGAACCAGTAGGAGGATCACCACCCCCAATAAGCAGCACCTGCACACAAACAACAAGTACTTGTAACTCGATGCGAAAGAGAGGTTGTCAATCTCTCTACGGTAAAAAGATAGATTAGGTAGTGATAGATAGGAGAGATAGATCTCTCAAGAACACAAAATAAAAAGGGCAAATAAAATATGCAGCAATATGTTTTAGGGTTTTTGGTTTTGTAGATCTGAAAACAAAGATGCAAAAAGATAGATCGGAAAGCAATATGTTTGAAAAGTAGACCCGGGGGCCGTAGGGTTCACTAGTGGCTTCTCTCATGAGTATAGCGTATGGTGGGTGAACAAATTACTGTTGGGAAATTGATAGAAAATCGAATAGTCATGACGATATCCAAGGCGATGATCATTATATAGGCATCACATCCAAGATAAGTAGACCGACTCCTGCCTGCATCTACCACTATTACTCCACACATCCACCGCTATCCAGCATGCATCTAGTGTATTAAGTTCATGGAAAAATGGAGTGATGCAATAAGAACAATGACATGATGTAGACAAGATCTATTCATGTAGGAATAGTCCCCATCTTGTTATCCTTAATAGGAATGATACATGCATGTCTTGCTGCCCCTTCTGTCACTGGGAAAGCACACCGCAAGATCGAACCCATCACAAAGCACCTCTTCCCATGGCAAGAAAAATCGATCTAGTCGGCCTAACTAAACCAAAGATTCAAAAAATAAATATGAGGCTATAAGTAATCATGCATATAAGAGATCAAAGAAGACTCAAATAATATTCATGGATAGAAACTGATCATGAACTCAAAATTCATCGGATCCCAACAAACACACCGCAAAAGTTTACATCAAATAGATATCCAAGAGACCATTGTATTGAGAATCATAAGAGAGAGAGAGAGAGGAAGCCATCTAGCTACTGCTTACGGACCCGTAGGTCTATGGTGGACTACTCACGCATCATCGGAGAGGCACCTATGAAAAATATGAACCCCTCTGTGATGGTGTTTAGATTGGATCTCGAGGTTCTGGAACTTGCGGTGGCTCGAATTGCGTTTCGTCGACTCTCCTTCGGTTTTTGGAATATTTGCGAATTTACAGGCATCAGAGGCGGTGGAGAGGGGCCCCGAGGAGGGCACAACCCATCAGGGCGCGCCGGGGACCCCCTGGTGCGCCCTGGTGGGTTGTGGTCTCCATGGCCCACCTCTCCGGCACTTGTTTGGTCCACTGGGTGTCTTCTGGTCCAGAAAAAATCTCCGAAAAGTTTCGTCGCGATTGGACTCCGTTTGGTAGTGATATTCTGCGAAGTAAAAAACAAGCAAAAATAGCAACTGGCACTTTGGCACTATGTCAATAGGTTAGTCCCAAAAAATGATATAAAATTGCTATAAAATGATTTTAAAACATCCAAGAATGATAATATAACAGCATGGAACAAGCAAAAATTATAGATACGTTGGAGACGTATCAAATATTTTCGATACGTGCTGAACTTTACTGTTGCTTGTCACTATGAACGGTCACCCTTTGATTGGCTTGTTCAGGGAATCTTCGCCGCGAACGAAAGTTGAAAAGGTTGCTTCTCAACCTACTGAACCTACTGTAAATATTTATTATAAGATTCCTTCGAGTATGTTAGAAAAACTGCTAGCTAATCCTTATGATGGTATGACTCATCCTGATTACCATTTGATATTTGTTGATGAGGTTTGTGGATTATTTCAGCTTGCAGACTTGTTTGGAGACAAAGTTAAGAAGAAGGTTTTCCCTTTATCTTTGGAGGGAAATACATTAATGTGGTATAGGCTATTGGATGATATTGGATCATGGGACTAGAATCGCTTGAAGCTAGAATTTCATAAGAAGTTTTATCATATGCATCTAGTCCATCATGATCGGAACTTTATTTATAATTGTTGGCCTCGTAAAGGAGAATGTATCGCTCGAGCTTGGGGGAGGCTTAAATCTATGGTGCACACTTGCCCCAACCATGAACTCTCAAGAGAAATGATTATACAAAAAAATTATGCTCGGCTTTCTCATGATGATCAAGTATTACACAATTCTTGTGCTACTGGTTCCTATATGAAGAGGACTATTGAATTCAAATGGGATCTTCTGGAAAGAATTAAAAGCAACTTTGAAGATTGGGAACTCGACAAAGGTAAAGAGTCGCGTATAAAGCTTAATTTTGATTGTGTTAAATCTTTTATGGAAACTAATGCTTTCCATTAGTTTAGCAATAAAATGGTCTTGACTCTGAGATAGTAGCTACTTTCTATGAATCATGTGCTACTCATATTGATCTCCCCAAGGAGAAGTGGTCTAAATATCATCCTCCTATTGAAAAACCATTAGAGAAACCTGTTAAAATTAAGAAGGAAGAAATAATTGTTAGGCACGTTGATCCAATTGTTCCTACTGCTTACATTGAAAACCTCATTTTCCTGTTAGGATTAGGGAACATGCTAAAGCTACAACTGTCGTTAATAAAAGTCATGTTAGGACACCTAAACCTTCTGAACAAATAAATGTTGAGCCTAATGTTGCTATCGTTAAAGATCTCCTAGTTGATAATATTGATGGTCAGGTTATTTACTTCTGTGATGAAGCTGCTGGAATTGCAAAGCCTGCTAGAAACGAGCGGGGTGAGCTTGATAAAAACAAACCAGTTGTAGGCATGCCTGTTGTTTCTGTTAAAATTGGAGATCATTGTTATCATGGCTTGTGTGACATTGGTGCTAGTGTTAGTGCTATACCTTTTACCTTATATCAAGAAATTATGCACGACATAGCACCCACTAAGATTGATGTGACTATTAAACTTGCAAACAGAGATACTATTATACCACCTGGGATTGTTAGAGATGTTGAGGTCTTATGTGGAAAAGTCAAGTACCCAACAGATTTCTTAGTACTTGGTTCAGAACAAGATAACTTTTGTCCCATTATATTTGGTAGACCTTTCTTGAATACTATTAATGCTGAAATTAATTGTGTTACTTTGAAGGTCAAAGTAAGCTTTGGTGATGTTTCTCATGAATTTAATTTCCCTAAGTTTGGTAGACAACCACATGAAAAAGAATTGCCTAGTAAGGATGAATAATTGGTCTTGCTTCTATTGTCGTACCTCCTACTGATCCGTTAGAACAATATTTGCTAGACCACAAAAATGATATGCATATGAATGAAAGAAATGAAATAGATAATATATTTCTTAGACAAACACCTATTCTTAAACACAACTTACTAGTTGATATTTTAGGGGATCCTCCTCCACCCAAGGGAGATCCCGTGTTTGACCTAAAGACATTGCCTTATACTCTGAAATATGCTTATCTTGATGAAAAGAAGATATATCCTGTTATTATCAGTGCTAACCTTTAAGAGCATGAAGAAAAGATATTACTTAAAACTCTGAAGAAGCACAGAGCTGCTATTGGATATACTCTTGATGATCTTAAGGGCATAAGCCCCACTCTACGCCAGCACAAGATTAATATGGAACCGGATGCTAAACCTGTCGTTGATCATCAACGCCGTCTAAATCCTAAGATGAAGGAAGTGGTAAGAACAGAGTTACTGAAGCTTCTGGAAGTAGGTATAATTTATCCTATTTCTGATAGTAGATGGGTAAGTCACGTTCATTGTGTTCCTAAGTAAGGAGGTATAATTGTTGTCCCAATGATAAAAATGAGCTTATTCCACAAAGAATTGTAACTTGTTATAGGATGGTGATTGATTTCAGGAAATTAAATAAAGGTACTAGGAAAGATCATTACCCCTTTCCTTTTATTGATCAAATGTTAGAAAGGTTATCTAAGCACACACTTTTTTTTTTCTTGATGGATATTCCGGTTTCTCTCAAATACGTGTGTCAAAAGAAGACCAAGAGAAAAGTACTTCCACGTGCCCTTTTGGAACTTATGCTTATAGGAGTATGCCTTTTGGTTTATGCAATGCACCTGCTACCTTTCAAAGATGTATGAATGCTATATTCTCTGATTTTTGTGAAAAGATTGTTGAGGTTTTCATGGATAATTTTTCCGGTTACGGGACTTCTTTTGATGATTTCTTGAGCAACCTTGATCGAGTTTTGCAAAGATGTGAAGAAACTAATCTTGTCTTGAAATGGGAGAAGTGCCACTTTATGGTGAATGAAGGTATTGTACTTGGGCATAAAATTTCTGAACGAGGCATTGAGGTGGACAAAGCTAAAGTTGATGCAATAGAGAAAATGATATGTCCAAAAGATATCAACGGTATGAAGTTTCTTTGGTCATACTGGTTTTTATAGGCGTTTCATTAAAGATTTCTAGGCCACTAACTAATCTTCTTCAAAAAGATATTCCCTTTGTTTTTTATGATGATTGTATTGAAGCCTTTGAAATACTTAAGAAAACATTGATTTCTACACCTATTGTCCAACCACCTGATTGGAACTTACCATTTGAAATTATGTGTGATGCTAGTGATTATGATGTTGGTGTTGTTCTAGGGCAAAGAGTAGACAAGAAATTGAATGTTATTCATTATGCTAATAAGACCTTAGACACTACTCAAAGAAATTATGCTACTAATGAGAAGGAATTTTTAGCAGTTGTATTTGCATGTGATAAGTTTAGACCTTATATCGTTGATTCCAAAGTAACTATTCACACTGATCATGCTGCTATTAAATACCTTATGGAAAAGAATGATGCTAAGCCTAGACTTATTAGGTGGGTGCTTTTACTTCAAGAATTTGACTTGCATGTCGTTGATAGGAAGGGAGCTGAAAACCCTGTAGCAGATAATTTGTCTAGGATGGAAAATGTTCTTGATGACCCACTACCTATTGATGATACTTTTCCTGATGAGCAACTTGCTATTATAAATACTTCATGTAGCACTCCTTGGTATGCGGATTATGCTAAATATATTCTGCCTAGCTTCACCTATCAACAAAAGAAAAAATTATTTTATGATTTATGACATTAGTTTTGGGATGATCCACACCTTTATAAAGAAGGAGTAGATGGTGTTATTAGACGTTGTGTACCTGAGCATGAACAGGGCCAGATCCTACGGAAGTGTCACTCCGAGGCCTACGAAGGACACCATGCTGGTGACAGAACTGCACACAAGGTATCACAATCCAGTTTTTTATTGGCCTACTCTTTTTAAAGATGCTCGTAAGTATGTCCGTTCTTGTGATGAATGTCAAAGAATTGGTAATATTGGTAGATGTCAGGAAATGCCTATGAATTACTCACTTGCTATTGAACCATTTGATGTTTGGGGCTTTGATTATATGGGACCTTTTCCTTCCACTAATGGGTATACTCATATTTTAGTTATTGTTCATTACGTCACTAAATGGGTAGAAGCTATTCCAACTAGTAGTGCTGATCATAACTCTTCTATTAAAATGCTTAAAGACATCATTTTCCCGAGGTTTGGAGTCCCTAGATATTTAATGACTGATGGTGGTTCACATTTTATTCATGGTGCTTTCCGTGAACTTCTAACTAAATTTTATGTTAACCATAGAATTGCATCACCTTATCATCCTCGGTCTAGTGGTCAAGTTGAATTGAGCAATCGAGAAATAAAATTGATCTTGCGAAAAACTGTCAATAGATCCAGAAAGAATTGTTCTATGAAACTAGATAATGCTTTATGGGCTTATAGAACTGCTTATGAAAATCCCATGGGAATGTCCCCCTATAAAATGGTCTATGGAAAAGCTTGCCATTTACCTCTTGATTTAGAACATAAAGCTTATTGGGCAATTAAAGAACTCAATTATGACTTTAAACTTGTGGGTGAAAAGAGGTTATTTGATATTATCTCATTACATGAATGGAGGACGCAAGCCTATGAAAATGCCAAGTTATTTAAATAAAAAGTCAAAAGATGGCATGATAAGAGAATCCAAAAACGGGAATTCAATGTAGGAGACCTAGTACTTTTGTACAATTCTTGTTTCAGATTTTTTGTAGGTAATCTCCTCTCCAAATGGAAAGGCCCTTATGTCGTTGAGGAGGTCTATCGCTCCGGTGCTATAAATATTAATAACTTTGAAGGCAAAAATCCGAGAGTGGTAAGTGGGAAAAGAATTAAGCATTACATCTCAGGTACGCCCATTAATGTTGAAACTAATATTATTCAAGTGATAACACCGGAGGAGCACAGAAGAGAGACCTTCTGGAACACCCCAGAAACCTGAAAAAGGAGCAGGTACGTGACACGGTAAGTAAACCGACTCCAAAAATTCCAAAAAAATATGTTCTGTTGGTTTTGGTATTTTAGAAAAATTCCAAAAATAAAAAGGAGTCAGGGGGACCCACGAGGGAGGCACAAGCCAATAGGGCATGCCCACCTCCCTGGGTGTGCCCTGATGGCTTGTGGGGCCCTCGTATGCCTCCCGGACTCCGTTTTCTTCCCGAGCACATATTCTTACCTAGAAAAAATCATTATATATACTCCCGTATGTTTTGACCACCACATCGCAAGTTTCTCCTATGTTCTTGTTTCGGGCTGTTTTTCTGACAGATTTAGATCACCATGACATCTCCAAGCTCCTCCAAGGAATAGTTCTCCGAGAAGGTCATCAACCCCTACCTGCCGGAGGTGATGAAGCACCCTCAAGCCATTGAGATGCATGAGGGGGTGTTCCACATTCGGGATGTTCAAGGCCCCAAGAAGGAGGGAAGCGAGAAGGCCAGGCTTGCAGCAATGGAGCAGGAGATCTTCAAGTTCCAAGGGATGGTTGAAGGTGGTCTGAGTGCTAATCACTCTATGATCACGGACCTCATCCGGGAAAACAAGATGGACACAAGGAACGTGGGAGAGGCTCTCTTCAAGCTTGAAGAGTGGATCGAGCATCTCCAAGCTCAAATCTATGACCTGCAAAACCAAAACTGTGAGTATGAATCCAAGCTTGAAAGGATGAGCCTCGCTACCGATTACAGGATTCCGGAGACAAGATCTTGTTTTTATGATGGAGATCCCATGCCTTGGAAGATGGAGGACAAGACTACTACATCATCACCATCATCACCCAAGAGGGACACTTGAGTACATGGGTATGGGAACCACCCTTAGCTTGTTCCAAGCTTGGGGGAGGTGCCCCGGTATCATATCGACATCACCTTTTTACCATTACCATCTATCTTAGTTTGATCCTTACCTATTTCGTGATTTTAGAGAAATAAATTTCAGATTTGCTTTGCTTATAATTTTTTCTTTGAGATCTACCTATCCTTGTAATCGAGTGTGAGAGTTATATAATAAAGATTAGTTGAGTTTGTCTGCTTTACTTCCATGCACCTATCATCATAGCATGGCAATAAAAGAAATAGAAAAGATCATATGCTTATCTCATGAGGAGTAATTACTTCACATAGAAAAAGGTATAAGTGATAAAAGATGTTGAGAACTAACAAACATAGCATTAGTAATTGATATAATCAATGCAAGATTATGATAGAGAAGAGGAGATTCACATATAAATACACTATCTTGGACACCTTTTATGATTGTGAGCCCCGATCAAATATTATATAATGATCGAGTGTTGATGTTGGACATGGAAGACAACATAATGATCATGATTGTTTACATTTGCATAGAAGTTATATTGCCATGGATCCTTTAACATGCGGTGCTTGCTTTAAAACTTTTGCTAGCCAAATTTTTTTTGCACCAAGTAGAGATACTACTTGTGCATCAAATAATCCCTTGAACCCAGTTTCTTTCCTTGAGAGTCCGCCATATCTACCTATGGATTGAATAAGATCCTTCAAGTAAGTTGTCATTGGTGCACAAATAAATACAATTTGCTTCTAAATATGTATGATCTTTTATTGTAAGGGAAAATAAGCTTTGTACGATCTTGTGATAGCGAAGAAATAAAAGTGACAGAGTCATAATAAAGTTCGCTATTACAAGGGGCAATACAAAGTGACATTCCTTTGCATTAAGAGTTTGCACATCCAAACAAACAAAAGCGCATGACAACCTCTGCTTCCCTCTGCGAAGGGCCTATCTTTTACCTTCCTATAACATTTATTCTCGTGCAAGAGTCAATAATATACCCTTGTTCCCACCTATTAACTCTTTAGACGGCAAGCATCATGTGTCAAGGAAAGATCCAGATATGTATGTCCAGTTGGATGTAGGTAATCATCACTCATTATTGTTGACATTATCCTTGAGGTAAATGAGTTGGGTGGCAAAGATAATAAAGCCCCCATCATCCTATGTGTCTGACGAAAACATTAGCTCCAAAAATATGCGATGAGTGTCAACAATAATAGAAGGCTAAATAATAGTTGAGTATGTGAACTTGCTAGAAATAAAACCTTTTACATAGACTCTTCTTTTGAATATGATGAATTATGATTATCTCAATGACTAATGGCACCGTTTGTTGGTTGTCAATAAAGTTTATGCTTCATACTACCTCAGTTGTGAATAGATCATTACTTGTTTATGAGAATCTATATGGTGGAAAACTTGCTGCTATGTTAATATTCATGATGCTCTCATGTCCTTATTTTGTTTTTATCGACTCCTCTCTCTCAAATCATGTGGTCATTATGTTCGAGTTCGGCTTTTGCTTGAGGATAAGCGAGGTCTAAGCTTGGGGAGTTGATAAGTCCATTTTGCATCATGATTTCTTATTGATATTTATGTTATTTGTGTCCATTATTCCTTATTATCGTACAATTCTTATGCCTTTTCCCTCTGAATATGCAAGGTACATCACAAAGAAGGAAATCTCTGGAAACTGGAATTCTGGACCGGGAAACCAAGAAAAAGGCAGAAAAATCACCACACTCCAAATGACCTGAAACTTCACGAAGAATTTTTATGGAATATTTAAGAATTATTGGGCCAAAAATATACCGGAGGGGGCCACCTGCTGGCCACAAGCCAACAGGGCGCGCCCACCCCCTGGGCGCGCCCTGATGGCTTGTGGGGCCCCAGCAGGTCTCCCGACCCCCCTCTTCTCCTATATGGTGTGTTTTACCCTAGAAAAAACATAAGCAATCTTTCAGGTTGAGGTGCCGCTATCTCGAGGCGGAAACCTGGGCAGAGGCCCGTTTGCACTCCGGCAGGCTGATTCTGCTAGGGAAACTTCTCTCCGGGAGGGGGAGATCGAAGCCATCGTCATCACCAACGCTTCCTCCTTTGTGGGAGGACCAATCTTTATCAACATATTCACTAGCACCATCTCATCTCCAACCCTAGTTCATCTCTTGTATTCAATCTTTTTCCCAAAACCTCATATTGCTACCTGTGGGTTGCTAGTAGTGTTAATTACATCTTGTAGTTGATGCTTGTTGGTTTACTTGGTGAAAGATATTATGTTCAGATCCTTGATCTTCATTATTATACCTCTGATCTTGAACATGTTGATGAGGTGTGAGTAGTTACTATTGTTCCTGAGGACATGGGAGAAGTCTTGCTATAAGTAATCATGTGAAATTGGTATTCGCTCGATATTTTGATGATATGTATGTTGTTACTTCTCTTAATGGTGTCATCTTTTGGGACGAAGCGCCGCTGTATCGAGGCGGAAACCTGGGCAGGGCCCCTTTTGCACTCCGACATGCTGATTCTGTCGGGGAAACTTCTCTCCGGGAGGGGGAGATCTAAGCCATCGTCATCACCAACGCTTCCTCCTTTGTGGGAGGACCACTCTTCATCAACATCTTCACCAGCACCATCTCATCTCCAACCCTGGTTTATCTCTTGTATTCAATCTTTGTCCCAAAACCTCAGATTGCTACCTGTAGGTTGCAAGTAGTGTTGATTACATCTTGTAGTTGATGCTTGTTGGTTTACTTGGTGAAAGATATTATGTTCAGATCCTTGATCTTCATTATTATACCTCTGGTCTTGGACACGTTGATGAGGTGTGAGTAGTTACCATTGTTCCTGAGGACATGGGAGAAGTCTTGCTATAAGTAATAATGTGAAGGTGGTATTCGCTTGATATTTTGGTGATATGTATGTTGTTACTTCTCTTAGTGGTGTGACGTGAACGTCGACTATATGACACTTCACCATGTTATGGGCCTAAGGGAAGTCATTGTGGAGTAACATGTAGATGATGGGTTGCTAGAGTGACAGAAGCTTAAACCCCAGTTTATCCGTTGCTACAAAGGAGCTAATTTGGATCCACACGTTTCATGCTTTGGTTAGATTTATCTTAATTCTTCTTTCGTAGTTGAGGATGCTTGCGAGAGGGGGTAATCATAATTGGGTTGCTTGTTCTAGTAAGAACAGCACCTTACCACCGGTCCACCCACATATCAAATTATCAAAGTAGCGAACGGGAATCAACTCAATATGTTGAACATGACTAGACAGAAATTCCCATGTGTCCTCGGGAGCGCTTGCTTAATATAAGAGTACTTTCAGGCCTATCCTTTGCTATAAAAAAGGATTGGTCTACCTTGCTGCACCTTTGTTACTATTGTCACTTGTCACTTGTTATGAATTATCTTGGTGCAAAACTATGTATCACTGTTACTCACAACACTTGCAGAGAATACCTTGCTGAAAACTGCTTATCATTTCCTTCTGCTCCTTGTTAGGTTCGACACTCTTACTTATCTAAAGGACTACAATTAATCCCCTATACTTGTGGATCATCAGTGTTCTGGTTCTTGCTGACCATGGCGCCTCCACACTCCGCCAGATCGGAGCTGCTGGACTTCGGCTTGACCCCGAAGGTCTTCAGACAAAGGCCGAGTTTGGCTCGCAGTGGAGGAAGGACTCGTAGACCGTGATGAAGGAGGCGACGTGCGGAATGGAGTTTGGGGCCATATGGTGGAAGTTGAGCCCGTAGTAGAACATCATCTCGTGCAAGAACGGGTGCAATGGGAACACCAGGCCTTGGATGAGGTGGGGAACGAAGACTACCCGCTCCCCTGCGTTGGGAACGGTCACTTGCTGGTCAGCGCCGGGAGCGCCGGAACCGATGGTGGCAGAGAGGTACCCCACAGCACGCGGCTCCTGGATGGTGCCTTGTGTCACGGAGGAACCACCCCAATGCCCCTTGAGGGTATCGGCCATGGCTGGATGGGGGAGTTTGGGTCTGCTGGAAAAGAAGAGTGCGAGATTGACTCTGGGCACTGGAGCTAGACGAAGTAGTTGGTGGGGGGATGAGAGCGTGGTTGCTTACACTGTTCTCTTATAGGTTGTTGAAAGTCCAAGAGTCCCCCTTACCGCGCCGATAAAATGTCGCTCCCGCAAAAGATGTCGTTGTGCATATGGGGGGAAACAAAATCTTGATGATATCCCAAAGAAACCGGGCACGGTCTCCACCTCGATGGGACATGCCAGTAAAAAGGCTGCCTCGAGCCGCAATTTGGGATATGTAGTAACTGCTCGACCCGTCATGGGGTGTGCTGCTTCAATAAAGTTGTGAGGCTAGGTGGCACTATTCACACCTGCCTGGTCAGCCTTCGAGGCTAAGTTACCCCGACTCTTCGGGTAAAGTATGAGCTCGGATAAGTCTTATTTCTAAGATGCTGCTTCTTTTGAGAGCGGATCGTAAGTTTGGAAGTCATGAAGGGGAACTCGTCTGTCAAGACAAGGACTTCGGATCTGGGGTTATCTTCATCAAGGGAATCGTCCTCAGCATAGAAGACCAGTTCGGGGGCTACTGATGGTGTCCTGGACTAGTGGGTACTAGCCTAGTCGGCCCATACTCCTCGGATTGGATAGATGGGCCCTCATTCTTCCCAAGATGGACTCCGAAAGTTGTACAAACTGCATTTGCCGAAGTCTTGACATATACACCAAGACTTCTCATGCTGCCTCTATGCCAAGATACCGAGCCTTGTAAGCCTAGATACCCTACCTAGTGTGTATATAAGCCATAGGGTTTAGCCCGTAGAAAGGACATCAACACAATATCATTCACCTAGCCCTAGAGTTAGAACCCATCTAACAATCTCGAGGTAGATCAACTCTGTATTAGATACTTCTCGATCAATATAAACAAGAGGAGGATGTAGGGTATTACCTCCATCAAGAGGGTCGGGGCCTGGGTAAACATCGTTTCCCCTCTTCCTGTTACCACCCGTCCGAAATCCATAGCTCGGGACCCCCTACCCCGAGGTCTGTCGGTTTTCACACCGACAGTGACCATGGTCCCAATGTTTCCTAATGTTGGTTCCAGCACAAACTGACTACGGATGCAACATCCCAACCGGCTTGGTCGCTCCACACGTCCAGATCGCGGCGGGTGACCCACGTAACTTGCCTACTGATACGTCTCCAACGTATCTATAATTTTTGATTGTTCCATGATATTATATTATCATTCCAGGATACTTTTTATGCAATTACTTGTTGTTTTATATTATTTTGGGCACTAACCTATTAGCCCAAGTGCCAGTTGCTGTTTTCTGCATGTTTTTGGCTTTTCAGGAATACTGTACCAAACGAAGTCCAAATACCCCAAAACTTTTTGATGATTTTTTCTGGACCAAAATAAGACATGGAAGCTTCGGAGGAAGATCGGAGGGCACACAAGGTGCCCCCAAGACAACAAGGAGCGCCCAGGGGGTGGTCGCGCCCTGATGGCTTGGGGCCACCTCCTCGGCCCTCTGGCGTTGATCTCTGGCCTATAAATTCTCTAATATTGCAAAAACCCTAGAGAGCCTCCCGAAACACTTTTTTCACCGCCGCAAGTCTCTGTTCTGACATTTGCCCATCTGGAGCCCGGTTCCGATGCCTTGCCAGAGGGGGTGTCGATCACGGAGGGCATCTACATCAACCTTGCTGCTCCCATGGTGATGTGTGAGTAGTTCACCGTAGACCTACGGGTCCGTAGTTAGTACCTAGATGGCTATATCTCTCTCTCTCTCTCTCTCTCTCTCTCTATGTTCTTCATTGCCAAGATCACCGCGATTCCTGCGGTGATCTATCTTATGTAATCAATCTTTGCGGTGTGTTTGTTGGGATCCGATGAATTGTGGGTTTAGGTTCATATTATCAAGAAAAGATATTGAATACTTTCTGGTATTTTATTTGCATGATTTTTATAGCTTTGTAATGCTCTCCGATCTATCGGTTTGGTTAGGCCAACTAGATTGATTTATCTTCAAGTGGGAGTGGTGTGTTGTAGTGGGTTCAATTTTGCGGTGCTCAATCCCAGTGGTCGAAAGGGATATGACATGTATTGTATTGTATTGCTGCCACTAAGGGTAAACCGATGGGTTTTATTCATATTGATTGGATTTAGTTTATCTACATCATGTCATCGTCCTCCAAGCATTAGTCCATTTTTACTTAATAATCTAGATGCATGCTGGATAGTGGTCGATGAGTGGAGTAATAATAGTAGATGCAGGCAAGAGTCGGTATACTTTTTTATGAACGTGATGCCTATATACATAATCATTGTTGTGAATAAATTTTGCATAACTATGCGCTTTTCTATCAATTGCTCCACAGTAATTTGTTTACCCACTGTATGCCTTCTTCGAGAGAGAAGCCTCTAGCGAACACTATGGCCCCCGGGTCTCCTCGCAATAGTATTTACAAAAACTCTAAATACCTTGCTGCCATTATTTACTTTATTTTTATTTACTATTTATATTTATCAAATTATCTATCTATCACTACTTATCGCTTGCAAGTAATAAGTTCAAGGGGATTGACAGCCCTCTTGCCCGCGTTGGGTGCAAGTGTTTGCTCTTTTGTGCGTAGGCGCTAAAGACGGGAATATGCGTGGTTCTCCTATTGGTTCGATAACCTTGGTTCTCACTGAGGAAAATACTTACCTATGCTTTGCTGCATCATCCCCTCCTCTTCGGGGAAAATCACAACGCAGTTTACAAGTACCAGGAAGGATTTTTAGCGCCTTTGCTGGGGAGCATCATCAAATTCCTATGCAGTACCTATCACAAATTATCATTCACTTGTTCTAATTTTTATTTGTTGTTATATTTTTCTTTCTATAAAAATAAAAAATACAAAAATATTTCTCTTTGCTTGTTTGCTTAGTTATCTAGTTTACTCGTTTGCTTGCTAGTTTACTTGTTTTACCATGTCTCAAGATACTACTAAGTTGTGTGACTTCTCAAATACTAAAAATAATGATTTTATTAGTACACCTATACCACCCTCCACTAGTGCAGAGTTTTATGATATTAATGTTGCAATTCTAAATCTTGTTATGAAAAAAAAATTGGGAAGTCCTAATGAGGATCCCTCTTCTCATCTCAACACCTTTGTTGAATTATGTGATATGCAAAAGAAAGAGGAAATGGATAATGATGTTGTCAAATTAAAATTATTTCCTTTTTCACTAAGATATAAAGCTAAAACTTTGTTTTCTCCTTGCCTCACAATAGTATTGGAACATGGTACAAGTGTAAGGATGCTTTTATTGCCAAGTATTTTCCTCCCGCTAAAATTACATCTCTCCAAAACCAATTTATGAATTTTAAACAACATAAGAGAGAACATATTAGACAAGCATGCGAATGAAAATGATGATTATAAATTGTCCCACTCATGGCTTAAACTTGTGGATGATTATACAAAATTTCTATGCTGGACTAAACTTTGTGTCTAGAAATTTTCTAGATTCTACTGCAGGTGGTACCTTTAAAGAGGTGACATTAGCAGAGGCTAAACAACTTCTGGATAATATCATGACAAATTATTCTCAATGGCACAGCGAGCGAGCTCCAACTGGTAAGAAGGTAAATTATGTCGAAGAAATTACTACTTTGAGTGATAAAATGGATGCTCTTATGAATATGATTGCAAACAAGAATGCTCAAGTTGATCCTAATGATATGTCATTTTCTACTTTGATTGAGCAAAATAATGATGATATTGATGTGAACTTTGTCTCGTGAAATAATTCCAACAATAATGCTTATAGAGGTAATTTCAATGTTAGGCCATATCCCGGTATTTCCTTTAATAATTATGGAACTTCTTATGGTAATTCCTATGGAAACTCATCTAATAATAATAGGATACCTACTGATATTGAGAACACCATTAAATGATTTATTAGTTCTCAAAATATTTTCAACACTATGGTAGAAGAAAAATTGCATAAAGTGGACGATGTGGCTAGAAACGTGGATAGGATTCCTCATGATGTGGAAACTCTTAAAACTAAAACTTTGCCACCCAAGCATGATATTAATGAGTCTATTAAATCCATAAAAATATATATTAATGAAAGTAAGGAGAGGATCTCTAGGTTGAGAGCTAAGCGAGAGTTCTTAGAAAAGGCTCTTCCACCCGGTTTTTATCGTAATCATGATGAATATCTTAAAATGATTGGTACTTCTCCCATTGAATATTTGTTCACTGATCTGAAAATAGATGATAAAGGGACTGGAGATGAGTCAACTTTAGCTAGAAGGCATCCGGTTTGTTCGGAGGGGGATGATCTTAATGATAAAAATGAAAAAAGTGGGTTTGGAGAGGTCAAAACTTTAACTTGTGATTTACCCACTATATTGGCTCACAAGGAATTTAATTATGATAATTTCTCTTTAGTAGAATGTATTTCCTTGCTACAATCCATTATTAGCTCATCTGATGCTTACGAACCAAATAAAGCTTTTACTAAACATATCGTAGAAGCTATGCTAAAAGCTTAGGAAGAAAAACTTGAGCTAGAAGTTTGTGTTCCTAGACAGTTGCATGATGAGTGGAAACCTAAAATTAAAATAAAGTGAAGGAATATGAATGCAATGCTTTGTGTGACCTTGGTGCTAGTGTTTCAACTATACCAAAATCTTTATGTGATGTGCTAGGTCTCACCGATATAAATGAATGTTCCCTTAACTTGCATCTGGATTCCACTATTATGAAACCATTGGGTAGAATAAATTATGTGCTTATTCTTGCTAATAGAAATTATGTGCCCGTGGATTTCATTGTGCTTGATATTGAATGCAATCCTTATTGCATAATTCTTATAAGAAATCACCTCACAAATATGCACGTATGCAATATTTTTTGTCGTATCCAAGGTAGTCATGTCCTCATCATCCTCCCCTTCTTGAAAACAAAGCTATCCTCGGTGTTGCTTAGTCTAAAATGAGACTAACAAAAGAGACAAAGTGTACATGTTGTATATGTATATGTCATCTATTTTCATTGATCTCAGTTGTCGCACATGTGACACATTTATACAAGAGCACACTTGAAATGTCATGAAATATAAAGCCAAAATATTATCACAAGAAGTAGAAGGCATGAAAATATTGCAACTCAGTTTGCACATATAAGTGAAGTCCTTATTCATATCAAAAGATTGACAATGTTCATCATTAAACCATCCCAACATTGGTAAATAAACTTGAATTATTCCAAATTTAGATGCTACAACATGCTTCAATAAGCAAACATGCAACATGTCATTTGACACAGAATCATCACCAAAATTGGAGGTCATATCAAAATGATTATACAGTGGCAGAATTATTTTCAAACACATTTGATCCAAATTTGATTTATTTCCTGATTCACATGGTTCTTTCTGATCAACAGTTAATTCAATGGGTGCACTCAAAATTGTTTATATATGATCACATGGCAAAGTCAAATCATTAACATAGTCCTCTAAAATAGGTGGTGTGATCAAAGTAATGGGTAGCTCATCACATGGTACATTGGAATTGACAAGGCATTCGTCAAACTCCTCTAGAGGTGGAAGATCAGTACCTTTGTCATTACCTCTTATGATCAACTCAGATGATGTAGGCACTCTCATTGGTGACGTGTCACATGGTGAAGGTGATGTAACCGTCACAACAATTGATGTGGTTGGCATAGTATGCCTAGTAATTGAAGGAACAACCGTATCAACTCTTGGAATGTGCACCTTGCGCTCGTTCTCCTTGTCGGCAACACATTGTTTTATTTCCTGTTCAGCTTTGCGAGCAAGACGAAACAAACGATCCATAGGATAACATTTTTCATGAATTAGTATCTCCTGAATATCAAGGTTTAATCGTCCCCAAAATCTATCCATAAAATCTTCTTCACTTTCTTCTAACGAGGAATGCAACAAGGTCGTTTGTAAATCATCATAATATTTCCTTACGGTGTCACTACTTTGTTTTAAATGTTGTAACTTCTTAATCATGTTACGAGTATAATAAGCAGGAACGAATGTATGTCTCATGGCAAGTTTCAAATCATCCCAAGTAGTAGGTATATAATCAGGGTGTAACCGACAATATTCACTCCACCAAACTGAAGCATAACCAGTGAAAGAACCAACTGCGACCTTAACTTTCTTATATTCAGCAAAATTATGCAAAGTAAATATATCACTTATTTCAAACTCCCATTCAATATAAAAAGCAGGCCTAAAACGTCCATTAAATGGTGGTATAGAAACATTAACCTGATCATCTTCATCTGGATCTCTTTGCACCTCTCGTAACGGTTGTGATATTTTCTTAGGTGGTGGCACTGCTCCCACGATCGATGAAGCCCAAGAAGTAACAACTCCAGAATCTGCCATAATTAGTAGAAAACAAGAAACAAAATCCGAGAATAATGTTCCTATAAACTACTAGGATGTGGTGGTAAAGCGCTCACAGTAAAGCAAATATCAATGTCTTACAAATTCTTACCATGCAGCAAGTGGTGACCCGCAACCGACGGTGTCAATATCTTCGAAGATTGAGTAAAGCGATTACGAGGTGAACGTATGTATACATGATGTAGAAATATGTGGAGCTTGGAAGGCTTAATATTTGGTAGCAAAAGATAAGCAATAATCAATTCAGAGATGCAATGTTGAATAAACGCTCAACGATGGTAATGTGCTGGTCCTAGGCTAGACCGTACTAGAGACGCGAGCCTAGAACACCAACAAAATCACGACGCTACACGTAATCAAGGGAAGAGCACACTCTGAACTTTTTTTGTTCGCCTCTTTTTTTTTTGGCCCCTCTTTTTTTTGCGCTCTTTTTTTTGCTCAGAAAATCACTATATTGGCGAGTGTCTCAAAACTCTTCCGAAGGTCTAAAAACAGGATAGGCACGAAAATTTTTTGACTAATTTTTTTTTCTGGAGCGATTCGGGGCTGCGACGACCAAAAATCGCGACAAAAATCACTATGATGGCGAGTGTCTCAAAATGCTCCAAAAAGCCTAAAAAATAGGACAGGGAAAAAATATTTTCACCTGCCGAAATTTTGGCCTAAAAAGTGCTCTGAAAACTGTGCCAGACTCTTTTTTTTTCCGAGACCTACTCAGGCAAGGAAACGCGAAAATAAAATCAAAGGGATCTCGAAATCAATCTGAATATGGGATGAACTCGGATTGGTGGTGGATATATGGTGGTATATATGGATATGGATTGATGGCAGATATATGGTGGTGGTATATGGACTAGGATTGGTGGTGGATATGAGGTGGTATATATGGCTGCGGCGATGATGGTAGCGTGGTGGTGGTATATGGCAGCGGTGATGAAGATGATGCGGTGGCGGCATGACAAACTATGAGCAGAACTCGAAACTCTAAAGAACTAGATGCTAAGACCAGCAACTTGACACGATGATGCAATCGCAAATTCAACAAAGCAAACACCGAACAGAAAATTGCAAAGGCTCAGATTGGTTCGGATATGATGATCTAACCCTAATTTTTTTTGGCTTTTTCGTGGACTATAGGTATGAGAAACAGATGCGATCTAAACTACGAAAAACTGGTAAAATCTCACCGAGCAACCTAGAAATCTGATACCACTTGATAGAGGCGAAGGTGTCCCGTCTTTCGATGAGATGGTGGCTATCATTTTGGTGGAAGTTGACTTTCATGATCCGACTACGAGCGTGTGAAGACGTCACGCCTTAGCAATCGCTAAACCAACTCCGAGAGGTTATTGACCACGCCGGAGCACGATCAACCTTACCACGAAGGTCTATTTCCTGCACGCAAAGAACAAGCAAGAAACTAAGATTGCAATCTGGATATTGCGAATAAAAGAGGAAATCTTTATTGATGAAGTGGGGTTCTGTGATGTCTTGGTCTGGTCGTGGAACACAAACGAAGGACGGGAAGTTGCAGCTATGGCAAACTTGTAATCTAAACAAAACCCAAGTCTAAAACGATGCCCTAAGGGCTGTATATATGGGGGAATAGAGGGGGATTTCGTGGCCCCTTGGAGGAGGGGTCCGAAACCAGCCCTGACTCAGTTTCCCCACACATACGGACTCTAAAAACTGCCTATAATATGGTATTTCGAAATTACATGGGCCTGGCCCAAAAATAAGGTGACGCAGCACCTATAATAGCCTATGGACGAAATTTATGAAGTGGCATGTTATATATTTCGTCCAAGCCTCCAAGCATTCCTTATGGTGGCTTCAAAGTGCGAAAATCACCACCGGAAAGTCCATTCTTCCTTCCCGCGTGCACACCTTCTTCTCCATGCTTGATCCCGCTCCAATGGCCATCCTTCTTGTCCATGCTAGGTCCTTCATTCATAAGTAAAACAAAAGTATCTAATTTAGGCAACATCATATGTTCGTGAACATTAGAAGGATTTCCAAGAAACAAAAGTACTTGATAATTTAGTTGGCATGCGCGAGCTCTAGTAACTGGTCCAATATGTGTAGATGGTGGGGATATGGGTATAACATTAGTAGGGATGTCCTCATCATCATCCCCTTCTTGAACTGAAGTCGTCCTCGACGGAAGCTCATCATCCTTACCCAAATAAGGCTTCAAATCTGCAATGTTAAAAGTGGGACTAACCCCAAAATCTGCAAGCAGCTCAAGTTTTTATGCATTATCATTTATTTTCTCTAACACCTTAAAAGGACCATCAGCACGTGGCATTAGCTTTGACTTGCGCAATTCAGGAAACGTATCCTTACGCAAATGTAACCAAACAAGATCTCCAGGTGCAAAGACAACATGTTTTCTACCCTTATCTCCAGCAAGTTTATATTTAGCATTCATATGCTCAATGTTCTCCTTAGTTAACTCATGCATCTTTAATATCAATTCAGCATGTTCTTTAGCATCAAAATTAACCTTCTCCGAAGATGGAAGAGGCAACAAATCAATAGGTGCACGAGGTAAGAAACCATACACAACTTCAAAAGGGCACATCTTAGTAGTAGAATGCAGCGAACGATTATAAGCAAATTCAATATGAGGCAAGCATTCTTCCAACATTTTCAGGTTATTCTACAAAACATCCCTAAGCATAGTAGACAATGATCTATTCTTGTCCAATAATACTTGGTAGGCCGTTCCTACAAACTATAGGTGTTATTATTGATATGAAGGAGGGAAGCATAAGATTCCAATTCCCACTAAAGAAAGGGATGGAACACTTACCTAGAAAGAGAATTAAACCACCTTATGAATCTATTATGAGGGCCACATATGGATTGAGTGTCAAAGATGACAACACTTGATAATATGCATTATGCCTAGCTAAGGGCATAAAATGATAGCGCTTGTTGGGAGGCAGGACAATAGTTATCTTTAATTTTTGTTTTTACTTTCTATCATGGTGTGATAAAATGATTATTACTTATGTAATGATTGTGTTTTTATGTTTTAATTAGTGGTTGTGCCAAGTAAAGCCTTTGGGATGACTTGCATGATAAGTATAATTGATACGATGCAAAAACAGAAACTTTTGCGTCCAGCGGAGAATTTCTCTGATTTTACAGGAATGTGTTTTTGATCTGAATTATTTACACAGTATTGGTATACAAATTCCATAGGTTGTCATAATTTTTCAGAATTTTGGAGTTATAGAAGTAAGGTGATTGCGCAAATCATTACAGATTGTTCTGTTTTAGACATATTCTATTTTTGCTTGCATAGTTTGCTTGTTTTAATGATGCTATGGATTGTATCGGTGGGTATAAACCATGGATAAGTTAGAATACAGTACCTTATGCAATAATAAAATATGGATCAATTTATAACAGTACCAAATTTTTTTGATTTACCTATAATACTAACGGAGCTCACGAGTTTTTCGGTTGAGTTTTGTGTGCTGAAGTTTTCAAGTTTTGGGTGCTCACGATGGATGAAGGAATAAGGAGCGGCAAAGATCCTAAGCTTGGGGATGCCCAAGGCACCCCAAGGTATATTCTAGTAAGACTCAAGCATCTAAGATAGGGGATGCCCCGGAAGGCATCCTCTCTTTTGTCTCAATCCATCGGCATGTCACTTGGAGCTACATTTTTATTCATCACATGATATGAGTTTTGCTTGGAGCGTCTTGTGTTTTAGTTTGCTTTAGTTTTAGTTTTACACAATCATTGTTTGCTGGACACACCTACCTAAGAGAAACACATGATCACAATAATTTGTTAGAATACTCTATGTGCTTCAGTTATATATTTTGAGCTAAGCAGTTGCTCTAGTGCTTCACTTATATATTTTAGAGCACGGTGGCGTATAGATTTTATAGAAATAATTGCACTCTCGTGCTTCACTTAAATTTGTTTGAGAGTCTAATGTATAGTGACCTTAATTTGCATGGGTTATAAGACTAGTCCAAAAAATAATAGGTATTCAAGGAGTGCATAATCAAAACCATCATGTAACACATAAAAGAGAAATTGCAGGTTAATGATATTGATGTGGTAATATGAAAGGGTGTGAGTGCATGGTTGCTGGTTAGTAGAAATATAGATAGTTAAAGGGTGGCAAGGTGATGATGTGTGAGCATTATTATTCCTCGTTGAAATCCTAGTGTTGTTTAGGTCAGGGGTGCGCGATAGTTAACTCCTACCAACCTCCTCCCTAGGGGCATGCAAGTAGTATGTGAGTTCCTTATGACTAATGTGAATCCATGGATGTACACACACTCACCTTTTCATATATGCTAGCCTCTCTGGTACCGTGCATTGCTCATTCTACCTCGAGGGTCGGTGCAGCTTTCACCGGGGCATCCAAACCCCGTGACATGATACACTGTATTGCACATAAGCCTCATTATATCTTCCTCAAAACGGCCACCATACCTACCTATCATGGCATTTACATAGCCATTCCGAGATATATTGCCATGCAACTTTCACCGTTACATCATATGACTTGTATAGTCATTGTCATATTGCTTTGCATGATCATGTAGCTGACATAGTATTTGTGGCAAAGCCACCGCTCATCATTGTTTACATGTTACGCTAGATGATTGCACATCTTGGTACACTGCCAGAGGCATTCATATAGAGTCATATTGTTTAGTAGTTTTTCATATCGAGTTGTAAGTAAATAAAAGTGTGATGATTATCATTATTAGAGCACTGTCTTAGTGATAAAAGGATGATGGAGACAATGATTCTCCCACAAGTCAGGATGAGACTCCAGACGAAAAAAAGAAAAAAAGAGAAAAGGAAAAAAAGAAAGAAAAAAAGAAAAAAAATGAGAGATAAAGAGAGAAGCGACAGTGCTACCACCTGTTTTTTCACACTTGTGCTTAGAGAGAGCACCACGTTTTCCATATAGAGAGTCTCATGTTTTGTCATTTTCATATACTAGTGGGAATTTTTCATTATAGAACTTGGCTTGTATATCCCGATGACGGGCTTCCTCAAATGCCCGAGGTCTTCATGAGCAAGCAAGTTGGATGCACACCCACTTAGTTTCATTTGAGCTTTCATACACTTATAGCTCTAGTGCATCCGTTGCATGGCAATCCCTACTCCTCGCATTGATATTGATTGATGGGCATCTACATAGCCCGTTGATCCGCCTAGTTGATGCGAGACTTTCTTCTCCACTTTCCCCCCTTGAAACCTACCACCATATTATATTCCACCAATATGCTATGTCCATGGTTCACGCTCATGTATTGAGTGAGGTATAAAATCCTGAAGCATGTGAAAAAGTACGATCAAATTGCTTGGCTTAACACCATGGTGCTCGACATTTGTATTTATGTGGTGAAGACGGAACCATGCCATGCTAAAATGATAAAATGAATGGGGGGTAAACATTCTTTAAGGATCGTATATTTTGAAAGTTGATGATTGTGTTGTTTATGCTTATGGATATTACTATGTTAATGTTTATTGATTCATCATTTCTCAGTGATCATACCTGAAAAGATTACATGTTGGGTAGCATGTCACATAAAAAATTCTGTTTTTATCATTTACCTACTCAAGGATGAGCAAGAATTAAGCTTGGGGATGCTGATACGTCTCCAACGTATCTATAATTTTTTATTTTTCCATGCTATTATATTGTCATTCTAGGATACTTTTTAGCCAATTACTTGCTATTTTCTATTATGTTTTAGCACTAACCTATTAACCCAGTGCCAAGTGCTAGTTGTTGATTTTTGCGTGTTTTTGGCTTTTGAGGAATACTGTACCAAACGAAGTCCAAATACCCCAAAACTTTTTAATGATTTTTTTGGACCAAAATAAGACTTGGAAGCTTCGGAGGAAGACCGGAGGGCACACGAGGTGCCCCCAAGCCAACAGGATGCGCCCAGGGGGGTGGCCATGGCCTGATGGCTTGGGGCCACCTCCCCTGCCCTCTGGCCTTGATCTCTGGCCTATAAATTCTCTAATATTGCAAAAACACTAGAGAGCCTCCAGAAACACTTTTTCCGCCGCCACAAGTCTCTGTTCCGTCGTGTGCCCATCTGGAGCCCTGTTCAGGTGCCCTGTCGGAGGGGGGATTGATCACGGAGGGCCTCTACATAAACCTTGCTGCTCCCATGGTGATGTGTGAGTAGTTCACCGCAGACCTACGGGTCCGTAGTAAGTACCTAGATGGCTATCTCTCTCTCTATGTTCTTCATTGCCAAGATCACCGTGATTCCCGCAGTGATCTATCTTACGTAATCAATCTTCGCGGTGTGTTTGTTGGGATGCACTGGTGCAGCGCCGTGCTATACAAACGGTTTTTAACCCCTTTCTGCGACGCAGTTTTAAACTATCGCCTTGCCTGTGTGGGCGGTAGTGACAAACGAACGAACGCAAACGTTTGGCAAAACTAAGCGTATGGGATGTCCGCATCTATCACAAACGTGAGTCACCGGTCAACCGTTTGAGATATGGTGTACTTCCCATACGGTCCATCCTTGCAACTCGTGTGAGATCACACTAACATCGCACGCGCTATTCTGTGGCGCACAGTTTACGATGTGCACCAAATCGCAAACAGTTTATGATTATAAAGCGTGTATGATAAGGGGGCTATCACACACATTTAGTTCCACTATGACCATTTGTGATGGGATATCAGAGTGCATATGTTTATCATTATAAAACCGTATGCAAAGGTTGAATCTATCCCACACGCAGCGCTTTAAATAAACATTTGTGGTTTACAAAATGTCCCAAACATGTGATCCATACTTCCCAAACATGTCATGCAGACTAACTGTGTCAGATGAAGGCCGATTGCACGTGTTCTTCTTTGACCAACGTTTACGATGGGCACGATATCATAAACAGTTCAAGATACCAAATCGTGTGTGATAAGGAGACTATCACAAACACTTCATGATAAGCAACTATGTGCGCTGGTGTTGTTAATCTCACACGTTCTTTCTCGTCTAACCGGCCATTTGCGCAGCAGAGATTCATCGCAGATGCCAAGAGTGGAGAAACATGTGTGATCTTGAAGTTGATCATAGACTTTTTGCTTTCTCAAACTATGTGCATTGTAATGGCCTACAGAGCATAATTTACCCCAAATTTAATACTCGCGTTCATAATTCACACAATTTAAATTTGAAAGTAGGAAATCATGTATTTCATATCGAATCATGTTTAAATGTAGGTTGAAGAACGAATGCATAATTCGATTCACATGTACCACTACAGGAATCAGGTTCTTTGCCGTCCGCCATGGCAGACGGCAAAGGAGCAACCACGGACGACAAAGACCTTTGCTGTCCGCCAACGGACGGAAAAATTTCGGGCCGAATAAACCCCGGCAAAGAGGTCATTTGCCGTCTGCATTGGCACAGCGGACGGCAAAGATTTTTTGCCGTCAGCCTGCAGACGGCAAAGATCCTGGACGGCGTAGTACTCACGTTAGCACCATTAGGTGGATAACGGGCCCTCACACAGGCCTTTGCCGTCAGCCCCCGGACGGCAAACACTCAGTCCTTTGCCGTCTGCCATGGCCGGCCCCACACAGGCCTTTGCCGTCTGCCCCCCGCTATGCCGACGGCCACCGTCGGCAAAGAAGCCAACCCTTTGTCGTCCGCCCCCCGTTATGCCGACGGCCACCGTCGGCAAAGAAGCCAACCCTTTGCCGTTCGCCCCCGCTATGCCGACGGCCACCGTCGGCAAAGAAGCCAAATGGCCCAGGCCTGCCGCTCCCAGGTTTAACAGGTGGCTGCCACGTGTCCTCTTTGTCGACGGTGCCCGTCGGCATACCAGTCTTTGTCGTCTGGGGGAGACGGCAAAGAGGCTGTATTGCCTCTTTTTTGCTTGTTTTTGTTATATTCAACAATTTTCACAGGCAAATATATGATATGCATATATATATTTCACAGAAACAATATCCCTGCCATATGGATATGATCAACCAACAATTATACAAAATTGAAAGTATCAAATGTCACTTTGTTCACCATATTACAATAGTTTCATCCATACATACATAGTCTCATACATATAGGTAGAAAGTTTCACGTAAGTTCATCGATACAAAATGAAAACTGAAAGTAAACACTAGCACTACATCAAAGCAAGCTGCCGTGAACTCAATCAAATCTGCAAAATTGGAAATAAGAAAGTTAGAAAAAGAATACTAGAAGAAGTAGAAGAAGATCTAGAAGTAGAAGAAGAAGAAGATGAAGAAGCGTTTTTCTTCTCTCTCTGTCTCCTCTTGTTTTTCTTCTCCTTATTGCTTATTTGTGTCATTTTAGAGCTAACCTAGGTAATTATCACATTTTTGACCTGACTAAGCTTATTGTGTCATTTTGCAAGAAAATAAGCTAAGTCTATGGCATCTATGAGGTTACCAAGTATATTATGCCATTTTTGAGTTAACTAAGCTTATTATGTCAGTGTGGAGGAAACAATGCTAAGTATAGTTCATTTTAGAGCTAACTTAGGTACAATATGTCATTTTGGAGGTAAGTAAGCTTGCTATGTCATTTCAGAGGAAACAATGCTAAGTATAGGTCATTTTAGAGCTAAATTAGGTACAATATGTCATTTTGGAGGTAAGTAAGCTTGCTATGTCATTTCAGAGGAAACAAAGCTAACTTAGGTAAAATATGACATTTGTCTAAGTGCTAAGTTTGTCATTGTGCTTAGTTTGTCTAAGTGATATGTTTGTCTTTGTTTGAGAAAATGAGCCAAGTAAGTGGCATATTAGGGCTTACGGAGGTGAAGCACCGGGGTTGCTCGGGCCGGTGTCAGCTGGAGCACTACTTGGCCCTGAAGAAGGATCATGCGATGCGGCTCGGGAGTTATGTTGTACCAAAGATCATTTGCGTTAGCATGATAACGCTGAAACATTAAGACTAGTAACTAATGAACATTGAAATGAAACTCACTGTTCCAGCCGTGGTAATGACTGGCATCGGCGGAGGGGTCTGGCCGGTCTTCTCGCACAAAGTCTGCACATTTAGTTTTGACAAGTCAATCATATTGGTTATTAATGAAACGAACATGTAGTGCATGATTTGGCTAATATGAAGAAGAAACTTACCAGGAGGAGCTCGTACATGGCCCGGTGAGACGCATCGTTCCGTGCCCTCTCCTCCTCCAACAACCTAGACGTCCTCTCCTCCAAATCCCTCTTCTCCTCCGCCGCCTGCCGGGCCTGTTCCGCCAGAAGCGCCTGGGTTGTCTCTCTCTCTTTCTGCAGAGCATCCTGCAACATAACTCCTCGTTAGCATTGTAATCATCTTTGTTCGCACACACAATGTAATGGAGGAAAGCTATCTGAGTCTGTATGACTAACCTCGAAGGCGAGCTGCACTAGCCGTGGACGAGGCGTCATCTCAGGATAGGAGCTCGTTTGACGTGCCTTGATCTGTCGGAGAGTGCGCGAAGACCGTATAAGTCCATCTCCAATGGCTATCGAGCCATGGGGCCTCTCATCGCTAGCTATCATCACTAGGTCTGGATCAATAGGATGCTGGCTCGGGTTGAAGTCCTCCCCATTCACCGCCTTCCCCACATCTCTGTACCTCACGAGCTTGTTGTGGGAGGAGATGTTGGTGAAGTTCTTGGGATTATCAAGGTCAGACTCAGAGAATGCCTTGGCCTTCATGGACGAGGCAGTATGGGCCATGGCATAGAGGTCGTACACCTGTGGCACCTCCGTCTTATTGTAATGCGCCTACAAGAGAGGAACAAAGTATTAATAAAGGGGTCAAGTTAGCATCAAAAAATGAATTGCAGGAATCATGAAGCAAACCACATACCTAGTTCCGCTCGAACTGAAATAAGTTGGCGCCGCCTTGATGGTGTGGCACACCTTCCATTTGGGCATGCCGTTCCTTGGCATCGTCGTGGACGACTCGCCATTGGTCAGAGCACCACTCATTCACCAACGCCTCCCAATAATTCATCTTATCCGCACACCATCTCGGGGGCACCTAAGTTAGTAAAGAGAAATTTGAGAGCTACGCCTACGAATCAAAGCAAGGAAACTAAGTAAAAGGACTTAAGAATAGATAATTACCTTCATGAACTGCTCCTTGTCCAGAAACTTTCGGCGGGACGACGACTTGTCCTTCTTAATACGCCGCGAGGCGTAGTAGTCTCGAATAGCCTGTACCCGAGCCTCGTGCCGTAAGTTCTGTAGTAGGCGCCTGCACTCGTAATCGATAAGCTTTGCCGCGGCCTCCTCGTATCCCTCCTCACACCTGTCGAAGGACTGCAATCAAACGAGACAACACTGATTAGTACAATAAATAGCTATTATTGATTTTTAATTATGTAAAGGAGAAATTACCCAGAACTTTATGATCACCATGTCGGCCCTCGTGTGGCACAACACACCGTCGATCATCTCCTCCGGCGGGGCCGGGGCAGCCAAGTAGTGCTCCCATTTCAATCCTAACTCTGGAAGCTGACCCTTGCCGGGCAGCGTGACAAACCCCGGGAAGTTATGCCGTAAAAGCACACCAAGGATGGAGTTGGGCCTGCGGACATCCTTGGCGTGAATCCAACCCCTGCAGTATGACAAAGCCAACGCATTAGATATGTGAAGAAACATGAAGGCAGAAGGTTTAAAAAGAGTAAATGCACTTACTCCAGCGACTCAGGCTTAATCAGCCACCTCTTCTCGCAGGTCGTCAGCACGGGCAGGAGCCGTGTACACCCACGCTGGTAGACGGTGGCCCCCTCAGCCACCTCGTCCCCGCTATTAGAAAACTGATCCCCGCCACCATCAGCATGGCCACTCGGCTCCGGCTGATGCTGATCCGGCCAGGTATCCCATCCGGTCGAAGCGTGTGGAGTCTCGTAGGACGAACCGTCTGGCACAGGAGTCTCGCGGGACGAAGCGTCTGGCACAGGAGTCTCGCGGGTCAAAGCGTCTGAGACAGAAGGATCGTCGACCCGAGGCTCGTGGACAGGAGTCCTTGTAGCCTCCACCTCAGACGGGTCCACCGTAGCAGTCCTGTGCTCGGGTGAATCAGCTGGGGGTGGCGGCGAGGAAGGCGTAGCAGCCTTCCTACCTCTCCCGCGGCCACCACGTGTACCTTTAGGAGCCTTCCTACCTCTCCCCCGACCTCCTCTCCCGGTCGGCAACTTCGCCGACGAAGAAGCGCCCTCGGGTGTTCCAATACTATTGTACAACGCTCTCCGGAGAGTTTGGGGTGGAATGGAAGTACCCCTCCCACCACGCTCTGACGAAGTAGCCTCGGATCGCTCTCAACCCGCGCCCACCATCTTTCAACACCTGCCATGACAAAGAGTAAACGAAATTAGTACAACATAAAAATATTGAATACCGACATGAATAATAATATGTATATATATAATTTGAGTGTATCATCATCATGTATATAATAAAAATTGAATAATACCTGACATGAACTAATAATAATCTTCATCGTCTATATATGCTCCGGGATCAATAAATGCATCATCATCATCACTATCATCAATAAATGCATCATCATTATCACTATCGGGAACAACATGTGGAAGGCCTCCTTTATGTAATCGGTCAAGCATTGAGAGGTCATCCGTAGCAGTAACCTCTTCTTCTTCCGTCTCTTCTTGTTCCGGCTCTGGGGTTAAGTCGGATTCACGGTCGCTGTCTACTTCAATGTTCTGGGGTGAAGTAGAGCGGTTCTTGAAACGTTTTTTGGAAAGACATGTTTCTTGGAAGAATTCTCCTTCATATGTGTCTGGGTTAATGTGAGGTTCATAATCATCTTCATTGAGGGGAGGTGGTCTAAAACGTGGCGGCACATCACAAACGACATCCCAACCATTCAGATTTGGATTAGTTCGGCAGGCCCACGGTAGATAAAAAACTTGGGTCGCCTGTTAAGCCGTAATATAGACATCGGGAACATCAAAATGGGTGCTTTGTTTGATTTCGACTAGCCTTATATGTTCATGAGTTCTTCTAGTCTCCTTCGGCTGGAACCAATAACATTTGAAGACTACGACGTTTGGTGGGTTTTCACCAAAGAATATAAGTTCATAAATTGCTTCAACTCTTCCATAATACTCGACACCTCCTTTGCCGATAGCAGAGACACAACAATTTGTAGATTTTCGGTCGGCCATAGATAGCTTTTTGCCAAAAGGACGAAAGCGATACCCGTTGATGTCGTATTTGTCAAATGAATGGACCTTATAGTCAAGACCATTAGCGACTTGTCTCAATTCGGCGTCCATAGACTCTGAATTAGCCTACAAGTTTAATACGAAAGGATTGTTGCATTAGCCACAAACTAGACGAAGAAATGAAATGGTCTAATGGAAATTACCGTTTGTTTGAACCAAGAGATGAAACCGGGATAGCCGCCTCCATGCTTTGCCAGAAGCTCATACTCTTCGATGGAATCCTTTTGGATCACCGCTCCATCTGAGAATTTGGCGACGTATCGACTGTATCACATATCCGGGAATAAGAGCAGTTCAAAGGAATTAGAAGTTGCGAAACAATGTACCGAGAACTTACTCGATGTACGGCCACACTTCTGTTAGGTTGTTGAAGATATACAACGAAATGGTCCGCCATTCTTCGGCATCCAACGCTATTGCTTTCGAAGCACCGGCTGGTGCGAGCTTCCCTTTGAATAGGCTGAGGTTGGATCGACCTTTTTCACGGTCGCCATCATTATACCGAGGCTTCGGATTATGCAAATGACGATTCTTGGCTACGTAGTGTGCTGTCACCAAGTTTGCCGCCTCCTTAGTAATTAATGCCTCGGCCATCGATGCTTCAATTCTACGTTTATTTTTACATTTTTCTCGAAGCGTCTTCTGCATCCTCTCAGTTGCGAAGCACCAACGATTTTGCACGGGCCCCCCCAATCTTGCCTCGGTCGGGAGATGCAAAATCAAATGCTGCCTTGGATTAAAGAAGCCCGGTGGAAATATCTTTTCTAACTTGCAGATCAACTCCGGTGCCAACTCTTCCAGTTCATCTAGCACGTCAGGCGATAGTTCTTTCGCACAAAGAGCACGGAAGAAATAGCTCAGCTCTGCCAGTACTAGCCATTCATCCTCAGGGATAAAGCCACGCAACATCACCAACATTACCCGCTCAAGCCATATGTGCCAATCATGACACTTGAGACCAAATATTTTCAATTTGTCAAGACTCGCTCCCCTCTTTAGATTCGCTGCATACCCATCGGGGAACATCAACTGCATTTTCACCCACAAGATCATTTCCCTCATAGCTAGCCTTCCAAGATTGAACCATGCCTTTGGCTTCCTCCAGTTCTTCTTTCCTTTCGGTTGTCGCATGTTTTGTAACGGTCTATCACATAGAGCCTCCTGATCGACTCTAGCCTTAGGACTATCCTTTGACTTCCCCTCTATGCCGAACAATGTACCAAAAAGGACCTCAGCGATATTCTTTTCAGTGTGCATCACGTCGATGTTGTGTGGGCAAAGGAGGTCTTTAAAGTAAGGTAGATCCCACAAGCATATCTTGTGAGTCCTGGCGTGTTCCGAATTATACCCTTTGAAATATCCTGGATGCTCTGGATCAGGCTCGAGAGCGTTTAACTGATCCAGGGTCTGTTGGCCTGTCAATGCAGGTGGTGCAGAGTTTTTGACAACTCTACCTTTGATGAAATTCTTCTTGTCTTTTCTGAACTTATGGCGAGGATCCAGGAACTGTCTAAGCAAGTCGAAGCAAGAATACTTGCGACCCGCTTGCAGCCAACGGAACTGAAGAGTTGCCTTGCATGTGGGGCACGGGAACCTTCCATGCACACACCAGCCAACGAATAGTGCATACGCCGGCAAGTCATGCGTCGAGTACATGTACCACACATGCATTTTGAAGTTTTGTTTTGTAGCTGCGTCATATGTCTTGATCCCATTATCCCAACCTTCTTGCAATTCATCCTTAAGTGGCTGCATGTACACATTCATATTCTTCCCCGGATAGTTGGGCCCTGGAATTACCAACGTCAAGAAAATGTTCTTTCTTTTCATAATCTCTCCGGGGGGAGATTGAGTGGAATGACAAATACAGGCCAACAACTGTATTGGGTTGCCATCATACCAAACACATTGAACCCATCTGTGCTGATGGCGACTCGAGGATGCCTTGGATCTGCCGCTTTATCCTTATGTAATGCATCGAAGTGCTTCCACGCAAAAGCATCTGAAGTGTGTCCCAACATCGGATTCCCATCTGCATCTAGTTCGGTTCTTTTGCCCAATTTGTGCCACGTCGTCTGTCTGGCCGTATCTTCGACCATGAAAAGACATTGCAGTCTTGGTATGATTGGCATATACTAAAGAAAATTAACTGGGATTTTGGTCTGACTCTTCTCACCCATACCGTTGTCTACCACAACATACCTGGAAGACTTGCAAATGGGACAATAGTTCAACCCCGCATACTCAAGCCTAAATAAGGCACATCCATTCTCACAGGCATTTATCTTCTCATAGGGCATCTTAAGCGCGCGTAGGATTTTGTCCGACTGGTACAGGTTTGCAGGCAATACATGGCCTTTGGGTAGAAAGCGTCCAAATATTGTCATCATCGCGTCGTAGCATTCTCTGCCCAGGTTGAACTGATCCTTCAGAGCCATTACTTGCGCGATGGAATCCAGCTGACAAAGCTCAGTGTGCTCGTGGAGAGGACGTTTTGAAGACTCCAACATTTCATAGAAGGCCTTTGCAGATTCGTCCATCTCATCGTCCGAATCCCTAGCATCATCAAAGTCTTGCACCATGTCTTCGATCCCGGTACCATGCTCGTCGGTGCAACGATGAACCACCTCAGCTCTGGCACGTTGGGCAGACTCACCATGAAATCTCCACACCGTATAATCAGGCGTAAAACCCCACTTCTGCAAGTGTTTACCCATTTCATCCTGTGTCCACTTTTTATGGTTGTCGCACCGGACACAGGGGCACAAGGTTATTTCCTGGCCATTTGCAAATGCGGCTCTCAGAAACCCCTTGGTTTTTGTTAACCATTCAATGGTCATGTCTTTCTGACTAGGGTGACCGGTGTACATCCACGCACGATCACTCATCTTGCCTACCTACTAAACACACAAGAAATATATATATATATATATAATTCATCATCTATATTCATCAGTTAATCAAGTTAGTCAGTTTTATTACGTCCATGCAACCTACACGCTAATAGGTAAAGATAGGTCCTAATCCCACCCGAGTATGTGTAGATTGGGTTCATTTTCCCATGCTCTTCTCCGGATCCGACGCAGAATTTCGGCAGCACCTCCCTGCTGTTCTCCTGATACACGTCTCGGCAATAAGCAGAGGGGATGTGTACCCGGAGAACAACAGGGAGGCACTGACGAAATTCCACATCGGATCCGGAGCAGAGCATAAGGGAAAACGAACCCAATCTACACATACTCGGGCTGTCCATGGATAACGTTGGACAATTCGAAAGGATGGCGGTTATAAATATGCAAAGACATAGATATTTATAGATGTTGCCCTTTCGAATGGGAGACGCATACTGGTCACGCATAATGATGATTGAAGACACCTATAGCTTGCACGTTTCATCGGCACGAAGACCGGAACAGAGCAAATTAAGGGGGGAGGAGGAGAAGTCATTTGTGCTCACCCACGAACGCAGGGGCAGAGCTCGTCCAATGCACGAGGAGGTCGTCGAACAACTGCACATTGAAATCCACCCGATCAACACAAATATGATGTTTTTTATAACAAAATCGGAAAATATGTGACCTAACTCATAATTTACAAAACTATGACCCCGTCGGCCTCTGGACGGCCGAAAAGCACCTTCCCGGTCAACAGGAGGCAGAAGAGGTGTCGGAGGTCGGGAGTCAGTGCCGTCGAGGGTCAGTGGCGTCGGGGCTCAGTCGCGTCGGGGGTCAGTGGTGTCGGGGGTCGGGGGTCGGGGGTCAGTGGGGTCGGGGGTCAGTGGCATTGGGGGTCAGTTTTCTTCTTCTTCTTCTTCTTCTTCTTCTTCTTCTTCTTATTCTTCTTATTCTTCTTCTCCTCCTCCTCCTCCTCTCTTCTTCTTCTTCTTCTTCTTCTTTTCCTTTTTCCTCTTATTCTACTTATTCTTCTTTTCTTCTTATTTTTTCTCATCTATCTTCTTCTTCTTCTAATTTTCTAAACCTAAACCTAAACCTAAAACTAACACTAACCTAAACCAAACACAAATTAACCTAAACAATAAACTAAACTAAACAGTAAAAAAACTAAACACTAGCACTAACCTAAACTAAACAAGCACTAGCACTAACCTAAACTAAACAATAAAAAACAGAAAAAAAACAGTAAACTAAACTAAACTAGCACTAGTAACCTAAACTAAACACAAATTAACCTAAACTAAACAATAAAAAACAGAAAAAAGCTCACCTTGCAGGGCCGGTGGAGGAGGGCCGGCGCGGGGGAGGAAGGCCGCGGAGAGGGGGGCGGCGCCACGTCCTGCTCCGGCAGTGGGGCGTCGCGGGGAGGCGCGGGTGGAGGAGGGTCAGCGCGGGGGAGTGGGGCGGCGAGGGGGGGAGGGGCTCGGCGCGGGTAGTGGGGGCTCGCCGTCGCGGTGGGGGGCAGCGCGGGGGAGGGGGCGGCGAGGGGGGGAGGGGGCTCGCCGCGGGGAGGGGGCTCGCCACGGGGTGGTGGGGGCGGCGCGGGGAGGGGCGGCGAGGGGGGGGGGGCTCGTAGCAGGGAGCTGCGGTGGTGGGGGCGGCGCGGGGGAGGGGGCGGCGAGGGGGGAGGTGGCTCGTAGCAGGGAGCTGCGGTGGTGGGGGCAGCGTGGGGGAGGGGGCGGCGATGGGGGGAGGGGGCTCGCCGCGGGGAGCTGGCCGCGCGCGGTGTGTGTGTGGGTGGAGAGAGAGAGGGGGCCGGGAGGAGAGAGTGCGGGGGTAATGGGGCCGGGGGGAAAACGGCCGTTAGAGGTGCATCCCCTTTGCCGTCCGCTTGCGACGGCAAAGCCGAGCATAGCAGACGGCAAAGACCAGGATGACGGCATACCTCTTTGCCAGTGGGACCAAGGTCCAGTGGGACCTATCTAGCCTCTTTGCCATCTGCCTTTAGGGTCTTTGCCGTCTGCTAGCAGACGGCAAAGGACTAGCAGATGGCAAACAGAACCGTCGCCGTCAGCCAGCTGTTTGTCGTCTGCTTTATGGCAGCAGACGTCAAAGACCTTCTTTGCCATCTGCCAGCAGACGGCAAAGATCTGGCAGACGGCAAATAACTGAATTCCAGTAGTGTACATATACTCAAGAACTACATAAGCATCACTTCTCAAAAAAAGGAAAACTATAGAAGGGACAAATAAAGAATGATGGAACCATGGTTGTATTAAAGACGTTTATGAGAGAGCCGAAAGATATTCTGGTTGCTGGAGAAGGTGAAGCGGAATGCCCATATTGTGCCGTCCTCCATGCCTAACGCACGAATGGCTCTAGGCCAGCCCCTAGTGATGGCCGCCCACCCATCCTTCACTGTCTTCATTATGACTTCTTGATGATCATTGTAGTCTCGATGATATATTTTAATCTTCATTGCATGTCCAACAATCATGTACTTTGCAAGGTAATCTTGAGTAAACTACTTTGGGAACCACTGCAAAATAAAAAGATTCAGACATTGTTGTGTGACAACTCATTATGGGCGGTACTAATAGAAGGCTACGGAGTTCGTAGTTACCATCCTATAGCTCACTCTTGTGTTGGATAGAGCATAAACAAATAGTCTAATTGGCATCATTTGTCTTTTCCCCTAACAATCCTTATCAGTTTCCTCACTTGAGGCTGGTTCATGAATATTTCATTGCCCCACACGCAAAAAGGTTCCAAGCATGGATCTTTACCAAAGACATATGTACCTACAAGCAACAAGCCGATATTAGAAGCTAAAATGCAGTTGCAGAATGGTGTAATATATTACTCCATCAGTTCCACAATGTGTTGCGTATAAACATTTTGAGAAGTCGACATTTACTAACTTTGACCAAGTTTGTAGAGAAAAACATATACATCTAGAATTGCAATTCTATTTCATTAGACACATCACAAAATTTACTTTCATATTGTATACATTTTAGATGGTATATTTAGATACATCACAAAAATCTATATGCACTACATTATGGAACGGATGGAGTATAACCGGAGGGATGAAAAACCCTCGGTGGAAAACGTTGGCCACTCCCATTGTTGTCATGTGCAAGTACATGTAAAGTCATGATTAGTACAATAGGCTTAACATCAACCAATTATACAAGGTATCTGCTTGAAATAAACAAGGCATATATGCTCACTATAACAACCAAATATAGCCATTGGAAACTGGAAAAATGCTCAATGCAACCAACCTAACAACCAGATACAAAAAAGCAAGGCGTCTGCTTGAAAACTAGACAAATGCTCACTGCAATCAACCTAACAACCAGATACAGAAAATCAAGGCATATGCTTAAAAACCAGACAAATGCTCACTACAACCAACTTGACAACCAAATTCATAGAAACAAGGCATAAATGTTTAAAGCGGGAGTTAAGGGCACTGGTTAACAACACCATGCATAATAGGTGGTATTGATGAAATTGAACTGCACAATTCATACTTGCACATAATGAACATAACATTGTGAATAACTAAAAGAAACAAGGCATACATGCTCACTGTAACAACCAACTATAGCCATTGAAAACAGGACAAATACTCAATGCAACCAACCTAACAACCAGATACAAAAAATTAAGGCATCTGCTTGAAAACTGGACAAATGCTCAATTAAGCACTGCATGATTATCGCATGGCAAAAGCTACTACAACAATGGGTACGAGACGACTAGCTAGAAAAATTATGATTTACTCACAGGATGTTGCCTCACTTGTCATGGATGGGCTCCTTCCACTTGGGATTTGTGGTGCTTGATACGTCTCCAACGTATCGATAATTTATGAAGTATTCATGCCATATTTGCCTATGTTTACAATACTTTTATATGTTTTTGATGCAATTTATATCATTTATTTAGAACTAACCGGACTGACGCTGTTTTCAGCAGAATTACCGTGGTGATGTTTGTGTGTAGAAAATGAAAGTTCTCGGAATCGCCCGAAACTTTTTGATGACTTTTTCTGGAGGAAATAAGCAATATTGGAGCGAAGAACACCGGAGGGGAGCAAATTGTGGTCCACAAGCCATCAGGGCGTGGCCCTCCCAGGCCACGCCGTGTTGGCTTGTGGGGCCCACGTGGCTCCGTTGCGTGTGATTCCAAAGCAGAAAAATCCAATCAATCCCAGAAATCCCAAAAATAAAGAGAGAACTTTTGCCTCACCGCTGCAACTCTCTATATCGACGAAAAACCAATATGGAGCCTTTCCAGTACCCTGCCGGAGAGGGGAAATCATCTCTGGTGGCCATCTTCATCATCCCAGCGGAGGCCATGACGACGAGAGAGTAGTTCACCCTCGGGGCTGAAGGTATGTACCAGTAGCTCTGTGTTCAATCTCTCTCTCTCTCTATCTATCTATCTATCCATCTATCTCGTGTTCTTGAGATGGCAGGATCTTCATGTATCACGGGCTTTGTTAATATAGTTGGATCATATGGTGTTCTTCCCTCTCTATATTGTTGTGATAAATTGAATCTTTCCCATTGAGATCTCGTTATGTTGGATTGAATATTTTGGTTTGAGAACACTTGATGTATGTCTTGCATGTGGATACCCGTTGTGACAATGGTGTATTCTATTGATTCACTTGATATATGTTAAGGCATCAACTTGCGGATTCCGGTGATGTGACACCCTGGGTTTTAAGCTACAGTGATCATTGCACTTAAGCTACAGTAATGACCATGAACAGTGCCTAATCATTTTGCTAAGTGGGGCATGATCAAGTTGAAATTCAAAATCCAATTCAAATTCCAATGCAAATGCCATGTGGTTTTATGTGATGAATTTAAATCTTCAAACAACAAAGATAAAATGTTCCAAGGTTGTGGAATATTCCAAAACAAATATTGTTGAGGAAAACAACATCACCAAGCTTCTGATGTGGACCCCACCATAAATAACAGGAGCTAAAGGTATTTTAAAGTGCATTTAAATTCAAATTGAAATTACAACCAGATTCCAAAAATGTTCAAAATGGATGTGGCCCTCCCTAATATTGTAACTTAATTGATGGCCCCCACTGCACATTTTTTCTGTGATGGAAATGGCCTAAGTTAAATAAAACAGAAAATGGAAAAGGAAAACAAAAACAAAAAAAAGAGAAAAGAAAAAGGAAAAGGCCCGTGCCACGGGGCCCAAGTGGCCACAGAGCCGGCCCAGCCCACCACCACTCACCTGCTCCCCCCCTGCATGTCGACGCCGCCGTGGACAGGAGCTCGGCCGCGCCACCGCTGCTCGCCACGGCGCCAGGGCAGGTGAGCGTGGGGATAAGGGCGCCCCCTCCCTCGGGCCTGTGGACGCCCACGCCACTCCTCCTCCCCTATCCTCACCTCGCTCGCTCTCCCCCCCCCCTCCAGATCCGAGCGCCGCCGTCGCCATGAACGGCGGATAGCCACGGCCACCGCCTCCCGTTCGCCTCCCCATCGAGTCCCCGAGCACTGCCGTGACCTCCTCGACCTCCTCGACCACGTGCCCGAGCTCCGGAGCCCCTGGAGCGCCCTCACGCCATCGTCTTCCACCTTCGGCCACCGCAACGCCGCCGTCGATGCCGGCCGCCTCGAGCCGTCCTCACGCCCGCTTTGCACGGCTACACCCCGCTGTGAGCCTCCGCCTCCTCCCCTCTCACTCTCGTCGCCGTTAGCTGCCTCTAGGGCCATCCCCGACATGCGCCTGAACGCGCCGCCGCCTGACCTCGTCGCCGGCGCCTCTCCGGTGACCATTTGGTCCACCCACCGCCGCCGTTCGACTCCGCTCGTTGCGTAGGTTCGAGTAGCGCCCGTAGTTTGCTCGAAAGCGCCACCGTTCGCCGTTTGCCATCGGAGCCCGAGGCGCTGCTCCGCCGCCGGCGACGTAGCGCTCGCTACGGCCCGCCGTTGCTCGCCCCGATGCCCGGAATGGATAAGGCGGCTCGTCCAGCTTTCGAACGCGACCGGCCGCGCGCCAAATGATGCACCGTGCGCGATTTCCAAGCTCGCCGGAGCTTTCGACTGCGTCCGACGCTCGCCGGCGACGCTCCAGCGCCGGCCACCGACGTGGCCCACCTGGGGTCCACCCCCAGGGTCGCTGCCAATGGGCCCCACGGGCCCCGTTGACTGGTTTGACCCAGTCAACGTGCTGACTGGGCAGCCCAGTGCCACTGACTGGTGGGGGCCCTACCCCCAGTGTCTATGACATTTGGGCCCCACCCTGTCAGATACTTAATTAGTAACTAATTTAATTAAAATAATTAATTTACACTAATTAGTCACTGACATGTGGACCCCACCTCCTAATTAAACTCTGTTTAGTTTAAAATAACTCTGGATTAAAATGAGTCTATGACAGATGGGACCCACTGGTCAAGTTTGACCTGGCCAGCCACCCTGTTGACCTGCTGACGTCACCTTGGCGTCATGCTGACGTCATCATTCACTATTCTGGATAATGTTGGATTTAATTAGTTAAAATAATTCCAGAAATCAATAAAACTTTAGAAAATCATATCTTTTAAACCGTAACTCCGATGAAAATAATTTATATATGAAAGTTGATCAGAAAAATCCCACGAATCCAAATATGTCATCCATTCATCTGTCACATGCCTCTAACTATCTGAACATGCAAAAATTTTCCTGTTTCGGATAGGTGAATAGTGCATAGCATTATTAAAATAATTTCAAATAAATTTCTAAATTAACTATCGCACCTAGATATGCCGTAAACACCCCTAGCCTTGCATATTGCCATGTCATGCATCATGTTGCATCTGTGTGCTTTATATTTATTGTTTCTTCCCCCTCTTCTCTCCGGTAGACCCCGAGGCTGACAGTGCTACCGAGATCGACTACGCCATTGACGTTCAGCCTTTTGCCGCAGAGCAGCAAGGCAAGCAAAACCCCCTTGAGCATTCCAATATCACCCATCTCTCTCCCTCTTATGCTTGCATTAGATTTTGCTACTGTATTAGATAGCTCCTATTCTGATGCATAGCCTGTTTTTGATGAACTGTTACTTTACCTGCAATCATACCAACTGCTTAGCATAGGTTGATCAGTGAACCCCTGAGACCCCCTTAGTCCCAGTTGCCCCTGCTTTCATCGACGACACCGAGGACTTGAAGACAGAAGACTCAGTCGTCATGACTGACAAGCCAGGCCCCTCACATCACCGCACACCCCCTTAGCTGTACGACTCTGTAGCGCTACTATCGAGTACCGAGGGTGACACCTCGTGAAGTATTCATGATGCTAGTTCTGTAGTGTAGTTAGTCGGTCATGGTTCTCGAGGGTGATTCCTCCTTCACCATTCCCGACGATGACTCTGTCGTGCAACCCCTCAAGTGTGGGACTCTCGAGGGTGATTCCTCTAAGTCCACCTTGACGGTTTCATCGAGCGGGACCCCATGAGGGTGATTCCTCAGGTTCCGTCTCGATGTTTTATACACACAGTTACTATGACCTGGTTACAGGAACTTGTTGAAGACGGGTCGGCCCCAAGGGTACCCGCGAGAGTGAGAATTGGTGGGATGCGCCGCAAGGCATCCGAAGACATGGTGGGGTGCGCCGGTAAGGCACCCGAGTGTTATTGGCGGGGCGAAGGACTGCACCTTATGGTTCGCGTTTGCCCCGCACTAATAAATTGCTAATGGGTTGGGTACTTGATCTGAGTTAGGTCGTTGGCCTTAATACGCACTAACCATCACGTGGGAAAGTTATGGGCACTCAGCGTCGTTGTATCAGCCGAAGCTCTTCGGACGTCAGCAATGGAGCGGCGCGCGACGGATTGGTCTGGAACGCATCGCGCTTGTTACTAAGGGGTGCTAGGACCTTCCGGCCGCGTTCGCATCGTGCAGGAGTGCAAAGGGTGAGTGGGCCCATGACCCCTGCGCGCACAGGATTTAGACCGGCGGGCTGGCCTCTTCGTTGAGCCTAGGTGGGGCGACGACGTGCTGATATCCCGAGGCCAGGCATGACCCAGGAAAGTGTGTCCGGCCGGAGGTGACTCAGGCGTGTTGGGATATGTGGTGCACCCCTGCAGGGATGATTAATCTATTCGAATAGCCATGTCCACGGTAACAGGACGACTTGGAGTTGTGCCATTGACCTTATACAACTATAATTGTAATTTAATTTGAAACGAATTGTGGCTCCGGGATTGCTTCCTCGCAGGGAGTCGAGGAAGGATCTCTAGGCGTGTTTACTTAATAAAATTGTTACAACAATATGATTATATATGAGCTGCAGGTCTACTCTCTCCTAATGCTGCAAGATGCTGAAGATGCTAGTCTTCGATAGGACTAGGCCTTCTCCCTATTCTTGCTTTCTGCAGTCAGTCCAGATATAATCCCACCCCTTGATAATGATGCATATTTAGCATAGTTCTGATGTAAGTCTTGTGAGTACTTTGGATGAGTACTCACGCTGCTATGCCTTTCTCTTTTCCCCCCTCGATACGTTGCTGCGTTCAGTTGATGGAGCCCATGAGTTGGACTACGCTGGAGATGTCGACTACTACTACCCCGACGGAGGCCCCTACCAGCACGATGGCGCTTTCTACGACGTAGACTTCTCCGACGTCCAGGAGTAGTTAGGAGGTTCCCAGGCAGGAGGCCTCGCCTCTTTCGATCCGCTGCTTATGTTTGTGCTAGTCTTCTTAAGGCAAAACTTGTCTAACTTATGTCTGTACTCAGATATATTTGCTTCCGCTGACTCGTGTTTATGTCAAGCTTTGTATTCGAGCCCTCGAGGCCCCTGGCTTGTAATATGGAGTTGTATGACCTTTATATTTGTGTCTTTTGTTGTGTTGTGGTATCAATCAGTGAGTCCCTAATCTTGGTCGTACGCATTGTGTGCATGATTAGCATACGGACAAGAATGGGGGCGTCACAAGTTGGTATCAGTGCCAACTGCCTGTAGGTAGCCCCCTTTCCAACTCCTTGGCCGAAGTTGAGTCTAGTCATTGAAAAACTTTTACTAACACTGATGTTGTGGCTTACGGGCCCACATTTCAATCGGGTGGTATTAGGATCTTTTATTCCTCGTCTATACTCTGGGTTCTGATCTCTCTTCTCTTTCGGGTTAAAGATTTTATTAACTCTGACTCTAGGTTCTCGTAACTACTTCTCCCGGAGAGCCCTCGTACCAGAAGATCACCTGCTTCGTCAGAAGATTCTGAAGATGCCCCTCGGTGTTTTCCCGAGACCTTTGTGCTCATCACCTTTGCGAGTCCTACCTCTGATATATCCCTATGGATGACTAATTGCACTAGTCATTCATACAATCTTTTCTCTATTACTCTTGTTATTGCAAAATGGCCCGAAATACTCTCCGTTGCCCCGATGACCCTTTGAGTTTACTGCCTTGTAGTTCTTTTCCGCATGGAAGTCTTACGGATAATTCCTCACATTTATCGAGGATCCGTTCTTCTCAATTGTTCATATGTCTCTCAAAATTCTTCGAAATACTTTTCGATCTTCCAAAAATCCTCTGCAGCCTGTTGCTCTTGAAATTCTTGCCTGCTCGCATGATGGTTAATTCCATATGCCTAGTAGTCATCGTTGACATCCCTTGTCTTTGCCATTATGAGCCTATTGATTCAATGTGTGCATATGCACACAGTCATCAGGTGATCCGTTTAAATTATCTTTCCGGCTCAGACGTCCTTCCGGACATGAGTTAGTTCTCGGCAATTCAAACCTTTATTGATTGTCCGACTAAGTCTTTTCAACTTATCCATCCTTGATCAGAGCGTCTGCTTCTGATCCTTAGTTTTGGAAATCATAATTCCCTCGTATTTTAACATCAGACTATTCAGGTGTTTCTTGAATCCGATGCCTCCGCATTCTTTCTTCCTCTGATTGAGTACTGATACTCACATCAACTTCATTGTGGATCGCCCGATCCACTGTTGGGCTATTATCCGACAGTGTCGTTCATATACAATCACCTTGTGAGTTCTTCCCCTGATACATAATGCCTTTGGTAAATTGTATCCTCTGTTCTGCCAATCATGCTCTACCTTCGAGCTTGTGTTAATTACTCTTGAAGCTTGTGGTATATGTTCCTAAAACTCCTCGATGGGTTGGACCTATACCCTCCCTAATCCGTGCGAACCCGAAAGTTTTCAAGGGTCATACTCTTTTGGAGTTTTGCCAGATAAATTTTCAACACTACAACATCGTCCAAAGCAAGAAATGAATGAAATGTTATACATTGATGAAGTGGGAGTCGACATTGAACTTGTGTTCATGCCCATGGAAATGGTGTAGACCGTCTCGGAAGCTTCTTGCAAAATAATTATCCATCCGTAAGATTCTTTCAGTATCCTTAATTTGATCGATTGCAGTTATGGTTCCGACCATGCTATCCGTATTAATTTATCCGAAAGGAATTCATTCCGATGCCTCGTCAATTTTTGACAAGGTTAAATTATCTGCTGTCGCAGGTCAATGACCCAGCTCTACATCTATCATGTTCTACCTTCGAGTTTTACCCTCTGGTATCTCGAGAGTACCACGCCTTTGCAATACATCTTATCAACTTTGATAAGGTAATAATTTTCCTTGCCTTAATCACTCCACGGGTTCTGGGATTGTTGTCAACCGAGAACACCGATTGGAAGATTTATTCCACACTGCAATTCAATATCCCTTGTAATTGCTACTGGGAACATCAAAGTCAATCTGGTCATTCCTAGCCTATCGGCTACATCCTTGTCTTGCTATCCTTGACTGTGCTACCTCGTCCTTCTCTGGTGCGCAAATTCTTCAGAGTGTGAGCATTGCTTACGTCGAGCTTTCAACATCATGTTGTTTGTCTTGAAAAGCAACCCCGATATTGAGCTTGCATCTTATCTGTTGTTCCTATAACCTTACACGGTGTCATTTCCCTACTTGACGCCGCCGCTATTCGGTTGCATTCTCCTGAAAACTCTCGACAAAAGGTGTCGTGATCATCATCCACAATTTGACTTCTTCTGAGACGTCAACTGAGTTCTTGATGAGAAATACCTTCCTTGCCCTCGATGATTTTTGTTATCATCGACAACCTCCTTGACTTCCTTTCACCGCAAAATTGTCCATGGTATGGATGCAACTTGCTATCCAGCTTGTGTTATGTTCTACCCTGAAGCATTACTGTCTATTGTGTCGAGAATGTTGTGAGGATTGCTCCACCTCTTAGAATTTCTTGACATAGTGATACTTCTCACCATCACCATTCTTTCTTGGACCCCGTGTTGATTCTAACCGGGATACCAACGAGCAAACGATGCTGCTTTGATTCTAACTTCTAGCAACCCTATTGCTTTGAAGTTAACGATCGACAATTCGTTCTTAGGCTGCTGGTCATTGAATCGTCACGAACATTGATCTTGCTGCCTAAGGTTATGTTTCCGGACGCACTTTCAATCAATGGTTAATGATGTATGTTTTCCTCGATCGTACAACATTATATCATTTGAGCTGACAAATGTCATCTCCGTGTTCACATAATTGTGGAAATCCATCTGTTTGGAATTCTCGATAAATTGTCGCTGAGTCCATCAGCCACCTTCTCATCCTCGCCTTGGTTTAATGATGAACTATATATTCATGGGTTACCTTGATAAATTCGTCGTGGTTTATCTAGATGATGTCCTGGTTTACCCCATGAATAAAGAAAGAGCATGCTGAACATCTTCGTCTTATACTGGAGACGGCATACAGATACGTCCCATATGTTCCTGCTGGAGTTGATACTGCAGCCGACGCTGAGATCTTGACCCCTTTCGCGCGTAGCAGTGTCCCGTCTTGCAGAGACCTCCACCCATGGCCACGTGCCATATGTCCTGGTCGATCGGTGGTCAGTTCCAGTTCTATCGCCACGGTGACCTCTCAGCTGTTCTTATCCAAGGTGGAGAGGCAACACTGTTAAGCACAGCCTGGTCAGTCTGTCCATGCATGCGCCGGTACGGTACGTGTCACGCGTGTCTCTCCACGAGAGAAGCCAGCCACGCATGGACCCTCCGTACCATGCATGCAACAATGGCGCGCATAGTGAGACTCTTTACCTAGCTCGTGGGTCGGTGCATGGGTGGAGTTTACCGTCTCGTCTTCACGCAGATAAGGATCGAGTATCTCCACACCCCACCTCCCCGCAATAAAAAGTAACCGCGTCCACATCCACACCTCCGTGGATCTCGCATCCCCATTGTTGTAGTACCAAGCATCTGAAGTACCTGTTTATTCAGCCAGATCTGAATCTCAGTCAGATATGATGGTTGGAACATATTTCCAGGAGTTATAATATTTGTCCTTTGATGACCCGGTAAGGTGATGCCATGCCTAACACACCTGGCTGGAGGGCCTATTATTATAGTTTCCTTTTTGTGCAAGGTTTGCCATTCTTCCATGGGAAAATTGTAAGACTTATGTTATAAGTTGTTCCTGCTCGATCCTTCGTGTGTCCGAACTCCATCCCTTACCTGAAACACCATATCATTGCTATCCCGAAGCATGGATGTGGAATATCGATCATAAAAAGGAATAATATAAGCTCAATGCAAATTGTTTCTTGATCAATTGTTCAAACCCCATTGTATGGGCATGTCATGGATTTTCCTCGCCCCTTTTTACCTAAGTGTTTGTCTCCTTGCTATTCTGTCATGTATATCATGCTCTGTTTTTCCTTTGGAAAGATATACTCCTGAAACTTGAGTATAACCACATTTTCCTTTCCATTGGTCTGTTTAATGTGATAAACACATTTTGCTTTCCATTGGTCTGTTTAACCTCTCTTGAGATTATATGATCTAAGCAGTAATAATTCTCTGCTTAGGTAAACACCTCGGTGAACAAGTCTGTCAGTAAGATCCTGTTACTATTGTTGATAACATTCCGGTAACCACCGGTGAACGAGAACTTTGCCTATTGGTCCGCCTCGTTTCAACGAGCAGGAAGATGGTTCTCTTCGTTCCCCGCCCTTGGTACCGATGTTGTTGCTGACATAAATGACAGGTTATCCTCTGACATATCTTGCTACCATGACCGTGCAAGATGTCACCGCTCTTCCTACTCTTACTCCACATGATGGACCCATAACCAATAGTTCCACAGGATCGAAACCTGACTCTCCTGTACCACTTTGATTCCAAGGCATCTTTCGCACTTGGCTTCGTATGTATTTCCCTGGCCACCGTCCAGGGGATGATCTATTCTAATATCAGACGCAATAATTATTTTCGTTGCTCTGAATCCCTTTTCACCTTCTGATCAGGCATCGAATGATTGCCTACCCGTTTGAAACATTTACACCATCGCATTTTGCTCTTAGTGGTTCCTCGAGTATTAACTTGAGAAATAAATCTTGTGTTCCTCCCTGAGTTCGCCGTCAGATGCCCAACCTTGTAGGGATACGTTCTTCCAGAGTTTTCCCTCTAATCGCATTCGTAGGACGATGAAGATCCCGAGGGAATGATGACGACTCCATCAGGTTGACCTGAATCAGAGTAATGGATACCTTTACAAGAAGGACCGACCTCTTTGGTGAGAGCAGCCAAGAACGAGAAGGCATGTTAGAATTTCGTAACCAAATTCCCCCCTTATTTCTACCTCTTAATTCTCGGGACGAGAATTCTTGTTAGTAGGGGAGAATTGTGACACCTTGGGTTTTAAGCTACAGTGATCATTGCACTTAAGCTACAGTAATGACCATGAACAGTGCCTAATCATTTTGCTAAGTGGGGCATGATCAAGTTGAAATTCAAAATCCAATTCAAATTCCAATACAAATGCCCTGTGGTTTTATGTGATGAATTTAAATCTTCAAACAACAAAGATAAAATGTTCCAAGGTTGTGGAATATTCCAAAACAAATATTGTTGAGGAAAACAACATCACCAAGCTTCTGATGTGGACCCCACCATAAATAACAGGAGCTAAAGGTATTTTAAAGTGCATTTAAATTCAAATTGAAATTACAACCAGATTCCAAAAATGTTCAAAATGGATGTGGCCCTCCCTAATATTGTAACTTAATTGATGGCCCCCACTGCACATTTTTGCTGTGATGGAAATGGCCTAAGTTAAATAAAACAGAAAATGGAAAAGGAAAACAGAAACAAAAAAAAGAGAAAAGAAAAAGGAAAAGGCCCATGCCACTGGGCCCAAGTGGCCACAGAGCCGGCCCAGCCCACCACCACTCACCTGCTCCCCCCTACATGTCGACGCCGCCGTGGACTGGAGCTCGGCCGCGCCACCGCTGCTTGCCACGGCGCCAGGGCAGGTGAGCATGGGGATAAGGGAGCCCCCTCCCTCGGGCCTCTGGATGCCCGCGCCACTCCTCCTCCCCTATCCTCACCTCGCTCGCTCTCCCCCCCCCTCCAGATCCAAGCGCCGCCGTCGCCATGACCGACAGATAGCCACGGCCACCGCCTCCCGTTCGCCTCCCCGTCGCGTCCCCGAGCACCGCCGTGACCTCCTCGACCACGTGCCCGAGCTCCGGAGCCCCTGGAGCGCCCTCACGCCGTCGTCTTCCACCTTCGGCCACCGCAACGCCGGCGTCGATTCCGGCCACCTCGAGCCGTCCTCACGCCCGCTTTTCACGGCTACACCCCGCTGTGAGCCTCCGCCTCCTCCCCTCTCGCTCTCGTCGCCGTTAGCTGCCTCTAGGGCCATCCCCGACGTGCGCCCGAACGCGCCGCCGCCTGACCTCGTCGCCGGCGCCTCTCCGGTGACCATTTGGTCCACCCACCGCCGCCGTTTGACTCCGCTCGTTGCGTAGGTTCGAATAGCGCCCGTAGTTAGCTCGAAAGCGCCCCCGTTCGCCGTTTGCCATCAGAGCCCGAGGCGCTGCTCCACCGCCGGCGACGTAGCGCTCGCTACAGCCCGCCGTTGCTCTCCCTGATGCCCGGAATGGATCGGCGGCTCGTCCAGCTTTCGAACGCGACCGGCCGCGCGCCAAATGATGCACCGTGCGCGATTTCCGAGCTCGCTGGAGCTTTCGGCTGCGTCCGACGCTCGCCGGCGACGCTCCGGCGCCGGCCACCGACGTCGCCCACCTGGGGTCCACCCCCAGGGTCGCTGCCAACGGGCCCCACGGGCCCCGTTGACTGGTTTGACCCAGTCAACGTGCTGACTGGGCAGCCCAGTGCCACTGACTGGTGGCCCCTACCCCCAGTGTCTATGACATTTGGGCCCCACCCTGTCAGATACTTAATTAGTAACTAATTTAATTAAAATAATTAATTTACACTAATTAGTCACTAACATGTGGACCCCACCTCCTAATTAAACTCTGTTTAGTTTAAAATAACTCTGGATTAAAATGCGTCTATGACAGATGGGACCCACTGGTCAGGTTTGACCTGGCCAGCCACCCTGTTGACCTGCTGATGTCACCTTGGCGTCATGCTGACGTCATCATTCACTATTCTGGATAATGTTGGATTTAATTAGTTAAAATAATTCCAGAAATCAATAAAACTTTAGAAAATCATATCTTTTAAACCGTAACTCCGATGAAAATAATTTATATATGAAAGTTGATCAGAAAAATCCCACGAATCCAAATATGCCATCCATTCATCTTTCACATGCCTCTAACTATATGAAGACGCAACTTTTTGCCTGTTTCGGATAGGTGAATAGTGCATAGCATTATTAAAATAATTTCTAATAAATTTCTAAATTAACTATCGCACCTAGATATGCCGTAAACACCCCTAGCCTTGCGTATTGCCATGTCATGCATCATGTTGCATCTGTGCGCTTTATATTTATTGTTTCTTCCCCCTCTTCTCTCCGGTAGACCCCGAGGCTGACAGTGCTGCCGAGATCGACTACGCCGTTGACGTTCAGCCTTTTGCCGCAGAGCAGCAAGGCAAGCAAAACCCCCTTGAGCATTCCGATATCACCCATCTCTCTCCCTCTTATGCTTGCATTAGATTTTGCTACTGTATTAGATAGCTCCTATTCTGATGCATAGCCTGTTTTTGATGAACTGTTACTTTACCTGCAATCATACCAACTACTTAGCATAGGTTGATCAGTGAACCCCTGAGACCCCCTTAGTCCCAGTTGCCCCTGCTTTCATCGACGACACCGAGGACTTGAAGACAGAAGACTCAGTCGTCATGACTGACAAGCCAGGCCCCTCACATCACCACACACCCCCTTAGTTGTACGACTCTGCAGCGCTACTATCGAGTACCCAGGGTGACACCTCGTGAAGTACTCATGATGCTAGTTCTGTAGTGTAGTTAGTCGGTCATGGTTCTCGAGGGTGATTCCTCCTTCGCCATTCCCGACGATGACTCTCTCGTGCAACCCCTCAAGTGTTGGACTCTCGAGGGTGATTCCTCTAAGTCCACCTTGACGGTTTCATCGAGCGGGACCCCATGAGGGTGATTCCTCAGGTTCCGTCTCGATGTTTTATACACACAGTTACTATGACATGGTTACAGGAACTTGTTGAAGACGGGTCGGCCCCAAGGGTACCCGCGAGAGTGAGAATTGGTGGGATGCGCCGCAAGCATCCGAAGACATGGTGGGGTGCGCCGGTAAGGCACCCGAGTGTTATTGGCGGGGCGACGGACTGCACCTTATGGTTCGCGCTTGCCCCGCACTAATAAATTGCTAATGGGTTGGGTACTTGATCTGAGTTAGGTCGTTGGCCTTAATACGCACTAACCATCACGTGGGAAAGTTATGGGCACTCAGCGTCGTTGTATCAGCCGAAGCTCTTCGAACGTCAGCAATGGAGCGGCGCGCGACGGATTGGTCTGGAACGCATCGCGCTTGTTACTATGGGGTGCTAGGACTGCTTCCGGCCACGTTCGCATTGTGCAAGAGTGCAAAGGGTGAGTGGGCCCATGACCCCTGCGCGCATAGGATTTAGACCGGTGGGCTGGCCTCTTCGTTGAGCCTAGGTGGGGCGACGACGTGTTGATATCCCGAGGCCGGGCATGACCCAGGAAAGTGTGTCCGGCCGGAGGTGACTCAGGCGTGTTGGGATATGTGGTGCACCCCTCCAGGGATGATTAATCTATTCGAATAGCCGTGTCCACGGTAACAGGACGACTTGGAGTTGTGCCTTAATTTGACCTTATACAACTATAATTGTAATTTAATTTGAAATGAATTGTGGCTCCGGGATTGCTTCCTCGCAGGGAGTCGAGGAAGGATCTCTGGGCGTGTTTACTTAATAAAATTGTTAGAACAATTTGATTATATATGAGCTGCAGGTCTACTCTCTCCTAATGTTGCAAGATGCTGAAGATGCTAGTCTTCGATAGGACTAGGCCTTCTCCCTATTCTTGCTTTCTGCAGTCAGTCCAGATATAATCCCACCCCTTCATAATGATGCATATTTAGCATAGTTCTGATGTATGTCTTGCGAGTACTTTGGATGAGTACTCACGCTGCTATGCCTTTCTCTTTTCCCCCCTCAATACGTTGCTGCGTTCAGTTGATGGAGCCCATGAGTTGGACTACGCTGGAGATGTCGACTACTACTACCCCGACGGAGGCCCCTACCGGCAGGATCGTGCTTTCTACGACGTAGACTTCTCCGATGTCCAGGAGTAGTTAGGAGGTTCCCAGGCAGGAGGCCTCGCCTCTTTTGATCCGCTGCTTATGTTTGTGCTAGCCTTCTTAAGGCAAAACTTGTCTAACTTATGTCTGTACTCAGATATATTTGCTTCCGCTGACTCGTGTTTATGTCAAGCTTTGTATTCGAGCCCTCGAGGCCCCTGGCTTGTAATATGGAGCTGTATGACCTTTATATTTGTGTCTTTTGTTGTGTTGTGGTATCAATCAGTGAGTCCCTAATCTTGGTCGTACGCATTGTGTGCATGATTAGCGTACGGACAAGAATGGGGGCGTCACAGGTGACCTTGGGGATCTATGCATAGGAGTTGACTGCATGTTTTCATACCATGTTCTCTGATATAAATCTTGGGGTGCTCCTTGAAGTTCTTTGTGTTGGATTGAATATGATAGATCTGAAATTGTTTGATGCATGTCGCATAATTTACCCACGTATACTTGAGGTGACATTGGAATATCTAAGTGATATTAGGGTGGATTGATATGTGTCATTGGCGTTATTTTAGTACGAACTCTAGGGCTGTTTGTGACACTTATAGGAATAGCTCAAAAGATTGATCAGAAAGAATAACTTTGAGATGGTTGTACTACCTACACAAATTTCATCTTATTGTTCTCCGCTAGATTGCAACTTTGGAGTGATGATTTGTTGCACGTTGAGGGATGATCATATGATTCAACTATGTTAGCATTGTCGGGAGATTGCACTAGTGAAAGTATGAACCCTAGGCCTTATTACCACGCATTTATACAACGTTTTGCTTGCTGTTTTACACATGTTATGTACCTTGCTGTTTTTATATTTTCAGATTACAAAAACCTTTATCTACCATCCACATTGCACTTGTATCACCATCTCCTCACCGAACTAGTGCACCTATACAAATTACCATTGTATTGTGTGTGTTGGTGGCACAAGAGATTTCTTGTATTTGATTGCAGGGTTGTTTGAGAGAGACCATCTTCATCCTACACCTCCCCGGATTGATAAACCTTAGGTCATCCACTTGAGAGAAAATTGCTACTGTCCTACAAAATTCTGCGCTTGGAGGCTTAACAGAGTCTACATGAATAAAGTTGCGTAGTAGACATCAAGCCATTTTCTTGTGCCGTTGTCGGGGAGGTGAGTGCTTGAAGGTATATATTTTGATCTTGCAATTAAATCTTTTAGTGTCTTTTTTTCACTAGTTTGGTTTTATAAAAGAAAAATACAAAAAATGAAATTTAGGTTGCCTCAATTATTTCGTCTTTTTAATGTCTTTCGTGAAAATGATGGTTCAGAAAATTGTGCTCAATTGGTAGAGGAAGAGTTTATGAAAATACTTAATGAGAATTCCTTTAATGATGAGCATGATTGCAATGTTGCTAGTATGAATTCTCTGAATATCCATGATGCTAATGATATGCAAAGCCACAACCTTGGGGGTGCTATGTTTGATGAAGATGATATTTTTAGTCCCCCATGTTTTGATGAGCAAATTTATTATGATGATGGCATGCCTCCTATATATGATGATTATGATGATGACATGTATGCTATAAAGAATAATTATAACTATGAAACATGTCATAATGATTTTAATTTTCAATTTTGTTATGTCAATCATGTATCTCATAATAGTTATTTTGTTGAGTTTGCTCCAACTACAATGAATGAGAAGAAAATTGTTTATGTGGAGAGTAATAAATTTTCTATGCTTGTAGATCATGAAAAGGATGCTTTATGTGATAGTTATATTGTTGAATTCCTTCATGATGCTACAGAAAATTATTATGAGGGAGGAACTTATGCTTGTAGGAATTGCAATAATATCAAGTTTCCTCTCTATGTATTCAAAGTTTTGAAGTTATGCTTGTTTTGCCTTCCTATGATAGTTGAATCTTGATCCCATAAATTTTTTGATCACAAAATCCCTATGCATAGGAAGTGGGTTAGACTTAAGTGTGCTTGTCATATGCTTCATGATGCTCTCAATGTGTTTCAATTCTTTACTTTTATGTGAGCATCATTGAAATCATCATGCCTAGCTAAAAGGCTTTAAAGAAAAGTGCTTGTTGGGAGACAACCCAACACTTTTCCTTTCTGTTTTTGTGTGTTCACATGATTAATATACGTATTAATCATTTTTTGTGTCTTTCACTTCAATAATGTTCCAAGTAAAGCCTTTGGGATAGTGTTGATACTTATTGATTTGATTCTGTGCAAAAAGAGAAACTTTTGCCTCCAGTAAAGAATTTCTCTGATTTTACTGGAGCGTCAAACAAGTCTGAAATTTTTATGAAGTATTTATATTCAAATTCTCTGCGTTGTCCTAATGTTTCAGAATTTTTAGAGACAGGGAAGTATGGTTATACTACAGATCTTCACAGACTATTCTGTTTTTGACAGATTCTGTTTTGCATGCATAGTTTGCTTGTTTTAGTGTTTCCATAGCTTATATTTAGTGATATAAATTATGGGAATTAAACAATACAGTATGTATATTGTGAGAACAATTATGAATCTTGTCTTGACAGTACCTACGTGAATGATCTTTTATACTAACCCATCACACGAAGTTCCATTAAGTTTTGTGTGATTGAAGTTTTCAAGTTTTGGGTGAGACACCGATATGAGGAGAATAAGGAGTGACAAGAATCTAATCTTGGGGATGCCCAAGGCACCCCCAAGGTAATATATAAGGAAGAATCAAGTGCCTAAGGTTGGGGATACCCCGGAAGGCGACCCCTCTTTCGTCTTCAACACTATCGGTATATCTTACTTAGAGCTATATTTTTATTCGTCACATAATATGTGTTTTGCTTGGAGCGTAGTTTTATTTTGTTGTTCTCTGTTATATCTTATTTGTAATCTTGTTTTTCAATAAAAAGTTCCAAGAATTGCCTTTTAGGATGCTTGAATTGCATGTTTGATGTGTGCTGTGTAAAAACAGAAACTTTTGCTGTAGTGTTTGAATTTTCATATTTTACTGGAACGAGGAAAGTTTCTGAAATTTTTACACAGTATTTTCATGTAATTTTTTTATCATTTCCTAAATTTTCAAAAAAAAATTAATTACTGAAGTACAATGTTTTGATAGATTGCTACAGACTGTCCTGTTTGGACAGAATTCTATCATAGTTTTTTTATCTACTTATCCTAGAATTTTCATGGCTTATATTGGTAGATATAAATTGTGGAAATGATGGTATACAGTACCTAATGTTTGGAAATTATTATGCAACTTGTCTTGGCAGTACATGAAGTGTTTATTTATTCTTATGTGTACTAACCTATCTCACGAGTTCTTTCCAAGTTTTGTGTGGATGAAGTTTTTGAGACCTAGCTGAAACCGGGATATGAGAGGAATGAACGAGATACAAAAGCTCAAGCTTGGGGATGCCCAAGGCTCCCCAATTAAATATTTCAAGAAGTCTCAAGCATATATTCTTGGGGATGCTACGCATCCCACCTCTCTTCGTCAACTATCGGTTAGCCTATGTTGAGCCTAAATTTTTATTCGTTCACATGATGCGTGCTATTCTTGGAGCGTATTTTTTTTGTTTTCTGCTTGAATAAAGTACTCAGATATGAAAATCTTTGTTGAGATAGAGAGAGAGTCCTCACATAGCTACTTTATTGTTTGACTACTCATTGATCTTCACTTATATCTTTTGAGAGTAGTTCGAAATTTACTCTTGTGTTGCACTTATATCCTGAGAGTAAACGTTGAATGTATTGAATGTCATAAATGTGAAATTATATATGCTTCATATTCTTCTCCCATGGGGAGTAATGACTTCACATACTAGGAGTATAAGCAGTAAAATTTATTGGAAGTTAGCAAACATAGCATTGGACATTTAAACAATTCATGAAAGAATATTGAAGAAGAGAGGTTTCACATATAAATACACTATGTTGGACATCTTCTATGATTGTGAACCCCCATTAATTATTTTCAAACTTGATCAAGTAGTTGACGTTGGACAAGGAAGACAACGTATGGTTATGTTTGTATATATTCACGTAGCAATTATATTGTCATGGATCCTCTAACATGTGATGCTTGTTTACAACCTTTTGCTAGCCAAAACTTTGTACTAAGTAGAAATACTACTTGTGCATCCAAATCCTTGAGTCAAGTTTCTTCCATGAGAGTCCACCATCCCTACCTATATATGGTATTTCACTACCATTCCAAGTAAATTTGCATGTGCCACCTCTAAACATTCAAATAAACATCCGTTTTGTGTGCTTGTACCGCTCATGGAGCGACGGGGCGGTCATTATCTTCCATGCTAAGCGGTTTATTCTCAAGATAAGTGTTTATTCACTTGTCATTGCACGAGAGAGGTCGGTAAAAAGGATGCCTAGTCCTGCATAATACAAAAATAAATAAACAAGAACTCCCCCTAGAAAGTTGATTGTTTGGATGGTACCCGTCGATTCGGCTAGCCATGGAATGTGTTTGAATGGTCGAGGGGGAGTAAAAATTTAAATTCTGTTTGGAAACCATCAATAATGTGATTAGCATGGAAGATATTGAAAACTCTGTTGTGACATTGACAGGAAAAGTATACCACTCAAAATTACATATTCATCTCTTCTTTAAAACAATGAGCTCTGGCACCTCTGCAAATCCCTGCTTCCCTCTGCAAAGGGCCTATCTTTTACTTTTCATGTTGAGTCAACTTCTTATTCCAATCTACTAATTATTTAGTTGGCAAGCATAATGTGGTGGGGAAATATCCAACACATATATCCAGTTGAATATAGGTCATCATGATTCATTGTTTGTTGACATTATCCCCGAGATAAATAAGTTGGGAGGCAAAACATTAAGCCCCTATCTTCCTATGTGTTTGACTGAAACTATTTCTTCTAAAAATATGCTTTGAATGTTAGCAATCATGGAAGACTAAATCATAGTTGAGTATGTGGAATTTGCTAAACCAAAGCTCTTACATAGACCCTTCATGAAAATAAGATGAATTGTAATTGTTTGATGACTGAAAACATAGTTTGCTATTTTTCAAGAAAGTTTATGGTCTATACTTTAACATGTGAACAACTTACTACTTGCTCATGAGAAGCTCTATGAGAAATACTTGCTGGTTTTGATGCTAGAAAAGTGGCTGAAATTATCCTTGATCAATATTATACATTATGCTAGCATTCACACTTCATAAATTACTTCTTTTATCATTTACCTACTCGAGGACGAGTAGGAATTAAGCTTGGGGATGTTGATACGTCTCCAACATATCGATAATTTATGAAGTATTCATGCCATATTTGCCTATGTTTACAGTACTTTTATATGGTTTTGATGGACTTTATATGATTTATTTAGAACTAACCCAGACTGACATTGTTTTCAGCAGAATTACCGTGGTGTTGTTTTTGTGCAGAAAATGAAAGTTCTCGGAATCGCCCGAAACTTTTTGATGATTTCTTCGGGAGGAAATAGGAAATATTGGAGCGAAGAACCACCGGAGGGGAGCTACGTGTGGGCCACAAGCCATCAGGGCGCACCCCAGGCTGCGCCGTGTTGGCTTGTGGGGCCCATGTGGCTCCGTTGCACGTGATTCCAATGCTTAAAAATCCTATAAATCCCAGAAACCCCAGAAGTAAAGAGAGAACTTCCGCCTTGCCGCCGCAACTCTCTATATCGACGAAAAACCAATCTGGAGCCTTTCTAGTGCCCTGTCGGAGAGGGGAAATCATCTCCGGTGGCCATCTTCATCACCCCGACGCAGGCCATGACGAGGAGGGAGTAGTTCACCATGGGGGCCGAGGGTATATACCGGTAGCTATGTGTTCAATCTCTCTCTATCTCTCGTGTTCTTGAGATGGAACGATCTTGATGTATCACGGGCTTTGTTCATATAGTTGGATCATATGGTGTTCTTCCCTCTCTATCTTGTTGTGATGAATTGAATCTTTCCCTTTGAAATCTCGCTATGTTGGATTAAATACTCTGGTTTGAGAATACTTGATGTACGTCTTGCATGTGGATACCTGTAGTGACAATGGGGTATTCTATTGATTCACTTGATATATGTTAAGGCATCAACTTGCGGATTCCGGTGACCTTGGGGATCTATGCATAGGGGTTGATTGCATGTTTTCATACCACGTTCTTCGATATAAATCTTGGGGTGCTCCTTGAAGTTCTTTGTGTTGGATTGAATATGATAGATCTAAAATTGTTTGATGTATGTCGCATAATTTACCCACGGATACTTGAGGTGACATTTGAGTATCTAGGTGATATTAGGGTGGATTGATATGTGTCATTGGTGTTATTTTAGTACGAACTCTAGGGCTGTTTGTGACACTTATAGGAATAGCTCAATAGATTGATCGGAAAGATTAACTTTGAGGTGGTTGTACTACCTACGCCAATTTCATCTTATTATTCTCCGCTAGATAGGAACTTTGGAGTGATTCTTTGCTGCACGTTGAGGGATGATCATATGATTCAACTATGTTTGCATTGTTGGGAGATTGCACTAGTGAAAATATGAACCCTAGGCCTTATTACTAAGCATTTATACAACATTTTGCTCGCTGTTTTACACTTGTTACCTTGCTTTTTTTATATTTTCAGATTACAAAAACCTTTATCTACCATCCATATTGCACTTGTATCACCATCTCTTCACCGAACTAGTGCACCTATACAAATTACCATTGTATCGCGTGTGTTGGGGACACAAGAGATTTCTTGTATTTGATTGCAGGGTTGTTTGAGAGAGACCATCTTCATCCTACACCTCCCACGGATTGATAAACCTTAGGTCATCCACTTGAGGGAAAATTGCTACTGTCCTAAAAAAAACTCTGCGCTTGGAGGCCCAACTGAGTCTACAAGAATAAAGTTGCGTAGTAGACATCAGTGCCCAGGGTGCGCTCCCTTATGTCGTGGATGCGATGTTTCCCCTTGTAACAGCTGTAGTGTGTGCCATTATCTTGGTCGATGAGATCTGACTTTGGAGCTAAGGATCCCAAGCCACCGTCGTAGAACGTTTCCTTCAGAAATGACAAAAGGGGCTGAATGGCGTAGAAGGATCGCAAATCCATGACCGTGAGGCGGAGGAGATCAGCAGTGGGGCCTTTGAAGAGATCGACGGCGGTTGAACTAGAGGCATTGCCCGTGGACCACTTAACTTGTGACATGGCCCGAGTGAAGCCGGTGATGTTGACGAGCTTGATGTCGTAGCCGGCTCTTCTTAGATACAGGAATACGTGAGCCCGTAGAATTGAAGCCTTTGGCATGTTAACGTAGTTAACGTCCTCACCGGCTTCCATGGAGAGGTGTTCCTCCGAGATCGAAGGGTTGGCGCGAACGGCGCCCACCTCGCTAGCGTACGGCGGAGAGGCCATGATAGACCTCTTTTTGCTCATACGCACCTCGAGCTCCACGGGATATGTGGTCGGGCTGATTACGTTTCGACTCTCTGGAGTACGGGATGGGGATCTAGGGGAAAGGGACACCGTGACCTCATCTAAAAACTTAGGGCAGCGATGGTGTATGTGGATTGGTTGGGACCCTGAACTTGTTTAGCTATGAGGAACGGGCAGACCGGCTGAGGTTGGTGGTGGAAGGCGGCGGCGGGAGCGAGCTAGGGTTCAAGCAGGGGAGGAAGGGGAGGGGGTGTTGTGTGGATGGGGGGTGTTTGTGGATGTGCCGCTGCTGCTGAAAATTTTAGTAGTAATGGTGTGGGTGGACATGGTGGTGGACGAGGAATGGCGACGGTTCAAATGACTCGGCAGCTGAAATTTTACTATAGGGGCGGTGGTGGACGAGGGAGGGCAGTAGTTGAAATACCGCTTCCACTTAAATTTTGGTAAAGGAACTGAAGCGGGGCGGGAGAAACCAAGATCACACACGGTCCAAACATAATAAAGTGTGTACGCTGTAATGAAATGTCGTGCCGCGAAACCATGATTTTTTGCATCGCTCAAGGCGGGTAGCTTTTTCTGAGATTTCTCAAGGCGGGTTCATCTCACACGGTTCATCCTCAATTTCAGGCACTGACGTGAAATTCATCCTAAATTTCCACATGCCCACAAACATACGGCACAAACATTTGGTAAATTTTCACCACAAAATGCCTTATTTTGCAGCGGATTAGTTCACATTAGTTCATACACTCAGTAATTTACAAACAGTTCATCAATTTACATGAAGATGAACTGCACAAAATATTCACTACGCCAAGGATGCATACAAACGTGACGCCTCCACCATTGTCATGACCTTCCTCAACTCAGAAGGAGTATTCAGAGGAGCTCGTCAAGTCGATGAGCTCCACTGGTTCCACGACGGCGACCGATGGGGCTACCTCGGCTGGAGCGACCGCGGCACCTCTCATCAGATCTGCCGCTGTCGACGAAGCTGTCATGGCGTCCACATGGGCCATCGGGATATAGACGGGCGTCGCTCTCGCAAGAGCTGCATCCCTGGTCTCTGTGGCCGTTGTTGTTAGGGCTACCGCCGCAGCTGCAAGCCTTGCACTAGCCTCCAACGCGGCTAAGAGGAAAGTGGCGGCCTGCTCCGCCGCCTTCTGGTCCTGCTACCTCCTCTTTTTGCCCACTCCATATGAGTTCTTCATCAGCCGCTTCCTCTTTCCACTCTCTCGCCGTTTCTGCCGCTTCAGATCCCTAGCCGCATTGCGGATGGCATCCGCGGATGCGATAGATTGTTCCACACCGGCACTGAGATGACGCTCGTCCTCGTCGTGCAGGAACGCATCGAGGCCCGATTTCTAGACGGATAGAGCGATGGCCATCTGCATCCGATGCTGAAACTCAGGGTCGGCGGCGGCGGCGGTGGCTGCGGCAGATGGCGGTTGACCATTGACCGACATGAAGGCTAGCGCATCCGAATCATCTTTCCCGTCGTCCTCGGCTGCGGCAACTGGCTGTTTGCCGTTGCCTGCCATGGCAGCCAACGCGTCGGAATCCTCTATCACGTCGTCGTCCAACACTATCAGGACGACGACATGCACATCCCCATGGTTGAGCACCGGTTTCATTTGGTGTGTGGTGGTGGTGTCGAGCTATCGGCAGAAAAAAATTAGCTGGCAGCCGCTGCCGGCGGGATCTTTTATAGGTCGCTGTCGGGTTTGGGTTTTTACTGTGCACATTACCCCTTTGCACTGGCTGACGCTTGCGGTTGCCACCACTATGCGGAGCTGATTTTGCAGGGTATGGACATCGCACACGGTTAGAGTAGCACATTCGTGTCTGTTGGGGATACAACCGCATACAGTTGTTTCGTTATATTTGTTTGCTATTTTAGATAATAGCATCTTTTGGGGTAAACGGCAAAAATGCAAGAGAGGGTCAAAAAACAACCACGCCCACTAGTGGCCCAAATATATACTCCCTCCGTTCCTAAATATAAGTCTTTTTAGAGATTCCACAACTGACTACGTACGTAGCAAAATAAGTGAATCTACGCTCTAAAGTATGTATATATACATATATATATGTATGTAGTTCGTAGTGAAATCTCTAAAAAAGACTTGTATTTAGGAATGGATGAAGTATATATATGTACGAACATGGTGTTGTCATGTTTAAATTCCCAATGCACAACTTTGATGTGTGGCACATGATGCATATGTGCATGCCTAAAGTGTCCAGTGTGACAGAAAAGGGTTCATGACATAAACGTAGGGTGTTGCCCCCTACACTATGTGCCGGAGGAGGGGGTCCTATGAACACATGACCTGGATCAAACTTTGTCACACATTTAGCCATGTCTGACTTGTCGTAAGACAACCAAGAGAATTTATACCTTAATTTGGTCAAACCATCACATATTGTTGTCGGACAAGAGGGATATATAGATCGCGCAATCCCACGAGTTGGCGCGTTGTCGAAGATCGGTTGAGCGAGGCTAAAAGAACACCATCGCACTGCATATGGCCAAATGTATATAGGAAAACAGTGTGGTCCAGTTTTTAAATACACAGTGCACAACACTATGATGTGGCATGCACCTAGCTGAGATAACTGGACATACCCCCCTTAAGATTGGTTATATATATACTACCTAGGTCGTTATGGATGTATATATGGTTCCCCTCCCCCCACCCCCACCCCCACACACACATGACACGTAGCTAGGGTGGCATTCCAGTGTTTTCTGTCAAATGGATGATATATATAGCCTATATAGCGGCCCATTGATAGATGTGTCGTCGAAAACCGCACAATGGAGGCATGCATGGTCGATACACACACACGCGTGCGCGCGCGCGTGCGCGTCATCGATCCTTGGCGTTCCACCATGGTCAGTCAAAGGAATGGCAGACCGTAGGGGCCCACCGATAGGTGTGTTGTTGAAAACTGCAAAACGAAGGCATGGTCCACACACACATGCATGCATGAGTTCACACACACATGTGCACATACGTCACCCCTCGATCCTTGGCGTTCTAGCATGGTCAGCCAAAGTTGGATACCAGACCCTATATACTAGGGGCCCACCGATAGGTGTGTCATTGAAAACCGCACAACGGAGAGGCACATTGTCGGGGATATAACTCCACGATGTAACCTGCCCTACTGGGCCGTGTCAACACATCAACAGTCTTGTGATCCAGTTCAAGGTGGGTCGTGTCTCAAGTGCAAAATAAATAAGGTGGCGGCTGGTCAAGACGCTGGACGGCCCACCACCAGAAGATGGCGGCTCGAAGCCCATGAAGCTAAGGACGTCGGTTCAAGTTTCCTTAAAGTGCAAGATAAGTTAAAGACATAGTAAATCACGGGTCATAATATGACCCGGACTCTGTTGTAAACCCTAGGGTTTAACCTGTATATAAAGGCCGGCCCCTAGGGCCGAAACTCTCAAGTTACAATCTCTCGATAGCTAGGTTAGCGATTCCACACCCTTGGAATCGAGATCCATCAATCCAATACACGAAAAGCAGGACGTAGGCTATTACCTCCATAGGAGGGGCCGAACCTGGGTAAACCCGACTCTCTCTCGCTTAACCCCTTCGAGTCGCCACCAAGCAGCGATGGCCTCACACCTAAGTCCTGTTACGAGGACATCTGCCGGGTTGACAAAACCACAACAGTTGGCGCCCACCGTGGGGCCCTCGCCCGGTGGAGTTGAGTTTTCAAAGGGTATCCAGTCAAGATTCGGGAAGTTTGCGGTGAAGCAGATGATCAAGAGCCATCGCGACAAGGTCTACGAGACGGTTTAGAGCGTCAATGACAACCCGATCGGACGTGGGTTACAAGATCCCGTAGGGGAGGTTGGTTCAAGAACTTCCGAGCCAGACATCTACATCGACATCGACGAGCCGGCTTGGAGCACCTAAAACAATCAACGTCATGGCGGCTTCCGCCATGTATTCATTGGCTTCACGTAGGGGGTTTGCCTTTCGGATGAGCCGGCCTCCAGCGGCGACGTCCTCGTCAATTCGGACGGCACATCATCTATAGGAGATATGGAGTCAATCTGCCCCCTTTATGATGGTGGACTTGGGGGCTCTCTGGAGACTGAAACACCCGAGGAAAGCAATGAGTCGCCTCGCCAAGTTGCGGTCTACATGGCCGGGGCTACAGTGGTTCCAGATCCAGCCGCGGCTGGAGGTTCTGGCGGGTCAACCAAAACGCCAGCTCAGGCTATGACTGAACTTATGGCCGAGATGGCAAAATTCGTGGACACCCAGGTCAATGCGGAAAACCAAGAGGAGCGCAATGTGGAGCTAGCCAAATTGCGTACTCAAATGATTCAGGTGCAAAAAGAGATAGATGGTGAAAATGCACGGATGGCAGATCTACAGATGCGCATACATCAAGAGACGGAATGCCTTAAGGCTGAGGCCTGGCGGTTAGGGGTTCAGAGAGAAGCGTCAGAGGCGGTTTACGAGAGGAGACGCCACCGAGGGCTCCCCCCGAACCTTGAACCTCAACAGCTTTTTAACACCTCACATCAGACACAAGGGACTGTTCAGTAACCTGGGAATCGGCAAGAGGAACCGGCTCAACCCCCGCCGGCTCAATCTCCCCCTTAGCAATTTCAGACGCCGCGGGGCCACTTTTCAAATCCTGTTGATAACATGTTGGCTGCAACCCGGAATTTGGAAGCATGGCTGCAATGATTCGGCGCACCACTGGACACGCCAGGTCGCAGAAGTCATCCACTCGTCAGATAGCATCACGGCAGCTCAGGCAGTCCTGATATTGGAAAAGAACTGTCACTTTCAGCCTTTGGTCCAGAAGCTCGGGTGGCTCAAGTGGAAGGTGCAAGACATGGGCGACTTGATGGACGTCCTCACCAGATATGCAGAGTCAGATAGCACAAAGGACCCCGGGTAAGACGAGGACAAAACCTCCAAAGGCAAAAAAGCTGAAGGAGGAAAAGGCCAGCACGGCCACGGAGGCAACTAGGGGGCTCAAAATAACAATAAGTGGAAGCAGCCGGATGGTGGGTCCGATTTCGTGGCCAACACTAATACAGGTTTTAAGAACCAGCGCTGGAACGGTCGACCTGGAGGAGCTTACAATGGAAACAAACCTCGCAATTATGAAGAGGCGCTTAAAGCACCTTGCCCTAAGGACAGCACCCAAGATAAGCCGGCCAGCCACTCTTGGGAGAATTGCTATATCATGCAAGAGTTCCATAGCCAGGCTTTCCAGAATAGTTCGGGAGGCAATGGTGGACCACATCCGGGTCAGCATGGACAAGGAGGCTCAGGGGCCAGTTTTCAACATCAGGGAAATCATGGCAACGAACAACATCCTGGCCAGAGCAATCAGCATAACAACCAAGGAGGATTTCAAAGTAATCCCAAGCAGTTGAATAGCGGTCAGTACCACTAGCACTTAAATCCCTGAATAAAATTCATATTCTGGAGGATATCAAGGATGAAATCTTACGTCTCCAAGAGGAATTAAGCCGGTCCTGGAACCCAAGTGGCCTTATTTAAACTTAGCTCTGCCGGCTCCTTTTTTGTAATTTCCTCCCCCCTTGCAGAATTATGTATATACTTCTTTATGTTTCAGTTATGAATAAAGCCAACGTATTTTGTTGTTTCAACTTACAAGATGAGTTTGAGTCTTTATTTTCTGGAACAATGGGCACTTGGGGGCTTCCGACTCATCGGGCTTAGCTTTCTCACCCTCTTGACCCGGCGAAAATAAACGCCATGTATGGTTAAACCTACCTGTATGCTTGATGCGACTCCGATCAGATGACCCCGTGAACTCTTGACAAATCAATCCTTTTGTGGACCCTGAACTTGTTAAGGTTAAAACACCGGCTTGAGTCATGAGAGAGCCGGCATATGGAAAGCTAGGATAAACCATGGGTTATCACACCCGCTTCATTGAAGCAAGACCCGAGCCTCGAAAGCCGGTCTTTTTCTGTCGAGCCGCGAAAGCCGGCATCATAATTATGTGACCTTTGCATTAAGGCTAGGACCACTGAAGGTGCCTTCAAGGAGGGCTACCTTATTTTTTCTAACCTTCAGGAAACAACCCCCAATATGAATAACTATCCGATGAAGCCCATCGCACAAAGATACTTTGGGTGCGACCCTATAAGAAATAACCGAGTTATCAGCTGCATGACAGCGACAATTATGTTATTGCTTAAAGAGGCTAACATAGGACCTCAAGCTTGGACATCAACTTTTAGCCAAGATTCAGTGAATCGCCTTACCAACTTTATTTTATTTGGCTTGTTTATTACAGCAAAGTTTCAGGTACAAAAGTTATTACCTGCCCCTGTTTTCGAAGACCGGTTTAAATGATTGAGTTTGCGTGAGCAACCAATCGACGAACTATCCTACAAATTCAACATTGTTGGAAGAGGAATAAGTTGTTAAAATCAAAATCAAAGGTCGGGTCATTGCCCAGCTATATCTTATCAAAAGGCCCGTCAGCGGAAAGATTGCATAGACAGGGTGAAGAAGCATCAGATAAAGTATCTAGCATCAAAGGTGCAAAACGTGCACGATGGCACGACAAGTGTTCAACTATCCCTATTACATGAGGCCACAAATTGTTTTTCTGCCCGTACATGGGAGCTTAAGTTGACAAGGTAACACTTCAGGAAAGCTCAAATCACTGACCACATGATCCGGGTCAGTAGCAGCTAATCTCACGCATGAGACACCTCCGGGTTATTCACTGACTGGTCTTCTGGCTCCTGGATCTGAAGGTTGTCCGCATCCTAGTTGCAATGAGACAAAGCCTGGAACACAGCCTCATCATCAAGAATTGAAGACGGGTGAACTTCAGGGGTAAAAATGTGCTCACGTCGTTGAGGAGCCAGATTTTTTGTTATCAGATCAGGTGGAGGAATCCGAGTGTGATTGGCGCCATAAGCCGCCTGATAGCTCCTCAGTTTCATCTCGGAGACCAGCTGAGTCGACAGAATCTGAGCATCCTTGACACAAGTCGCGTAATATTCTTGAGAGAATTCTGACCCATTATTTTTAAATTCAGGAAAGCCCTTTGCCAGCTCGTTTGGATCAAGCTCTTCTCCGTAAGCTAACGCCCGGCTCAATGCATATATAGCACCAGATCGGGCGGCTGATCTCTTTAACTCCGGAATATGCTGAGGGATGATGGAGAGATTTTCCAATACATTCTTGATATATTTTAAAGGTTGCTTCTCCCCCATTGTCGCCTTAATTGCAAGGTGGCTCCCGGTGTAGAGCTGCTCCGTCAGAGAATAAACAGCCTTGAGCATGAGCAGGCTGTTATCATAAAAGATGCTAGTCCAGGGACCTGCGAAATAGAATCAATGTATGAGTCAGCAGGTGCATTCTATCTATATTCTAAGAAGACAAGAGGATCCACATATACTTACCAAAAATAGCTTGGGCCATCTGGGCAATATGTCACTTTAACCCGGACAACTCCTCGGTGATGGGTTTGAGCCAGCCCTCAGCATCCTCTGCGCGCTTAACCAAATCTGTCTTTTCATTTTCAAAGGCTTTCTTCTCTTTAAAGAAGCCCACCTTGGTGTTTTCTAGCTCAATCAAAGAGAGGCAAAGTTTTTCTTCAATTTCTGCCTGGGAAGTCTGCCTTTTTTCCAGGTATTTTTTCAAATTAGTCGCGCTGGATTCGACTGTCCTCAGAGCTACCTGCATCATGAATGAAATTTACATCAAGTCCAAAACAAATTGCAAAGCAATATATTTTGCACTTGGGGGCTAATCTATCTCAGCTCATTTTTAACATTGAAGATGAGACAAGACCCGACTCATCTCAAGGAGATGAGCCGGCCCTTGGGGGCTACAGGTCAAAAATTCTTCAAAGTTATTACAAGACCCGACTCATCTCAAGGAGATGAGCAGGCCCTTGGGGGCTACAGGTCGAAAATTCTTCAAAGTTATTACAAGACCCGACTCATCTCAAGGAGATGAGCCGGCCCTTGGGGGCTACAGGTCGAAAATTCTTCAAAGTTATTACAAGACCCGACTCATCTCAAGGAGATGAGCCGGACCTTGGGGGCTACCAAAGGATATAAGATGAGAAACATTCGCAAAACCCAGCTTATCTTAAGATGAAGATGGGCCTTGGGGGCTACCAAAGTATATAAGATGAGAAACATTTGCAAGACTCAGCTTATCTTAAGATGAAGATGGGCCTTGGGGGATACCAAAGGATATAAGATGAGAACATATAGAAGGAGAACATACCTCATATTTACTCTTCATCATGCTGACAAGGCCGATTTCCATCTCACGGCTTGTAGCCAAGCGATCTAAGCAGACAGCATGAAGGTCTTCGACACTAAAGTTCTCATAATTTGGAAGATCCTACTTGGCCTTCCCTTTTTCGTGCAACACCGCTTCATCCTTAGCAACCACCTTTGTTAACACACTGGAAGTCTCAGGAGCAGCATAATTCGTCCCAGTAATAATAACCTCAGGGTTATCTATGCTTGTCACTGATGGATTGGGCGGGTCAATATTAACTGCTGGAGTGGCTTCAACAGTTATGGCTTCAGTATTGATTGGTTCAGATGAAGGAGGTAAATTATTTTGGATATCTTGAGGGTCTTCCGGCTCAGAAGCTTCTGGGTCAACAGAAGACTCATCAGTCTTCCATTTCTTGGCTTTGGCCCTGCTAAGTCAAAGGTATGACGTGAAAAATGGAAAGGGACGATAGTCTATTCAAAACAGGCAAAGTTAATAAGGGATTTACCCATGATTGATGACAAAGGGCGCCAGCTTGGAGGCAGTCGAATCATCCGACGAAGGTGGTGTTTCCTGATTAATCAAGTTATAGGAATTAAAGCATTAATATGACAAACCGGAGTTTTTTCCTTGGAAATATTGGAACATTAAGTACCTTGGCGGATCGCTTCTGGCGACTGATTTATTGGGTAAACCCTCAACAATATCACCACTCCCACTTCGGATTTGATGCCTAGACTGGTGCTGGGTTTTCTTCAAAATAAAGCAAGGATCTAGATGAGCGTCTGGGTGAGAAAAGCCTACTTTCCGGACGACCCGCCTTGTTTTCAATGGAGGCAAAGGTTCTAAGTCAGAGAGATGGAAATTACCTCAACATCGTCTGCACGGCTTGTCTCAACATTACCCTAAGAAAAGAGAAGGGAGTCAGATAAGATTCAATGAAATGTAAGCAAAGTAATTAGTTTTACCTCTGATCGGATATCGGTGGCGGCTGTTTCGTCCATTTGAGACGGTCCTTCTATGGCCGCTTTATTATTCTTCTTGCTCGGGGCGGCTTTGGGCTTGTTGGCCGTAGCCTTGAGGCATCTCCGATTCCAGACAGATGAGGTAACCTGCAAGATTAAAAAGTTAGACCAGGGAAGCAAAGGCTTATAGTTTGTTCAAAAAGTCGGGTTAATGTCTTAAAAGGTTTTATACCGGAGGAGCCGGGTTGTGGACGCAGAAGGGTTTCAACCCGTCCTTTCTACAAGTTTCCTGATTTTCACCCAGAAGTCTCTTCACAATCCGATTTATTTCATCGGCCTCCAAAGAGAAGTTGCTATACCGTTAAGGGTCGTTCAAATCACCAGAATAGGTGCACATTAAACCATTGCACAAGCTTAATGGAAGAATTCTCCAAGATACCCAACACCGGGTTAAGTCGACCCCAGTTAACCCGTTGGCTAGCAGAGCCCTCAGCTTTGGATATACATGGGCGTGTTGGGAGCGTTCTTCGGCACGAGCCCAACCCGAAAGCTCGAGGTCCATTGGAAGGCGATTGGGCCTATAACCCGGCAAGGGGTTCTCATCGGCGGGCGCGGTGTTTCGGCAATAAAACCAAGTCTTGTTCCATCCTTTAGGATGGCTTGGTAAGGTGGCAGTAGGAAAAAGGACATCTTTCCGTCGTTGGATCGAGACCCCGACAAGTTCCAGGTCGGGACCATCCGCGCACTCTGTTTGCTGGTTCAAATAGAAAAACTCCCTAAAGAGGGAGACAGTGGGTTCCGTCTGAAGATACACCTCGCAAAAAACTTGGATCTGGCAAAGGTTCAATATAGAATTGGGAGCCAAGTCTTGAGGATGGAGGTCAAAAAAGTGTAAGACATCCCGGAAGAATTTCGACCCAGGAGGTGAAAAACCCCTTTGTAAGTGATCCAAGAATATCACCACTTCTCCCTCCTGAGGGTGTGGGATCTCTTCCCCAAGAACAACTCGCCAGCCAACCACATTTTGAGGCGGCAGAAACCCATGGTCCTCATAATCCTTTAAATGGATATCAGAAACTTGAGTCGCCACCCAGTTGCAGGCTTTTGACTCCGACATAATGAGTTGCCTGGATAAAGTAAAAACAAGGGCGGCTTAAGTAAATGGTTCAGGTAAAAAGATCTAAGTATTTGCGATAAAAGGGCATGTCTGGTAAAAGACCCGAATTTTTATGGCCTAAATGCATGGCGAACCACAAATACTAAGCCGGCAAAAGTAAGGGCGGCTCGTTAAGGAAATAGGTTCTTGGGAATTTTGCTAAGTATGAGACAAACAAGTTTCTCCTGAAGCAGCAATAATTGTGGATCTAAAAATAGCTCGAAAAGGCGAAAATAATCGCTAGCCCTAGCAAGAGGGCATGAGAGCAGTGACAGTACGATTCATCTAAAGAAAGATCAAGACATGTCATGCGCAAAAAGAAAGCTGGTGTCTCTACCGCCCTACGTGGGTGAATGTGTTCGTGAGATCTACCCCCAGAACTGGCAATGGCGATGAACCGGAGGAAGGTTGATATGGGGTGTCCCGATCTTCTCAGTAAGTGGCGGTGGTGATGATGATGGTGTAGGATAACTTGTATGTCGCCGATGAACTCTCCCTCGCTTGATCCCTGATGCCAATGCAAAAGGTCTCAACCCTTTGGATATTCACAACGTCACACACTTGCGCACGCAGCCGTCGACCACGAACGGTATAATTGCAATATACTAATTCCCAATGGAACAGCAGATCACACTTGACTTGCAGTATATAATCACCAGATCGATACGAATTGGTGATGAGGATTCAAGATGAATGCTTACAAGCAATCTCATGAACTAGGGTTTATCTTAAACGTGGTCTGCCTCTAACTAACCCTAAGGAAGAGTATTTATATCCTAAGATAGATCGAAGGGGTACACGGGCCGTCAGCCCCAAAGTCTGCGCGCAGGCAGCACGGTAGTACCGCTCACAGCAAGCGGTACTACCGCTAGAAGCGGTATTACCGCTCTGAGAATTCTAACTGTCGCTTTAGTACCGCTTGGGTCGCTTTGATTCCAGAAGAAAATTGTTAAGCGGTACTTGGGCGGTAGTGCTGGGCCGGTAGTACCGCCTAAGCGGTACTACCGCTCGGGCAGGCGGTACTACCGCCTGGGAACTGCAGAATCCTCTTGCTCCCTTGTGCCATGCCTTCCTCCTTGCTCCCTTGTGCCTTGCCTTCCTCTCCATTGTACCTAATGACACATACACACAAGGATTGAGGCAGTATAAAGCTCTCATTAAAAGAAATAGCATTATCAACTAAGAGAGATTTCACCTGTTGTTCTAGTAACTTAGCACGAGCTCTTGTAGTTGGTCCAATCCTGATTTCATCATTGGACGTCTTCTTTGCCGCAACAGGTTGTTCATCTTCAAGGGATGGAACCATAGTAGGGATGTCCTCATCAAAGGTTATCGAAGAACTCGAAGAACCCCAAGGTGCTATAATGGATCTAGCCGGAAGGAAGGTGACTTACTTGGAGCGGTTGACCGGTGACGGGAAAAGCACGCGAAGGGTCGACTGACGTAGGAGCACCGCGATGACATCGAGAAAGCTCGGCGAGATAAGGAAGATGCGGCGGTGGCGCGAGGAGCTCCCGGATTCAAGGAAGAAGAAGAAGCAGGAAAGGGAAGTGAAAAGTGAATCCCGGGCCCTTCGGTGAATATTTAAAGGGGAGGAGCCCGAAGAGGCAACTGACATGCGCGACAATCGAGGGAATACAGTAAATTTCGGGAAACAAAGACGCCTCGATTTTCAGGATAAATGGATACGACCGGATTCGCCATGATGTCGTTGTTGTTTCTGACTGACAACAAGTGATGTCATGGCAAATGAATGGTGAAAAAATGACAAGTGTGGGAGCAGAACGAGCCGGTGTTGACAAAATTTGCTGAAGGTACCAGTACAAAGATGAGTCGCCACAGGCAAAGATGAGCCGCCATAGGAAAGAAAAATCTATTGACATGAATGAATTCAAGTCAATCTGGGGCCTAATGTCGGGGATATAACTCCACGGTGTAACCCACCCTACTGGGCCGTGTCAACACATCAACAGTCTTGTGATCCAGTCAAGGTGGGTCGTGTCTCAAGTGCAAAATAAATAAGGTGGCGGCTGGTCAACACGCCGGACGGCCCACCACAAGAAGATGGCGGCTCGAAGCCCATGAAGCTAAGGACGCCGGTTCAAGTTTCCTTAAAGTGCAAGATAAGTTAAAGACATAGTAAATCACGGGTCATAATATGACCCGGACTCTATTGTAAACCCTAGGGTTTGACCTGTATATAAAGGCCGGCCCCTAGGGCCGAAACTCTCAAGTTACAATCTCTCGATAGCTAGGTTAGCGATTCCGCACCCTTGTAATCGAGATCCATCAATCCAATACACGAAAAGCAGGACGTAGGCTATTACCTCCATAGGAGGGGTCGAACCTAGGTAAACCCTGCTCTCCCTCTCACTTAACCCCTTTGAGTCGCCACCAAGCGGCGATGGCCTCACACCTAAGTCCTGTTACGAGGACATCTGCCGGGTTGACAAAACCACGACACACATGGTCCACACACACAGGCATGCATGGGTTCACACACACACGCACGCGCACATACACACACACACCGTCACCCATCCTTGGTGTTCCAGCGTTGTCAATAAAAGGCATGACAAACCCTAAGGGCCCACCGATAGGTTTGTCGTCAGAAATCGCACAATGGAGGCATGGTCCACACACACGGGCATGGGCTGACACACACACACACACACAGACATTTTCAAAATAGAAAAATAAAATCATGGGTTGACACACACGTACACACGCACACACATTTTCGAAATGGCAAAAAAATCACTCAAAATATTTTCAAATGCATGGGTTGAAAACGCACACAAAATTTCAAAACAACAAAAGAAAATAACTCTAAATATTTTCAAAACAAGGACCTCAAGATTTATTTAGCCGGAATGACATATCACTACATGCATTTACTACTGAACGCCTGTAGTGATCGTATAACACCGCCTAAATGAACCTTGAGATCTAGCAACTTCCCAACCGGTCACCCATCCTTGGACTACTCCACCCAAAGCACGCTTAACTTCCGAGTTCCATTCGAAATGGTTAGGGGCTGGGAAGCTGCAACTTGCTGATAAGGGTTGCCTCCTATCATTTGTAAGGCGTGCCCCGATGGGCACCTCGTGGGACCGGCTACGTATCACAGACGTTTCTGGTAGTACTAGAAACTATGTGCGATGGAGGAATGGCGCCGCCTGCCGACTCCTGCATGGGCTGCTGATGATGTCTCGCTCATGCTCAATGGCGCGATGCCGCTTTTGCCTGCTCTCCGACCTGCTCCGTCTCGTCCACCTCGTCCAGGAGGTTGATGACGGGACCAGCACTTCGGTGGGAAACCGATTGGGGGAGTGCTGGGAGACTGATTGGGGGTGGCGGGAGAAGCGTGTTTGGATAGAACACCATTTTAATATAAATTGGATAACTTATGAAAGAAGGAAGCTCGAGCTAGCACGACACGTGCGCACACCGTGCCTACACACGCATGGGCTCCAAGCGGGCGTATAGAACCGCTTTAAATTATTCATCATTCGTTTGGCCTTTTGTATACTACACTAATTAAGTTTCTAGGCATTTAATGTACATAATTCAAATTTGAACTAAAAGCACATGCTCCATGTCACCAAAATGGGTTGAAAAACATATTTGTGTCCTTGGGTTCCTTGTTTAGGTCCCATGCATTGAACGAGACTGGATTACAAATATCTCGGCGTCATGACTAGGCCAAAAACATTTAAAACTTGGCTTTTAAATCCCCATAAATCCCAAACTCATCTGAAATTCTTGAAACTTACCTAAGTGTCATGACACTGCACTTACGACATGATATATTTTTGTCCAATTTGGGACAAGTCTCTTGCACACCGGAACTTCTCTCAAGAAGCATCGTGGTTTCGATATGGAACATGTCACCTCTGTGGAGGGAACGACATTCAATGTCTCTTCTTGCCTTGATATTTTTTCTACATGCAACATAGACTAATACAAGTGTGGTGCTAAAATGTGGAATTATTCAGGGCTTGTTTGGCACCCTTTATACATTAATTGAGATTTCCTAGCCATTTCATGTGCATAATTCAAATTAGAACTACAAGCACATGCTCCAGGGCACCAAAATGGGTTAGAAAATCATTTTTATGTCTGTGGGCCCCTGTTTAGGTCCCATGCAATGATTACAAACATCTCGGCATCATGACTAGGCCGCAAATGTTGAGAAACTTTGCTTTTAAATTCCCATAAATCCGAAACTCGTCTGAAATTCTTAAAACTTACCCCGGTGTCATGACACGACACTTATAAGACATGGTAATTTTTTTGACCAATCTGGGACAAGTTTTGGTACAAACCTCTTACAAATTGGAGCTTCCCATGAGAAGCATCGTGGTTTCGATAGGGAACATGTCACCTTTGTGGTCGAAATGACATTGAGTTTTCTAGGCATGCAGTTAAGGTGAAGAACTCAATTAACCTATAAAGGGCGCCAAACATTGAGTTTTTTTGGCATCGTGACTAGGGCGCAAACATTGAGAATCTTGGTTTTTAAATCCTCGAGAACCCCAAAGCTCGTCTGGAATTCATGAAACTTACACAGTGTCATGCCACGACACATATATGGCGTGCATTTGTTTTGACGAATTTGGGACAAATATTTGGACATGCATCTTACAAGCCAAAGCTTATGCAAGAAGCCTCGTGATTTCGATAGGGAACATGTCACCTATAGTGGCGAAACTACATTTAATGTGTCCTCTAGTGCACCAATTCGGCCCTTTTTATACAGTAATTGAGTTTTCTAGTGATTTAATACGCGTAGTTTAAATTTTGAACTATAAGCACATGTTCTAGTGGGTAAAAATTTGTTGGAAAATCATTTTTCTGTCCCTAGCTGCATGCTTAGGTCCCATGCAACGAACATGAATGAATTAGAAACATTTAGGCATGATAGCTCAGCCGCAATCATTGATAATCTTGGTTTTTTTATTCCCGTAAATACAAAACTCGTATGATAACCATTTGGTGTCACACGTCCAATTTGTTTTTTACTTGATATGGGGGTGACGTGCGTGCAGCTGGTTGATGACAGAACGCATCCGACCTTTCCGCCGCGCATGCTCGACGGGATGCGTGCGAGCTGTCCGCCGCGCAGGCTCGACGGGACGCATGATATCAGTCTGCTGTGCAGGCTCATTGGGAGCGAGACTTTGACCTCCACCATCCGCTTGCCTCGCTCCCAACTTTTGAATTAATGGCGTCCGATCCACTATTTATCAAGCGGTTAATGCGCCTGGACAGATGAAATAGTTTCCTTTTTGTTTTTGATTGTGACTAGTTTGCTTGTGATCCCATTGCCCCGCTGAACATAACCATTGTTTTGTTAGTGCCTCGCTGAGAAATTGACTTTTCGCCTGCTTTCGACTCGTATACATGTACCTATGAACGAAATAATATAACGACAAATTCGCACCGTCAAAGGATAATAATTTTCTTACATACTCAGGATAATAAAAAATGCCACATGTGGCAACTCCCCAAAGACACAGGGGCAAAAGAAGAAGGAAGAGGCTGAAGAAGGAAGACACAGACAACTATCTCGGCTGCCGCTATCTAATTCTTAATGGATTGCTGAGTGCGGAGTTCCTCAATCTCCTTCTTCATCGCCTCCACAACCTGCATCTCCTCTCGCCTCTCCTCCGCCATCTTCCGCATTGCGGCCATTGTGCAGGATTTTTGTTGGAGAGCGTCGATGCTCTCTTAACGTACGCATGAAGTTCCTTGACACGCACCACGGATTCCTTCACCAGCCCCTCGCGCTCGATGTGGAGCTTCGCCAAGTCTTTAAAAAGTTCTTCGACGAGGTCTTTCAGCCTCCCCTCCGAGACACTTTTCTCCTCGAGCAGCTTCTTCCAGGTAGCAGTCTGCTCCTCCTACTCGTCGCGCTCATTGCGGAGCTTCGCCTTCTCGCCCGTAAGTTTCACGATGAAGCCGGTCGCCTTGTTAAGCGAGGCATTGCTCTTCTCCAGCAGCTTCACTAAGGCATTGATCTTCTTGATACGTGTCCAACGTATCTATAATTTTTGATTGTTCCATGCTGTTATATTATCATTCTTGGATGTTTTACAATCATTTTATAGCAACTTTATATCATTTTTTGGGACTAACCTATTGACATAGTGCCAAAGTGCCAGTTGTTGTTTTTGCTTGTTTTTTACTTCACAGAATATCAATACCAAACGAAGTCTAGTCGCGACGAAACTTTTTGGAGATTTTTTCTGGACCAGAAGACACCCAGTGGGCCAAAGAAGTGCCGGAGAGGTGGGCCGTGGAGACCACAACCCACCAGGGTGCGCCAGGGGGGCCCGGCGCGCCCTGATGGGTTGTGCCCTCCTCGGGGCCCCTCTCCACCGCCTCTGATGCCTATAAATTCCCAAATATTCCAAAAACCCTAGGGAGGTTGATACGTCTCCAACGTATCTACTTTTCCAAACTCTTTTGCCCTTGTTTTGGACTCTAATTTGCATGATTTGAATGGAACTAACCCGGACTGACGCTGTTTTCAACAGAATTGCCTTGGTGTTATTTTTGTGCAGAAATAAAAGTTCTCGGATTGACCTGAAAATTTACGGAGAATATTTTTGGAATTAATAAAAAATACTGGTGAAAGAATCAACCGGAGAGGGGCCACCACCTGGTCACAAGCCAGGGGGCGCCCCCCCTAGGGCGCGCCCCCTGTCTTGTGGGGGCCCTGAAGCTCCTCCGACCTCGTTTCCACTTCTATATATTCCTATTCGGGGAGAAAAAAATCAAGGAGAAGAGTTCATCGTGTTTTACGATACGGAGCCACCGCCACCCCCTGTTCTTCCTCGGGAGGGCAGATCTGGAGCCTGATTTGGGCTCCGGAGAGGGGAAATCGACGCCGTCGTCATCACCAACCATCCTTCATCACCAATTTCATGATGCTCTCTGCCGTTCGTGAGTAATTCCATCGTAGGCTTGCTGGACGGTGATGGGTTGGATGAGATTTACCATGTAATCGAGTTAGTTTTGTTAGGGTTTGATCCCTAGTATCCACTATGTTCTGAGATTGATGTTGCTATGACTTTGCTATGCTTAATGCTTGTCACTAGGGCCTGAGTGCCATGATTTCAGATCTGAACCTATTATGTTTTCATGAATATATATATATATGTGTTCTTGATCCTATCTTGAAAGTTGTAGACACCTATTACGAGTTATGATCCGCATCCCCCAGGGTGAGAATAACTGGGATTCTTTCCGGTGATTACCGTAGTTTGAGGAGTTCATGTATTCACTAAGTGCTAATGCTTTGGTCCGGTTCTCTATTAAAAGGAGGCCTTAATATCCCTTAGTTTCCATTAGGACCCCGCTGCCACAGGAGGGTAGGACAAAAGATGTCATGCAAGTTCTTTTCCATAAGCACATATGACTATATATGGAATACATGCCTACATTAGATTGATGAATTGGAGCTAGTTCTGTATCACCCTATGTTATAACCGTTGCATGATGAATGCCATCCGACATAATTATCCATCACTGATCCATTGCCTACGAGCTTTTCCATATTGATCTTTGCTAAGTTACTTTTCCGTTGCTACTGTTACAATCACTACAAAACTGCTACTGTCACTTTTGCCATCGTTACCGTTACTTCCATACTACCTTGCTACTAAATACTTTGCTGCAGATATTAAGTCTTTTAGGTGTGGTTGAATTGACAACTCAGCTGCTAATACTCGAGAATATTCTTTGGCTCCCCTTGTGTCGAATCAATAAATTTGGGTTGAATACTCTACCCTTGAAAACTGTTGCGATGCCCTATACTTGTGGGTTATCAGGGGTCGACGAAACACAATTCCAGCCACCGCAAGTTCCAGAACCTCGAGATCCAATCTAAACACCATCACAGAGGGGTTCATCTTCTTCATAGGTGCCTCTCCGATGATGCGTGAGTAGTCCACCATAGACCTACGGGTCCGTAGGCAGTAGCTAGATGGCTTGCTCTCTCTCTCTCTCTTGTGATTCTGAATACAATGGTCTCTTGGAGATCTATTTGATGTAAACTTTTGCGGTGTGTTTGTTGGGATCCGATGAATTTTGAGTTCATGATCAGTTTCTATCCATGAATATTATTCGAGTCTTCTTTGATATCTTATATGCTCGATTACTTATAGCCTCGTATTTCTTCTTCGAATCTTTGGTTTAGTTAGGCCGACTAGATCAATTTTTCTTGCCATGGTAAGAGGTGCTTTGTGATGGGTTCTATCTTGCGGTGTTCTTTCCGAGTGACAGAAGGGGCAGCAAGACACGCATGTATCATTGCTATTAAGGATAACAAGATGGGGTCTATTCCTACATGAATAGATCTTGTCTACATCATGTCATCGTTCTTATTGAATTACTCCGTTTTCCATGAACTTAATACACTAGATGCATGTTGGATAGTGGTCGATGTGTGGAGTAATAGTGGTAGATGCAGGCAGGAGTCGGTCTGCTTATCTTGGATGTGATGCCTATATAGTGATCATCGCCTTTGATATCGTCATGACTATTCAATTTTCTATCAATTGCCCAACAGTAATTTGTTCACCCACCGTGCGCTATACTCATGAGAGAAGCCACTAGTGAACCCTACGGCCCCCGGGTCTACTTTTCCAACATATTGTTTTCCGAGCTATCTTTTTGCATCTTTGTTTTCAGATCTACAAAACCAAAAACCCAAAAACATAATGCTACATATTTTATTTGCCCTTTTTATTTTGTATTCTTGAGAGATCTATCTCTCCTATCTATCACTACCTAATCTATCTTTTTACCATAGAGAGATTGACAACCTCTCTTTCGCGTCGGGTTGCAAGTATATGTTGTTTGTGTGCAGGTGCTGCCTTTTGGGTGGTGGTGATCCTCCTACTGGTTCGATAACCTTGGTTTCATAACTGAGGGAAATACTAAGTTACTTTCATATTGATCTTTGCTAAGTTACTTTTCCGTTGCTACTGTTACAATCACTACAAAACTGCTACTGTCACTTTTGCCATCATTACCGTTACTTCCATACTACCTTGCTACTAGATACTTTGCTACAGATATTAAGTCTTTTAGGTGTGGTTGAATTGACATCTCAGCTGCTAATACTCGAGAATATTCTTTGGCTACCCTTGTGTCGAATCAATAAATTTGGGTTGAATACTCTACCCTCGAAAACTGTTGCGATCCCCTATACTTGTGGGTTATCAAGACCTTTTTCTGGCGCCGTTGCTGGGGAGCATAGATCTATTCTCTGAGTCACTTGGGATTTATATCTGTTGAACACTATGAAGAATCTGAAAGATGCTAAAACCAAGATCTATCCCTCAACTACGAGGACAGGTAAGGAACTGCCATCTAGCTCTGCACTTGATTCACCTTCTGTTATGAGTAAGCTTGCGACACCACCACCAGCTAGTAATTCTGATATGTCGCAAGTAATTGATGATGCCACTTCTGCTATGCATGATGCTTATGATGATACTTTGCTTGATAATACTGTGCCACTGGGTGAATTTCTTGATGAACAAATTGCTAGAGTCAATGCTGAAACTAATGATATCTCTGAATGTGATGAAATTGTTGAAACTGAACACTATGAGACACCCGCTAGACCTAGCTATCCTAGATATGAATTGCCTGGTATACCTGAGGGGTATGTTATGGAAGGAGAGGTAGCTAGGGACTTTCTTGCTTGTAAGGATAGAGATGATCTTAAGAAATTGTTATGCAAGTGGAAAGAAAAATCATTGAATGCTAGAATGCAATATGATCCTAAGTTTGCTACTTCACCTATCTTTGTTACTGATAAGGATTATGAATTCTCTATCGATCCTGAGTTAATTACTTTGGTTGAATCTGATCCTTTCCATGGTTATGAATTTGAAACGGTTGTGGCACATCTTACTAAATTGAATGATATAGCCACCCTATTTACTCATGAGGAAAAAATTCGCTATTACTATATTCTTAAGTTGTTTCCTTTCTCATTAAAGGGTGATGCTAAGATATGGTTTAATTCTCTTGCTCCTGGTTGTGTGCGTAGTCCCCAGGATATGATATATTACTTCTCTGAAAAATATTTTCCAGCCCATAAGAAATAAGCTGCCTTGCAGGAAATAATTAACTTTGTGCAAATTGAAGAAGAGAGTCTCCCACAAGCTTGGGGGAGGCTTCTCCAATTACTTAATGCTTTGCCTGATCATCCTCTCAAGAAAAACGAAATACTTGATATCTTTTATAATGGACTAACTGATGCTTCTAGGGACCACCTAGATAGTTGTGTTGGTTGTGTTTTCAGGGAATGAACTGTTGAACAAGCTGAACTACTATTGAATAATATATTGAGCAAAGATAATGATTGGACTATTCCCGAACCACCTCCAAAGCCAACTCCGAAGAAAAGAGGTATTCTATTTCTCAGTCCCGAAGATATGCAAGAGGCAAAGAAATCTATGAAGGAAAAAGGTATTAAAGCTGAAGATGTTAAGAATTTACCACCTATTGAAGAAATACATGGTCTTGATAACCCGGCACAGGTAGTAGAGGTAAATTCTCTCCGTAGATTTGATGAAGGTAATATTCCTTATAATAAGTCTGCTAGTCAATTCTTGGATGAATTTGATACCTTTATTGTCAAGCAAGAAAATTTCAATGCTTATGTTAGTAGACAATTGAAACATAATGCTTACATGCTTGATCGCTTAGGTGATTATATGAGTAGAACTATCAATGATCTTAAGCTTATTAGTAAACATGCCTCTATGGTAACTACTCAAGTAGAACAAGTACTTCAGGCACAGAATGATTTGCTTAATGAGATGAATGGTAAGAACAATGATCATTCTGTTAAAGTTGTGACTAGAGGTGGTAAAATGACTCAGGAACCTTTGTATCCTGAGGGCCATCCTAAGAGAATTGAGCAGGATTCTCAAAGAATTAATTCTGATGCACCTAATCGTCCCAGTAATAGTAGGAAAAAGAATGACGATAGGACTTTGCATGCTGCTAGTGAACCTGTCATAGATACTCATGAAAACCCAAATGATATTTCTATTTCTGATGCTTAGACACAATCTGGTAATGAACATGAGCCTAGTGATAATATTAATGATGATGTTCATGTTGATGCTCAACCTAGTAATGATAATGATGTAGAGATTGAACCTGCAGTTGATCTTGATAACCCACAACCTAAGAACAAAAGATATGATAAAAGAGACTTTGTTGCTAGGAAGCATGGTAGAGAAAGAGAACCATGGGTTCAGAAACCCATGCCCTTTCCTCCTAAGCCATCCAAGAAAAAGGATGATGAGGATTTTGAGCGCTTTGTTGAAATGCTTAGACCTGTCTTTTTGCGTATGCGCTTGACTGATGTTCTAAAAATGTCTCCTTATGCTAAGTATATGAAAGATATTGTGACAAATAAAAGAAAGATACCGGAAGCTGAGATTTCCACCATGCTTGCTAATTATACTTTTAAGGGTGGAATACCAAAGAAACTAGGATATCCCGGAGTACCTACTATACCATGCTCTATTAAAGGAAACTATGTTAAAACTGCTTTATGTGATCTTGGAGCTGGTGTTAGTGTTATGCCTTTCTCTTTATATCGTCGACTTGATTTGAATAAGTTGACACCTACTGAAATCTCTGTGCAAATGGCTGATAAATCAACTGCTTTACCCATCGGTATTTGCGAGGATGTGCCTGTCGTAGTTGCAAACGTCACTATCCTAACGGACTTTGTTATTCTTGATATTCCCCAGGACGACAGTATGTTGATCATCCTTGGTAGACCCTTTGTGAATACTGCAGGGGCTGTTATTGATTGCAACAAGGGCAATGTCACTTTTCATGTTAATGGTAATGAGCATACGGTACACTTTCCGAAGAAACAACCTCAAGTTCATAGTATCAACTCCATTGAAAAAATTCCAACGATTATCATTGGAGGTTTTGAATTTCCTCTCCCTACTGCCAAAAAGAAATATGATATACTTATAGTTGGGGACATGCATATCTCCATTGAGGTAACCTAATGTCATTCGAAAATTCTCCGGTTCCATGTCATTCGAAAAAAGTTTGTCAATAAGACTTGATCAACCTTATTGATGGATTCTTTTTTATGAGCATGAGATGGATGAATTTAGGAGGCACAACCTTCTGTACCCAACTTTTACTTTCTGTTATTTAGTTTAAATAGAGTAAAAATGCTATTATTTTTCTGTTTTCTGTTTTATCCGTGCAATAGAAAAATGACCTGAAAATAAAAGTCCTCAGAATGCCTTGAAAATGTAGTATGATTTTTTCTAGAATATTTTAGAATTTTTGGCACTGAGAACACATCAGGGGGCTGCACCAGTGGGCCACAAGCCTGCAGGGCGCAACCACCCCCCTAGGCGCGCCCCCTGGCTTGTGGGTCCCACGTGGGGCCCCCTCACTTATTCCAGCCACCATCCACTTTGTCTTCCTCCAGAAAAAATCCCACCATTGCTCAAACCCGTGTTCTAGCTCATTTTTCTGCCATTTTCGATCTCCTTGCTCAAAGCTCCATTTGCAAAACTGTTTTAGGAGATTGTTCATCGGTATGTAACTCCTCCAATGGAGTTTTTGTTCTAGTGCTTTATATATTGCAAATTTTTGCTGCTGTGGTGACCTTGTTCTTGAGCTTGCATGTCAAATTTATATGGTCCCAAGTAGTTTTGATGCATGTTATAGCATTTAGGCACTTGTAGGAGTAGTTGCTATAATTTTTGTTGAGTTTTGTTCACCTTTATTGTGAGTCACTAAAAAATTCAGAAATTTTTCAGAAAAAATGATGAGGAGATTGTTAAGAGGCTCTTCAAGCCGGGGCTCTAAAGAAGATGAAAATGAGGTAAAGAAGAAGCCCAAATACAATCTTCCTCGCGCTGCGGAGGTTCGACCATGTGAATGGCCAAGTGATGCATTCTTGAGGGCGGCCGGAATTTATGAAGATTTTTACTATTTGGCAAAGAATGCAGGCATCACGGACTTCCTCAACGATAAGTGTGATCAGTACCTCTTACTCACTAATACCTTCGTGCAAAACTTTCACTTTCATTATAGGGAAGACCCTCCTACAGTAGAATTTCACATATATGACGTGCCTAAGAAAATGTCACTTTATGATTTTTGCAATGTTTGCAAAATACCTTTTGAGGGCAGCATCAGTGAGCCACGTCCTAGAGACATGGAGAACTTTATTGCCGCAATCACTGTGGGGGAACAGAGAGGTGTGTCAAAGGCAAGAGCTGCTAGTTTACATTTTCCTATTCTACGCTATTATTCATTATTCGCGGGGAGATGTTTAGTTGGTCGCGGGGAGAGTGGAAGGCTTAGTGCACCTGACCTCGCCATTTTGCGCCACGCTTTACTTGCTGATAGAACTTTTAGTCTGGGCGCTATAGTGGCCCAACGGTTGAACTTAAACCGTTCGAAGGGCCCCATATTCGGAGGTATCTATGCATCTCGTCTAGCCAAACACTTTGAAATACCCATTAGGCTTGATGAGGAAGATGAAATGTTACTACCTACAAGATATTTAGACTATGATAGTATGGTAGCACATGATTTTATTAGAAAGGATAAAGATAGAAGGCTGCTTTACAACCTAGTATTTAGTCAGGGTACTTATGAGATTATTACTCTGCCTGCTTCTTCTTTGTTCGATATTCATTCAGGTAGGTACACTATTATGCCCGAGGACATCTACAGATATTGGGGTCTGTCGCAACCCCCAGCACCTGAGTTGGTACTAGCCCTTGACCCGTATCGGGATCCAGTTTTTTAGTGGGAGCCACAGGAGCTCGCCAACCAGTGGAACCCTCAGTATCCTCCGGAGTATCCAGGAGACAGTCATTTCTAGCCATGGCCCTAGACCAACTTAGGCCAAAAGCATAAGCTTGGGGGAGTACGTATTTCTCACCGACATTACATTCATGTTCACACACTCATTTCAGTTGTCGGTGTTCATACTTTTTCATTGTACCATCCATGGTATTTTATTTCTCCTTTCCGTTTTCTTCTTGTGTGTTTAATTAACCTTGAGAAAAATCGAAAAAAAAATTAGTTCTAGCGTTACCTTTTAGTTTGTTTAGTTGTATCATTAAAAAGAAAACCCAAAAAGATTTCTCATTCTTCTTTTGCTTGTTGGGAGCTTTCCGGTGTAAATAGTTTTTCTCGTTCTTGTTTCGAAATTTCTTTTCTTTGGGTCGCAAGGAGAAGGCCACAATGAAAATGTTGAGCGGCTCTCATATGCATCATTGTTTATCTTACAGAGAGCCCATATTACCTTGCTTTCTCCTTTGAGTTATCATTTGCAGATTCCAGCTTAGTCCAATGCAGGTGCACTCTTATTATTATTCACACCGTTCGGCCGTGCAAGTGAAAGGCAATAATGACGATATATGATGAAATGATTGAGATGGAGAAAAGCTGGTATGGACTCGACCTATCTTGTTTTTGTAAATATGATTAGCTCATCGTTCTGAATTCAGCTCATTATAGACGAAACATGTTTGCAATGACAATTAGAAATTATAGTTACTCATGCCATGCTTAATTAGCTAAGAGTGTATAATAGTTTGTCTTGAGTGCCAACATGCATTTTAAAATGGTTGTGATGTAGTATGATAGGATGGTATCCTCCTCTGAATGATTCAAGTGGCTTGACTTGGCACATGTTCACGCATGTAGTTGAAACAAAATCAACATAGCCTCCACGATATTTATGTTCATGGTGATTTATATCCTACTCATGATTGCATTCAATGTTGGTTAATCTCAAAGCATGTTTATGACTGTTGTCGCTCTCTAGTTGGTCGCTTCCCAGTCTGTTGCTAGCCTTCACTTGTACTAAGCGGGAATACTGCTTGTGCATCCATTTTCATAAACCCAAAGTTGTTCCATATGAGTCCACCATATCTACCTATATGCGGTATTTACCTGCCGTTCCAAGTAAATTTGCACGTGCCATACTCTAAACCTTCAAATAATATTCCGTTTTGTATGCCCAAATCGCTCATGTAGTGACTAGGTGCTGTCAGTGTCTTCCATGCTAGGTGGGTTATTCTCACGATATGTGTTGATTCACTATCATTCATGAGAAAGTGGCTGGTATTCGGGATGCCCAGTTCCATGCTCAAAATTAAATCAAAACATAATAAAACAAAACTCCCCCAGGATTGTGTTTGTATGGACGGTACCCGTGGATTCGGCCCGCCATGGAGTGTGATTGATTGGTGGAGGGGGAGTAAAAAATTTACTATTCTATTTGGGAACCGCCTATAATGTATATAGCATGGAAGATACCGAAATCTCTTGGTTGTTATGTTGGCAACCAAAGCATACCGCTCAAAATCATTATTCATCTATGTTTTAAAAGCTCGAGCTCTGGAACCTCTACAAATCAATGCTTCCCTCTGCGAAGGGCCTATCTATTTTACTTTACTGTTGAGTCATCATCCTCTTATAAAAAGGCACCAGTTAGAGAGCACCACCGTCATTTGTATGCTTTGTTATTAATTGATATTGAGTATGATTGTGACTGGATCTCTTTTACCATGAATTACAATATTTAGTCGGTCCTTGTTCTTTAGAGGTGCTCTGCATTTATGTTTTGCGGTCTCAGAAAGGGCTAGCGAGATACCATTATGTCATATTGTATCATGATTGTTTTGATAAAATTGTTGTCATCCGAGACTTATTATTATTACTCGCTAGTTGGTTATATCATTGATATGAGTAAATATGAGACCTAAATGTTATTGTGAATATGGTTAATCTATAATCTTTGCTAAAAATCTGAACATCAGTTAGACATATTTACAACAGCAAGATCAAACAGAGTTTGTAAAAGTTTTTCTTTATCACTTTCAGTTTGTCAACTGAATTGCTTGAGGACAAGCAATGGGTTAAGCTTGGGGGAGTTGATACGTCTCCAACGTATCTACTTTTCCAAACTCTTTTGCCCTTGTTTTGGACTCTAATTTGCATGATTTGAATGGAACTAACCCGGACTAACGCTGTTTTCAGCAGAATTGCCTTGGTGTTATTTTTGTGCAAAAATAAAAGTTCTCGGATTGACCTGAAAATTTACGGAGAATATTTTTGGAATTAATAAAAAATACTGGCGAAAGAATCAACCGGAGAGGGGCCACCACCTGGTCACAAGCCAGGGGGCGCCCCCCCCCCCCCTAGGGCGCGCCCCCCTGTCTTGTGGGGCCCCTGAAGCTCCTCCGACCTCGTTTCCACTTCTATATATTCCTATTCGGGGAGAAAAAAATCAAGGAGAAGAGTTCATCACGTTTTACGATACGGAGCCGCCGCCACCCCCTGTTCTTCCTCGGGAGGGCAGATCTGGAGCCTGATTTGGGCTCCGGAGAGGGGAAATCGACGCCGTCGTCATCACCAACCATCCTTCATCACCAATTTCATGATGCTCTCTGCCGTTCGTGAGTAATTCCATCGTAGGCTTGCTGGACGGTGATGGGTTGGATGAGATTTACCATGTAATCGAGTTAGTTTTGTTAGGGTTTGATCCCTAGTATCCACTATGTTCTGAGATTGATGTTGCTATGACTTTGCTATGCTTAATGCTTGTCACTAGGGCCTGAGTGCCATGATTTCAGATCTGAACCTATTATGTTTTCATGAATATATATATATGTGTTCTTGATCCTATCTTGAAAGTTGTAGACACCTATTACGAGTTATGATCCGCATCCCCCAGGGTGAGAATAACTGGGATTCTTTCCGGTGATTACCGTAGTTTGAGGAGTTCATGTATTCACTAAGTGCTAATGCTTTGGTCCGGTTCTCTATTAAAAGGAGGCCTTAATATCCCTTAGTTTCCATTAGGACCCCGCTGCCACGGGAGGGTAGGACAAAAGATGTCATGCAAGTTCTTTTCCATAAGCACATATGACTATATATGGAATACATGCCTACATTAGATTGATGAATTGGAGCTAGTTCTGTATCACCCTATGTTATAACCGTTGCATGATGAATGCCATCCGACATAATTATCCATCACTGATCCATTGCCTACGAGCTTTTCCATATTGATCTTTGCTAAGTTACTTTTCCGTTGCTACTGTTACAATCACTACAAAACTGCTACTGTCACTTTTGCCATCGTTACCGTTACTTCCATACTACCTTGCTACTAAATACTTTGCTGCAGATATTAAGTCTTTCAGGTGTGGTTGAATTGACAACTCAGCTGCTAATACTCGAGAATATTATTTGGCTCCCCTTGTGTCGAATCAATAAATTTGGGTTGAATACTCTACCCTCGAAAACTGTTGCGATGCCCTATACTTGTGGGTTATCAGGGGTCGACGAAACACAATTCCAGCCACCGCAAGTTCCAGAACCTCGAGATCCAATCTAAACACCATCACAGAGGGGTTCATCTTCTTCATAGGTGCCTCTCCGATGATGCGTGAGTAGTCCACCATAGACCTACGGGTCCGTAGGCAGTAGCTAGATGGCTTGCTCTCTCTCTCTCTCTCTCTTGTGATTCTGAATACAATGGTCTCTTGGAGATCTATTTGATGTAAACTTTTGCGGTGTGTTTGTTGGGATCCGATGAATGTTGAGTTCATGATCAGTTTCTATCCATGAATATTATTCGAGTCTTCTTTGATATCTTATATGCTCGATTACTTATAGCCTCGTATTTCTTCTTCGAATCTTTGGTTTAGTTAGGCCGACTAGATCAATTTTTCTTGCCATGGTAAGAGGTGCTTTGTGATGGGTTCTATCTTGCGGTGTTCTTTCCGAGTGACAGAAGGGGCAGCAAGACACGCATGTATCATTGCTATTACGGATAACAAGATGGGGTCTATTCCTACATGAATAGATATTGTCTACATCATGTCATCGTTCTTATTGCATTACTCTGTTTTCCATGAACTTAATACACTAGATGCATGCTGGATAGCGGTCGATGTGTGGAGTAATAGTGGTAGATGCAGGCAGGAGTCGGTCTGCTTATCTTGGACGTGATGCCTATATAGTGATCATCGCCTTCGATATCGTCATGACTATTCGATTTTCTATCAATTGCCCAACAGTAATTTGTTCACCCACCGTGCGCTATACTCATGAGAGAAGCCACTAGTGAACCCTACGGCCCCCGGGTCTACTTTTCCAACATATTGTTTTTCGAGCTATCTTTTTGCATCTTTGTTTTCAGATCTACAAAACCAAAAACCCAAAAACATAATGCTGCATATTTTATTTGCCCTTTTTATTTTGTATTCTTGAGAGATCTATCTCTCCTATCTATCACTACCTAATCTATCTTTTTACCGTAGAGAGATTGACAACCTCTCTTTCGCGTCGGGTTGCAAGTATATGTTGTTTGTGTGCAGGTGCTGCCTATTGGGTGGTGGTGATCCTCCTACTGGTTCGATAACCTTGGTTTCATACCTGAGGGAAATACTTACCGTCGCTGTGCTGCATCATCCCTTCCTCTTTGGGGAAATTCCGACGCAGTCTCAAGCCACGTCAAAGGAATTTTTCGCGCCGTTGCCGGGGAGGAAGCGGTCTCTTCGACGTGCCTATCGTAGGCGCCGAGGGGACTCCATCATCATCTACCAGGTTCCTAATCACAAATCTCATCTCCTTGCAATTACATTATTTTCCATTTACCTCTCGTTTTCCTCTCCCCCACTTCACCAATTTGTCGTTTTATTCGCCCTCTTTTTCGTTTGCCTTTTTCTTGCCGGATCTCTTCCTTGCTTGCAATCTTGTTTGCGTAGTCACGATGACTCAAGAAAACACCAAGTTGTGTGATTTTTCCAATACTAATAACAATGATTTTATTAGTACTCCGATTGCTCCTCCCGCCACTAGTGCGAAGTCTTGTGATATTAATGCCGCTTTGTTGAATCTTGTCATGAAAGATCAATTTGCCGGTACTCCTAATGAGGATGCCGCATCCCATCTAAACACGTTCGTAGAATTGTGTGATATGCAAAAGAAAAAATATGTAGACAATGATATTGTCAAGTTGAAATTATTTCCTTTTTCCTTGCGGGGTCATGCAAAAATTTGGTTTTCCTCTTTGCCTCGCAATAGTATTGATTCTTGGAATAAGTGCAAGGATGATTTTGTCACTAAGTATTTTCTGCCCACGAAAATTATTTCCCTTAGGACGCAAATCATGAATTTTAAGCAACTTGAGCATGAACATGTTGCACAATCTTTGGAAAGAATGAAGTTGATGCTAAGAAATTATCCTACTCATGGTTTAAATCTTTGGATGATCATACAAAAAAATTATGCGGGGTTGAATTTTGTCTCTAGAAATCTCTTAGATTCCGCCGCGGGTGGTACTTTTATGGAGATTACTTTGAGTGAAGCTACTAAATTTCTAGATAATATAATGGCTAATTATTCTCAATGGCATACCGAAAGAGCACCTATTAGTAAGAAAGTTAATTCGGTTGAGGAAAATAGTACTTTGAGTGATAAGGTTGATGCTTTGATGAAATTGGTTGCTAGTAAAAATGGTCCTATTGATCTTAATGATGTGCCCTTGTCTACCTTGATTGAGCAAAATAGTGATTCCGTAGATGTGAATTTCATCTCGCGAAACAATTTCAATAACAATACTTATAGAGGTAATTTTAATCCTAGGCCTTTTCCTGGAAATTCCTCTAATAATTATGGTAATTCCTATGGTAATTCTTCTTACAATAATAATAGGAACACCTCTAATCTTGAGAGTAATATTAAAGAATTTATCAATGCGCAAAAGTCTTTCAATACTACGATAGAAGAAAAGTTGAATAAGATTGATGATATGTCTAGAAGCATTGATAGAATTTCTCATGATGTTGAAAATCTCAAGTTGAAAGCTTTTGTGCCTAACATTGACGAATCAATTAAATCTTTATATGTCTCTATGGATGAAAGTAAGAAAAGAACCGCTATGCTTAGAGCTAAAAGAGAAATCTTAGAAAAATCGTTTTCCAGTGATTGCCTTCATAAAAAAGATGAAGATTTTAAAGTCATTGGTGTTTCTTCTATTGATTCCTTGTTTAGTAATATTAAGATTGATGATAAAGGGACTGAAGTAGAGTCAACTTTATCTAGAAGGCGTCCCAATAATTTGGAGGGTGAAAATCTTGATGAAATTTTTGATAAAAGTGGGTTTGAAGAGGTTAAAACTTTAACTAGTGATGTGCCCACTATTTTGTATTACAAAGATTTTAATTATGATAGTTAATATTTGATTAAATGTATTTCTTTGCTGCAATCCATGTTGAATTCACCCCATGCTTATGAGCAAAATAAAGCTTTTACTAAACATATCGTTGATGCCATGATGAAATCTTTTGAAGAAAAGTTGGAGTTGGAGATTTCTATTCCTAGAAAATTACATGATGAGTGGGAACCTACCATTAAGGTCAAGATTAAAAATTATGAGTTCTTTGCTTTGTGTGATTTGGGTGCTAGTGTTTCCACGATTCCGAAATCTCTATGTGATGTGCTTGGTCTTACCAACATTGAAGAATGTTCTCTTAATTTGCACTTGGCGGATTCTACTATTAAAAAGCCTTTGGGAAGAATTAATGATGTTCTTATTCTTGCAAATAGGAACTATGTGCCCATATATTTTATTGTGCTTGATATTGATTGCAATCCGTCTTGTCCCATTATACTTGGTAGACCGTTTTTACGCACTATAGGTGCCGTGATTGATATGAAAGAAGGCAATATTCATTTTCAGTTTCCCTTGAGAAAGGGTATGGAACACTTCCCTAGAACAAGAGTTAAGACACAATATGAATCAATCATGAGGGCATCCTATGGATCTAATACCAAGGATGACAATACTTGAATCTATGCGTTATGCCTAGCTAGGGGCGTAAAACGACAGCGCTTGTTGGGAGGCAACCCAATGAATAAATAAATTTTTGCTTTTTTCTTTCTGTTTTTGAGTGTTAACACAATTATGCCTCTGTTATGATTGTGTTTTTATGCCTTATTTAGTGTTTGTGCCAAGTAGAGCCTTTAGGATGATTCATAGGATGAGTAGAAGCGATGCTGAATCTGAAACAGAAACTTTCCGTCCAGTATATGAATTTTCATTTTTTTCTGGAACGTGATCTTGAGCTGAAATTTCAACACAGTGTTTATATACAAATTATTTACGTTTTCCTAATTTTTCAGAATTTTTAGAGTTACAGAAGTATGGTTAGAGTACAGATTACTATAGACTGTTCTGTTTAAGACAGATTCTGTTTTCGTTGCATTGTGTGCTTGTTTTGATGATTCTATGGGTTATATTGAAGGGTATGAGCCATGGTGAAGTTAAAATACAGTAGGTATAATGTAATAATAAAATATGAATGGGTTTTCAACAGCACCTAAAGTAGTGATTTGCTTTATTATACTAACGGATCTCACGAAGATTTTGTTGAGTTTTGTGTGATTGAAGTTTTCAAGTTTTGAGTGAGATCACGATGGATGAAGGAATAAGGAGTGAAAAGAGCCTAAGCTTGGGGATGCTAACGCACCCCCAAGATATATGCAAAGAGAAACAAGCAACTAAGCTTGGGGATGCCCCAGAGTGGCATCCCCTCTTTCTTCTAACAACCATCGGTATTTTACTTGGAGCTATATTTTTATTCGTCACATATCATGAGTTTTGCTTGGAGCATCTTGTATCTTTGCTTGCTTTGTTTGTTAGTTTGTCACTTATATACTCACTGGACACACCTATTTTAGAGAGCCAAAATGATTCTATGATTTGTTAGAATTGCTCTATGTGCTTCACTTAAACTTTTTGAGCTATAGAATTGCTCTAATGCTTCACTTATCTCTTTTTGAGCACGGTGTGCTTGGAAATTTTTGTAGAAATACTCTCATGCTTTACTTAGATTAATTTGAGAGTTAGTAAATTTTGAATAAATCCTCTCATGCCTCACTTATACCTTTTTGAGAGATGAAATCTTTATGCTCATGTGCTTCACTTAAATTTGTTTGAGCTTGCCAAAAAGCAATGGCAATATATGAAACTAGTCCCAAAGTGATAGATATCCAAGGAGGATATAATAAAAACTTTCATGAAGATCATTGGGCAAATTAAACTTGATTCTTTGTAATAGTTTTGAAACATGATGATAGTAATATGTGAGTCATGTTAGTGAGTAATTATGCTTTAGTAGGAATATTGGTGTTAAGGTTTGTGATTCCCTATGCATGCACGAAAGTCAATAGTTATGCAATGAAGTTACATCCTACTTATGGTGCATTATTCGGTGTTAGTTATGCTCAATGCTCGCTTATGTGAATTTTCGTTTCTTGGTTTGGTTGCTTCCCAATCTATTTGCTAGCCTCCATTTGTACTAAGTAGAAATACTACTTGTGCATCCAAAATCCTTAAACCAAGTTTTGCCTTATGGGTCCACTATACCTACCTATATGCGGTATTTCCATGCCGTTCCAAGCAAATTTGTATGTGCCATCTCTAAATTTTCAAAATAAATTTTATCTTTTGTGTGCTCGTACCGCTCATGAAACGGTGGGGAGTGTCCAATATTTTTCCATGCTAGATGTGTTATTCTCAAGATGAGTGTTTATTCACTTGTCATTGCACGAGAGTGCGGCGGTAATAGGGATAACCATTCCCGAAATGAAAAAGAAAAAATATTTACTTTATGTTGTCAAATAATAAATTCCTTGGAAAGTGTTGGTATGGAAGGCAACCATGGATACGGCCCACCATGGAAAGTGAAAGTTTGGTGAAAAAATGAATAAACTTTATTTTCTGTTTGGGAACCGCCTATGATATATCTAGCATGGAAAGTATTGTGAGCTACTTTGTCGTTTTCGTTGACAGGAAAAGCATGCCACCCAAAATATTTTTTCTCTTTCAATTTAAACCTTGAGCTCTGGCACCTCTACAAATCCCTACTTCCCTCTACGAAGGGCCTATCTATTTACTTTATGCAATTTTTATTTTTACTTTGAGTCTCCATCTTCTCTTATAAAGCACCAACTAGGGGGCACTATGATCGTACTTGAGCATTGGGCATAGCTAATATTTGAGTGTGTTTCATGAATGGATCAATGATTGAGCATAATGGGCTAGGGATAACTTTCTTTAGTGTTGATATTTTGAAAGACATGGTTGCTTGTTGACATGCTTGAGTATTGAAGTCATTATGTTAAAACTAGACTATTGCTTTGAATCATCTATAAGTCCAAATGTCCATGCTATACAAAAGAAAATAATGAGATGAACATGTTAGGCAGCATTCCACATCAAAAAATTTGTTCTTATCATTTACCTACTTGAGGACGAGTAGGAATTAAGCTTGGGGATGCTGATACGTCTCCAACGTATCTATAATTTTTGCTTGTTCCATGTTGTTATATTATCATTCTTGGATGTTTTACAATCATTTTATAGCAACTTTATATCATTTTTTGGGACTAACCTATTGACATAGTGCCAAAGTGCCAGTTGCTGTTTTTGCTTGTTTTTTACTTCACAGAATATCAATAGCAAACGGAGTCCACTCGCGATGAAACTTTTTGGAGATTTTTTCTGGACCAGAAGACACCCAGTGGGCCAAAGAAGTGCCGGAGAGGTCGGCCGTGGAGACCACAACCCACCAGGGCGCGTCAGGGGGGCCCTGGCACGCCCTGATGAGTTGTGCCCTCCTCGGGGCCCCTCTCCACCGCCTCTGATGCTTATAAATTCCCAAATATTCCCAAAAACCTAGGGGAGTCGACGAAACACAATTCCAGCCGCCGCAAGTTCCAGAACCTCGGGATCCAATCTAAACACCATCACGGAGGGGTTAATCTTCTTCATAGGTGCCTCTCCGATGATGCGTGAGTAGTCCACCATAGACCTACGGGTCGTAGGCAGTAGCTAGATGGCTTCCTCTCTGTCTCTTATGATTCTCAATACAATGGTCTCTTGGAGATCTATTTGATGTAAACTTTTGTGTTGTGTTTGTTCTGATTTTTTGAGTTCCTGATCAGTTTCTATCCATGAATATTATTTGAGTCTTCTTTGATCTCTTATATGCGTGATTACTTATAGCCTCATATTTCTTCTTCGAAACTTTGGTTTAGTTAGGCCGACTAGATCAATTTTTCTTGCCATGGGAAGAGGTGCTTTGTGATGGGTTCGATCTTGCGGTGTTCTTTCCTAGTGACAGAAGGGGCAACAAGACATGCATGTATCGTTGCTATTAAGGATAACAAGATGGGGTCTATTCCTACATGAATAGATCTTGTCTACATCATGTCATCGTTCTTATTGCATTACTCCGTTTTTCCATGAACTTAATACACTAGATGCATGCTGGATAGCGGTGGATGTGTGGAGTAATAGTGGTATATGCAAGCAGGAGTCGGTCTACTTATCTTGGATGTGATGCCTATATAATGATCATCGCCTTGGATATCGTCATGACTATTCGATTTTCTATCAATTGCCCAACAGTAATTTGTTCACCCACCGTGCGCTATACTCATGAGAGAAGCCACTAGTGAACCCTACGGCCCCCGGGTCTACTTTTCAAACATATTGCTTTCCGATCTATCTTTTTGCATATTTGTTTTCAGATCTACAAAACCAAAAACCCAAAAACATATTGCTGCATATTTTATTTGCCCTTTTTATTTTGTTTTCTTGAGAGATCTATCTCTCCTATCTATCACTACCTAATCTATCTTTTTACCATAGAGAGATTGACAACCTCTCTTTCGCATCGGGTTGCAAGTATTTGTTGTTTGTGTGTAGGTGCTCCTTATTGGGTGGTGGTGATCCTCCCACTGGTTCGATAACCTTGGTTTCATAACTGAGGGAAATACTTATCGTCGCTATGTTGCATCATCCCTTCCTCTTTGGGGAAATACCAACGCAGTCTCAAACCACGTCACTTCTCCTCATTCTTATCGAGCTCAGCGCGCATGTCGTCGCTGGACGAGGAATACAACACTGCCAGCTCGTCTAGTTCGCCTCCAAGGTGAATGCTCTTGTGATTGTGATCAGAGCCCTCGCCTCTCCACAAAATATCCTTCGAGGCGTCCGCGGCGCCGCCGGATATCTCTGCTGTGGCAAACGCGGCATGGCTGGAGCTCTCTGGCACTTCCCCGGTGTAGCGGCGGGACCTCTCGGTTCCTTCCACGGCCTTGGTCTTTCTTCCCTGGTTATATCTCGACCTAGAACCCCCCGCCCCCTACTGGACATGGCTGACGAACAACTAACAAGAAATACCTGTTTTTTTGGAGACGGGGAGAGGAATGTGTGCTACTTCTTGAGCTTGCGTTGGTTTTCCCTTGAAGAGCAAAGGGTGATGCAGCAAAGTAGATAAGTATTTCTCAGTTGTTGAGAACCAAGGTATCAATCCAGTAGGAGATACAAGCAAGTCCCCAATAGATGTACCTACACAAATAATCAAACACTTGCACCCAACGCTATAAAGGGGTTGTCAATCCCTTCACGGTTACTTGCAAAGATGAGATCTGATAGAGATAGATATAGAAGATTACTAAAACAAAAAGTAAAACAAAAGTAAAAAGATTGCAGCAAAGTATTTTTGGTATTTTTGGTTTATAGATCTGAAAATATAATATGGAAAATAGACCCGGGGGCCATAGGTTTCACTAGAGGCTTCTCTCTTGAAAGAAAATAATATGGTGGGTGAACAAATTACTGTCGAGCAATTGATAGAAAAGCGCATAGTTATGACTATATCCAAGGCAATGATTATGCATATAGGCATCACGTCCGTGTCAAGTAGACCGAAACGATTCTGCATCTACTACTATTACTCCACACATCAACCGACTCCTGCCTGCATCTAGAGTATTAAGTTCATGAAGAATAGAGTAACGCATTAGGTAAGATGACATGATGTAGAGGGATAAACTCAAGCAATATGATGAAAACCCCATCTTTTTATCCTCGATGGCAACAATACAAATACGTGCCTCGCTACCCCTACTTTGTCACTGGATGAGGACACCGCAAGACTGAACCCAAAACCAAGCACATCTCCCATTGCAAGAATTACCAATCTAGTTGGCCAAACCAAACCAATAACTCGAAGAGACTTGCAAGGATATGAAATCATGCATATAAGAATTCAGAGAAGATTCAAATAATACTCATAGATAATCTGATCATAAACCCACAATTCATCGGATCTCGACAAACACACCGCAAAAGAGTATTACATCGGATAAATCTCCATGAAGATCATGAAGAACATGGTATTGAAGAACATAGAGAGAGAAGAAGCCATCTAGCTACTAGCTATGGACCCGAAGGTCTGTGGTGAACTACTCACGCATCATCGGAAGGGCAATGGATTTGATGTAGATGCCCTCCATGATCGAATCCCCCTCCGGCAGATTACCGAAAAAGGCTCCAAGATGGGATCTCACGGGAACAGAGGGTTCCGGCGGCGGAAAAGTATTTTTGTGGCTCTTTTTGGTATTGGGGGAATATTTGGGAATTTATAGGCCGAAGAATAGGGTTAGCAGACCTGCTGGGGGGCCACAAGCCAGGGGGCGCCCCCCCTAGGGCGCGCCCAGGTGGCTTGTCGCCTCCCGGCAAGTCTCCTGCCTTCATCTCCAAGTCTCGCAGGTTTCTTCTGGTCCAAGAAAAATCATTCCGAAGATTTTATTCCGTTTGGACTCCGTTTAATATTCCTTATCTGCAATACTCAAAAACAAGGAAAAAACAGAAACTGGCACTAGGCACTAGGTTAATAGGTTAGTCCCAAAAATAATATAAAATAGCATATTAATGCATATAAAACATCCAAAACAGATAATATAATAGCATGGAACAATCAAAAATTATAGATACGTTGGAGACGTATCAAGCATCCCCAAGCTTAATTCCTGCTCGACCTCGAGTAGGTAAATGATAAAAACAGAATTTTTGATGTGGAATGCTACCTAACATATTTATCCATGTAATATTCTTTATTGTGGCATGAATGTTCAGATCCATAAGATTCAAAACAAAAGCTCAATATTGACATAAAAACAGTAATACTTCAAGCATACTAACAAGCAATTGTGTCCTTTCAAAATAACATGGCCTTAGAAAGTTATCCCTACAAAATCATATAGTCTGGCTATGCTCCATCTTCCCCACACAAAGTATCTAAATCAAGCACACCCCGATGACAAGTCAAGCAATTGTTTCACACCTTTTATGTTCTCAAACCTTTTCAACTTTCACGCAATACATGAGCATGAGCCATGGATATAGCACTATAGGTGGAATGGAATATGGTGGAGGTTGTGTGGAAAAAGGAGAAGATAGTCTCACATCAACTAGGCATATCAATGGGCTATGGAGATGCCCATCAATAGATATCAATGTGAGTGAGTAGGGATTGACATGCAACGGATGCACTAGAGCTATAAGTGTATGAAAGCTCAAAAAGAAACTAAGTGGGTGTGCATCCAACTTGCTTGCTCACGAAGACCTAGGGCAATTTGAGGAAGCCCATCATTGGAATATACAAGCCAAGTTATATAATGAAAAATTCCCACTAGTATATGAAAGTGACAAAAAATAGGAGACTCTCTATCATGAAGATCAAGATGCTACTTTGAAGCACAAGTGTGGAAAAAAGGTAGTAACATTGTCCCTTCTCTCTTTTCTCTCATTTTATTTATTTTGGTGGGCATCTTTGGCCTCTTTTTTTTATTTGGGCTTCATTGGCCTCTTTTATTATTTGTAAAGTCCGGAGACTCATCCCTACTTGTGAGGGAATCATAGCTTCCATCATCCTTTCCTCTCATGGGACAATGCTCTAATAATGATGATCATCACACTTTTATTTACTTACAACTTGATACCTACAACAAGATATGACTCTATATGAATGCTTCCGGTGGTGTACCGGGATTTGCAACGATCTAGCATAGCAAATGACGTCAAAAAACGGACAAGCCATGAAAACATCATGCTAGCTGTCTTACGATCATGCAAAGCAATATGACAATGATGGTGCGTGTCATAAAAAATGGAACGGTGGAAGTTGCATGGCAATATATCTTGGAATGGCTATGGAAATGCCATAATAGGTAGATATGGTGGCTGTTTTGAGGAAGGTGTATGGTGGCTATTTTGAGGAAGGTGGGTTTAATGCACCGGCGAAAGTTGCGCGGTACTAGAGAGGCTAGCAAAGGTGGAAGGGTGAGAGTGCGTATAATCCATGGACTCACATTAGTCATAAAGAACTCACATACTTATTGCAAAAATCTATTAGTTATCGAAGCAAAGTATTAGACGCATGCTCCTAGGGGAGAGGTTGGTAGGAGTTAACCATCGCGCGCTCCCGACCCTCACACAAAGGATGACAATCATTAAACAAATCATGCTCCGACTTCGTTACATAACGGTTCACCATACGTGCATGCTACGGGAGTCACAAACTTCAACACAAGTATTTTTACCATTCCACAATTACTCACTAGCATGACTCTAACATCACCATCTTTATATCTCAAAACTATATGCAAGGAATCCAACTTCTCATAGTATTCAATGCACTTTATATGAAAGTTTTTATTATATCCCTCTTGGATGCCTATTATATTAGGACTAAATTCATAAGCTAAAAAAATTACCATGCTGTTTAAAGACTCTCAAAATAATATAAGTGAGGTATGAGAGTTCAATTATTTCTATAAAATAAAGCACCACCGTGCTCTAAAAAGATATAACTGAAGCACTAGAGCAACATTGCCTAGCTCAAAAGATATAAGTGAAGCACATAGAGTATTCTAAAAAATTCACGATTAATGCGTGTCCCTCTCAAAAGATGTGTGCAGCAAGGATGATTGTGGCAAACTAAAAAGCAAAGACTCATATCATACAAGACGCTCCAAGCAAAACACGTATCATGTGGTGAATAAAAATATAGCCTCAAGTAAATTTACCGATGGATTGAAGACGAAAGAGGGGATGCCTTCCGGGGCATCCCCAAGCTTAGGCTCTTTGGTATCCTTGAATATGGCTTGGGGTGCCTTGGGCATCCCCAAGCTTAGGCTCTTGCCACTCCTTATTCCATAGTCCATCAAATCTTTACCCAAAACTTGAAAACTTCACAACACAAAACTCAACAGAAAACTCGTGAGATCTGTTAGTATAAGAAAAATATATCACCACTTTAGGTACTGTTGTGAACTCATTCTTTATTTATATTGGTGTAATATATACTTTACTCTAACTTCTCCATGATTCATACCCCCCGATACAACCCATAGATACATCAAAATAAGCAAACAACACAAAGAAAACAGAATCTGTCAAAAACAGAACAGTCTGTAGCAATCTGTAGACTTCAAATACTTATGTAACTCCAAAAATTCTGAAACATTAGGAAAATCAGGGAAATTTGTATATCAATCTTGTGTAAAAAATTCAGATCCAATTGACGCTCTGGTGAATTTATAAAATTCCTGGACTGAGCGCAAAAGTTTCTGTTTTTCAGCAAAACCAAATCAACAATCACCGTAAACCATCCCAAAGGTCTTACTTGGCACAAACACTAATTAAAACAATAAAACACAATTACTACAGAGGTAGTAATGTGCAAAACACTCAAGAACAGAAGCAAAAAACAGAAACATAAAATAAAATTGGGTTGCCTCCCAACAAGCGCTATTGTTTAACGCCCTTAGCTAGGCATGATGATTTCAATGATGCTCACATAAAAAGTAGTAATTGAAATATGCAAGAAAGCATCATGAATCTCATGACAAGCACATTTAAGTCTAACCCACTTCCTATGCATAGGGATTTTGTGAGCAAACAATTTATGGGAACAAGAATCAACTAGCATAGGAAGGCAAAACAAGCATAACTTCAAAACTTTGAACACATAGAGAGGAAACTTGATATTATTGCAATTCCTACAAGCATATGTTCCTCCCTCATAATAAATTTCAGTAGCATCATGAAGGAATTAAACAATATAACTATCACATAAATCATTCTTTTCATGATACACGAGCATGCAATCATCATAATGAATTTGCTCAACAAAACTTGGGGGACAAAAAATATCATCTTCATCAAACATAGCATCCCCAAGCTTGTGGCTTTGCATATCATTAGCATAATTGACATTAATAGAATTTATAGTAACATCATTGCAATCATGCTTTTCATTCAAGGGACTATCATGAATCACCTTATAAATTTCTTCTTTCAACACTTCATCAAAATTTTCAGATTCATGATTTTCAAACAAAATTTCATAAAGATAATCAAGTGCACTCAACTCACTAGCAATTGGTTCATCATAATTTGGCCTTTTGAAAAGATTAGCAAGTGGATGAGGATCCATATCAATAGATTTTTAGCAAGCGAAGATGCAAGCAAATAGAAGGCACGTGGCAACACAAGCAAACAAAAAGAGATCCGGCGAGAAAAAGGCAAATAAAACAGCAATTTTTTCTGAAAATCGTTTTAGAAGTGGGGGAGAGGAAAACGAGAGGCAAATGGCAAATAATGTAAATGCAAGAGATGAGTTTATGATGGGTACTTGGTAGGCTTGATGTAGATCTCCCCGGCAACGGCGCCAGAAATCCTTCTTGCTACTTCTTGAGCTTGCGTTGGTTTTCCCTTGAAGAGGAAAGGGTGATGCAGCAAAGTAGATAAGTATTTCCCTCAGTTGTTGAGAACCAAGGTATCAATCCAGTAGGAGATACAAGCAAGTCCCCAATAGATGTACCTACACAAATAATCAAACACTTGCACCCAACGCTATAAAGGGGTTGTCAATCCCTTCACGGTTACTTGCAAGGATAAGATCTGATAGAGATAGATATAGAAGATTACTAAAACGAAAAGTAAAACAAAAGTAAAAAGATTGCAGCAAAGTATTTTTGGTATTTTTGGTTTATAGATCTGAAAATATAATATGGAAAATAGACCCGGGGGGCATAGGTTTCATTAGAGGCTTCTCTCTTGAAAGAAAATAATACGGTGGGTGAACAAATTACTGTCGAGCAATTGATAGAAAAGCGCATAGTTATGACGATATCCAAGGCAATGATTATGCATATAGGCATCACGTCCATGTCAAGTAGACCGAAACGATTCAGCATCTACTACTATTACTACACACATCGACCGACTCCTGCCTGCATCTAGAGTATTAAGTTCATGAAGAACAGAGTAACGCATTAGGTAAGATGACATGATGTAGAGGGATAAACTCAAGCAATATGATGAAAACCCCATATTTTTATCCTCGATGGCAACAATACAAATACGTGCCTCGCTACCCCTACTTTGTCACTGGGTGAGGACACCGCAAGATTGAACCCAAAACCAAGCACTTCTCCCATTGCAAGAATTACCAATCTAGTTGGCCAAACCAAACCAATAACTCGAAGAGACTTGCAAGGATATGAAATCATGCATATAAGAATTCAGAGAAGATTCAAATAATATTCATAGATAATCTGATCATAAACCCACAATTCATCGGATCTCGACAAACACACCGCAAAAGAGTATTACATCGGATAGATCTCCATGAAGATCATGAAGAACATGGTATTGAAGAACATAGAGAGAGAAGAAGCCATCTAGCTACTAGATATGGACCCGAAGGTCTGTGGTGAACTACTCACGCATCATCGGAAGGGCAATGGAGTTGATGTAGATGCCCTCCGTGATCGAATCCCCCTCCGGCAGATTACCGGAAAAGGCTCCAAGATGGGATATCACGGGAACAGAGGGTTCCGGCGGTGGAAAAGTATTTTCGTGGCTTTTTTGGTATTGGGGGAATATTTGGGAATTTATAGGCCGAAGAATAGGGTTAGGAGACCTGCTGGGGGGCCACAAGCCAGGGGGGCGCCCTCCCTAGGGCGCGCCCAGGTGGCTTGTCGCCTCCCGGCAAGTCTCCTGCCTTCATCTCCAAGTCTGGTAGGTTTCTTCTGGTCCAAGAAAATTCATTCCGAAGATTTTAGTCCGTTTGGACACCGTTTAATATTCCTTATCTGCAATACTCAAAAACAAGGAAAAAACAGAAACTGGCACTAGGCACTAGGTTAATAGGTTAGTCCCAAAAATAATATAAAATAGCATATTAATGCATATAAAACATCCAAAACAGATAATGTAATAGCATGGAACAATCAAAAATTATAGATACGTTGGAGACGTATCCATGTGCGGTAATTTTCGAGTAGGTGTTTTTATAGCCTACTAGTAAACAACTGCTAAGTGGGAACACGTTTAGGTTTGGTAGGTTTGAAATGATTTGCAATAAATTTAGCATGTGGTAATTTGGAATGTGACGGGAAATAAGTTCAAGATTTATTGATGGTTTTAGTTTCCAAGCACGGAACGCTTTATGGTTTTTAGAAACCGTGTGGGATGGCGTACGTGGGCCCGCGTTATCGGATGTGTGTACGTGTGTGCCCACTATTACTGTGGGTCGGGGCCAAGGCGGACAACGGTGTCGTGGCGGCCAAGACGGCCACCGCTATGGTGGCGGCCTCGACGGCTACTAGTGGGTTGGCGTCCACGGCGACCGCCGACAGCAGCTGCCTTCGGGCAGCTGTGGCAGAGCGTAGTGGGTAGCGTGCTTTTGTGCGCGATTGTGCACGGGAACGGGCTCATCGAGCAAACGTGTGGCCAAAAGAAACGCATGTGTGGTGCCTAAACGTGCACTGGATTCCTCGGGCGGCAACGCACTTGGCGCTTGAACTTGGCGCAAGCGGTCACTTTGGTGCTAGAACTTGTTGCGTACAATGAACTGGTGCAAAAACATGGCTCAGATGTGCAAATATAGTGTAAATCACGTTTGTGTATGAAATTAATGTTGACTTCGCACTCCATCATGGCATGGGCCTGCTGTCAGTGAATTGAAGGCTGAGAGGAGGGCGGGTGGCCTATTTTTTTTCAAAAACCACCTCAAATTGGGACTTTATTTTTCTTCGCCTCTACGAGAGGTGGGCCCCGCCTATCAGGGAAGTGTGAAAATTAATGTAAAACTAAGTTTTTTTAGAAATCTGTAAAAGGTATGTAAATCTGTAAAAGGTATGTAAATTCTAATCTAGTTGGCCTAACTAAACCAAAGATTCGAAGAAGAAATACGAGGCTATAAGTAATCCTGCATATAAGATATCAAAGAAGACTCAAATAATATTCACGGATAAACTGATCATGAATAAAATTCATCGGATCCCAACAAACACACCGCAAAAATTCATTACATCAAATAGATCTCCAAGATACCATTGTATTGAGAACTTTTGATGTGGAATGCTGCCTAACATATTCATCACATATTCTTTTCTTTTGTAGCATGTACATTTGGACTTTTAGATGGTTCAAAGCAATAGTCTAGTTTTGACATAAATACTTTAATACTCAAGCATGCCAACAAGCAACCATGTCTTTCAAAATTTCAACACTAAAGAAAGTTATCCCTAGCCCATCATGCTCAATCATTGATCCATTCATGAAACAAACTCAAATATTAACTACACCCAATGCACAAGTATGATCATAGTGTCCCCTAGTTGGTGCTTTATAAGAGAAGATGGAGACTCGAATTAAAAATAAAAATTGCATAAAGTAAATAGATAGGCCCTTCGCAGAGGGAGGTAGGGATTTGTAGAGGTGCCAGAGCTCAAAACTTAAATTGAGAGAGAGAAATATTTTGGGTGGCATGCCTTTCCTGTTAAAGAAAACGACCGAGTAGTTCTCAATACTTTCCATGCTAGATACATCATAGGCGGTTCCCAAACATAAAATAAAGTTTATTCCTTTTTCCACCATTCTTTCACAATCCATGGCTAGGCGTATCCACGGTTGCCTTCCATACCAACACTTTCCAAGAAATTTATTATTTGACAACATAAAGTAAATTTCTTTTTCATTTCGGGACTGGGCATCCCTATTACCGCCGTACTCTCGTGCAATAACAAGTGAATAAACACTCATCTTGAGAATAACACATCTAGCATGAAAAAGTATTGGACACCCCCTACCGTTTCATGAGCGGTACGAGCACACAAAAAGGAAATTCATTTTGAAAATTAGAGATGGCACATACAAATTTGCTTAGAACGGCATGGAAATACCGCATATAGGTAGGTATGGTGGACTCATAAGGCAAAACTGGGTTTAAGGATTTTGGATGCACAAGTAGTATTTCTACTTAGTACAAGTGGAGGCTAGCAAATAGATTGAGAAGCAACCAACCAAGAAACAAAAATTCATAAACGGGCATTAACCATAACTAACACCGAATAATGCACCATAAGTAGGATGTTATTTCATTGCATAACTATTGACTTTCGTGCTTGCATAGGGAATCACAAACCTTAACACCAATATTCTTACTAAAGCATAATTACTCACCAACATGACTCACATATTACTATCATCATGTCTCAAAACTATTACAAGTAATCAAGTTTAATTTGTCCAATGATCTTCATGAAAGTTTTTGTTATACCCCTCTTGAATATCTATCACTTTGGGACTAGTTTCATATATTACCATTGCTTTTGACAAGCTCAAATAAATTTATGTGAAGAACATGAGCATAAAAATTTCATCTCTCAAAATAGTATAAGTGAAGCATGAGAGAATTTCTTAAAAGTTTACTAACTCTCAAATTTATCTAAGTCAAGCATGAGAGTATTTCTTCAAAAATTTAAAGCACACCGTGCTCAAAAAGATATAAGTGAAGCACTAGAGCAATTCCATAGCTCAAAATTTTTAAGTAAAGCATATAGAGCAATTCTAACAAATCATAGCATAATTTTGGCTCTCTCAAATAGGTGTGTCCAGCAAGGATACTTGTGACAAACTAAAAAGCAAATCAATCAAAGACTCAAATAATACAAGAAGCTCCAAGCAAAACTCATGATATGTGATGAATAAAAATATAGTTCCAAGTAAAATACTGATGGTCGTTAGAAGAAAGAGGGGATGCCACTCGGGGCATCCCCATGCTTAGTTGCTTGTTTCTCCTTGGATATTATCTTGGGGGTGCTGTAGCATCCCTGAGCTTAGGCTCTTTTAACTCCTTATTCCTTCATCCATCGTGATCTCACCCAAAACTTGAAAACTTCAATCGCACAAAACTCAACAAAACCTTCGTGAGATCCATTAGTATAATAAAGCAAATCGCCACTCTAAGTACTGTTGCAAACCCATTCAGATTTTATTATTGCATTATACCTATTGTATTATAACTTTACCATTGCTTATACCCTTCAATAAAAACCATAGATTCATCAGAACAAGCACACAATGCAACGAAAACAAAATCTGTCAAAAACAGAACAATTTGTGGTAATCTGTACTCTAACCATACTTCTGTAACTCTAACAATTCTGAAAAATTAGGACAACGTAAAGCATTTGTATAAAAATACTGTGTCAAAATTTCAGCTCATTATCACGCTCCAGTAAAAAACTACACTGGAGTCAAAGTTTCTGTTTTAGATTCAGCATTGTTTCGAGTCATCTTATGAATCATCCTAAAGGCTTTACTTGACACAAACACTAATTAAAACATAAAAAACACAATCATAACAGTAGCATAATTGTGTCACACTCAAGAACAGAAAGAAAAAGGTGAAAATAAATTTATTCATTGGGTTGCCTCCCAACAAGCGCTATTGTTTTACGCCCCTCGCTAGGCATAAAGCATAGATTCAAGTATTGTCATCTTTAGTTTTTGCTCCATAGGATGCTCTCATGATTAATTCATATGGTGGCTTAATTCTTGTTCTAGGGAAGTGTTCCATACCCTTTCTTAGTGGAAATTGAAATTTAATATTGCCTTCTTTCATATCAATCACGACACCTATAGTGCGTAAAAACGGTCTACCAAGTATAATGGGACAAGACGGATTGCAATCAATATCAAGAACAATAAAATCTATGGGAACATAGTTCCTATTTGCAATAATAAGAACATCATTAATTCTTCCCAAAGGCTTTTTAATAGTAGAATCCGCCAAGTGCAAATTAAGAGAACATTCTTCAATACTGGTAAGACCAAGCACATCACATAGAGATTTCGGAATTGTGGAAACACTAGCACCCAAATCACATAAAGCAAATCAATCATAATTTTTAATCTTAACCTTAATGTTAGGTTCCCACTCATCATGTAATTTTCTAGGAATTGAAATCTCTAACTCCAACTTTTCTTCAAAAGATTTCATCATAGCATCAACAATATGTTTAGTAAAAGCTTTATTTTGTTCATAAGCATGGGGTGAATTTAATATGGATTGCAGCAAAGAAATACATTCAATTAAAGATCAACTATAATAATGAAAATTTCAATGCAAAATAGTGGGCACATCACTAGTTAACGTTTTGACCTCTTCAAACCCACTTTCATCAATTTTTTCATCAAGATTTTCACCCTCCAAATCATTGGGATGCCTTCTAGCTAAAGTTGACTCTACTTAAGTCCCTTTATCATCAATTTTAATATTACTAAACAAGGAATCAATAGAAGAAACACCAATCACTTTAAGATCTTCATGATTTTTATGAAAGCAATCACTAGAAAACGCTTTTTCTAAGAATTCTCTTTTAGCTCTAAGCATAGCGGTTATTTTCTTACTTTCATCCATAGAAACATATAAAGCTTTAATTGATTCATCAATCTTAGGTGCAAAAGCTTTCAACTTGAGATTTTCTACATCATGGAAAATTCTATCAATGCTTCTAGACATATCATCGATCTTATTCAATTTTTCTTCAATCGTAGTATTGAAAACTTTTTGAGCATTGATAAATTCTTTAATATTACTCTCAAGATCAGAGGGGTTCCTATTATTATTGTAAGAAGAATTACCATAGGAATTACTATAATTATTAGAGGAATTTCCAGGAAAAGGCCTAGGATTAAAATTACCTCTATAAGCATTGTTATTAAAATTGTTTCGCGAGATGAAATTCACATCTACGGAATCACTATTTTGCTCAATCAAGGTAGACAAAGGCACATCATTAAGATCTATAGGAGCATTTTTAGAAGCAACCAACTTCATAAGAGCATCAACTTTTTTCACTCAAAGTACTAATTTCTTCAACCGGATTAACTTTTTTACTAGTACGTGCTCTTTCAGTATGCCATTGTGAATAATTTGCCATAATATTATCTAGCAATTTATAACTTCAACCAAAGTAATTTCCATAAAAGTACCACCCACGGCGGAATCTAAAAGATTTCTAGAGACAAAATTCAATCCCGCATAACTTTTTTTGTATGATCATCCAAAGATTTAAACCATGAGTAGGACAATTCCTTAGCATCAATTTCATTCTTTCCCAAGATTGTGCAACATGTTCATGCTCAAGTTGCTTAAAATTCATGATTTGAGTTCTAAGGGAAATAATTTTCGCGGGCGTAAAATACTTAGTAATAAAAGCATCCTTGCACTTATTCCAAGAATCGATACTATTGCGAGGCAAAGAAGAAAACCAAATTTTTGCACGATTCTGCAAAGAGAAAGGAAATAATTTTAACTTTACTATATGATTGTCCACATCTTTTTTCTTTTGCATATCACACAATTCTACGAATGTGTTTAGATGGGACGTGAAATCCTCATTAGGAGTACCGGAAAATTGATCTTTCATGACAAGATTCAACAAAGCGGCATTAATATCACAAGACTCCGCACTAGTGGCGGGAGGAGCAATCGGAGTGCTAATAAAATCATTATTATTGGTATTGGAAAAATCACACAATTTGGTATTTTCTTGAGTCATCGTGACTACGCAAACAAGATTGCAAGCAAACAAGAGATTTGACGAGAAAAAGGCAAACGAAAAAGAGAGGGCGAATAAAACGGCAAATTTGTGAAGTGGGGGAGAGGAAAATGAGAGGCAAATGGTAAATAATGTAATTGCAAGGAGATGAGATTTGTGATTAGGAACCTGATAGATGTTGATGATGTCTCCCAGGCAACGGCGCCAGAAATTGGCAAGTTGACGGGAGACTACTTTCATACCTCCTCCCCGGCAACGGCGCCAGAAATCCCTTTGACGTGGCTTGAGACTGCGTCGTTATTTCCCCAAAGAGGAAGGGATGATGCGGCACAGCTACGGTAACTATTTCCCTCAGTTATGAAACCAAGGTTATCGAACCAGTAGGAGAACCACACAACACTATGTAAACGGTACCTGCACACAAAGAACAAATACTTGCAACACGACACGTAAGAGAGGTTGTCAATCTCTCCACGGTAAAAAGATAGATTAGATTGTAATAGATTGGATAAATAGATCGCACAAGAACACAAAATAAAAGAGGCAAATAAAAAGTGTAGCAAGGTATTTTTGGGTTTTTGGAATAATAGATCTGAAAACAAAAAGCGACAAAAGATAGATCGGAAAGCAATATGTTGGAAAAGTAGACCCCGGGGCCGTAGGTTTCATTAGTGGCTTCTCTCATGAGTATAGCACACGGTGGGTGAACAAATTACTGTTGGGCAATTGATAGAAGATAAAATAATCATAACGATATCCAAGGCGATGATCATTATATAGGCATCACGTCCAAGATTAGTAGACCAAAACGATTCTGCATCTACTACTATTACTCCACACATCGACCGCTATCCAGCATGCATCTAGTGTATTAAGTTCATGGAAAAACGGAGTAATGCAATAAGAACAATGACATGATGTAGACAAGATCTATTCATGTAGGAATAGACCCCATCTTGTTATCCTTAATAGCAACGATACATGCGTGCCTCGCTGCCCCTTCTGTCACTGTGAAAGAACACCGCAAGATCGAACCCATCACAAAGCACCTCTTCCCATGGCAAGCAAAATCGATCTAGTTGGCCTAACTAAACCAAAGATTCGAAGAAGAAATACGAGCCTATAAGTAATCATGCATATAAGAGATCAAAGAAGACTCAAATAATATTCATGGATATAAACTAATCATGAACTCAAAATTCATCGGATCCCAACAAACACACCGCAAAATGTCATTACATCAAATAGATCTCCAAGAGACCATTGTATTGAGAATCAAAAGAGAGAGAGAAAGCCATCTAGCTACTGCCTACGGACCCGTAGGTCTATGGTGGACTACTAACGCATCATCGGAGAGGCACCAATGAGGATGATGAACCCCTCCGTCATGGTGTTAGATTGGATCTCGCGGTTCTGGAACTTGCGGTGGCTGGAAGTATTTTTCGTCGACTCCTCTAGGGTTTCTGGAATATTTTGGTATTTATAGAGCTTAGAGGTGGTGGAGGGGACTCCCGAGGCGACCACAACCCACCAGGGTGCATCGGGGGCTTCTAGCGCGCCCTGGTGTCTTGTGGGCCACCTGGGCCCCCTCTCGGGTGCTTCTTTGGCCCACTGGCTTTCTTCTGGTCCAAAAAAAATCTCCAAAAAGTTTCATCATGATTGGACTCCGTTTGGTACTGATATTCTGCAAAGTAAAAAACAAGCAAAAAAATAACAACTGGCACTTGGCGCTATGTCAATAGGTTAGTCCCAGAAAAATGATATAAAATTGCTATAAAATGATTGTAAAAAATCCAAGAATGATAATATAATAGCATGGAACAATCCAAAATTATAGATACGTTGGAGACGTATCAAGGTGCTGTGGGTGCAGGTTTGATTAGACGGGACGCGTGCGAGCAGTCCACCGCGCACGCTCAAAGGGACGTGTGCGAGCAGTCCGCTGCGCAGGCGCAGCTGGCTCATCAGGAATCAAGCCCTTTGACCTCCACCCATAGCCCTCCTCGCTCCCAAGTTCTCCATTAATGCTTCACCTTCTCCTCCAGTCTTATCTATAAGGGCCACCACCGAGGATCGCCTCCTTTTTCGATGGATGACGAGGCGGCCAACAAGCGGGGGCGGGTCGAGGCTGAACCACACGAGCCTCCGGCAAGCGTGGACTTCATCAGCAACATCCCGGACGAGATGTTGGTAACCATCATGTCCCTCCTCCCCATCAAATCTGCCGTGCAAACCACCATCCTCTCCAGGCGTTGGCGTCCCCCTATGGCACTCCACCCCCATTGACCTCCTCGACGACGATGAGCTCTGCAGTGGGAACACAAACGTTTGGACGCATTGTCCCCCATCCACGCCACGCACACTGCGCCAGTCAGACGCCTTGCCATTGGCACTTTCCGTTCCAACTGCAAGGCCGAACCCAAGTTTCACGAGTGGTTCTTATCCCCCACCCTAGATCAGCTCGAGGAGCTCAACTTTGTTTCTGGACATGGGCGCTCGCTGCCTCCGTCCGTCCTCCGCCTCGTGCCCACGCTGCGCCGCGCTATGTTCATGCGGTGCCTTTTCCCCAAGATTAATGTCGCGCACACTCTTCATCTCCCTAAACTGAAGCACCTCAAGCTCATTGGCGTCAGCATCTCGAAGGAGGATTTGGAGCGCCTGCTCGGCGGCTGTACAACACTTGAGTACCTTCGTCTTCAAGTGATGTTTGGGTTTAGTAGCCTCCACATCGCTACGACGAATCTCCGTACGATTTATGTGCATGGCTGGTGCCACAACATGCTGTCAGTTGGGGTGTTTCGTGATATGGTCATTGAGAATGAGCCTTTCCTTGAGAGATTGTTTGTACTTGATAAAGAAGGTCGAACAAGAATCAGGGTCATTGACGCACCGAAATTGATAGTGTTCGGCTATTCGTGTGTTGAATTCTCCGAACTTGTTACAGCTGGATCCATACCCATTCAGGTACAACAATCTTATTCTCATTCTTATTATTGTACATCACATTTTATCTAGTTTTTGTTGATCTATGTTCGGCTGTCATCCGGAAAATGATTCCCACAGGCCTTGCATTGTCTCTGTGCATAGTGAAGATCTTGGCACTACAATCTATAAGCCCCGATCTGGATGAAGTTGTTAAGTTCCTTAGATGCTTTCCGTGCACGGAGAAGCTATACGTCGAGGTGATGTTCCTTTCATGTTAATTTTTAACCACAACGGAGTTCAATTTGTTGGTACTTTTACCCATGATTACAATGACAGATGTACTATACATTTTTTTAGATGTTAATCATGAACGATCGAAGATGGCATGTCAATCTATTAGTGTATTTTATAAATCATGTAAATCAAAGAGGCCCGTAGTGTTCAAAACTGCATCTAAGCACCGATATGTTGTCTTCGTTTGCAGATACAAGCAAGACTTGGAGTGGAAAAGGTGACGCAATATAACAATCTCATCGAATGCCTTGAATTCCATCTCACGGAAATTACTTTGAACGAGTACCGAGGCACCAATCCAGAGATTCAATTCGCCAGTTTCTTAGTTCAGAAAGTAAGGGTGCTCAAGGTAATGAGGTTTGCACTATATTTAGTGCACCACAATGGATGGTTTACTGATCAGCGGAGGCATCTACAGCGGCATGGAAAAGGCTGTGTAGAAGCTGATTTTCACTTTGGAAGTTCATATGACAGATTATTCGGAAGCGATTCTATCGAGCCGATATATGACTTCTCGGTGGCTGATCCCTTTACAGAAATATTTCATCCCATGGATCCTGAAGATTGGATTTGATTTCTAATATCAGTTTGTACCTTGTAATCTTTGAATTTGGGCCTTGTAATGCTGGAATTTGAACCTTGTAATATTGCTGGTATTTGTGATACAATATTTGAAATTGCATTGTGTTCTTTTTTGTTTATGCAATCATGTTGTTATAAGTACATATGTTGTTGTTTTGTAGGCACATCATAGATGTTGTGCAGACAGAGCAAATCACAGTACCCATGGACTAAACTACGAAACTCGTCGGTGATGATTTCATCAATCGCTGATAATTGTATACCAGCAAGCGTTTTTCCACAACGCACACATGTTATTAGCACCAATCGTCTGTGTTATTTCTGGTGTTCGCACACGATTCTGATTACTCACATGTTTGTTGTATATCGCACACATCTTGTTATACCTAATCATTTGTGTTCTGATGTATCATCGCACACAGTTTATCCGAGTGAACTGTATGCCGTACTTCGCACACGTATGTAGTTTTGTTAACCGTTTGTGTTATCTTCGCTAATCACAAATAGTTCATAAGAACAAATTGTCTGCCGTAGATCGCACACACAACTATTTTCTGAATCGTATTTGATGGATCCACCATCGCACACAGTTCGTGTCATTAGCGACGGAGCTTGAACTATACCGTTTGTGATTCAAGCATCGCACACAGTTTCGTCGAAGGGTCTCTGATTGATGTGTCGTCTTTGGACCATCCTGCAGTAGTGATCTAATGAATTGTGGGTTTCTGTTCAGATTATTCATGAAAATATATTGAATACTTGCTGGTATTTTATTTGCATGATTGTTATAGCTTCGTAATGCTCTCTAATCTATGGGTTTGGTTAGGCCAACTAGATTTATTTATCTTCAAGTGGGAGTGGTGCATTGTAGTGGGTTCAATCTTGCGGTACTTAATCCCAGTGACAGAAAGGGACATGCCACGTATTGTATTGCTGCCACTAAGTATAAAACGATGGGGTTTATTCATATTGATTGGATTTACTTTGTCTACATCATGTCATCGTCATCCAAGCATTACTCCGTTTTTACTTAATACTCTAGATGCATGCTGGATAGCGGTCGATGGGTGGAGTAATAGTAGAAGATGCAGGCAGGAGTCGGTCTACTTGTTTATGGACGTGATGCCTATATACATGATCATTGTCGTGAATAAATATTGCATAACTATGCGTTTTTCTATCAATTGCCCAACAGTAATTTGTTTACCCACCGTATGCCTTCTTCGAGAGAGAAGCCTCTCGCGAACACTATGGCCCCGGGTCTCCTCACAATATTATTTACAAAAACTCTAAATACCTTGATGTCATTATTTACTTTATTTTTATTTACTATTTATATTTATCAAATTATCTATCTATCACTACTTATCGCTTGCAAGTAACAAGTTCAAGGGGATTGACAACCCTCTTTCCCGCGTTGGTGCAAGTGTTTGCTCTTTTGTGTGTAGGCACTGAAGATGGGAATCGTGGTTCTCCTATTGGTTCGATAACCTTGGTTCTCACCGAGGGAAATGCTTACCTACGCTTTGCTGCATCATCCCCTCCTCTTCGGGGAAAATCCCAACGCAGTTTACAAGTATCACCTACCCCATGGTTCGAACACCGCAATTGTCGCCACCACGTTTGCATGTCGTCACCACTATGGATGCAACTCGTCAACACCATGGTTGCAACACCTCATGAGGGTTGGGCTGGCACTGTAGCAGTGAGCGGTGGTGTGTGCCGACTTGTGGCAGCCCACTACAGTCAGGGGAGGTCTGAAGAGAAAGATAGAGAGGGGAAGGGGCGCGAGCTCGCGACGAAGAGATAAAAACAGAAGGGAAACTGAGCGGAAGAGGCTGGGGGTAGAAGATAAGGATGAGAGTCAAAGCGGCTAGTAGGAAGGACGTGGCACCGAAGAAGGGACCGTGGATCAAGATGGATCGAGCGGTGCGCATGCGTCCGGTGCAACACTTCGGTCGGCAGGAATCGTTTCACTTTTGAGAGTCGTTGGCATAAGGGCATCTATAAGGGCGACCCGCAAAATGCTCACATCTATCCGGACCGCGGAAGCCATCCAACCTGGGCTTGTATCGGCCCGCAGGGCAGCTCGGACGTACTTTCTCCCGCAAACCGGAGACAAACGTGGGGTGGCTTTGCAGGCATCCGGACAACACCCAAGCCAGCGTTTGACCACCCTGGCCCACCCCAACAGCCCCTTCCTTGCCTGCGTGCATTTTCGACCGGCGCCAGCTGTCCGCATTTATGCCTGTAGAGCGTGCCGCTCCACATTGAAGACGTTTCAGGGCGGGCGCGACCTCCCACTCTCTCTGCCATTAAAGTGGCGCGCCCGGCCGAGGGTGCCACCTGCTGCACTTCCGGCTGAACACGCCTCCTCACCGCAGTCAAACACCTTCATTAAACCCGCGTGGAAGCCGAGAAACCTACTCTGGCCACATGTTCGTTCACGAGCGGGCGGCATTAAACACAACGCCGGGAAAGCTCCTCTCCTCCACCCGCTATTTAAAGGAGCCCAGACGCCGGACATGACTCACACCACTCCGTCGCTCCACATATCCTCCTTTCACCATTTTTCCACCCTTTCGATGGCATCCGACGAGCAGGAAGAGCAATTCTCCAGCATAAAAAGCGGCTGGGTTGTCCGCCGAGCTCGTCAGATACAAACGAGGCAACTCACTGCTCCACCTCCCTCGCCTAGCCCGACGGAGCAAGTTTCCGCTCCAAGCCAACTCGCGGAGGAGTGGCGAGTTTCTCCACGGAACCATGCGGGGGAGCACGACGAAGCGACCATCGTGGTTGGCATGGACGAGATCAGACACCGTGCCATCCGCTGGTCCATGAAGAAAGAAGCTGGCTACGCGGAGCTGAACGAGTTAGTGGCCAGCGCGTCCGTGACCGCCGACGACATCGAGGAAAAGTAGAACACAGGTGGTCGCCGCCGCTTTGGTCCCAAGATGGCCACCGCAGGTGAGTCGCCGACTTCCACAGTCGATGTCTCGTCCTCTCTTGCCGGCCACCGTCGTTCCCCGCCCCAAAAACAAGCACGGGTCCGCATTTCACGGAAGCGGATGCAACTCTTTACCTCTGGCTGAAGCACCCCCTTTGCCACTCAGGCGAGCGACGTAGCCGAAGATAGGGAAGGGGGGGGGGAATATGCCTCCAGGGCTCCCGACAATCTGCCGGACATGGGAAAGACAAAGAGATCCGTCGCGCTGGCTGTAAACTAGTCTAGTGTATCCGTGTCGTGGGAATGGAGCTTCGTGCGGCCGAACGTGCAAATAGGTTTACCTATTTTTGTTAAAATATGCCCAAAATGTAATGTATATACCGTCTGGTTTGCATGAAATCCATCGTGTTTGCACGAATATCGTCCGATTGGTTCATAAAGTGTTCAAAATGTATGCGGACAGCGTTGAATGGTAGTCTTCCACATCTATATCCTATATCCGTAGACGGATGCGAGAAAAAAATTACGGGTTGCCGTTAAAGATGCTCTAAATGGACAAATTACAAATGAGTGGGGTGAGCGATATGCCGAACCCCTATGGTGCGGCCCTGCAGTCTTGCTTTTGCGAAATGAACTTAGGTCCATTATATATTTTATATTATTATTTTCCTTAATTAATAAATTGAATATGTATACTATATACTAAAGCGGGAGCGATCTAATTTTTCTGGTTTTTTTACTTTTTTCGGCATTGATTGTTCAATTTTACGGCAACGTCAACATCAGCGAACAGTAATAGTAAACAGTAATGAGACTTGAACATTAACCAGTACCAGTTACCAGTAACTAGATGTAAACAATAGCAAGACATAAGAGGCGTGGACAGTACCAGCCATGAACATTGAAACTAACGAGACATGAACATCCCCGTCAGAACATGAAAATAACTCAAAATATTAAAAATCGTAAGTATTACCTTTTTATTTTTATTTTTCGTTCCTCTCAAACATAACATACATGATATCTATATATAATAATGATAATGCGATGACAAATTATATGTCATTTTTTAGCCTCTTTTTTGTACAAATTCTCAATTAAAAAATATATACACATAAGTATATTGCTGAAATAATCTTAAAGATCATGCCATATTTATCAGTTTGGAGTGTACCGTCTAAAAGGTCGCTCCCATAACGTTTCTATCTTTTTTCCTAAATAATTCTTGTAACGTTTATGATAGGTCATCTTGCTTTGTCTACAAATTTATGTTAATTTGTTCTTTAGCTATTTTGTCATTGTAGCATCACAACATAGATATTTCAATTTACTACCATTTAATGGATGCCCTATTAAAAATTCTACAAAGTCAATAAAAAACATTTTATATTATGCATTTCTTTCCTACGTACATTAGAGGAAAGGGTAATAGTTTACATACCCAATTTAAAATTTATCTCGCTTAGTGAGCATATTCTATGAATAAAGACATAGCAAAACTTGATTATGTATATATATTCTGTTTCTAGACAATTGACACGATCAAAATTATGTATTGTAGATCTTCTTCTAACATAAACTCCCGAGTTGAAAAGTCAATAATCTTATTATAACAAAATTGATGAAAAGCCTTACCATCTCAATTTTCATTTATTCGATAAGGATTACCTTATAATTAAGAATTAAATATCTATAAAAAATGTTTCCTACTAAATGAGGTTTATTTCCATGGCTTCGTAAGAGAACGGTGGGTCCTCAAAACATAAGATAATAAAACTGATCCATAATACAAATCGAAACAAAGAGTTACTATAATTTTGCTCAAAGATTACATAGAATATATCTAAATATAGATAAAAGATGCAACACACAAGCTATCATTGTCACTTGGTAATCCAAAGTGTGAAGCCCGTAAACATTATCTTTAGGATCCATTATTGAATGAATCCTCTTAATAGTTTACGAAATAAACCGTTTCTCACTTCTTTAGATATCACCCCTCGACATATACAAATGAACAAAAGAATATATAATAATAATAAATTAATCGCTGAAAAGGATGTAATACATGTTTAATTGAAAGAAACTACTCAACGACATACACAAAACTATTTACCCAAAAAATGTCACTCAATCAATTTCTTCGCTTCAATTCTTATTTTTTTTCGTTAATCAAATGAACAACAAAAATCAGACGGGCTCAGCGTTTTTTTCGACGCTAGTTTAAACTAGGGTATATGAAAAGGACAATGCGAGAGCGGCGTTTCGGCTCTCGGGTGCATCTGCACCCGCGCTCACGAAAAAAATCAAAACAAATACTAGAAAAATTCAAAAAATTCCAATTTTTTTTGTGTGGTACATATTTTGATGCGTGAGGCCCGCTCCAAATTTCAACTTATTTGGACATCTGAGCAGCTCTCAGCAAAAAAGACAAATCGGGGTCTGCAAAAAAGGTTTACTGTTCACCATTTTTTTTGACCCGATTTGTCTTTTTTGCCGAGAGCTGCTCGGATATCCAAATAAGTTGAAATTTGGAGCGGACCTCACGCATCAAAATATGTACCACACAAAAAAACTTAGAATTTTTAAAATTTTTCTAGTATTTGTTTTTATTTTTTTCGTCAGCGGGAGCAGACGAGCCTGGGTGCAGAGTTGAGTTTTCGAATGCTTCTACCCGTTCACTCTTTTCAACAAGCGGACGCCTACACCGGGACAGACAACCCGTGCCGTCCGTCCATCCACCGATCAGAGCTCGGAACTCGGAACCTCCGAACCTGCGCTGCCAAGCGAAGCAGGAGACGCCTGGCGCGCCCTCCCCGCACGTGTCGCGCGCAAGTCGGCCGCCTCCTTGCCCCTCGCTTCGCTTTCCGCTTTTGCGCGTCAGCCGCGTCCCCGCGGCGGCCACCATCCCATGTCAAAAGGGAACCCGCCACCTCCTCGGCTCCTTCCTCCCTCCCCACGGGCACGGCGAGCCGCCCACCGAAACCCAAAACCCACCCCGAACCTTCCAGAACCTTCCCTCCAGTTCCATCCATGGCCCCGCCCCCGTCCGTGGCCGCTGCCCACGACCGGGACGACCCCTCCCTCCGCCTCCGCCGCGCCCCTGCCTCCTCCGGCGTCCACGGAGAGGCGAATCCGCAGGAGCAGCCGCAGCGGCAGCACGAGATGCCCTGCTACCGGGCGTCGGCGCCCGCCCACCGCCGGGTGAAGGAGAGCCCGCTCAGCTCCGACGCCATCTTCCGACAGGTATGCAGTCGCCGCGAATCCCTCCGCTTATTTTTTGGTGATCGCCATGATCACATATGCTTTGTTTTGTTTGAGCCGCCCAGCCCCAGCATCGGATTCTGTTGCCCACAGTTTTCTCTCTTTTCTCCAAATTACGGTCGCTTAGCGGCACGCGTGCGTGCACAGATGTACGTATTGTTCAGCAGTGCTAGATTTTAGGGATGTTGGCACATGCTCGTTTTGGGATTTAGGGGACCACCGGCGCGGGCGCGGAATGCAGGATTTTTTTGTCGGCCGGTGGAAAAGACAGAGCATGAGTATAGCTGTTGCTATTAGCAGCAGGGCTTGGCGTGTTGAAATGGACAGGCGGATCAGTTGGTGAGATGTTGACTTGTCCTGATCCACATGTTCAGTATCTCTGGCTGACATCCTAAACCAGGATCTGTGCAATCTAGTTGTTTGCCCAGCTCGGTATGGCGCTGATGCATGCCGATTCATGAGATCTGCCATCTCGCCTTCCCTGCTCGTGGCATTACTTCTGCATGAGGAGTTATAGCTGTGCGTGCTGTTATATTAGTAGCTGCTTATTTGGTTTTGCAATCCATTTTACAAGGTACACGAATACGAGTGGACATTTTTTTACAGCCAACTTGGTTGTATCTGTTTGCCACTCTAGGATTTTAACATGTTAAGATGTCAGTTTGACACAAGATCCTGAGGACTAGTACTCTGAATGATAAAGTTCTTTAGTGGAACTAATATGCAACGTTGGGCGGAATGGTGAACTGATTGTAGGCCCAGAACAACTCCTCGCACTCAAATGCAGGTCTGATCATAGCTGTTAATCTGTTTAGATGCAAAGTTCACTGCATGCCTGCATTTTAATCTGGACAATATTGGTGTTTCAAGATGAGTTTCAGTCAAAATGCCTCGTTGGGTGGCAACCTTATTCCTTGAGACACATATATCACATTATTCCACAGATGTTCCAGCGCATAACTCAAGTGAACACTATTACATAATCGAAGCCATATTAAAACATTAATTAGGGTATAAGTACATCATATATCACTTTTTTCTTATTCTTCTTCTTTTAACTGATGTACTAAATTGTTTGTTATGCATGCCATATTACTCGGTTGCGACATAGAATTTCTAGTCCTGAAATATTTAGTTCTTCACTTGATTGCAGAGCCATGCAGGTCTTCTGAATCTATGCATTGTCGTGCTGATTGCAGTGAACAGCAGGCTCATTATCGAGAACTTAATGAAGGTTTGATCACTTTCCTATTTCGGTTCTCTTCATTTGCACATCTTGCTTCTGTAATCCACCCCCTGTAGAAGTAGCACTTAGTTTTAGTGCTTTCGGCACAGTCTTCTATATGCCTTGACATGTTACCATGGTCTAAATTTGTTGCTCCAGTATGGCCTATTAATAAGGGCTGGATTTTGGTTTAGTGCAAGATCGCTTGGAGATTGGCCACTTCTGATGTGCTGGTAGATATAATTACTCACCTAGCTCTGGTCGGGATTTCATGAAACAGTACTAGACTTTGTACAATTAATCAGTCTGTGAATTGCAGCCTAACTTTACCAATTTTCCCACTTGCTGCACTCGTGATTGAGAACTGGGCTCAAAGAAAGCTCATCCGTGATCATGTGAGTTTATTTCTCAACATTCCTTAGTCTCCATCACCAGTTCTTTTCAGAATGGTGAAGTCTTTTCATCTAAGATTTATGCTCATTTATGTTCTTTCTATGTTTCTTCAGCATTGTCATACGGTCAAATTTAGCATAAAATCCGATATTTTTTCAGTATATTTTTAAGTGTGAATCGCTCATGACTTCGGTATACCTCTTGCAGGTATCTATTCTTCTCCATATCATTATTACAACCACTGTCCTTGTCTATCCGGTTGTTGTGATTCTTAAGTAAGCATATTTATTTATTTGCCTTTGCGGTTTGTTTGGATGCATCTACTTCTAAATTTTGTATATGATGGTTTGAAGCACACTCAAATACATTCTCGAAATAAAAGCACACACTGTTCATTCATTCATTTTTCTGTATCTAATGATGTGGAGATGTACTCAGTACATGTGTTTCAAACATGGTTATTGCTATTTTTTAAGTTGGATGTTAGACAATGTAAACTGGTGTGCTAAAAGGAGACTACATAACTCTTCTATTTAATTTCATGTGGCGATCCCTCATATCCTATCATTGACAATATTATCTCCCGCGACAAAAAGATTCTTACATGTTTTATTGGATCAATGAGAGCCATCAAGTTGAGTGTCCAATCTAAAATTGTTCCATTGTTAGCTTGCATTTGAAAGCAAAAATTGTCAGTTATTCAGATCACTTGAGAAATATGACTCATGACTTGCTAATAAGTTCTATTCGGGAGGTGCGGGGCTCTGATAACTGACTTATGTCACCGATGTTCGTTAAACAATGGAGCCAGGATTACAAGTCGATGGCAGTTCTGTGTTAGTTTTTCCTCATATTTAGGAATGTTACTACCAGTCATGGATTTTTTTTTTTGAAGTCATGTGTTGTGCCTACTAATTTTTGGTTAATGTTCTGATTATACAGAAGTTTTTCCTCAAAAGATAGTATTTTATTGCACAAATTATGGAATTTTAGTTACATTGAACGTATTTCAGGTGTGAATCAGCAGTATTATCTGGATTTGTATTAATGTTCATTGCAAGTATTACTTGGTTGAAGCTTGTCTCTTTTGCTCATACAAATCATGATATAAGGGTATTGTCCCAAAGTATTGAAAAGGTACGCGTGCAATGTGTTGTTCACATTTTAGTACAATTGTAGTTTCCAAAACATTGAAGACTAATACAAAGGCTTCGTCTGAAACAATTTAGCTTTTAGGCTGACCGCTGCCACATTTTTTTATCATAAATCGTTTACCAATGAACATTTTTCTTGTGTCTCAATTTAAATCTTTCTAGAAGATTGGACCATGATCGTGTTCCTATCAATACTTGTTTCTAGTGTTTTTTTCCTGAACTCTTCACTGGTTCATTTAATACTTGAGGAAATAATTACCTTGATTTATGTAGCTACTCATGTTGTGCCTTTACAGAGAATTGCCAGATTAATAATTTCTAGCATGAATGTGAATATTTCCTTTTGGGTCACTGTTCACAATAATAATTCCCATTTTTATGTAATAGGGTGCTACACATGGCAGTTCTATCGATGAGGAAACCATTAAAGGTCCAACTATCAACAGTGTTGTGTATTTCATGTTGGCCCCAACACTTTGTTACCAGGTGCTATTTTGGGCTAGGAGTATATTGGATGTAACTAGTTACATCAGTGTTAAAATATGGTTTCCTGATGCCATTCTGGTGCATTATGCAGCCAAGTTATCCCCGGACAGCATTTATTAGGAAAGGCTGGGTGACCCGGCAGCTTATAAAATGTGTAGTTTTTACAGGCTTGATGGGCTTCATAATTGAGCAAGTGAGCCTGTTACATGATCCCTAACATTAATTTTATGCATATGGTTTCTCCATTGAAATTATCTAACTTCTTTCTTCGGTAGTACATTAATCCAATCGTGCAGAATTCCAAGCATCCATTGAAAGGAAATTTCTTGGATGCTATTGAGAGAGTCCTGAAACTCTCAGTGCCGACACTATATGTATGGCTTTGTATGTTCTATTGCTTTTTTCATCTGTGGTAAGTATCTTGATTACCTTCTCTTGTCACTTTACTTTTTTACCCTTTGTTCTTCCAATTGGGTACAGCACATCTAAAGGCACGACAGCACCATCAGATATTGTGATTTTCTACAGTACTTCACTTACTGATGTCATGATGGTTCCCTCATGCACGATCACATATCTGTAACTTTTGTGTATAGGACACAGTATTTGAGTGAAAAATTTCTGTAGGACCCTGATAAATGGTTAACTATTTGAGAGACATAGTTTTATTGCAACAATAAAATTAAGTTCTCGACAACCTTCAAATGCGTGGCTTCTACAGCTTCCATTCATTATTGTTGTATACAGGTTGAATATTCTTGCTGAACTCCTCCGTTTTGGTGATCGTGAATTCTACAAGGACTGGTGGAATGCCAAAACAGTTGAAGAGGTGAAAGGCCTGCTCAAAGTTTATCTTGTTTAGTTTAGAGAAGTTTGGATAGAGCTGACACTGTTTAAATTTCCATGCATTTAAATGTGGTGGTATTTTGGGGGCTTAACTCAGTACTGGAGAATGTGGAATATGGTAATCTTCTCACCCATCCTGAAAAATAGTTGTTCTGGACTAACTGGCAATTTCCTCCCAGCTGATAGACGAGACATGTTCATAAGCCTGAGATAGTGTCTGATGATTGGCATTATCGTAATGTCCTTTCTTAATTGGCATTAGTATAACATCCTTCTCTGACAACTTTCTACTTGTCAGCCTGTTCATAAGTGGATCGTTCGACATATATATTTTCCATGCATAAGGAATGGCTTGTCAAAGGTAATTTCTTCTGTTATTCCTTATGGTGGCTAATCTATCAAAAATGCTACATCTCTTTTCCGTGTTACATTTGTCTTTCTATTCCCGTGGAAAATGGATCTTGCATGACAGCTGAAATTTTGTTGCTTCAGCATTGTTATATAGAGAACACTTACTGTACTGAAATGTGCTAGTGCAGATAAACTGTTAACGTGGTTAACCAGAGAACTATCAACCCAATTTAAATTTATTGACACTGAGAATACAGCTGTTCATACTTGATAATGTGTTCTCTTGGCTTATGACTTTCGTATAATATCCATTTTTGTGAGACTACATTAACTAATGTGCACGTTGACTAAGTAGCAACATGCGATGAGTCTCGAAGGTAGAACAACATGGATAAGGAGCATATTTGAAAGCTAGCACATAGCATGGGAGGTCAAACAGAAGAATACCTAAAATTCACTGAGCAATTGAGTGTTGATAAAAAATATATTTATTCATTGTGCGTTTTGCTTTGCAGATCTTGTGTGGTTCTTTATTTTGAGAATAAGGCTAATTTATTTTTAAAATTCATACTTCTGAAATTGATGTTAAGTCTACACTGCAGGGTTGTGCCATTCTCATCTCATTTCTGGTTTCAGCTGTATTTCATGAGGTACCACACTTCTTTGAGTCCACATTACACGCCCCTATCATTCTTTTATTTTTCCTAGTCCGCAGCTAGAGTGGAAATGGCTTGGTTCCCTTTTTTATTGAGTAATGATCTAGGTTTGATGTAATGTTCTGTTGGGGAAATCCACGATTTATACACGGAATTTTGAACCCTGGCATCTTTTCTGCTGCACGTTTGTACTTGCATTGAAAAGGAAAGAAGCTGGTATGGCATCTCACATGTGACCTTCATTTCATTGTCTTTGTCAACTTGCAGCTATGTATTGCTGTTCCGTGCCACATTTTCAAATTATGGGCATTTTTTGGAATCATGTTTCAGGTATGTATTGATTTGAAGGACACTTGTATTTCGTTCTTAATCTTCTTGGACTAGATCAGTACAGTATCTTCGATACTAGTTGATGCCCTGTGTGTTGCCGCATGTATAATTCTGTGTAGATTAGTTCTGTGTATGATAATTCGATAACAAAAATAGGCTAGCATATAAACAATAGACAATTTAGTACTCCCTCCGATCTGTATTACTTGTTGCAGCTTTAGTACAACTTAGGGATAGCAACGCTGCAGATTATTTGAAAATAACAGCCCATATACATGCCTATGCCTATTGGATTCATTACAACAGGCAAATTTCTATTGTTAAAACTTAAGACAGTTATCTTCTCAAAGAAGATAATTTGCAATTGTCGCTTTGTGAAGGTTTAATACAATACAGCCATCTTCACTTAACAAAACTAATTATCTGCACTCCTCCAAACATCTCCACGTGACATATAATAAGCCTAAGAGGAAAAACAGGCCAACGATCAAGAACAGCTGTCCAGGCTGTCGTTTAATAGTTCAACAGCCCAACACTGTTTGTTTTTTTACGTGTACAGCCCGGCACTGTGACAGGTAACACTGCACTTGGGCCGCCTGCGTCCATATGTCGGCGTAGGATCAGCCCCATTGTTGGTTTAAATGTGACGAGTTGTTACTATGCAAAATTCGTGATTGGTGCTGGTTTAGTTATTCTAGACTGCTTTTGTCAATATCTCTACATATCCACTTGTATCATTTGACTGATGTTCATGTATGTCGTTGCCAGATTCCCCTGCTATTCTTGACGAAATATCTTCAAGATAAGTTCAAGAATACCATGGTATGCCATGCTCGATACAAAATATATATCCATCTTCCATTGTTTCCCCTGACGCATTGAGCTCTGTTGAACTTGACAGGTGGGCAACATGATGTTTTGGTTCTTCTTCAGCATAGTGGGGCAGCCAATGTGTGTTCTCTTGTACTACCACGATGTCATGAACAGACAAGCTCAGACAAATGGCTAGTTCTGTTAACAGTGCACGATAACACAGATCATCCGAAGCAAATAGGCCGGAGGCAATGGAGCGGCGGCCTCCTTCACGTAGTTGGTTAGCTCGCCGCGTTCCAAATGTATGATATGACGGGGTGTTGGGGTTGAGCTGTGTGTACCGAAGATATCCCAGTGATGCAGCTGAAGATTACACGATCCTTCTGACATATGTACCCTGTATACTTTGCGGTTCATGTGCCAGCAAAGTTATGTACATGATGCCCTGTTAGATGTGAAGTGTATGTAGCGTATGATGCAACTCGCCTTTGAGGTCTGGATGAGCGGAAGGCTCGCGCCAACTCTGACCGATCCCCTAAAATTTAGTGGAGTAAAAGGCTTAATGGAGAATGGCACCCACGCTCCTGCGACGCGCCACCCCGGCGCCCGCATCCACCGCCGCCGCTGCTGCCGCCGGCCCGCTCCGCTCGGCTGCTGCGACCGCCGCCCCTGGCCCGTCGGGGTCCTCGTCCCCTGCATCGCCCCAGTTTCCGCCGGGTTTCCCGCTGCTCTGCCCGGCCCAAGATGCCCCGTCAGGCCCCGATTCAGATCCGGTCAGCTCCATCCCCCGCGGCTCGCCGGCCTCGGGCTCCAGCTTCGTACCGGAGTCCCTCCTGTCAGCCACGTCGGGAGCTGAGCCTGCTGCCGGTTCTCTGCGGTCGTTGCCGCTGCGTCAGGTGCGCTTCGTTGTTTCGTCGCCGCGCGTGGATGGGATGGGCAGTAATGGCGGGGCTCGGCCTCGCCCCGCCGCAGTCGCCTCCAGCTCTTCGCCCTGGGCTACGGACTGGGCGGTACTGCCTCCTCCTCCACCGCTTTCAATGCGCTCGGCGCCCGCGTCCCCGGCACCGCTTGCTCCCGCTTCCTTCGACGGATTTCCCCCGCTGCGGCCCAGGCTGTCCGCCGAGTTCAATGCTGCGCCTGCAGTTCAGGGATGGCAGGTGGTCAAATCCCCTTTCTGGTGGCGCCGTCTCCCTTCCTTCAAGTCGAGCCCGAGGCCGGTGCCTGCCGTTCGACAACATTCAAGCCAGCGTAGAAGAAACGCCACACTCCTGCAGAAGCAGAGGAAGCATCTTAGATTCGTCACTTGCTACCGGTGCAGAGAGAAGGGTCATTACTCCATTGATTGCAGGGACCCGATCAAGTGCAACAAATGCAATCTGCAGGGGCACAAGGCGAGGGACTGCTCTACTAAACCAGCTTCCTCCGCTCGGCTTCTTCCAAGTCCAAGTTCAAACACTCTGCCTGCCCCCGCCACTCGCCTGCTGCCCGCTCCCCTCCGCGCCCATGTCTCGCCACCGCTCAACCGCTGCCGCCGCCGCCGCCTGGAGGAGCTGGGTGCGCCAGACCGGAGGCCTTTGGAGCGGTTCACCACTTTTGTGGCTACCCCGGCCATGGAGCAGCAGGCCTCCTTGCTGGCCAGCAACGCGGCGGTTCTCTGGCTCGGTGGTACGCGCCCGGAGGTGTCCGTGGAGGATATCATCGAAGAGGTCAGCTACCACACCAAGGTCGAGAAGGCCTACTTCCGCGTCGTTCCCCACTTCCCCGAGGACTTCATCGTCCGGTTCGTCTACCACCACCACCGTGATCTGCTGACTGCCTCGCCGGGGCGTTTCGGGCGTGGCCGGCTCGACATCCACGCCAACAACTGGCGGGCAAACGCCCACGCCGACGTCACCAAGCTGAACTACCACGTCCATCTCCAGCTCGAGAATGTGCCGCTCCATGGCTGGGATGAGGACCTCGTCTCCGACATCATCAGCGACGACTGCGTGCTTCACTATTTCGACTCGGCAACGACTCAGAAGGAGGACGCCTCGGCGGTCAAGCTTTGGGCATGGTGCTCGGACCCAGCGCTCATCCCGCGGGTCGACTGGCTGACGATTGTCGACAAGCCCCAGGCCAGCGGCTCACATCAATCTTCAGGGGTGATGGGGCGCTCAGGACTCGCTGGCAGGGTCCTCATCCACCTCGACCTCCTTGAGGATTTCACGCCGGACTCGGCGGGAGTCGTTCCACGCCGGCCCTGGGCTTCCAAGCCGTTCCGTATTCAGCTGGGTGTGATCGATGGGGAGTCTGAGCGGAGGGAGCTCGCTCGGCCCTCCCGTCGAGATCATGGCCACGGTCGTCGCGATGACAGCCCGCGGCGCGAAGACGACGACGACAACGACCGCCGCGGCGGCAATGATGACCGCGGCTGGGCATCCAGGAGCTTCAGGAGCCGTTCGAGGGCCCCTACTAGCGGTTCTCGCAGGGAGGACGACCGCCGCGAAGATGACCGTCGACGCAGCTCAACCGGGCACCGCGGTGACAGGCGGAGGGAGGACGACCGTCGTGACAGGAGGAGGGCCGACCTCAGCCTAGTGTAGCCCCTGCCGGGGGGCGCGGTCTTCCCCACCTCGGGTCGCCGCCACGTGCCCTCTCCCACGGGCTCCCCTCGCCGCTCCTCCGAAGCGCGTGGGCGGTCCCCCAGCCGCTCCCCAGCCGCTGACAAGAGGCGCTCTCTCGCCGTCCCTCCGGCTGCTGTGCCGCCCGTCGCCCCACCTGCTGGCTCGCCGCCCCCTGCATCTCCGGGTACCCAGGTGTTGTTTCCGCAACGCTCGATGGCTTCCCCTTCTACCGTGCTGCAATCACCGGAGTGCAACTCGCCTGCAGCGACGCTCACCCCGCTCTTCTCTTCCTTGCAGCCCCCACTCATGACGACGCCTGCGTCGTCTCCCTGCCGTCCTACGGTAAGCCGCCGCAAGACCATGGCGGGCATGACCATCACCTGTGATGCTGGTGGTGTGTCCGTGCGACGCTCCAGCAGCCGTCTCAAAGGCAAGGCGGGCGCCATGCCGATGGCCAAGCTCGCAGAGAAGCTGCTCTGTAGCCGCCTGGGGACCGTCAACGAGGGAGATCACATTACCGAGGAGGCCATCAAGAAATTTGCTGAACTCTTCCATGGTCGTCTGCCTAAGATTGCGGTGGATGCTTTCAGGGCCCTGTTCCGGCTCGATTGTGACCTTGCATCCGCTGTCGAGGACGCGCTGTTGGCTCATGGTGGAGGAGGCGCCCTGGATCCCTCGCTGTCTTCTGTTGTTGGGGGTTCAGGCGCTGGGGCCTGAAGATGGTCAAGTGCAGATGTCACATGGGTCTTCAAGTTCCAAATGTTAGCACAACTACTGTATGCATTTGCTAGTGTCAGTTTTAGCCTAAATGGGGTGATTCGTAGCCTTTGTCATCTCTTTGTTGCTGTGTGCGTGTTACTAGAGCTAGCTGCTCGAGTTCTGCTTCATGTGTTGAAGCTTGTACCTCTGCTACCCAAGTCAGGTTCTTTCCTGTCAACTGCTACCATGAGGCATGTTTGTGTCAAATTTGGTTTTGTGATTACTGGGTTCTTGCCAAACCTGTGTGCCTTGCTCTCTGTGCTATTCGCCGTCGTTGTCGTCGCCGTGGCGTTTGAGTCTGAATGTCAAATATGTTAGCCCAAAATTTCAACATCCTTTGCTGGAATGTTCGAGGTCTCAATTGCCCGAACAGAAGAGCTACAGTGCACGAGACAATCTCCTCTTCTCAATGTCATATTGCGTGCCTCCAAGAATCTAAGCTGGCCAACGTCGACCGTTTCACCGCCTCCTTCCTTGGTGGGTTCAGATTACAAGATTATGCTCAGAGGCCGGCCACGGGCACTCGGGGAGGCATTTTACTGCTATGGGACGACTCTACGGTTCACTGTTCGGACTTGGTGGTCGGTGAATTCTGCTTGTCTGCTAAAGTGTTGATTCGGGCGTCAAACGAGAGTTTTCTTTTCACCACGGTGTACGGTCCGTCCACCTCCAGCAGAAAGGAAGCTTTCTACGTCGAGCTTCTGGCTCTCAAACCACCCATGGGTGAGGGCTGGTTAGTGTGCGGAGATTTTAACCAAATCTACAAAGCGTGAGACAAAAACAAGCCTAGCTTCAACAGGAATAGGATAACAAAATTCCGCGAGGCCCTCGCTGCCGGGGAACTCAAGGAAATTCACATGCTGAATCGGCGTTTTACTTGGAGCAACGAACGTCGGAACCCAACTTTAAGCAAGCTTGACTCTTTCTTCTGCAATTCCGATTGGGACATCTCCTACAGTGGCCATATACTTCACGCCCTCTCGTCCTCCCTCTCGGACCACTGTCCGCTCCTTCTTTCGCACGACCTGGAACCCAAGCGCCCGCAAAGCTTTCGCTTCGAAAATTTCTGGATTACTATGCCCGGCTTCCAGCAAGTGGTCCAGCAAGCTTGGGATGCCCCTTCCGAACACGTCGAGCCTTGCCACGTCCTGTTTCATAAACTTCGCAAAACGGCTTTCATGTTGAAATGTTGGAGCAAACGGCTGTTTTCGAACGCAAAGATCCAACTCCACATGGCTCTCCAGGTCATCCTGCACCTTGACAGCGCACAAGATCGCCGACCTCTCTCCGATGACGAGGCCGACCTATGTTCGAGGCTTAAGAGGAGGGTTGTTGGTCTTGCGGCTTTAGTCAGGGCGAGAAAAAAACAATGTGCTAGAATAAAAAACCTTAAGGAAGGGGATGCCAATACCAAGTTTTTCCACCTAAGAGTCAACGCGCGGAGACGGAAAAACTTCATTCACAGCCTCAAAGTGGGTGCCGGATGGGTTACCTCGCATGAGGAAAAGAATAAAGCGGCCCATGATCATTTCAAGGCCATTTTCAGCAGAGGTCAGAGAAGGACAAAAGACTTCAACTGGGATGCTCTTCATTTTGATGATTGCAACCTGTCCAGCCTGGGCGATAATTTCAGTGAGGCCGAGGTGCTTTCGGCCATCTCTCAGTTACCCGGCGACAAGGCCCCGGGCCCCGACGGTTTCACCGGTTCGTTCTTCAAATCCTGTTGGGAAACAATTAAAGTGGACATGATGAGCGCGATCAACTCCTTCTCAAACTTGCACGGTGCCAACTTGCACTGGCTCAATTCGGCAATTATAGTGTTACTGCCTAAGAAGGATGGGGCGGAAGATATCTCGGATTTTCGCCCAATAAGTCTGATTCATGCCTTCGCCAAGATTATTGCTAAGGTCATGGCCAATCGTCTTGCCCCCTTCATGAATGACCTCGTTTCCAAGGCTCAAAGTGCTTTCATCAAGACTAGAAGTATTCACGACAATTTCATGTTTGTTCGTGGCTTTGTCAGACGGCTCCACCGCACAAAAACGCCGGCCCTTCTGCTCAAGCTGGACATTAAAAAAGCTTTCGACTCGGTGCGTTGGGAATACCTTCTGGACTTGCTTCAACGACGAGGATTCCTTGTGAGATTTAGAAATTGGCTTGCCGCTCTCTGGGCCTCATCCTCCTCGCGGGTTCTTCTAAACGGTATTCCAGGAGACCCAATCAAACTCGGGAAGGGGCTCCGTCAGGGGGACCCTCTATCCCCTTTGCTTTTTGTCATCGTCATTGACCCGTTGCAACAACTACTTGCAAAAGCCACTGATCAAGGAGTTCTCCACCGCCTGCGGGGCCGCACCACCACGCTGCGTACCTCTCTTTACGCCGATGATGCCGCAATCTTCATTGCACCTTTTAAAGAGGACATTGATCAATTTAGCTGCTATTTTGGCCAGTTTTGGTGAAGTCACTGGTCTAGTCGCTAATCCCCTCAAGAGTGTGGTAGCCCCCATCCGCTGTGGTAATTTTGACCTCGATGTCATTCTAGAGAGCTTCCCGGCAAAGAAGGTGGGCTTTCCCATGAAATACCTCGGGCTTCCACTTTCCACTCACAAACTGAAGAGTTCTGATTGTCAATTCCTGGTGGACAAGGTGGCGGCCAAGCTCCTGCCTTGGCAAGGGAATAACATTAATACTGCTGGACGGATAACCCTTGTCAAATCTGTTTTGACTTCTATTGTGATCTTCCACATCACCGCTCTTGATTTGCCTCCGGGCACCAAAAAAAGCATCACAAAGATTCAACGGGCTTTCCTTTGGGCGGGGACTGATCAGATCTCGGGCGGCAAATGCAAAGTTAACTGGAAAGTGGTTTGTCGGCCCACAAACCTGGGCGGCCTGGGCATCCTTGACCTCGATAAATTCTCTCGGGCGCTCAGGCTTCGTTGGTTATGGTTTGCTTGGGTGGACCCTCTTAGGGCCTGGGTTGGCCTCGAAACCCCATGCGACGACAAGGACAAGGACCTTTTCTACGCGTCCACGAATATTACCATTGGGGACGGTTTGAAGGCGAGTTTTTGGCACTCCCCTTGGCTCAATGGTCAAAAGCCTAAAGTCATTGCTCCGGGCATCTTCGCCCTTTCCAAGTGCCCCAACAGCTGTGTAGCTAATGCGATGTCCAACAATGATTGGGTCAGGCATATTAACTTACAAGGTGGCCTTTCAGTTATCCTTCTCCAACAATTTTGTGATCTTTGGTCGAGAGTTCAGCAGATCAATCTTGCTCCGGGCGTTAGTGACAGCATCCGCTGGAAGTTCACGGCGGACGGTTGCTACTCCACGGCCACAGCGTACAGGATGCAGTTTGCCGGTTTGATTAAGTCTGCATTGCCGCAGATGGTCTGGAAGATTTGGGCGCCCCCTAAGATTAAATTCTTCTCCTGGCTCGTCCTACAAGATAGAATCTGGACTGCTGACAGGCTGCAACGCAGAGGATGGCCAAATTGTGGCCTTTGTCAGCTTTGCAAGCAGGAGCCGGAGTCGGTGGACCATATTATGTTCAAATGCCGTTTCTCTATCAGGGTGTGGAACTTCATTTTCAGTTGGCTGGGTTGGCAATCTTCGACCCTCTCTTGGGTCGACCTTGAGACGGTGAATCAATGGTGGGTCTCGAGCGAGGAACGACCAAGCTACTCCAGGAAGGCAATCAACTCTCTGCAGATGCTCGTTTGTTGGGAGATATGGAATGAGAGGAATGCTCGGGTCTTTCAAAACAAGGCTTCCTTGCCATCGATGGTGGCGGCATCGATCAAGGATGAAGCAAAGACGTGGGTAGTGGCGGGAGCTAGGTTTTTGGGTAATATTTTACCGGGAGAGTGATCCCCTTGCTCGGGCCTGAGTGGTCCTGTAACCTTTAAGACTATGTTCTCCTTTCTTCTTAATTAATGAGATGAGGCAAAGCTTTTGCCTTTGTTTCAAAAAAAGGCTTAATGGAGTATATACACTCTATTAAGTTTTGGCTGGACATAGCTGGTCCCCTAAATATAACGGAGTAAACTTTTATTTTTCTAAACTTTGCAATTCTAGTATAATTGCAACTACATATTAGCACACATATAGAAACTAAACATAAATTTGAATGTTGAACCAAATTACGAATATAGTTTATAAACTGAATTATTCAAACTTAAACATGCCAAATGGTTCAAATGTAGCAAACAACATTTCATAGAACAACTAGGACTCTTAGACGTTGCCAATGATACTCAACAAGATTTGGTTGGAACTGAGTATGAACTTGATGGTTCTTGTCAGGGATATAACCCCGCGATATAACCCGGCCGGAGTATAACCCGGCCAGGACTTGGCGATTCACTGAAGACCCGGAAACCAGCTTGGCGGTTCATAGTCAAGACCCATAAGGTGGGCCAGAAGACGGAGACCAAACCACATGGCGGGTTACCAAGTGGGCCAAGAGGAAGACAAGACATGAAGACCAGGCCATATGGCGGCTTACCAGATGGGCTGAGGCCAAGGCCCAAGAGGCGGGAGGCGACTCATGGGCCAGAAGGTATAAGCCGCCATAAGATGACTTGTTCTGTAAGACTAGGAAGTTGGAACCAGGATCGGTTACGTTGTATAACCCGACCCGGACTCTTGTAAGCCGTCGGACCTCAGCCTATGTATATAAAGGCGAGACCTGGCGGCGAGTTAGAGAGGTTAAGATAGACAGACAAGCCTTACGGCGAGAGAGATCAAGCAATTGAGAGTTAGGGCAAGCAAGCCGCCCCTTGTACTCGATATACCAGTTAATACAGCTTAAGCAGGACGTAGGCTTTCACCTCTACCGTGAGGGGCTGAACCTGGGTAAAACCGTGTCCCTTGTCCCGCTTAACCCCTTTGAGTCCACTTCCATGGCGTTGACTCCAAACCTAAGCCTTCGGGCATCTGCCGTGACAAAACCACGACAGTTGGCGCCCACCGTGGGGCTAGCGCTCGGTGGTGTTGAGTTCTCAAAGGGTGCTCTCCTCGGGGGCGAGGGGTACGTGGTCGGCGAGATGACTAAGAGCCGCCGCCAAAAGCTTTACATCGACGACGCCAGCTGGGGTCCTGAGGCTGACTCAATCGAGTACGGCTTCCGGGTCCCCTTCGGTGGAATCCATGTCTTCATCGGCAAGATTGGCGGATCTGAACCCGGGCCGGACATCTGCACCAACATCGTCGAGCCGGCCCGGCGCAAGCAACCCGCCCGGAGCATGCAACCCGCCCGTTCTGACCCGGGCAGGAAGCATGTCTTCGTCGGCTTCACTCAGGGCGTAGAACTTGAGGGTTCTGTGTCCGAGGAAGAAACTCACGACTACTCCGGGGAGGAATCTTCATGTGGGGAGATGGAATCGATCTATCAGCTTCAGGATGGAGGGCTTGGGGGCTACGACGAGCCTTACCCCGAGTCGGAATACCATGAGCCGGAGGGTTATGAGCCGTCATGCAGCCGTCTTCATGGCCGGTTCAGCGGCGGCTCAGGGCAGTACACCCGGTGCGGCCGTGTCCGGGTCAGGTGCGCCCCCGGCTCAAGTTCTCCTGGATCTGATGAACGAGCTTACAACCTTGATGGCAACTGAGATCACTGTTGCGAACCAAGCGGCCCGCAATGCAGAAATCACTAGGTTGAAGGATCGGATGGCCGCGGTCCAGCAGGAAGTTAACGAGCTGAAGGCTCAGATGGATGCTGAGGCGGAGCGCCTTAAGGCAGACGCTCTTCGCCTCGAGATAGAGCAACAGTCGGCCGCGGCGGTTCAGCAGATGAGACATCAGTCCCGCTTGCCGGAGCAGTATGAAGCTAGGAATCTCTTCAACACGCCAGGAACGGGACGAAGTGTGCCTTTGGCCATAACCCGGACGGCGGAAATACCTGGGAGCCGGGCGGCGGTTCATCGTCAAGACCCGCCACGACGGGGCCAAAACCCGCCACCGCTTTATCCGACACCGCCGGGTCATTATTCTAACCCCGTGGAGAACATGGTGGCAGCAGCAACCAGGCTTGATACAATTCCGATCCCCGATGAGGCGCCTTATGCAGAAGAGGTGCGGAACGCCATCGGATACCTGCGCACGGTGATGGCCCAGCAAGAGAAGTATAATTACAGCCGGAGTCGCGTGCACTCAACACCCATCCACAGCCGTAGCTACAGCCGGCGTTATGAGTCGCCGGCGGTTTCTAGCAGCGAACGACATCGTAACCCGCCGCAAGCGGATCGGGCGGCTCTGGATGCTTAGACATTGGTGGATCAGGTGAGAGCACGGCGAGAAGAGGCGGCTCAGGCAGCGGCGGCGTCTCAGGAACACACAGTCGCCCCTTCCGTTTCAGGAGGAGCGGGGTTGACTTCCAGGGCTGTGGGGGTGCCGTGTCTGGTACCGGCTCTGCGGAATGAGCGTCCGCCGAAGGATTTTAAGGGTCCTCGTAAGGTGCCCAATTACACTGCTGATTTACCTCCAGAGGCCTGGGTTGAAAGTTATGAGCTAGCCATGGAGATGTTGGACGTTAGCGATGCGATCTGCGCCAAGTATTTCATCATGATGCTGGAAGGGCCGGCTCGCACATGGTTGAAGGGTTTGCCACCCAACACCATTAACTCCTGGGCCGAGTTAAGGGCGAAATTCATCAAAATTTTTAAAGGAACATGCAAGCAGCCCATGACGATTGTGGATTTGGACCATTGTGTACAGCGTGAGGACGAGTCGGCTCATCACTGGGTCCGGCGGGTCTCTACTATCATCCACTCTTCGGAGCAGATTACGGCGGCTCAGGCGGTTTTAATTCTTGAGAAGAACTGTCACTTCACGCCTCTGAAGCAGAAGCTTGGCCGGCTCAAGCGGTCATGTCAAGACATGGGGGAGCTCATGGCGGCTCTCACCAAGTATGCAGATTCTGACAATACGAAGGACCCGGGCTCTGATGAGGAGAAATCAGGTCAGGGGAAGAAAGGCAACAATGCAAAGGGTCAACAGCAAAGCATGGCTGGAAACAACCCGGGCAAACGGAAGCACCCGGACGGCGAGTCAGAACTGGTGGCAAGCACCAACACCAGGAACACCCGTGCTAAGGGTAAAGCTCCTATCAACCTGGAAGAGATGCTCAATAAGCCTTGCCCAGAACACAGCCGGCCCGATAAGCCGGCACGACATACCTGGGGAGATTGCTACATTATGCAACAGTTCCGGGATTACAGCCTTCAACAGCATCGTGATAACGGTAATGGTCCATCAGGCGGCTCAGCACCGGGCGGATCAGGGGCCGGCTTTGGTGCTGGCTGCTCAGGAACCGGTTACCAAGCTCAGAGCGATCATGGAGGTCATAGTCAACAGTTTGGCGATGGAAGCCAGCAGCAGAATAACCAGTCGGGGTATCTGACTAACCCGAAACAACTCGGTCAGGGTCAGTACCATGCTTAAAACCCGGCTCAAAAGAAGTCTGTCTCTCACAAAGCTTTGAGACCTTGATATCCGGCTCAGCGTCCGGTTCAAAAGAATTCATCTCTCGCAAGTTCGAGTTTTCAATAATATTGTAAAGTCGCCCAAGAGGACGAGCCGCCATGATGTACCATTCAAATATATGGGTACCCTGGTTCATTGAATAATCATAAAGTCATTTGGGGGCTTCTAACCCACCAGGTTTAGCTTTCAACCCTCTTGACCGGCTTTTAAGCCATAACCAGACCGGAGTAATCCTGCCTGTTTGCCAAGATGTTACTCCGACCCCCTGTACTCTTGATAAGTCATGAACTTATCCAGGTTAAAACATGATGGGTCATGTGAGAGCCGGCTTACAGAAAGCGAGGATCCTCCATGGGCTGTTAAGCCGCCTTCATTGAAACTTGGTTAAACCTGCCTGTTCGCCAAGATGCTACTCCGATCCCCTGTACTCTTGATAAGTCATGAACTTATCCAGGTTAAAACATGATGGGTCATGTGAGAGCCGGCTTACCGAAGCAAGGATAAACCAGTGGCTATCACGCTAGTTTCATTGAAATAAAACTCGACTACCAAACCGGGTTACATCGTAACCTCTGCAAGCATAATAAAGACTCTAAATAGCCGACATGGCTGGATATTCTTGAAAGAGCCGCCCTCTTGATTATATTGCCGGGTCATCTAATTGACCGGTTCTTGGATTTCTTCAACCGGTGCTCTGTGGTATACTACAACACTCATGGATTTCTCAAGCATATATTTGCCGGGTTGCACCGCAACCACGAGCAGGGATTTTATTATTCATACCGGGTTACAACCACGGTCAAGGAGTTATATTAATCTTATACAGCCCCGAGTCACCGCAGGCATGCAACCCGGCGCTTGGGGGCTACATTATTCAAGTCCGGTTTATGTCAAGTACGCAAGTCCCGTGTCGCTGCAAGCATGCACCACGGCACTTGGGGGCTAATGCAAGCCGGTTTTCAAGTCAGTACATTATCAACAAGACCCTATTATCTCAAGGAGATGAGCCAGTTTTTTACAATCCTTCTAAGTCCCGGCCCAGTACATATTATTGACCCGGCACTCGGGGGCTACACCGCTCAGATCAAATTCTCTAAAGTCCCAAGTCGCCACAGGCATGCGACCCGGAACTTGGGGGCTACAGTATTCAGCTGTTCAAGCAGACTATAAAGTTCCCATTGAAGACCCAGCCCATCATATACTGAAGAACCGGCTCTTGGGGGCTACACCAGCTGAAGCTTTATAAGGTATAAGACAGTTACAAGTCCCAGGCTGCTGCAGGCAAGACAACCTGGTACTTGGGGGCTGCACAGTCAAAGATATGATTGCAAAGCGCCAAGTCATCATGGATAAACTTGGAGCTTGGGGGCTACAGGTAATATGGATATATCAAAAAATTGAAAGGAGTTATCAAAGTCAGCCGGAGTCTGGTTATTTGACCCGGCGTCACCAACATTACATGACCCGGCGAGAGTATTGGAGGCCGACTCAATGGCATATGGGTGTTGTATTCCCAGAGTTTTTACTTCAAAGGACACTGACAAGCAAGACGATTGAGAAGACGGCTCGTACACATGAAACCCGGATTTTGAAAGGAATTACTTCATTAAAGCCGGCTGATGGGGCAAGCCGGTCACTTAACATATTTATTCTTATTTCAGGAGCTTACCATGAATAAATTCAAGCTAACCCGGGGGCTAATGTCAATGATATAACCCCGCGATATAACCCGGCCGGAGTATAACCCGGCCAGGACTTGGCGATTCACTGAAGACCCAGAAACCAGCTTGGCGATTCATAGTCAAGACCCATAAGGTGGGCCAGAAGACGGAGACCAAACCACATGGCGGGTTACCAAGTGGGCCAAGAGGAAGACAAGACATGAAGACCAGGCCATATGGCGGCTTACCAGATGGGCTGAGGCCAAGGCCCAAGAGGCGGGAGGCGACTCATGGGCCAGAAGGTATAAGCCGCCATAAGATGACTTGTTCTGTAAGACTAGGAAGTTGGAACCAGGATCGGTTACGTTGTATAACCCGACCCGGACTCTTGTAAGCCGTCGGACCTCAGCCTATGTATATAAAGGCGAGACCTGGCGGCGAGTTAGAGAGGTTAAGACAGACAGACAAGCCTTACGGCGAGAGAGATCAAGCAATTGAGAGTTAGGGCAAGCAAGCCGCCCCTTGTACTCGATATACCAGTTAATACAGCTTAAGCAGGACGTAGGCTTTCACCTCTACCGTGAGGGGCCGAACCTGGGTAAAACCGTGTCCCTTGTCCCGCTTAACCCCTTTGAGTCCACTTCCATGGCGTTGACTCCGAACCTAAGCCTTCGGGCATCTGCCGTGACAAAACCACGACAGTTCTCGATCTTGCGATGCTCCTGAAGGAATGCCAAGATTCTGTTTGTATCATACTCTGGCTCAACCGGAGTCCCGTTGGTGATGTATCAAAATTTTTCAGGTATATCTCTCTCATCTTCAGTGATCATGTTATGGAATATGATGCAACAAGTCATGATTCGCCATAGAACCTTGGAGTTTCAGTACTCGGCAGGGCCACGAACAATTGCAAAGCGCTGATGAAGCACACCGAAGTCTCTTTCCACATCTTTCCTTGCAGCTTCTTGACGGGCAAAGTGAGTGTTTTTGTTACCTTTTGGACGCGGAATTGTTTCGACCAAGGTGGCCTATGATGGATAGGTGGTATCCGCAAGGTAGTAACCCATCGAGTAGTTGTGCCCGTTGACCGAGTAGTCGCAAGGGGGAGCTTCACCTTGTATAAGCCTGGAAAAAAGAGGTGATGAGGTCACCTACCCTGGATAGGGTCAAAGACCTCATATCTAGGACACACCTGGGGTCCTACAAGTTTACAGAAGTCTCTGGGCTACCTTAGCAGTCGGACGAATGTACAAGATGCACTTGGATCCTTGGAAGTCACTCGGACCTTGTCAGCCACTCGGCCTAGCTTTAGCACCCGAACATGAATAACGGAGGCGACGTGGGAGCTACAATGTTCGAGGGACTTAACTCACATAAAGCGCTGTGAATGCTACGTTACCTGTAACGCTCATAGTTAACACGACAGTTTCCAGTAACTCCGGCAGTTACTAGCATTAATGGACCTTGTAATGGTGTTTGGCTCGCGGTGGCGCACTCTATATAAGCCACCCCTCGACGTCAGAACAGGGGTTACGAACTCCTTGTAATCAGAAACATACACAAAGCAAACATTTAGCCCCAGGGCTCGAGGCGTAGGACTTTTACCACTTCCGAGTGGGGTCCGAACTCGTAAATCCGAGTGTGACACTTGCTCCGTAGCTAGGCTTCGCCCTTACTCCTACGTACCCCCCGTACTACTGTGAGTATTACTCCCACGACAGTTGGCGCCCACTGTGGGGCGGCAGTTCTTGCAAACTCCGACGCAAGTGGAGATTCATTTTTTCCGGCCATCATTTTGGCACTAGGGGGTGAGATCCTCTTCGGCAGCCTTCGCTTCATCGCTGACGGTTCGGCTTGGCTGCATGATGCGCCGCTGGACCCGGATGCGTTCCCCACTCGCGGGGCTGTGCATTTCAGCGTGGCGGCGCACGGGGTCCTCCTGCGGCAGTCATCAGAGCCATACGGCTCAGCATCGGCCTGTCCAGCGGCCGCAAGCATTCTGGCCGTTCGCGGCTGCAGCGGTGGCTTGAGCACGTCATGGCGCGGCAGCCTACTTCCGAACAGGTCGCCGTGCTCGACTTCGGTGAACCCACCGTCAGTTTGTCTCCCACATCGGGCGACGAGCTGTCCGATGAATCTGAGTGTGAAAGCAGCGAGAACAGTGCTGAGATATTGATGGCGCATTCCACCGATCATGGCCCCCCTAGGTACTCCATGGGCGGCTCCCGTGGCCGAGACGGAGGCCGCCATGACGACGGTCACTCCGACGGTTATTTTCCCCAGCCTCTCACTCGGGAGCAGCGGGAAGAGAGGAGAAGAAGGGACGACGAAGTCCTGCTCATCCCCATCACGAGAACGTCCCCAGAGGAGATAGCCTTGGAGGCTACATGCCATGCCACCTTGGCCGAGCGTGAGCGTGTAGAGAGGCTCCAACGAGCACTCGATGAATGCGCAGCCAGGGAGCAACCAAGCTCCAGCCATAGCAGGCGGCAGTTATTTCCGAATGACAAGCCGCGCAAGATCCTAGTGATGCGTACTCCTATAGAGAACCTAGCCGCAGCCACTCGGATAGCTGAATCGATTCATCTGTCCGGTTCTGCCGCTAGAGAAGGCATTCGGTAGATCCAGACTCTGCTGAAGACAGCTCTGAGGCAGAATTCGGAGGTGTCGCAATCAAACCCGCGTATATACATCAAGTCTGTTCGTGCGGACACCGTCTAGTCCGCGCACATCCCGCACGCTTACAGAAAGCGCCGATACTCTCCTCCTCCTCCGAGAGGCCTGCACGGAGGGCGTTGGCGCGACGACCGCGGCGTCAGTCGGACTCCCCCTCCGAGGGGTGATTCGTATGGCAAGCGGCCCTATGACGGCGGGCGACCTCGACGAGAGGACCGCAATCGGAGTCCCCCTCACCCTAGGGGCTACGAGGAAGCTGGCTGGCGGCCTCCACTGCTCAATGCCAGATCTACCATCACGCAGAACATTGTGAACAAAAACCGATTGGTCAGAGACCGAGTGAGCGGATGGGGGACGTCAGGTCTCGAGTGTTTCTACAGGTATATCCGAGAGGCCGAGATTCCCCCCAACTATAGGTTGGCGACGGGGATCGGAAAGTTCAACGGCGAGTCCAAGCCGGAAACGTGGCTCAAGGATTACCGAGTAGCCGTTCAGATTGGGGGCGGTGATGACTTCGTGGCGATGAAGCATATTCCTCTCATGTTGGAGGGATCTGCTTGAGCCTGGTTGAACCAGTTGCCTTCTAGCAGCATCAATTGCTGGGAGGACCTGGCACAGGTGTTCATCAAGATGTTTGAGGGCACATACAAGCGTCCGGATGGATTAACAGAGTTGCAGCACTATGTCCAGAAGAACAATGAAACTCTTCGAGAGTATATTCAGTGACGAACTACACTGCATAAAACGGCTGAGAATGTTACCGAGCATCAGGCCGTCTGTGCTTTTAAAGCAGGCACTCGGTACAGGGAACTCATCCTGAAGTTTGGCCGATCGGGAGATCTATCTCTCAGCCGGGCCATGGAAATCGCTAACAAATATGCCAATGGCGAAGATGAAGACGGCCTCCGAAGCGGCAAAGGGCGAGCTGGAGATGCCCCTCAATCGGCAGGGAACGCAAGCAAAAAGCAGAAGTGGAAAGTTGATCCTATGGGAAAGGCAGAAGTGGATGCAGTTCCTGGCCAAGGAAAGCCGAAGCCCAAGAAAAACAAGAAATAAGACTGGGCTAACAAGAAGAAGCCCGAGTACAATTCTGAAGTGTTGGATCGGCCCTGTGCTATCCACACGAAAAAAGATGAAGAGGGCAACATTATTTACCCAAAGCACACTACTCGGGAGTGCCGAATGCTTAAGCATGAGATGGGTAAAGAGACCTCTGCAGAGAAGGACGATGACGAGGAAGGCGAGGGAGATCCCGAGTACCCTCACGTCAACAAGGTCCTGAACATGATCTTTGCGGATGTTGAAAGCAAGAGCCGATTGAAGGTCGTCAATCGGGAGGTGAACATGGTACCTCCGGCTGCCGTCAAGTACCTCAACTGGACAAAGACCCCTGTTACTTTCGATCGGTCCGATCACCCAGCCCACAAAGCCACCCCCGGGAGGCTGGCGCTGGTTGTTGATCCGGCTGTAAATGGAGTCCGATTGCGCAAAGTCTTGATGGATGGAGGCAGTGGGATCAACATAATTTACGCGGACACGCTCAGCGCAATGGGCATTCCGATGTCCGCCTGAGTAAGAGTAACATGCATTTCCATGGGGTCATCCGTGGGAAGAAAGCCGAGTCACTCGGTCAAATTGTTGGGGAACGTTGCATGGAAACAAAAAAATTCCTACGCACATACAAGATCTATCCATGGAGATGAGCATCTACGAGAAGAGAGATCGGATCCACATACCCTTGTAGATCGCTAAGCGGGAAGCGTTTAAGAAACGTGGTTGATGTAGTCGAACGTCTTCGCGATCCAAATCGCAAGCCGTCCCGCGATCCAATCACGATCTAGCGCCGAACAGATGGCACCTCCGCGTTCAGCACACGTGCAGCTCAATGATGATCTCCGCCTCCTTGATCCAGCAAGCGAGGGCGGAGAAGTAGATGAGTTCTCCGCCAGCACAACGGCGTGGTGGCGGTGGTGGTGGAGCTGTCCCGGCAGGGCTTTGCCAAGCACGACCGAGACGATCTAGTGGAGAACAGATCTAGAGGGAGAGAGAGGCAGCCCGTGGCTTTTCCGGCTGGCTGCCCCCTCTCTCCCTCCACTATATATAGGAGGAGACGAGGAGGTGGGGCGCCCTAGGGTTCCCAACCCTAGGGTGGCCGGCGGCCAAGGAGGTGGGGCGGCGGCCAGGGTGGCTTGGCCACCAAGTTTGGTGGCTAGCCCACCCTTTTGGCCCAACCCTAGCCTCTAGTCGCATGGGCCTTGAGGTGGGAGGTGAGGCCAGCCCACTAGGGTCTGGTCCGCACCCTCTCACAGCCCATGGGGCCCTCCGGAGTAGGTGGACCCCCGGAACACTTCCGGCACTCCGTCACACCACTTGCAGGTCACGGAACTTTTCCGGAACACAAACACCAGCTTCCTATATATCAATATTCACCTCCGAACCATTCCGGAACTCCTCGTGACGTTCGGGATCTCATCCGGGACTCCGAGCAACCTTCGATCACCAACATACATAACTCAATAATACTGAAACGTCACCGAACGTTAAGTGTGCAGACCCTGCACGTTCGAGAACTATGTAGACATGACCGAGACACCTCTACGGACAATAACCAATAGCGGGACCTGGATGCCCATATTGGTTCCTACATATTCTACGAAGATCTTTATCGGTTGAACCTCTATGTCAAGGATTCAGTTAATCCTGTACGCTGTTCCCTTTGTTGATCGGTATGTTACTTGCCCGAGATTCGATCATCGGTATCTCCATACCTAGTTCAATCTCGTTACCGGCAAGTCTCTTTACTCGTTCCGTAATACAAGATCCCGTGGCTAACACTTTAGTCACTTTGCTTGCAAGTCTCATTGTGATGTTGTGTTACCGAGTGGGCCCTGAGATACCTCTCCGTCACACGGAGTAACAAATCCCAGTCTTGATCCATGCCAACTCAACAGACACCTTCGGAGATACCTGTAGAGTATCTTTATAGTCACCCAGTTACGTTGTGACGTTTGATACACACAAGGTACTCCTCTGGTGTCAGTGGGTCACATGATCTCATGGTCATAGGAACACATACTTGACATGCAGAAAACAATAGCAATAAACTGACACGATCATATGCTACATTCATAGTTTGGGTCTTGTCCATCACATCATTCTCCTAATGATGTGATCCCGTTATCAAACGACAACTCTTGTCCATGGCTAGGAAACCACAGCCATCTTTGATTAACGAGCTAGTCCATTAGAGGCTTACTAGGGACACATTGTTGTCTATGAACCCACACATGTATTTGAGTTTCCAATCAATACAATTATTGCATGGATAATAAACATTTATCATGAACAAGGAAATATAATAATAACCATTTTATTATTGCATCTATGGCATATTTCCAACAGTTTCCCACTTGCACTAGAGTCAATAATCTAGCTCACATTACTATGTGATTTACATTGTAATGAATCTAACACCCATACAGTTCTGGTGTTGATCATGTTTTCCTCGTGGAAGAGGCTTAGTCAACGGATCTGCAACATTCTGATCCGTGTGTACTTTGCAAATATTTATGTCTCCTCCCTCGATGTAATCGCGGATGGAATTGAAGCGTCGCTTTATGTGTTTGGTCCTCTTGTGAAACCTTGGTTCCTTGGCTAGAGCAATGGCAGCAGTGTTGTCACAGAACAGAGTCATTGGGTTCAGTGCACTGGGCACAACTCCAAGATCCGTCATGAACTGCTTCATCCAGACACCTTCCTTTGCCGCCTCCGAGGCAGCTATGTACTCCGCTTCACACGTAGAATCAACTACCATGCTTTGCTTGGAACTGCACTGGCTTACCGCTCCCCCATTGAGAATATATACGTATCCGGTTTGAGACTTAGAGTCATCCGGATCAGTGTCAAAGCTTGCATCGACGTAACCCTTTACGACGAGCTCTTGATCACCTCCATAAACGAGAAACATCCCCTTAGTCCTTTTCAGGTACTTTAGGATATTCTTTACCGCCGTCCAGTGATCCTGGATTACTTTGAAACCTTCCGGCCATACTTATGGCAAGGCTGACGTCTGGTCTTGTGCACAACATTGCATACATGATAGAGCCTATCGCAGAAGCATAGGGGATGACACTCATCTTTTCTCTATCCTCTGCAGTTACTGGGCATTGAGTCTTACTCAACTTCACACCTTGTAACACAGGCAAGAACCCTTTCTAGGACAGATCCATTTTGAACTTCTTCAAAACTTTATCAAGGTATGTGCTCTGTGAAAGTCCTATTAAGCGTCTTGATATATCTCTATAGATCTTGTTGCCTAATATGAAAGAAGCTTCTCCTAGGTCCTTCATTGAAAAACTCTTGTTCAAATATTCCTTCACGCTTTCCAAAAATTCTATATTGTTTCCAATCAGCAATATGTCATCCACATATAATATTAGATACACTATAGAGCTCCCACTCACTTTCTTGTAAATACAAGAATCTCCGTAAACTTGTATAAACCCAAACGCTTTGATCACCTCATCAAAACGCTTATTCCAACTCCGAGATGCCTGCACCAGTCCATAAATGGATCGCTGGAGCTTGCAAACTTTGTCAGCATTCTCTGGATCGACAAAACCTTCTGGTTGTATCATATACAACTCTTCCTCAAGGAAACCGTTAAGGAACGTTGTTTTGACATCCATCTGCCAAATTTCATAATCGAAAAATGCAGCTATTGCTAACATGATTCTGACGGACTTAAGCATCACTACGGGAGAGAAAGTCTCATCGTAGTCAATTCCTTGAACTTGTGAAAAACCCTTTGCCACAAGTCGAGCCTTATAGAGGGTAACATTACCGTCCGCGTATGTCTTCCTCTTAAAGATCCATTTATTCTGAATGGCCTTCCGCCCTTCAGGTAATACTTCCAAAGTCCACACTTTGTTTTCATACATGGATCCTATCTCGGATTTCATGGCCTCTAACCATTTGTTCGAATCCGGGCCCACCATCGCTTCTCCATAGCTCGTAGGTTCATCGTTGTCCAATAGCATGACCTCCAAGACAGGGTTACCGTACCACTCAGGAGCAGTACGTGCCCTTGTCGACCTACGAGGTTCGATAGTAACTTGATCCGAAGCTTCATGATCACTATCATTAGCTTCCTCTCCAACTGATGTAGGCTCCACAAAAACATCTTTCTGTGCTGCACTACTCTCTGGTTGAAGTGAAGGTTCAACAACCTCATCAAGTTCTATCTTCCTCCCACTCAATTCTTTCGAGAGAAACTCTTTCTCGAGAAATGACCCTTTCTTAGCGACAAACACTTTGCCTTTGGATCTGAGATAGAAGGTGTACCAAACCGTCTCTTTTGGTTATCCTATGAAGACGCATTTCTCCTCTTTGGGTTCCAGCTTTTCAGGCTGAAGCTTTTTGACATAAGCATCGCATCCTCAAACTTTAAGAAACGACAACTTTGGTTTCTTGCCAAACCACAGTTCATACGTCGTCGTCTCAATGGATTTAGATGCTGCCCTATTTTAAGTGAATGTAGCTGTCTCTAACGCATAACCCCAAAACGATAGTGGCAAATCGGCAAGAGACATCATAGACCGCACCATATCCAATAAGGTTCGATTACGACGTTCGGACACACCATTACGCTGTGGTGTTCCAAGTGGCGTCAACTGTGAAACAATTCCACATTGTCTTAAGTGATTGCCAAACTCATAACTCAGATATTCTCCTCCTCGATCAGATCGTAGGAATTTAATCTTCTTGTTACGATGATTCTCAACTTCACTCTGAAATTGCTTGAACTTTTCAAACGTTTCAGACTTATGTTTCATTAAGTAAATATAGCCATATCTACTTAAGTCATCGGTGAAGGTGAGAAAATAACGATATCCACCGCACGCCTCAATGCTCATCGGACCGCACACATCAGTATGTATGATCTCCAACAAGTCACTTGCCCGTTCCATTGTTCCAGAGAACGGGGTCTTAGTCATCTTGCCGATGAGGCATGGTTCACATGTGTCAAGTGATTCAAAATCAAGTGACTCCAAAAGTCCATCAGCATGGAGTTTCTTCATGCGTTTTACACCAATATGACCTAAGGGGCAGTGCCACAAGAAAGTGGTGCTATCATTATCAATTCTACATCTTTTGGCATCAATGTTATGAACGTGTGTATCATCACTATCGAGATTCAATAAGAATACACCCCTCACATTGGGTGCATGACCATAAAATATATTACTCATATAAATAGAACAACCATTATTCTCTGATTTAAATGAGTAACCGTCTCGCAATAAACAAGATCCAGATATAATGTTCATGCTTAACGCGGGCACTAAATAACAATTATTCAGGTTCATCACTAATCCCGATGGTAATCGAAGAGCGAGCGTGCCGACGGCGATCACATCAACCTTGGAACCATTTCCAACGCGCATCGTCACTTCGTCCTTTGACAACCTCCGTCTATTCCGCAGTTCCTGTTTTGAGTTGCAAATGTGAGCAACCGAACCGGTATCAAATACCCAGGCACTACAACGAGAGTTGGTAAGGTACACATCAATAACATGTATATCATATATACCTTGTTTGGTGTTGGCCGCCTTCTTGTCGGCCAGATACTTGGGGCAGTTCCGCTTCCAGTGACCAGTACCCTTGCAATGAAAGCACTTAGTTTCTGGCTTGGGTCCAGCCTTGGGTTTCTTCACGGGAGGGGCAACTGCTTTGCCACTCTTCTTGGAGTTACCCTTCTTGCCCTTGCCATTCTTCCTAAAACTAGTGGTTTTATTGACCATCAACACTTGATGCTCCATCTGGATTTCAGACTCAGTGACTTTCAGCATCGCAAACAGCTCGGTGAATTACTTGTTCATCCCTTGCATGTTATAGTTCATCACAAAGCTCTTGTAGCTAGGTGGCAGTGATTGAAGAACTCTGTTAGTGATCGCCTCCGGAGGGAGGGCAATTCCCAACTCAGCCAGACGGTTGGAATACCCAGACATTCTGAGTATGTGCTCACTAACAGACCCGTTCTCCTGCATTTTGCAAGCATAGAATTTATAGAAGGTCTCATACCTCTTGATCCAGGCATTCTTCTCAAAGATAAACTTCAACTCCTGGAATATCTCATATGCTCCATGACGTTCAAAACGCCTTTGAAGTCCCGGCTCTAAGCCATAGAGCATAGCACACTGAACTATTGAGTAATCATCCGAACACGACTGCCAGGTGTTCGCAACATCTGGAGACAACACTGGAGCGGGTGGCTCACCGAGCGGTGCATCAAGGACATAAGCCTTTTGGGAAGCCGTGAGGATAATCCTCAGATTACAGGCCCAGTCTACAAAGTTACTTCCATCATATTTCAGCTTAGCTTTCTCTAGGAACGCATTGAAATTCAGGGGAACTACTGCGCAAGCCATTGATCTACAACATAAAATTTGCAAAGACAACTTAGACTATTGTTAAAGATAATGAGTTTAGTTAATCATATTACTTAAAAACTCCCACTCAAATTGACATCCCTCCGGTCATCCGAGTGCTACATGATCCAAATTCACCAACCCAAGTCCGATCATCACGTGAGATGAGGTGGTTTCAATGGTGAACATCTACATGTTGATCATATCTACTATATGACTCATGTTCGAGCTTTCGATCTCTTGTGTTCCGAGGCCATGTCTGTACATGCTAGGCTCGTCAAGTTTAACCCGAGTGTTTCGCATGTGCAACACTAGCTTGCACCCGTTGTATGTGAACGTAGAGTCTATCACACCCGATCATCACGTGGTGCTTCGAAACGAAGAACTTTCGCAACGGTGCACTCTCGGGGAGAACACAATTTTATCTTGAAATTTTAGTGAGGGATCACCTTATAATGCTACCTTCGTCCTAAGAAAAACAAGGTGCATAAAAGGATTAACATCACATGCAAATCATAAGTGACATGATATGGCCCTGATCTTGTGCTTTTGATCTCCATCTCCAAAGCACCGGCATGATCTCCATCGTCACCGGCATGACACCATGATCTCCATCATCTTGATCTCCATCAACGTGTCGCCATGAGGTTGTCGCGCCAACTATTGCTTATACAACTATTGCTAACTCATAGCGATAAAGTAAAGCAAAAAGGTGAAAATAAATTAAAGACAACCCTATGGCTCCTGCCGGTTGCCGTACTCATCGACAAGCAAGTCGTGATAATCTATACAAAACATGATCATCTCATACATCACATATATCTCATCATGTTTCTGGCCATATCATATCACATCATACCCTGCAAAAACAAGTTAGACGTCCTCTAATTTGTTGTTGCATGTTTTATGTGGCTGCTATGGGTATCTAGCAAGAATGATTCTTACCTACGCAAAACCACGACGGTGATATACAAGTTGCTATTTCACCTTCTACAAGGACCGCCTCTGTCGAATCCGATTCAACTAAAGTGGGAGAGACAGACACCCGCTAGCCATCTTATGCAACAAAGTTACTTGTCAGTCGATGGAACCGGTCCCTCGTACATGGACGAGTAAGGTTGGTCCGAGCCGCTTCATCCAACAATACCGCTGAATCAAGAAAAGACTAAGGAGGGAAGCAATCTGAATATCAACGCCCACAAACTCCTTTGTGTTCTACTCGAGATCTCATCTACGCATAGACCTAGCTCATGATGCCACTGTTGGGGAACGTTGCATGGAAACAAAAAAATTCCTACGCACATACAAGATCTATCCATGGAGATGAGCATCTACGAGAGGAGAGATCGGATCCACATACCCTTGTAAATCGCTAAGCGGGAAGCGTTTAAGAAACGCGGTTGATGTAGTCGAACGTCACCGCGATCCAAATCGCAAGCCGTCCCGCGATCCAATCACGATCTTGCGCCGAACGGACGACACCTCCGCGTTCATCACACGTGCAGCTCGATGACGATCTCCACCTCCTTGGTCCAGCAAGCGAGGGCGGAGAGGTAGATGAGTTCTCCGCCAGCACAATGGTGTGGTGGCGGTGGTGGTGGAGTTGTCCCGGCAGGGCTTCGCCAAGCACGACCGAGACGATCTAGTGGAGAACAGATCTAGAGGGAGAGAGAGGCAACCCGTGGCTTTTCCGGTTGGCTGCCCCCTCTCTTCCTCCACTATATATAGGAGAAGATGAGGAGGTGGGGCGCCCTAGGGTTACCAACCCTAGGGTGGCCGGTGGCCAAGGAGGTGGGGCAGCGGCCAGGGTGGCTTGGCCACCAAGTTTGGTGGCTAGCCCACCCTTTTGGCCCAACCCTAGCCTCTAGCCGCATGGGCCTTGAGGTGGGAGGTGCGGCCAGACCACCAGGGGCTGGTCCGCACCCTCTAACAGCCCATGCCCCCCTCCAGAGTAGGTGGACCCACCCGGTGGACCCCCGGAACACTTCCGGCACTCCGTCACACCACTTGTAGGTCACGGAAATTTTCCGGAACTCAAACACCAGCTTCCTATATATCAATCTTCACCTTCGGACCATTCCGGAACTCCTCGTGACATCCGGGATCTCATCCGAGACTCCGAAAAACCTTCGGTCACCAACATACATAACTCAATAATACCGAAACGTCACCGAACGTTAAGTGTGCAGACCCTGCGGGTTCGAGAACTATGTAGACATGACCGAGACACGTCTACGGTCAATAATGAAAAGCGGGACCTGGATGCCCATATTGGTTCCTACATATTCTACGAAGATGTTTATCGGTTGAATTTCTATGTCAAGGATTCAGTTAATCCCGTACGCTGTTCCCTTTGTTCATCGGTATGTTACTTGCCCGAGATTCGATCGTCGGTATCTCTATACCTAGTTCAATCTCGTTACCGGCAAGTCTCTTTACTCGTTCCGTAATACAAGATCCTGTGGCTAACACTTTAGTCAGTTTGCTTGCAAGGCTCATTGTGATGTTATATTACCGAGTGGGCCCTTAGATACCTATCCATCACACGGAGTAACAAATCCCAGTCTTGATCCATGCCAACTCAACAGACACCTTCGGAGATACCCGTAGAGCATCTTTATAGTCACCTAGTTACGTTGTGACGTTTGATACGCACAAGGTACTCCTCTGGTATCAGTGAGTCACATGATCTCATGGTCATAGGAACACATACTTGACATGCAGAAAACAATAGCAATAAACTGACACGATCATATGCTACGTTCATAGTTTGGGTCTTGTCCATCACATCATTCTCCTAATGATGTGATCCCATTATCAAACGAAAACTCTTGTCCATGGCTAGGAAACCACAACCATCTTTGATTAACGAGCTAGTCCATTAGAGGCTTACTAGGGACACATTGTTATCTATGTACCCACACATGTATTTGAGTTTCCAATCAATACAATTATAGCATGGATAATAAAGAGTTATCATGAACAAGGAAATATAATAATAACCATTTTATTATTGCCTCTAGGGCATAATTCCAACACAAATCGCTTTGGACGTCGTGTTCGGAGGGGAGAAAAACTTCCGAAAGGAACGCTTAACGTTCGAAGTGGTGGACTTTCGGAGTGCTTATCACGCCATCCTGGGTAGGCCTGCCTACGCACGTTTCATGGCACGTCCATGTTACATATATCTTAAACTGAAGATGCCAGGTCCGAATGGCGTGATCATAGTGACCGGCGATCGGAAAGTCGCTGAGGAGTGCCTCTAGCAGGGCTCTAAAATCGCCAATGAACAAGTACTCGCAGTCGAACTCGACGGGTACAAGAAAGCGGTGGACGCTGCAGATTTGCTTAAGTCTAAGAGACTGGCAATGCAATGAGCCTTCCAGCCGGCCGACGAAACCAAGCAGGTTCACATCCACCCCAATGATCCGAGTGTGACTCCGACCAACATCTCGACGACAGTCGGCGAAAAATTGGAAGCCGAGCTCATCCAGTTCCTCCGTGAGATCTGGGATATCTTCGCATGGAAGCCGTCTGACATGCCGGGGGTTCCCAAGGGACTGGCTGAGCACCGACTCCGAGTGGATCCAAAAATCAAACCATCCAAGGAGCACTTGCGTCGATCCTCCGTCGAGAAGCGCAACGCGATTGGGGAAGAGATCGCTCGGCTCCTAGTTGCCGAATTTATTCGTGAAGCCTTCCAGTCCGAGTGGCTGGCCAACCCAGTGTTGGTGCCCAAGAAGGACAAGTCCCTCCGGATGTGCATCGACTTCAAGCACCTCAATCGGGCCTGCCCAAAAGATCATTTTCCCCTTCCCCGCATAGATCAAATAGTAGATTCCACCGCTGGATGTGAACGCATGTCATTCTTAGATGCGTACTACGGGTATCATCGGAACCGAATGTATGGACCAGATGAAATAAAAACAGCTTTCATCACCCCATTCGTGTGTTTTTGCTATATCACTATGCCATTCGGTCTCAAGAATGCTGGGGCAACTTTTATGCGCATGATTCAGAAATGTTTGCAAGAGTAAATCAGTTGGAATGTCGAGGCTTACATGGATGACATTGTGGTCAAGTCCAGGGAAGGTTCCAACCTCCTAGCTGACCTCGCCGAAACCTTCGCAAACCTTCACCATTTCCAAATAAAACTCAATCCTGCAAAATGCACATTTGGAGTGCCCTCGGGTAAGCTACTCGATTTCCTCGTTTCCGAACGAGGGATCGATGCGAATCCTGACAAAATCAGCGCCATCGTCCGAATGAAGAAACATGTCCGTATGCATGACGTTCAGAAGCTCACGGGATGCCTTGCAGCCCTGAGTAGATTCATATCTCGTCTCAGTGAGAAGGCCTTGCCTCTTTACCGATTGATGAACAAGTCCGACACCTTTGAATGGACCCAGGAAGCGCGAGCCGCATTCGATCAGCTCAAGGCCTTGCTTTCCACCCAGCGGGTGTTAGCTGCTCTGAGCAGCCGAGAGCCTTTGCTCTTGTACATCGCGGCTACTAGCCAAGTGGTCAACACTGTCCTCACTGTGGAGCGTGAGGAAGCGGGGAAAGCATTCAAAGTGCAAAGGCCCGTCTATTACATTTCAGAAGTTTTGACTCCTTCCAAGCAAAGGTATCCGCACTACCAGAAGTTGGTTTATGGCATTTACCTCACCGTCAATAAGGTAGCTCATTACTTCCAAGAGCACTCGGTCACAGTTATCAGCGATGCTCCCCTGTCGGAAATCCTGCATAACAGAGACGCCATGGGTCGAGTAGCAAAATGGGCGATTGAGCTCCTCCCGTTGGAGATCAAGTTTCAAGCCAAGAAGGCGATCAAGTCTCAAGCACTTGTGGACTTTTTGGCCGAGTGGATAGAGCAGGAACAGCCATCACCAAGTATCCCCGAACATTGGACCATGTTTTTTGATGGATCTAAGATGCTTCAAGGGTCCAGAGCCAGAGTAGTTCTCGTTTCCCCCAGAGGAGACCGACTGAGCTACATTCTTCAAATCCATTTCAACTCGTCTAACAATGAGGCAGAGTACGAAGTCCTCCTGTACGGGCTCCGAATGGCTATCTCGCTCGGTATCCGATGCTTGATGATATTCGGTGACTCGGACCTCGTGGTCAATCAGGTGATGAAGGAATGGGATATCCAGAGTCCAGTCATGACTGGGTACTGTAATGCAGTCCGGAAGTTGGAGAAGAACTTTGAAGGCTTGGAGCTGCACCATATACCCCGAGTGAAGAACCAGGCTGTTGATGACCTGGCCAAAATCGGTTCTACTTGGTGGATCATTCTGAAAGGCGTATTTCTTGAGCACTTGCGTTCCCCTTCAGTCAAAGAAGATCCTTTTATTGAAGAGCCCCCACAAGTAGTCGGACCTTCTAATCTGACTGAAGTTGTTATTCCAGCTGTAGTGGATCTCGTTCAAGAGATGTTGGTGATCACTCCCGTGTGAACCCAACCTTACTTAGCATACTTGCTCTGGCAAGAACTCCTTGAGGATGAAGAGGAGGCCCGACGGATCGTCTGACGATCCAAATCCTTTGAAGTGATGGGAGAGAAACTATACAAGAAGAGCACTACAGGCGTAAACACAGAAATGCATTTCTCCAGAGGAAGGGCTGCAAATCCTGCAAGATATTCACTCGGGAACCTATGGCCATCATGCGTCCTCTCGGACGTTGGTCGCAAAAGCGTTTCGTGCGGGTTTTTATTGGCCACGAGCCAATGAGGCGGCCAAGGATTTGGTCGACCTTTTTGTCGGATGTTAGTTTTATAAGAACCAGACACACAAGCCTGCATCCGCACTGAAGACCATTCCGCTCACCTAGCCGTTTGTCGTGTGGGGCCTCGAGATGGTCGGTCCCCTGCGTACTGGGTCGAGTGGGTTTACCCATCTACTGGTTGCAGTGGATAAGTTCACCAAGTGGGTCGAAGCAAAGCCCATCAAAAGCTTGGATGCGTCTACCGTTGTCAGTTTCATTCGGCAGATTATCTTTAGATTCAGAGTTCCCCATGATATCATCACTGATAACGGGAAGAATTTCGATTCGGATGAATTCCATGAGTTCTGCTACACTCAGGGTACTCGGGTCAATTATGCTTTCGTAGCTCAACCACAGTCGAACGGACAAGCAGAACGAGCAAACGGGATGATTCTTCAGGGATTGAAACCCCGATTGATGAGAGATCTGAAAATCGCTGCCGGTGCTTGGGTTGAAGAACTACCGTCTGTCCTATGGGGCATTCGGACAACTCCGAATCATTCGACCAAGCGCACTCCTTTCTTCATGGTATACGGATCCGAAGCAGTTCTGCCGAGTGATGTTCGCCACAACGCTCCCCGAGTGGAACTTTACAATGAAGACGAAGTAGAAGTAGTACGTCGGGATGGTCTGGACCTCTTGGAGGAAGAGAGAGAGCTAGCCCTAGTCAGGTCGACGCTATATCAGCAAGACTTGAGACGCCTTTACGACAGACAAGTCAGAGGGCGCGCTTTTCAAGAGGGTGACCTTGTTCTCCGATTGGATCAACAGAAGCCACACAAATTAGCACCTCTGTGGCAAGGGCCTTTCGCAATCTCCAAAGTCCTGAACAATGGAGCCTACCAGTTGTATAACTTCAACACCGATGCGGAAGAGCCCCAAGCTTGGAATGTGGATCTGCTCCACAAGTTCTACACTTAGTCCAAAAACACTGTGTCATTCCTATAATGAGCTCCCGAGTGAATGCGATGAATAAAAGTCTTTACTTTCCATATTCTTTGTCAATTTTTTTACCTTTGTTTGTTATTCCTCATCCCCAGCGGGTGCGTGGATAAACTTTGTTGCGAACCTGATTTCGCCTAAGTTACAAACTACTCCGAGTGAGGACATTGTCCACACTCGGGGGCTTAGATGCGAACCTGATTCCGCCTAAGTTTCAAACTACTCTGAGTGAGGACATTATCCACACTCGGGGACTTAGCTGCGAACCTGATTTCGCCTAAGTTACAAAATACTCCGAGTGAGGACATCGTCCACACTTGGGGGCTTAGCTGCGATCCAGTAACCGCCTAAGTTAAAAACTACTCCGAGTGAGGACATCGTCCACACTCGGGGGCTTAGCTGCAAACCTGATTTCGCCTAAGTTACAAAATACTCTGAGTGAGGACATCGTCCACACTCGGGGCCTTAGCTGCGATCCAGTAATCGCCTAAGTTAAAAACTACTCCGAGTGAGGACATCGTCCACACTCGGGGGTTTAGCTGCGAACCTGATTTCGCCTAAGTTACAAAATACTCTGAGTAAGGACATTCTCCACACTCGGGGGCTTAGCTGCGATCCAGTAATCACCTAAGTTACAAAATACTCCGAGTGAGGACATCGTCCACACTCGGGGGCTTACATGTGATCCAGTAATCGCCTAAGTTAAAAACTACTTCGAGTGAGGACATCGTCCACACTCGGGGACTTAGCTGCGATTCAGTAATTGCCTAAGTTAAAAACTACTCTGAGTGAGGACATCGTCCACACTCGGGGGCTTAGCTATGATCCAGTAATCGCCTACGTTAAAAACTACTCCAAGTGAGGACATCGTCCACACTCGGGGGCTTAGCTGCCATCTAGTAATCGCCTAACTTAAAAACTACTCCGAGTGAGGACATCGTCCACACTCGGGGGCTTAGCTGCGATCCAGTGATCGCCTAAGTTAAAAAGCTACTCCGAGTAAGGACATCATCCACACTCGGTGAAAATCGGGCCAAGCGCTCAAAATGGTTAAATAAAGGCATTCAAATGTCATGCAATTCAAAGCAAAAGTGCAGGTAGTTGTGGCCGCAAAGTCACAGTGAATGTACGGGTATAGAAACCACTCGACATACCGAGGCAAATATCCTTTAAAGTTTTTTATCCGAGGTTCACCCGGCTGTTATCGGGGATGCTATGTCTGTGAAGGTGTCGAGGTCGATGACTTCAGCAATCCGTGTGGCCGCCGACAGGAAGGTCTCCATGAAGTCTTCGATCTTGGTGCTCTTTCTGTTGACAACCCTCAACGACTTCAACTTCTCCTCGTCTACGCCCTTGCAATGAACACGGACGAGGGATAGAGCAATGTCTACGCCAACGCGGGATGCGGATTTCTTCCATGATTGCACTTGGTTTGGTATGTCCTTCAGACCATTGATGAGGGCGTCCAAGTCACTCGGGGACTCCTCTTCGGGGGCGACCTCCTTGTCAATCTCCTTGGCTGCTTCGCCTAAGCGGTTGAGGAAGATAGCCACCTCCACGGTGCGCTCGTCAAGTCAAAGCAGTGCAAGAGCCGAGCTGTCGCGAAGGATACCCGCACTCAGATTCAGCTCCTTCTCGATCTTGGAAGTTTCCTCTTCGGCGTCCCAGCAGAGATCTAATGAACTCACGAAAAAAGGGAGTTAATGGAGGAGGAGTGAGAAATTGAAGTGATTTGAAATTTGGTCAGGCCAGATACGCACCTTTGATCCTGTCGTTCATATCGTTGCAGTAGTCTTCAATGAACTTCTCCAGCTCAAGCTTTTTGGATGCAACCTGCTTCAACTTCGTCTCGGCCTGGACAACCTCTGCAGTACTCCTCTTGGCGACGCCCTCCAGCGCTTTCTTCTCCTCCCCCCACTTCTCAAGGGACTTCAACTTGTCCTCAGCTTCCTTCATTTTCCGACTGGCCTCCTTCTGGGCAGTTGCCAGTTCACGGTCTTTCTTCTCCAGGGCCTCCTTCATGGTCTCTATGGAAATGGAAGCCCGGAGCCTCTTAGTAAGTTGAAGATTTTCACTAAGTACATCTGATGAAGTACCTTCAGTCGGACAGGGAAAAGGATCAAGTTCAAAGTAGTCGGTCAAGATTCGATTACCTCCGAGTGATCGCTTTTCTTGCTCGAGACGAGTACTCTTGGTCTTCTTAGCTTCGAGGCGGCGACGCAAGTCCTGTACCTCCTTCTCAAGGGTGTTGTAGCGAGTCCCGAGCTCACACATGCGCTGCCGACAAGAAACAAGGATACATCAATGACAACAATCAGATATAAGGTTAAAGTTCAATATCATTCGGATTTTGAGACTACCATCGACTGCTTCAGTCGATGGCAGCCTCGGGGGCTATACCCAGTGGGTGCGCTCAACGCGCCCCCACTGGAGAACTACAGGTTCTACACCCCGACGGTCAACGTCGAGAGGCTCTGGTCCATGGACCATCACCGCATCCTCTTTGACAAGTATCTCATCACTTGGAATGAGTTGTCAGCATCGAAATCATTTGGATTTCGAGACTATCACCGACTGCTTCAGTCGATGGAAGCCTCGGGGACTACACCCAGTGGGTGCGCTCAGCGTGCCCCCACCGAAGAACTACAGATTCTACACCCCGATTGTCAACGTCGAGAGGCTCTGGTCCATGGACCATCACAGCATCCTCTTCGACAAGTATCTCATCACTCGGAATGAGTTGTCAACATCGAAATCATTCGGATTTTGAGACTACCGCCAACTGCTTCAATCGACGACAGCCTCGGGGACTACACCCAGTGGGTGCGCTCAGCATGCCCCCACCGGAGAACTATAGGTTCTACACCCGACGGTCAACGTCGAGAGGCTCTGGTCCATGGACCATCACCGCGTCCTCTTCGACAAGTACATCTACAAGGTTTCCTACGAACACCACTTGGGTTCTCAGACTCCCGCCGACTGCTTCAGTCGACGATAGTCTCGGGGACTACACCGAGTGGGTGCGCACAGCGCGCCCCCACTGAAATTAGTAAACACCTAGTGGGTGTGCCCCTGACGCAAACCCACTCGGGACTCTAAAAATATCTACAACGCAAAAATTCCATATAAAGAAGGTACTTACAAGAGTACTTACTCAGACGTTCTTCTCCAGAGCCTCGCCAGCATCGTAAGCCTCCTTCAGCTTGTCATTCATCAGCCTCAGTTGGATCAGCGCCTCCTTGCTCACTCCCACCTGGTCCTCTGGGACGCGCTACAGTCCGATGGCGCCGGTCGCAGGAGGAGTTGGCACAGGTGTTCCGAGTGCTGATCCGGCTCCCGAAGAGCTTCCCCGAGCTGGTGCTGGCGGCTGAGCAGGCAAGACATCTCGCATCATGTCATCCACGTCGGTGGCAAGATTCAGTGGGTCGACCCGGTCGTCCACATCGATCTCAATCACTTCTCGTGGTTCTACAAATATTTGAAGATATTTTGGGAATAAGTCCAAAGAGGAAACGAAGAATTCAAAGATTATGTATGAGCAAAATCGAGTGTTACCTTTTGAAGTCATGGCGTCAACCTCGGCCTTGTCTTTCTCTAGCAAGGCAGTCGACGTGTCAGCCCTGCAGAAGAATCACTCGGAATGTTACCTCATTCGGTCAGTCATTTGAGCTAACAATCGGTACAAAGATACTTGCGCGGAATCCACCGGCACGTTCATCTTGGTCTTGGGCAACACCGCCTTCCGAGGTTTGCTGGAGGTGATCTTCGGTTGCTTGGCGCCCTTCTCTGGGGATAGAGCAGGCTCTCCACGCCCGCGCTTTGAAGTCCGAGTGGGGGGAATAGCTGCAGAAGACTTGGCGGTACCCGAACCTCCTGTGTTGCCTCCACGGACCCCAAGTTCCTGGCACACCTTCGTGCGGGTCTTAGAAGGACCTCCTCCGAAGGAGAAGACTCTGCCTCGTCCCCTGGTTCCGACTCCTTCTCGTCCCCTCCGCCGTCACTGTGGTCCACATACTCCTCCTCGCCGTCCAAGTCGTCATGGCGCTCGTTGTCGCTTGCCACGTCGGCAGGGGCGTGGTTACCAGCGGGAATCAAGATCACCATGCCCGTGAAGCCCTATCAAAATGAAAACTACATGAATCAATATTTGCTAAATGAAAGTCGCATCACTCAGAAATAATAGTGGCACTCGGGATTTACCTCATTCGCTGGATTCTCAATCGAGTACGGAGGCACACGTCTCGTGCCCCTGGGGTTGACTCGAGCTGGGGTGATGGCCTTGAGCTTGTTCTCCACGGCCTTTGCGCTGAGCTCCTCCGGGTCCGTACGCGTAGGGTCACTCGGACCCGAGTACTACCACATGGGGTGGGCTCTGGCCTGCAACGGCTGAATTCTTCTCTAGAAGAAGACCTCCAGCAGGTCCAGACTGTTGATACCCTGGTTCATGAGGGATACCAGCACAGTCACGAGGATATCTACATCTACCTTCTCCTTGGACACGGTCGACTTAGGGAGCCACCGAATGCATTCGGCCGAGTACGCTGGGAGGCCCGACTGACCCTCCCCGACTGGGATGTCCTCACAGTAAAACCAAGTCGACTGCAAGCCCTTGACCGTGTCTGGGAAAGTCATCGCAGGGAAACTACCCTTACCCCTCAATCGGATACCTAAGCCCCCACACAGTTGGACTACATTCGTCTTCTCCTCAGTCAAAGCGGTTTTCTTCACATTCATCACTCGGCATGTGACCAAGTGTTTGAATAAACCCCAGTGAGGGTTGCAACCAAGGAAGTTTTCACAGAGAGAAACAAAAGCGGCCAGATAGGTGCTTGAATTGGGGGGAAGATGGTGGAGTTGTGCTCCGAAAAAATCTAGGAACGCACGGAAGAAAGGGTGTGGGGGCAAAGAAAAACCTTGGTCGAGGTGGGTTGTGAGGAGTACCCTCTCGTTCCCGCGCGGCGCGGGTTTGACCTCTCCTTTCTCCAACAGCCGCCAGATCCTGGCGACCAGGAGGCCCTAGCTCTCTAGGTCCTTCAATCGGCTGGCGGTGGTCCGAGGCGCCCGCGCTTGAGGAGGACTCGCGCGAAGACTCTCGGGCTTCGCGGTGGCGCTCTTCGTCATCTCCGGTTAGGAGCGGCGGCGAATCGGCGAAACGATGGCGCATGCGAAGCTCTCGGCGGAGAAGAGGAGGGGATTGGAGAGGTGGGGAATGAGAATGTTTTTCCTACCTCCCTCCCGGTCTCACTTTATACCCCGACTGGGCGAAATCCCAGCCGTCGGATCTGTAGCAACCGCGCAATCAACGGGCGCATGCAGATCCGTGATATCCATGGGACAATGTTGCGGGGACGCGTGGCGAAATTCACGGCGCAAAAATCGAGGCACCGCGGCCACCTCCCCCACTTTCCTGACACAACTGTCACGACCGCGCGCGCGCTTTCCCACGATTTTGAAATCGCTGGGGATTTCGCAGCGCCATGGCCCGAGTGAACTCTGCGTTCGCTGGTGCGTTTTGACACGCCAAAACTCACCGAGTGAACCAAAAAGATCTGTCGAGCACTCGGACAAACCTTCAGTTACTCCTAGAGTACCCGAATGGAGGCCATACGGAAATTTCAATAATCTCATCTTCAAGCCTTAAGATTGTTTCTCCCGAGAGCTTATCTGCCTTAGGTCGAGTGACTTAAACAGTCAGGCTGTTCGAGGCATTCGAAAGTTACTTAACCTGAACCAGTTGTGGCTTCAATACCCAGTGAGAAACGACTCGACTCATTTCCAAGCGTTCCCGACACGCCACCAACGTCATGACACGTTGGTCACTCGGCTCCCAAAACCTCAACCGATTTGGGGGCTACTGATGAGGTCACCTACCCTGGGTAGGGTCAAAGACCTCATATCTAGGACACACCCGGGGTCCTACAAGTTCACAGAAGTCTCTGGGCTACCTTAGCACTCAGACGAATGTACAAGATGCACTCGGATCCTTGGAAGTCACTCGGACCTTGTCAGCCACTCGGCCTAGCTTTAGCACCCGGACATGAAGAAGCGGAGGCGACATGGGAGCTACAATGTTCGAGGGACTTAACTCACATAAAGCGTTGTGAATGCTACGTTACCTGTAACACTCATAGTTAACACGGCAGTTTCCAGTAACTCCGGCAGTTACTAGCATGATTGGCCCTTGTAATGGTGTTCGGTTGGCGGTGGCGCACTCTATATAAGCCACCCCCGACGCCAGAGTAGGCAGGGGTTACGAACTCCTTGTAATCAGAAACATACACAAAGCAAACACTTAGCCCCAGGGCTCGAGACGTAGGACTTTTACCACTTCCGAGTGGGGCCCGAACTCGTAAATCGGAGTGTGACCCTTGCTCCGTAGCTAGGCTTCACCCTTACTCCTACGTACCCCCCGTACTACTGTCAGTATTACTCCCACGAGAAGAGGTGATCTCAATAGCATATTCAAGTCATTGTGAGAGCCATGCAGACCAAAGAATGAATGTCATATCCAAAAATCCTTCGATGCAACTTCCTCAAGAATGATCGTTGGATTGTTGATGTGGCCTTTGTACTAACTCTTCCACCTTGCATAACAATTCTTCCATCTCCAGTGCATACAGTCAAGTGATCCAAGCATCCCTGGCCATCCTCTTGCTTCCACTAGTAGAAAACTGACCTTTTGTCCGGAGCATTAGTCCTAGTCGGGTTTGGGACCGGGACTAATGTGACCATTAGTCCCGGTTCCAACGGCTAGGAGCAGACGGGGGCAGGGCCACATCTAGTCCCGGTTCAAATGGGACTCCTAGTCCCAGTTGGTGATACCAACCGAGACTAAAGGGTTGTGGCAGGGTTGCGTCAGGCTGGGCCCCCTGCGATCCCCTTTAGTCCCGGTTGGTATCACCAACCGGGACTAGAGATGGACCTTTAGTCCCGGTTTGTATCACCAACCGGTACTAAAGATATCCCTATATATAGATGCTTCTTCCACCCCGAGCCCAAGGTTTCCTTTCTCTCCTCCCTGTTTCCTTCCGCTATAGCTCGAGCTCATCATCCATTTTTGCCAAGATTTGTCAACATATTGGAGGCACCCCATCTATCCAAGGGTTCTACAAGGTTAGAAACTTCATCCTTTCATCTCTCATTGCTAGTTTAGCTTTTTTTCATGCTCTATAAGTATAGTGATTTGTGGGTTTTAGTTTGGGAGTAATTCTGTGGGAGTTTATTTAATTCATATGCAATTTGAGCTCAAATTAACTTCTTAGTTTGCATATGTGTAGGTGTGGTTTACTTAGTGCCTTCCCATCCCCGTCCTCATCCTCTCCGCCGTCGATCGCCCGCGCCTTCCCGTCGTCGGCACCACCTTGGTGAGCCTCTTGTTCTTATCCTTTTTGTAAAAAAAAAATCTTATTTAGATAGTTACTTGTATAATTTTCTTACTTGTATGATTGTTTGTTATATATAGTGCCATGGTTTTGATATCCGTCCCCGTCGGCCCTCGTCCGGTTTATGATTCGGATGTGGTATATTATCTTTTATAACTATTTTGTTTCATTTCGTGTTTATGACAATTATGCCCATGAAGTTGACATGGATATTTTTATCTAGGAGGTATGTGAACCGGAAATTGCAACCGGCCCTCTTGTCGAGAAGTTAAATTTAGTTGAAAAATAAAACGATTATTTGAAAGAAAAATTGAAAAGAATTGAAGAAGAGAAGATGAAATTGGAGATGTATGTCGCCGATGTCGTCAATGATCACAAGATCAAGATGGATGCAATGTGCTTGAAGATTAGAAAGATTATAAAATATGCCATTAATAAATAGGCTTGGTATCATTATGCTGTTGGATCAATTATTACCTTAGTTGCGATTTTGATCGCATGTGTTGTTGCATTTAAATGCTTTAGCTAGATAGTTGTATGTTGTTTTATGAGAATAGTGTGTATGAACTTGTATTAATTTGGTCACTTCGATGTTGTGTAATGAAGATGAGCCAGCAATGGATGTACGATGACCGATGCTCTCCCCAGTTCATTAATGGCGTGCATAGTTTTCTGCGTACGGCTGAGGCAAACAAGCGGAAATGTTTTATGTGTTGTCCATGTGGTGTCTGTAAGAATGATAAGAATTACTCTACCTCAATAGTCCTTCATAGCCACCAGCTTCAGTCCGGTTTCATGTCCGGCTATAACTGTTGGACCAAGCATGCAGATAGAGGGGTTATAATGGAAGACAATGAAGAAGAAGAGGATGATGACAACTATCCTGGGTTCCCTAAATACGATGGTACTGCAATGGGGGAAGAAGCTGAAGAAGAGGCATCAGATGAGCTCGCCGATGATCTTGGTCGGGCCATTGCTGATACAAAGAGAAACTGCGCAAGTGAAAAGGAGAAGTTGAAGTTGCAGTGCATGTTAGAGGATCACAAAAAATTGTTATACCCAAATTGCGAAGATGACAAGAAAAAGCTGGGTACCACACTGGAATTGCGGCAATGGAAGCCAGAGAATGGTGTATCTGACAAGGGATTTGAAAAGTTACTGAAAATGTTAAAGAAGCTGCTTCCAAAGGACAACGAATTGCCCGACAGTATTTACGAAGCAAAGAAGGTTGTCTGCCTTCTAGGATTAGAGGTGGAGCAGATACATGCATGCCCTAATGACTGCATCCTCTACCGCGGTGAGTACGAGAATTTGAATGCATGCCCGGTATGCGGTGCATTGCGCTATAAGATCAGCCGCGATGACCCTGGTGATGTTGAGGGCGAGAGCCCCCGGAAGAGGATTCCTGCCAAGGTGATGTGGTATGCTCCTATAATACCACGGTTGAAACGTTTGTTCCAAACAAAGAGCATGCCAAGTTGTTGCGATGGCACAAAGAAGACCGTAAGAAAGACGGGATGTTGAGAGTACCCGTTGATGGGTCGTAGTGGAGAACCATCTTTCTCTTGATGGTTCTCCACTACGACCCATCAACGGGTACTATCAACATCCCGTCTTTCTTACGGTCGTAGTGATGTGGTATGCTCCTATAATACCACGGTTGAAACGTTTGTTCCAAACAAAGAGCATGCCAAGTTGTTGCGATGGCACAAAGAAGACCGTAAGAAAGACGGGATGTTGAGAGTACCCGTTGATGGGTCATAGTGGAGAACCATCGAGAGAAAGTGGCCGGACATTGCAGATGACGCAAGGAACTTATGGTTTGGTATAAGTGCAGATGGCATTAATCCTTTTGGGGAGCAGAGCAGCAATCATAGCACCTGGCCTGTGACTCTATGTATCTATAACCTTCCTCCTTGGTTGTGCATGAAGCGGAAGTTCATTATGATGCCAGTGCTCATCCAAGGCCCTAAGAAACCCGGCAATGACATTGATGTGTACCTAAGTCCATTAGTTGCAGAACTTTTATAGTTGTAGGATTTAAAAGTTATACGTGTGTGGGATGAGCACAAACATGAAGAATTTGACCTACGAGCGTTGCTGTTTGTAACCATCAATGATTGGCCTGCTCTTTGTAACCTTTCAGGACATACAAACAAGGGATACAATGCATGCATGCACTGTTTAGATGAGACTGAAAGTATATATTTGGATAAATGTAAGAAGAATGTATACCTGGGACATCATCGATTTCTTATGACCAGACATTCCTTAAGAAAGAAAGGCAAGCATTTCAAAGGTGACACAGAACACCGGAAGAAGCCTGACCACCATACTGGTGATCATATACTTGATATGGTCAAGGATTTAAAAGTAATCTTTGGGACGAGTCCTGGCGGGCAATCTGTTCCGAATGACGCTGACGGACACGCACCCATGTGGAAGAAGAAATTTATATTTTGGGACCTACCCTATTGGAAAGTCCTAGAGGTCCGCTTTGCAATCGGCATGATGCACGTGACGAAGAATCTTTGCGTGAACCTGCTAGACTTCTTGGGCATGTATGGGAAGATAAAAGATACACCGGAGGCACGACAGGACCAGCAACATATGAACGAAAAAGACGGCATGCATCCAAAGCAGTATCAATGTCCTGCCAGCTACGCTCTTACCAAGGAAGAGAAGGAAATCTTTTTTGAATGCCTGCTCAGTATGAAGGTCCCGTCTGGCTTCTCGTCGAATATAAAGGGAATAATAAATATGACAGAGAAAAATTCCAAAACCTAAAGTCTCATGACTGCCACGTGATTATGACGCAACTGCTTCCGGTTGCATTGAGGGGGCTTCTACCGGAAAACGTTCGATTAGCCATTGTGAAGCTATGCGCATTCCTCAATGCAATTTCTTAGAAGGTAATCGATCCAGAAATCCTACCAAGGTTACATAATGATTTGGTCCAATGTCTTGTCAATTTCGAGTTGGTGTTCCCACCATCATTCTTCAATATTATGACGCACGTCCTAGTTCACCTAGTCGAAGAGATTGCCATTCCGGGTCCTGTATTTCTACACAATATGTTCCCCTTTGAGAGGTTCATGGGAGTCTTAAAGAAATATGTTCATAACCGTGCTAGGCCAGAAGGAAGCATCTCCTAGGGCCATGAAACAGAGGAGGTTATTGAGTTTTGAGTTGATGCAACAAGATAAAAAGAGCACCAACCAAAACAGTGGTGTCCTGTTTGATGCAACAAACAACAATATGGAAAAGGACACATATTATGATTACATAGAGGAGATATGGGAACTTGACTATGGACGTGATTTTAAGGTCCCTTTGCTTCGGTGCAAATGGGTCAATCTGACAGGAGGCGGGGTAAAGGTAGACCCCCAGTACGGAATGACAACCGTGGATCTCAACAATCTTGGGTACACAGAGGAAGCATTCGTCCTAGCCAATGATGTGGCGCAGGTTTTCTATGTGAAGGACATGTATAGCAAACCAAGAAAAAGAAAAGATAAGGAAGCGAATACATCATACGATGAGCCAAAGCGCCACATAGTTCTTTCTAGGAAAAGAAACATCGTGGGAGTGGAGGACAAGACATACATGTCAGAAGATTATGAAAAGTTTGATGAAATTCCTCCCTTTAGGGTGAAGACTGACCCAAGCATCCTGTTAAATGATGAAGATTCTCCATGGTTACGGCGCAATCATAAGCAAGCGACACACGCGAAGAAAAAGTTCTATACCCCAGGATCACACTCTGGGATGTGACCGGCTTCACCGTCATCACTTTCTCTCTAGTGAGTTTCCGGACTTATAGCTGGAACGTCCCACTTTGGACAAACTGGAGGGAATCTTTGTAAGAGCTAGGGAATTTTGGGATTTGAAACATGATTTGTGAAGAGTTAATCAATGCAATTATGTCCAACTCATTTGGTTTAGTTTTCAAATTGTTATGCATTTTACAAGAACTAATTTCATTCTGTAAAATTGAATCTCTCAAATAATTTCTTCAAAATGAAAATTAAAACTCCTCATGTTCAAGAACAGAAACATAATATAATTTGGCAAAACAATAACAAGAAAACAGAAACTAAAATATCCTAAAAATTCCAAAAAACAGAAACAAAGGAAAAATGTATAAAACTAAAAGAGTTAAACAAAATCTGTTTTTGATTAAAACACCTATTTAAAATATCCTAAAAATTCCCAAATTGAACATATTAATAAAACATACTAATATTAAACAGCAGGAAAACGAATCCCTCAAAAATATATTTTTAAACTAAAGTTATTCAAAAACTAGTGATTCACACAAATTTCAAAGATTTCAAATTTAAACTATTCAAATTTGAAAACTACTGGCAGTAACAGAAAGTTTATAATTTTTTTGACCTAAAGCAAAAAGATTCATTCAAAAACTCTAAATATTCTAACAGTTATTCAAAATCAAAAAACAAAAACTGTTCTGTTTAGAAAAAGAAAACAGAAAAGAGAAAATCAACCTTTAGTCCTGGTTGGAGCCACCAACCGGGACAAAAGGTCCCTTCCCGTGCGGAATTTGGGCCGCCGAAAAGGACCTTTAGTCCCAGTTGGTGGCTCGAACCGGGACTAAAGGTGCGTGCCAGTGGGCCACGCGCCCCCCCTTTAGTCCCGGCTGGTGGCTGGAGCCGGGACTAAAGGACCTTTAAGTTCGGTTTTTGGCTGGAACCGGGACTAAAGGCTCCTCCTATATAACGGCCTCTTCTCCCTGTGCCAGCCACCTCCCGGGAGAAGGATCAGTTCGATGCCGCCAGGCTGCCCAAATTTGCCCCGACGCCGTCGACGTCGCTGCTCCTCGTCTCCGACCTCCTTCTCGCCGGTCTCCTCCGTCGTCGTCGCCGCCCCTCTCCTCACTAATGCTGGTAAGGCCCCTCCCCTCTCCCCCGATCTTTCCCCGTCAGCCCCGGCTCCGCCTCTGGCTCCGCTGCTCGCCCCCGCCCATCGCAGCGCCGCCGCCGGCCCCGCCTCCACCTCCGTTGCCCGCCCTCGCCCACCGCAGCGCCGCCGCCGGCCCCGCCTCCGCTGCTCGCTCACGCCCACCGCAGCGCCGCCGTCGGCCCCGCGTCGCCGCCCCCGCGCTGCTCAGGGTTGAAATTATATTAACTCATTTTGATCTGTATATAGACATATTTTAGAAATTTAACTCATTTTAGAAATTTCACTATGGACTACAAATGGATGTATATAGACATATTTTAGAATGTAGATTCACTCATTTTGATCCGTATGTAGTCCATAGTGTAATCTCTAGAAGGTCTTATATTTAGGAATGGAGGGAGTAATGTTCATGTGAATTACTAGGTTACTTCTTATTAGGCATTAAGTTAATTATGAACCCTAGATTATGAACCCTAGGTTATTTTATATTAGGCAGATTCTAGATTATTAGGGTTTCACATCTTAGTGAGTTTATTATGAACCCTAGATTACTACTTATTAGGCATTAAGTCTGTGATTGATCTTGTGAATGCTTACATGAGTGAGATTTTTAGTGTTTCACCTCTTAGTGAGTTTATTAAATATGAGTAGCATAATAAAATGAAAATTCTTGCATAGGAATTTGTTTTCATAGGAATTTGTTCTCGACGTCGACGATGCCTGGCCCGCATCCTCGTCGTTGACTCGGCGGCGACATCCTTGAGAGGCGCCATGTCCGGGACTTGGCCCTGCCGGGCTCGCACTGGGAGGTGCTACCTTCCGGGGCACGCAGGTTGGTGAGAATCGGGGTCTCATCATCAACCCGGAGCTTCTTTGGTGGCGGTCGCGTGGGCCACTATCGGTGCGGAGGGAGCCAGCCCCCGAGGAGGTGGTACGTCGCCGTGTCAGGGAGGAGGAGGAGCACGTCCGTCGCTACATGGTTGCGTTGGACGTCAGGTTCTCCAATACCTGGCAGTTTCTTTAGGGATCTCACCCGAGCTATGATACTATGATGGTTCCTTCATTTTGGGTGTCCACCGCCCACGACTAAGGAACCGCGAGTCAACTAGATTATTCAATAATTTTCGATCTGTATTAGTGATATTATATGATAATATTCGAGATGTATTAGTGATATTATTCGATGATGCATTAACTGGATTATTCGAGATGTATTAGTGATATTATATGATAATATCATATGATCATATTGTTGCATTGTTGTGTATTTATTACATCTCTGGTATTGTTCTTCTCGATACTATAATTCAGTTTTTGCTTATTGAATGCATTCTAAATGTTTTATCTTTCTTCTGGATTAGTTAAGCTATGGACGCAGGCAGCAGAGACCATGATCAAGAGAATCTCATCTTCGACATTATACGCTCCCCCCCAAAACCAAGAGAATGAAGAAGCAGATGATGGCTCACAATATCTTAACGCATCCGGTGAGGGACTTGAGGAAGAACCAGGAGACGAAGGGGAAACAAACAATGATGGCGAAGAAAATTTTCTCCAATTAACAAAGTCCAGCGAGGTATATATATATATATATTAGGCCTCTGGTGATCATTAGATATATTAATTGATTTGTATATATATTAATGAATCTTTCTTCTTTTAACCCTTCGGTTCGAGAAAATCTTCTACAAGAGCAGTATGAGGCCAGGCCAAAAAGTTGCTTGATGGCATAAGGTACAACATCGATGAAGTTAAAGTAGATGGCAGACTGATTGGTCCTTTAGACAATACCCGTAAATTTATAAATCAATGCAGAGTTATTGTTAGGGACAACATCCTGATCACTGTTCGAGAATGGAATAAGCCAAAGCAAGATCGAGAAGTTTCGTATGTCGACGAAAGATTGAAAGATTTTCTTTGGGAAGCGCTAATATCACATTTCAACCTACCAGAGGGTTTCATAGATGACGAAAGGTTGAAGGTCAATAAGTCGGATCTTAAGAAGATGGCCACACAATTCCAGACCTATAAGAAAAGATTATACACCGACTATGTCAAGGCAGAAAGGAAGACTCCAGAATTCACTGGAGCACTAGAGAAGGTAAAAGATCACTGTGACGAATATAAGATGAGTCGAAGATAAGCTTAGACAGTGCGAAGATAAACAGCAGTCATGAATGTCTTCAGGATAAATTTTCAGTGATGAACAGGGAGAGGCTTCACGATACAGAACAGGAATGTAAGCAAGTGAAGGATAGAACCAGTTGCTTGACGAAGACACAAGATTTGTTGGACCAGTTCCAGTTGCTGTGACAACTGTACGTCTGGTTAGGGAGGCTGAGATTGAACTCAAAAGACCTCGTCTTCACCTTATTCCCCTTGAGCCGAAGTCACTTAGACAACGCCCAATCACTCTAGTAAGTCTTCAGGGGAGACTTCCGAAACCCGTACAAACTTGGTCACCCGGCGATCCACAATGACTCTTGGATTGCTCTAGACCCAGACGCCTAACCGTCTGGAAGATCACAGTCTTCAAGTGTAATAAGTCTTCAGATCTCTCAGAACAGAATGACTTTGGTGATGCTCAAACAATCTAGCTCTAGGAGTTTGGGTGTATCCTCGCAGGATGTGTCTCTCTCAATGTCTTCGAGGTGGGTTGCTCCAAAATGACAACAGCCGTATCTCTCTCTGAGCAGCCACCTTCTTATGGTGGAGGGGGTGGGCTATTTATAGCCAGCAGGCAACCCGACCTGATATGACCGAAATGACCCTGGGTCAATGGCCAACCGACACGTGTCACAACGGTCGGATTTCAAACACACGCAGCAGCTTTACTTGGGCTACAAGTAAAGCTGACTCAACCAACTCTGGAAGAAATTTCCTCTCAATGTCTTCACTCGAAGACATAGGTATGGGTTGAGCATCACGTCCGCATCTGACTTCGATCACATCGACCCCACTTAACAGTACGGTGGTTCCTGTGACTCAGGAAAGAAGAAACAAAACTACCAAAAGACTTCGTCTTCGCGTTTCATTGTCTTCGGACGAATGTCTTCGCATACCACCAATGGCTTCAGCCGTCATCAATGTCTTCGGACATTTTTGGGGGTCATCTTCGATGGCTAAACCGAAACTCCAGGGACTTCTCTCTGTGTTAACCTGTGAACTCTCACAAACACATTAGTCACTCAACCACGTTTGTCTTCAATACTCCAAAACCAAACAAGGGTGGCACTAGATGCACTTACAATCTCCCCCTTTTTGGTGATTGATGACAAACTGGTTGAAGTTTTCAACGGGGATAAAAAATATATGAAGATAAGGTTTTGAAGATTTTGATTGCAAGATATAGAGAGCTCCCCCTAAAGATGTGCATATGAAAATTTTGCTTTGAATGCAAGTGCACATGGCCGGTTGTAGTTTGTGGAGTTCTCCCCCTATATCTTGTAATCTAATCACTATGCATTTAACAGATATGTCGAAGATAATGGAATGCACAATGATAAATGGGCGTCTGCAGAATGACTTCGAGCGCATATAATAACTTGAAGAAGTGCCAAAGAGTACGGTAAACATAAAGTGCAGACGTCCATCAGGAGTTAAGTTTTACAACCCAAAACAACAAATGTTCAGAAACGAGAGTTGTAAACTTAGCAAAAATAACACCCAACCCTTATTAGCAGACCCACTTGAAGACTATCATCCAATGCTTCTCCCCCTTTGTCATCGAATGACCAAAAAGGGACGAAGACATGGAAGAGCTAAACGTTCCCAGCAGGTGTCGATGAAGACGGTGCAGCAGGGTCGCGGGGAGCTGGTGCAGAGGAGCGACGCCGAGTCGATGGAGGCAGGGAGGTGGCATCATCAGCTACATTTGCGAGCCTGACGTTGACGGATGGGGCTGAAGAAGACAAATCACTGTCTTCGAGGGATGGAGTCTTGCGCCATTTCTCTACACTGGGAGGTGGGGCACCAAATCTGTAGCGGGGGTGAAAGCCATCTTCTCGAAGCTCATCTTCAGGAGCCAGCATAGTGAGAGTCCTCCATGAGCGGTGACTGGTTTCATAAGCCACACAGACATTCTTGGTGGCGAGGTTGCAAACATGATTGATATCTTGCATCATGGCATGCATCTGACGCCGAGTCCATTCATGGTGCTTGTCTTGCCTTTGAATCAGTGAAACAAAAAGTTCACGATCAGTGAGTGCACGCTCTCTTCTTGGCAGGCGTTGACGAGGCAAAGTGCTAGCAGTGGCTTCGATGTTGGTAGCACGGGATCTTGGCTGTCGAAAAGCACCAATAAGTCTTGCCCTTGATGGATCAGAAGGAATGTGAAGACCTTCAATATCAGCAGTGCCACTGGTGCCTTCGACGATAGGATTCTTGCTCTTGGATGGATAAAGATCTGCTGGCACAACTTCAATATCTGGAAGATAAACGCCATGGTTGCGAGCAGAAGGGAGAAACCTGGTGTTGGTTCTGTACTTGATGAAGCGCATGATCCAGGGAGCATATATCTTCGGCTCGAGGACATTGAAACCATTTGCAGCAAGGTTGCGAAGAAATAAGTCTTGAAGATTGAACCTGATGCCATATGCAATGTTGTAGAGCATTGTCTTCAGAGGCCCTTCAATCTTGCGGGATGAGTCGTGCCCTTTAATCGGCCAGATACTGTGCCGAAGAATGTGATAAAGAGTCCTGGGCAAGTACTGAAGATCATCCACAAGGAATGAAGTGGGCAGTTCTGCATCTGTAGCCAAAGGCTTCATCATGGTTAGCATCTCAGTCATGTTGGGTTCTCGCATTTGGAAGAGGCTTTGAGTGGCAATCTCATAGGCTTCAGAGCGAGGATCCAACTCTTCACCAGAGGCAGCAAGTGGCGTTGCAGGAAAGAAATCCAGTGGTGAAGCAGTAATATGCTCATCCCTTATCATAAACTCCATCTGTCAGGTGTTCAAGTCACGACCGAAGCCAGAGATGTGGAGAGTTGCGTAGAACTGGAGGATGAGCTTTTCATTCTAGTCTTCATGGTCAGTACAGAAAGGAAGGAGACCCACATCACGAAGACAGTCCAATGCTTGATCATAACAGGGAAGACCTTTCATAGCTTCAAAACTGAGATGTTTGTGGGGAAAGATCCTGTTCTGACCATAAAGCACACACATGTAGTACTGACATTGTGGAGCACTCCAGAACCGGTCAGACTGTATTCTTGCATGCTTGTATTGATTTCGATCAGAGTCAAAGAAGGTGTTGTTTAGCCTGAACCTTTCCAACTCAAAGACTAGGGGTCTTGCTAGGCCAGACCGGCGAAGACTTGGAAGACGCGGCATGGGATTCATGACGTTGGGGCGCCGATCAAGATGGAACTCATACTGTGGTCCCATCCTTGGTGGTGCAACCAGTCGAGGCCATCTTATAGAAACCATCTCTCCTTCCCTATTCCGAGCCATCACAATGTTGTCTTCATTGTCTTCAGTTGATGGCGTGGCAGGAACAGGAGGTCCATCTGGGGAGGGGGCATTGGCATCGCCCATAGTGGCATTGGCAGCAATGTCTTCGGCTGCCGCATTGTCTGTTGCAGGCTGACTTGGAGGTGCATCTTCTATCATCAGCACACCTTCGATTGGTGCAGTCAGTGAAACTCGTACTTCGTCTTCAGGAATAGGAGACATGAGAGCTCGAGGGCCTCGACGAAGACGTTTGAGTGGGGAAGTGCGAGTGGTAGCTTCAATCTCCTCTGGAGCAAATGGAGATTCTGGTGAGGCAGACACTGGTGGGAAGAAAGGTGGTGATGGTGTACCGGGTTCAGCTTCAGTAATTTCTGGCCGGAGGGGAGTCCCAATATCCACAAAGTCACTTGTTGGCTGTGGGGAGGAATCCATTGGCATGTCCACCTGTGGAACATGTTCTGGCTCAACATTGGCTTCAGGACCAATGTCGTCATGAGCAAAGTCTTCAGCTGCTGCAGTGTCTTCAGCAGCTGGGGTATCTTCTGGACTCTGAGTCTGTGTGGAAGCAGACTCATGCAGAACAACTCTTCTTTCTAAGTTCTCTAAGGCGGGAGGTGCCACAGAGATTGGCTTGATGACCAGGGGCTCTTGCTGAGGAGCGGGGGTTGATGACGGAGCAGGAGGGGGAACTGGTGGTTCTGAAGACTTTGATTTTCTTGTCTTCAACCTCTTCGGAGGTTGGGCTTCAGAGGCAGCTGCCTTGTGTTTCTTGGCTTCAGCTTCAGCTTTCTTGGTCTTCTTGCTATCAGCAGCAGAGGAAGACGGATGTGCACGAGGACTAGAGAAGCCAGCTGGAAACTCAATGCCACAGCACACAGATGGTGAAGGGAAAGGCACATCCGAAGACATCGAAGCTTGCCTGGAGTGTGCAATGACTTCGGGAGCAAGTGCGGGCTGGCCAAGTGCTTTTCTCTTCAGCATGTCATTGTGAGCTTGGACCATAATGGCAGTCTTCCGCTTGAGGTGCGCAAGGGTGCCCTTGACAGCTTCACATCGCTTCTCAAAGGCAGCTTTGAGATCTGTCATCATCAGCTGATATCCCTTGATCTTCTCGGCGTTGAGTCTGTGAACATTTTGCTTGAAGAGCTCCTTTTCATGGCTGATCTTGGCCTTCATTTGCTTGGCCTTCTGAGCCACAGTCAGTTCCTCGTTCACAAGACCTTGGAACATGACACTCAGGCCAATTGGGAGCTGAAGTGCATCAATGCTGAGAGAGGGATCGGCAAACCATTCATCAATGAAGTGTTCAAAGATGACAGGGTCAAACAACGGTAAGTCTTCGAGCCTTTTGGCTTCCTCTTCTTTCTGCTGGATGAGCCTAGCTAAGGCTTCATCGTCGAACTCATTGTCAGACAGTTCAATCATATTTGATGCGTTCATGAGTGACAGAGTAGGCTTCGGACCTCTGGATGCAACAACTTTCCTCTTCATACGCCTATGAAGGCGATCTTCTTCCTCAGGCTCTTCTGGATTATCAGTGGGAGAGCGCGAAGCCTGAGGTGAGTGGACTGATGGCTTGGGAGGCTTTGAAGCCTTGGGCTTTGAACCTTTTGACTTCTTAAGAGGCTTCGTCCTTGGGGCTGGTGGACGCTCTTCATCATCATCATCCGAGTCAGACTTTGTAGGATCTGGGCAGCCAAGAATGCTAGATGGATGAGGATTGCTGGGCATTGGGGGCCTGAGCATGCACGGATAGAAACCCATATTGATGGCTTCTGCCTTAGTCTTCAGATGAAGATTTCTGTAAATGATGTCCGTCCATGGTGCCTTTTCAGCACACTTCTCAGCATATTCCTTGGTGACGAAGTGGTAGTTGAACCACTCCACACTCCAATATCTTCGAATCCATTGGATTCGATTCTTGCGCTGTGTATATGTTTCCTCCTCATCTGACTTGTATTGCTCATAGAGCGCTGGAGGAAGATCTTTAGCTGTATTCTTACGTCTCTGCTTCCCTCCCTTCTTGACTGGATTGTTATCGGCCATTGGCTTCGACAAAGGCTTCAGCAAAGGCTTCACAGGAGTGTGCAAGTATGAGCACGCACCAGAGGATTCCATATGAATCTGCAAGTAGTCTGCAAATGAATTCAGACTATGAGATCCAAGCGATTCTGCTGCGGACATGTACCTGTGAAAGAGTTAGAGCCGCGAGGGAAGAGGAGATGTCATATGCATTCTCAGAAGATTTGGAAGATAGCACAGTGTTTAGAAGACATTGACCTTTTGCCGAAGACATTCACTTTTATAGCTTATATGGTGATTTCAGATTTGTACAAGTCCAAGGAATCGTACAAGTGAGGAATCAAACCAATCTTCAGACCAAAAGTTAAAGTATTTGGCAAAATAGAGATCTAGATCTATATGCGGTTGAGGTGAAAGAGAAGAAACAACAACCGACTATTTTCAGTAGAAAGTTTGGATCAAACATGCGGTAAAAAATAGCTTTTTATTTACCACAAGGAAGAACGCGACGAACAGCTCGATGAGGCGGAGAAGCCAAGCGGTTCGATCTGCCTCACCCTAACTCGGTGGAGGCAGACAGCTACGGCGGCGGCGAGCGGAGGATGAACGCGGCTAGCGTGAGTACGTCATCGGAGAAGGCATGGCAGCTAAGCATTTCGTCTCCGGCGGTGATGGAATCCAGCGACGGCGCTAGGGTTTTGAGCACGTGGGAGGCGGAGGAAGGGGAAAGTAATAATGCAAGGGGGTTAACTTGTACTTATAGGGTGTGGAAACCTCCGAACAAGTTGGACGGATATGCCCCTGACTCCTCGGTTTATGTGGACACGTGGTATACATGCAAACCACCTGACAACCCACTACCATAATCGAAGTGGCAGCGCGGGAGTTGTTGCTAATTATGCGGAGACAATTGAGATTTGAGAATTAAATATGTGGTTGATTTGTCTTCAACTGTCAAGGACACAGAGAAGACAGTCAACACGTGTCAATATAGAATGCATATGACTGGATTAGAACAGACTTGGGCGAGGAGGAATAGAAGAGAATGTCGGGTTTGATCACATTTGCCTAGGAAAAGGGTGAAGACAAAGCTATAGGTCAAATGATGTATAGGACATAATTCCAATCCAAATGTAGATATGCAAATATTTTTCAACTGAAACACATATATACTTTGTTCAGAAGACATCCAACTCTCGAAGACATGCGAAGAAGTTGAGATAAAAAGCAATTAGATTAAAAGAAGTAATGTCTTCGAGTTTGGTTGGTGGCGTTACCCACCGTATAAGAATGTTCGACTCAGACACGATGCACAATTATCGTGTCGCTCTGAAATCATATTCTTCGTTAATGTATTCACACTCAGATTGTAAGTCTTCATGAATTGAAGACATACGTTACATCGTGTGTTGCGCATCAAAGTCATCAACATGCACAAGCGTTAGGATGTATTCCCATTCAAAGGACATTTGAGGATTCTAAGATATTTAGCTCACACCGCAACTTGCAAAACCTCTTCTCATCCAAAGGCTTCGTGAAGATATCTACCAGTTGATCTTCAGTGTCCGCATGCTTGATGTTGATGTCGCCCTTCATCACGTGATCCCGAAGAAAATGATGTCGTATCTGAATGTGCTTTGTCTTCGAATGCTGTACGGCGTTGTGGGAGATCTTGATTGCACTCTCATTGTCGCAGTAGAGAGGTACATGCTTCAGGTTGATGCCGTAGTCGTTGAGTGTTTGCTTCATCCAAAGAAGCTAAGTGCAGCATGTGCCAGCAGCAATGTATTCGGCTTCGGCAGTGGAGAGTGAAACACAGTTCTGCTTCTTCGAAGACCAACACACTAGAGATCGTCCCAGAAAGTGACAGGTGCCTAATGTAGACTTGCGATCAACTCTGTCGCCAGCGAAGTCAGAATCTGAATAGCCAATCAGCTCAAACTTCGAACCCTTTGGATACCATAGTCCTAGTGTTGGGGTGTGATCCAGATATCTAAGTATTCGCTTCACAGCAAGGTGATGCGACTCCTTTAGTGCCGCTTGAAATCGGGCGCACATGCAAGCGCTAAGCATTATATCTGGCCTAGATGCACATAAGTACAACAAAGATCCAATCATGGAGCGATATACCTTCTGATCGAAATCTTTACCATTTTCGTCAGGGCAGAGGTGTCCATTGGTAGGCATTGGCGTCTTGTAACCTTTGGCTTCGTTCATGCCAAATTTCTTGAGGCAGTCCTTGAGGTACTTCTCCTGGGATATGAAGATGCCATTTGGTTGTTGTCGAATTTGAAGCCCTAAGAAGAACTTTAGTTCTCCCATCATCGACATTTGATATTTTCCTTGCATCATATAAGCAAACTCATTACTGTATTTGCCGTTAGTACAGCCAAAGATAATGTCGTCCACATATATTTGGCATACAGACAGTTCATCATCATAGGATTTAGTGAAGAGAGTGGGATCGAGTGAACCAGGTTTGAAGCCTTTCTTCTTGAGAAATTCCTTGAGTGTGTCATACCAAGCTCTTGGTGCTTGCTTGAGGCCATAGAGTGCCTTGTTGAGCTTGAAGACTTTGTCTGGATGCTTTGGATCTTCAAACCTTGGGGGCTGAGCAACATATACTTCTTCCTCAATCTTACCATTGAGGAATGCACTTTTGACATCCATTTGATATAAGCATATGTCATGATGGTTAGCATAAGCAAGAAGTATACGAATGGCTTCGAGTCTAGCAAAAGGTGCAAAGGTTTCACCGAAGTCAATACCCTCAACCTGTGTGTAACCTTGGGCCACAAGTCTGGCCTTGTTTCTGACGACTTGACCGGACTTATCTTGCTTGTTGCGGAAGATCCACTTGGTACCAATGATGTTGTGCTTCCTTGGATCAGGACGCTTTACGAGCTCCCACACATTGTTCAGCTCGAACTGGTGAAGCTCTTCCTGCATGGCTTGAATCCATTCTGGTTCCTTGAAAGCTTCATCTACTTTTGTGGGTTCTGTAATAGATACAAAAGCAAAGTGCCCACAAAAGTTAGCCAGTTGAGTAGCTCTTGAGTGAGTAAGTGGACCTGGTGCATTTATGCTGTCAAGCATTCTCTCAATTTGGACTTCATTCGCCACACGTGGATGAGCAGGGCGAAGACTTTGTTCGGGCTGCTGAGTATTGTCTTCATCAGCAGCATTGTCTTCGGGTTCAGTATTGTCTTCGCGCTGGGTAGATGGAGGAATGATGACTTCTTCTACACCCGCAGGTTCTTGAGGCACAATTTCTTCGGTGCCCATCAGTCGAATAGCTTCATCAGAAGGTAGTTCATCTAGCATAGGAGGCAGATGCTCTCGTTGCGAGCCATTAGTTTCATCGAATCGCACATCTACAGTTTCAACAACCTTGTTGTGAAGGATGTTGAAGACCCTGTAGGTGTGCGAATCCTTTCCATAACCAAGCATGAAACCCTCATGTGCTTTCGGTGCAAATTTAGAACTGTGGTGTGGATCCCTTATCCAGCATCTTGCACCGAAGACTTTATATTAACTTACATTGGGTTTCTTACCAGTGAGAAGCTCATATGATGTTTTCTGGAAGAACTTGTGAAGATAAACTCTGTTGATGATGTGAGATGCAGTGTCAATGGCTTCAGGCCATAGCTTCCGTGGTGTCTTTTATTCATCAAGCATGGTGTGAGCCATCTCAATAAGAGTCCTATTCTTGCGCTCCACAACACCATTCTGTTGGGGAGTATATGGAGCAGAGAACTCATGAGTGATGCCAAGGGTATCAAGAAAGGTGTCCAGGCCCGTGTTCTTGAATTCAGTGCCATTGTCACTCCTGATGTGCTTGATCTTGATGTTGTAGTTGTTCATACACCTATTTGCGAAGCGCCTGAAGACATCCTGCACTTCAGTTTTGTAAAGAATGATATGCACCCATGTGAATCGAGAATAGTCATCAACGATCACGAAGCCATATAGATTTGCAGTGGTAGAGAAGGTGGAATAGTGAGTAGGGCCAAATAAGTCCATGTGTAGCAGCTCGAAGGGACGTGAGGTCGTCATGATTGTCTTCAAGGGGTATTTGGCCCTGGTCATTTTCCCGGCTTCACAGGCACCACAGAGGTGGTCCCTCTTGAACTTTACACCCTCGACGCCGATGATGAGCTTCTTCTTGGCGAGTGTGTGCAAGTTCCTCATCCCAGCATGCCCTAGCCTTCTGTGCCATAGCCAGCACTCCGAAGCTTTTGCTAGAACACATGAGGCAACCTGTGGTCCTGCAGAGAAATCTACCATATACAAGTCACCTCTTCGAAAACCTTCGAAGACTTTGGTTTTGTCAGATGCCGTTAGTACCACACATCGAAATTTGCCAAAGATGACAAGCATATCTAAGTCACAGAGCATTGAGACAGACATCAAGTTGTACCCAAGGGATTTGACAAGCATGACGTTTTCCATGTATCGGTCCCTTGAGATAGCAACTCTACCTAGCCCCAGCACTTTGCTGCTGCTCTTGTCAGCAAAGACGGTGTGATATTTTGTTGGAGGTCGAAGAGTTTGCTCCATCAATAGGCTTCGATCACCAGTCATATGAATTGTGCATCCACTGTCCATAATCCATTCGGTGGCATTGGATTTGTCTTCTTGCATTGAGAATTAGTCGTGTTCACCAAAGCATGTAAGAGTAACATGCTAAGATGAAGATGTAGCAGAAGACAGTGGCAAGTATTCTGAACGAGGTATGCATTAATTTTCTTGCGTTAAAACAAGAATGTTTTCGGGTCCCCAGAGATGATCTTCGGGATAGGCTTCGTCCTATCTGGAGACCCGATGCTGCATAGAAGCTATTAGTTCTTCTTAACCACCCACATGCGAAGGGGTGGCTTAGAAGCAATGAGACATAAGGCAGCATCAGAGAATTTAGGCAGAGATGTCCTAATAGCATGTTTCACAGGAGGGTTAGTGTACTCAAATGAATAAGCATAGAAATTCTTTGTTGGATGAACGTAGCGGTTCATGCCATTGTGTACATATTCATGAGTCATCTGAGTCTTTTCCTGCAAAACAGAATGGTTAGTGCCATTGTATGAAGACTTGTGTCTTCTCGAAGACATTGATCTAGGGTTTGTCTTCTTCTTGTGAGATGTCGTCAAGAAATTCACTCGAAGCTTTTCAAGAAGACATTTGGGAACCCAGATCTTCTTCATGGGAGAACCATTCCTGCTGTTAGTTCCAATAAATCTGGCAAACACTTCACCATTTTGACATTTGAACAGTTTATAATTGGAATCAAAGGATTCATCAATAATGAGAGGATTCACACAGTTGAAACCTGATAATGTGGAAGGATCAACTGAAGGACCTTTTGCAGCAACCCATGTGGTTTTGGGGTACTGCTCAGGTGTCCAGTAGGATCCATCAACATTGAGGTTTCTTTCGAAACCAACAACCTCTTTCCTAGGGTTTTTGTTCAGTATAGTCTTCTTCAGAACTTCACAAAGAATTTGATGCCCTTTCAGACTCTTGTACATGCCAGTTTCAAGCAATGTCTTCAACCTGTCATTGTCATCAGTGATAGCAGTGGCTTCCTCAGATGAGGGGTTAGGTGCCACAGATACAGTTGAAGATAAAGCATTTTCAGAAGCATTTGAACATTCAGCAGTTGAATCATTAGCTTCACGTGCAATACACTTTAAGCATGGAGCATCAAATTCATCCTGAGCGGTACTGATCTGCACTGCTAGGAGTGAGTCGTTTTCCTTCCGTAGGTCATCAAGTGCTTCCCTCAACTTTTCTAGATCTATCTTCTTCTGAAGATATTCAAGAGAAAACTTTTCACGATCAGTTGAGAGGGCATCATGACAACTTTGGAGATCCTCAAACCTTGAACGAAGACTACGCTTGTCTTCAGCCATAGTTTCGTACAGACTCATCTCTTCACGTAACAGGTCATCGCTTTTCTCTAGAGTAGTTTGCATTTTCTCCATGGCATGTTGTTGCTTGGTGGCAATTTTTACAAGTTTAGCATAGCTAGGTTTCTTGTCATTATCAGATTCAGCTTCAGATTCAGAGTCATGACTTGAGGATTTTGAGGATACCTTGGTGGCTTTTGCCATGAAGCAGTAGGCTGGAGTAGCATCATCATCACCGGCTTCGTTGTTGAAGAAAGGATCATTGTCTTCGGGTTCGAAGACAGAGGTGGAGAGATATTCTGAAGTCATTGCTAATCCAACTACTTCAACGTCAGATTCCTCCTCAGATGCTTCCTCAACTTCTGAACCAGATTCAGACTGTGAATCCATCTCCTTTCCGATGAACGCATGTGCCTTGCCAGATGAACTCTTCTTCTGTGATGAAGACTTTGCATACTTCTTCTTCTTCTTGTCATCGGAGTCATAGTCCTTGCTCTTCTTCTTGGATTCTTTCTCCCATCGAGGACAATCAGCGATGAAATGGCCAACTTTCTTGCACTTATGATAGGTTTGCTTCTTACTGTCTCTTGAAGACATTTCACCAGACCTCTTGGAATCGCGCTTTTAAGATTTTGTGTAGCGCTTTGACTTGGCAAACTTCCGGAACTTTCTGACAAGCAAAGCGAGTTCTTTTCCAAAGTCTTCAGCACCATCAGAACTGCATTCAGAGATGTCTTCAGATGAAGACACGGCTTTGGCCTTCAATGCACGGGAGCGACTGTAGCTTGGTCCGTAGATATCTCTCTTCTCAGCTTGTTGGAACTCGTGAGTGTTCAATCTCTCGAGGATATCAGCGGGATCCAAACTCTTGAAGTCAGGGCGCTCTTGGATCATGAGTGCGAGAGTATCAAAGGAACTGTCAAGTGATCTGAGTAGCTTCTTTACGACTTCATGTTCGGTGATATCAGTGGTGCCAAGTGCATTTAGCTCATTTGAGATGTCGGTGAGTCGATCAAATGTGAGTTGAACGTTTTCGTTGTCAAGTCTCTTGAAGCGGTTGAACAGGTTGTGAAGCCCATCAACACGAGAGTATCTTTGAGATGAGACACCTTCATTCACTTTGGACAACCATTCCCAGATTTGTTTAGCAGTGTTAAGTGCACTCACATGGCCATACTGTCCTTTGGTCAGATGACCACAGATGATGTTTTTGGCGGTGGAGTCCAGTTGTGCGAACCTCTTCACATCAGCAGCAGAAACACCTTCGCCAACTTCGGGAATGCCTGCCATGACGACATACCATAGGTCGTTGTCAATGGCTTCGAGATGCATGCGCATCTTGTTCTTCCAGTAGGGGTATTCAGTGCCATCAAAGACAGGGCACGCAACGGAGACCTTGATTATCCCTGCAGTCGACATAGCTAAAACGCCATGGTGGTTAAACCGAAACACAGAACAAGGGAGTACCTTGCTCTGATACCAATTGAAAGTGCTAGTTATCGACTAGAGGGGAGGGGTGAATAGGCGATTTTTATAAAAGTCTTCGAAACAAGGAATGTATTTGAATAGTGCGGAAACGTAAAACAGGATCAGGTAGGGATACAATCAAGAGTCTAATCTAGGTATGCATTATCGTGACGACATACAAACAGGTTAAGCTTTAACATCATGCACTATAAGATGAGTCGAAGATAAGCTTAGACAGTGCGAAGATAAACAGCAGTCATGAATGTCTTCAGGATAAATTTTCAGTGATGAACAGGGAGAGGCTTCACGATACAGAACAGGAATGTAAGCAAGTGAAGGATAGAACCAGTTGCTTGACGAAGACACAAGATTTGTTGGACCAGTTCCAGTTGCTGTGACAACTGTACGTCTGGTTAGGGAGGCTGAGATTGAACTCAAAAGACCTCGTCTTCACCTTATTCCCCTTGAGCCGAAGTCACTTAGACAACGCCCAATCACTCTAGTAAGTCTTCAGGGGAGACTTCCGAAACCCGTACAAACTTGGTCACCCGGCGATCCACAATGACTCTTGGATTGCTCTAGACCCAGACGCCTAACCGTCTGGAAGATCACAGTCTTCAAGTGTAATAAGTCTTCAGCTCTCTCAGAACAGAATGACTTCGGTGATGCTCAAACACTCTAGCTCTAGGTGTTTAGGTGTATCCTCGCAGGATGTGTCTCTCTCAATGTCTTCGAGGTGGGTTGCTCCAAAATGACAACAGCCGTATCTCTCTCTGAGCAGCCACCTTCTTATGGTGGAGGGGGTGGGCTATTTATAGCCAGCGGGCAACCCGACCTGATATGACCGAAATGACCCTGGGTCAATGGCCAACCGACACGTGTCACAACGGTCGGATTTCAAACACACGCGACAACTTTACTTGGGCTACAAGTAAAGCTGACTCAACCAACTCTGGAAGAGATTTCCTCTCAATGTCTTCACTCGAAGACATAGGTATGGGTTGAGCATCACGTCAGCATCTGACTTCGATCACATCGACCCCACTTAACAGTACTGTGGTTCCTATGACTCAGGAAAGAAGAAACAAAACTACCAAAAGACTTCGTCTTCGCGTTTCATTGTCTTCGGACGAATGTCTTAGCATACCACCAATGGCTTCAGCCGTCATCAATGTCTTCGAACATTTTTGGGGGTCGTCTTCGACGGCTAAACCGAAACTCCAGGGACTTCTCTCTGTGTTAACCTGTGAACTCTCACAAACACATTAGTCCCTCAACCACGTTTGTCTTCAATACTCCAAAACCAAACAAGGGTGGCACTAGATGCACTTACAGTGAGCTACACATGAAATTGAAGAACATATCCATGATGGTGGCGGTTGGCTTTTCTTTACCGAATGCACCTGAAGCAACCATCCATGGCAATCCGATTCCAGCTGGCTATGCTTGTGTCGGGGTGGATGAAATTCTGTCGGGATATGCCTCACTCGAGCTTGACATCCCTGGAGGTTAAGGGGAGCAGACACTGGGAGAAGTCATATGTGGTGTCATTGTATGGAGAAAGGAATGCATCCTGTTTCCAAACTCAGCGCCAAGGCCAGCGATTCCTCCTAGCAATACACCTCTAAGTCTGCCACGTCAGCCGACTCCACCCTACCTCGAGACAGAGCCCAGCGCGAGTCCGCCATATCGATCTGTGCCGCGTCAGGCGACTCCACCCCTTATGTCCCAGTAGCAGGGCCAAAAGCGGAAGAGAGCACCAAAGAAGAAACCCGAGCCTCCTGCCAAAAAGAAGTTAGCTGACGAGATGAATGAGGAGGAAACCAATTCGACCGTGGCTGCCAAAGTGAAGGCCCATTTTGCACCAAAGCCAGTCCTGTCACCAAAGGAGAAAATACCTGCTCGAACCGTACAACACTTTGTGGATCTTCTAGAGCGACCCTCGTTACATGTACATAATAGGCCTTCAGACTATGAACGCTCTATTAGCAGGTCATATCATGAACAAATGCAGCACTCGTCGAGAAATACAAGTGGTAATAAAAGCGGGAAAACAGTTCCCTAGCTCGGAGAACATGCTGTGCAATCGATCCCCTCGCTTAAGGTGAATACCGATATGGTAACGACCGACGTTGCTAAAGAATTTGGTTTCAGTGTTGAACAACTCTGAGGCACCGAGGAATTCCCCATGGCTGAATTAGCATGGAAATATGTCCCCGGGAACCCTCTGGTCAGACCTGAGTAGGTCCTGCTTTTATCAACACAAATGCGAAGATTGCATGAGTGGTACATGACAAAACTAAAGAAGGGGCGACAGATGCTCATGGTGAGGGTCAAGAAAGAGCATTTCTTCACTGATTCAGAGATAATGATTGAGCTTTCAGAAATTTTTCAGTTATACAATCAAGACGCACTCGACAAATCTATCGTCAGTTGCTATTGTCTGTAAGTGATTTCTTTCTCTAATTTAAGTCTCTAGCTCATCTCGTTCATTGCCTGTAATTATCCTCACTATATTCTTTTGTATGCTATTATGCAGAATGAAGATTCTCGAATGCCGAAAAGAGGGAATCTTTGACATTGGGTTCATTGACCCATATATCATTCATGAAATGGTGATAAAGGACTTCGCCGATGAAACATTGGATAACTTGCTTATGTTTTTGAAGGAACAAAATACCAAAACAGATATACTATTTCCTTACAACTTCAAGTGAGGGTTACTGTGTTGTACTACAAATTCTATTTTGCTTACTCGATGTTAAGTGTAGTTGAGTTATGCATGCCTGCTTATATAAACGTGTGCACAGGTTCCACTGGATCCTGCTGGACATTAAAGTTGACACTGGAACAGTTGAAGTCTTTGACTCACTAGGTAAAGACCCTTAAGACTACATCAGCATGATTAAGATGCTCGACAGGTAATTTCAATCAGTATCGCACTATATCAGCCTCTTTCGTTCATTTCCTGATATCAAGTAATTAATAACTCCTTTATTCATTTTCCTTGCCTGGCAGGGTTTGGAAACGGTTAACCAAAGAGGTTGTCGGTGGAAACCAAAGCTGACATGGCGACGGAGCAAGGTAATTAAGTAGTACTAGCTAGGTCCGTGCACCTCTTTAATTCCAGTATCAATACCATTATCATGCTTGATTGTTATCTGATTGAATTCTATTCTCGCAAAGTGCATGAGGCAAAAACAGGGGACGAATTTATGTGCATACTAAGTTTGCGAGAACATTCGCATTACAACCGAATGGTGCACAGATCAAAGACAACTTCGGGTACGTAAACACTATTCACAATTTTTTATCATGATCTAATATATATACACACAACTAATATATTCATTTTGATCTCCTTCTTTAAAGATGATAGAGATGCGGGATAGGCTCCTACAAGAGAACCGCCTATGAGCAATTCAAGAGGAAATTGTGGGATTTTTGCTTACGGAGGTCATAGATGAAAGCGGAGAATACAATTATGCCTAATGCCTGCATGTAATGATCTGCAAACTGTAGGAGAAATTGTATATACCAAACTGTATATATATATGTGTGTGTGTGTGTATGCATGGTCGTTCGAGAAATTATATGATATATGTATGGTCATATGAGAAATTATATTATATATGTAGAACGTGTACAATATGTAGTAGCGTAAAATATGTTTGAAATGGAATTTTTTTTAATGGAAAACACAAAATGAAAAGGAAAAATAAACCATAAACCCCGAAACCCCTAAAACCCTAAACCCCAACAAAAAAAATCATTAGTCCCGGTTGGTGACACCAACCGGGACTAAAGGTCCCCCAGACTCCGGCGCGCGTAGGCGTCCACGTGGAGGGACTTTAGTCCCGGGTCGTGGACAACCGGGACTTACGGGTGGGGGCCTTTAGTCCCGATTTATTAGTCCCGATTGGCGACCCGGGACTAAAGGCCTTCGCCAACCGGGACTAAAGCCTGTTTCTCCACTAGTGTTCACTCTCAATCAACAATCTGGGTGTCTTCCTTAGTTGGTGCTCTCAAGTACTCCGGGCCAAAGACAGTGATCACTACTTTGGTGAACCTTCGAACAACCTCCAAGTTTGTTTCTTTGCCAATGCATACGCATCGGCAAAACACCCATATGCCAAGACTCGAACAGCCGCAATGCATTTCATCAGAGGGCTTGCACTGATCTCTCCACATGCATTTCTCCGGAGCTTGAACGAGTCATCATATCTCTCAACGGCTTTCGCAATGGTCAGAAAAAGACTTGTGTCCATCTGAAAGCGTCGGCGAAAGTACTTCTCCGGATAGGTTGGGTTTGGATCAAAATAATCTTTCATGATCTTGGCATGGCCTCCACTCTATCACGATTGATGTGTATGCGGCCAAATTGTGATCCTCTCCTCGGCCGCTAGAAAAAGGAGAAACTCGAACGAAATCGGACGAATCAACAATGGTGGCGGCGTTTAACCTTGATTCCAACGATGACGACGGGGCCGAACGGGCTGGCCGACGGGCAAAACGGCAACGAAGGGCAAGGGATGAAACGAGGTAGTGGCGGGGCCGGTGGGAGGCATGCTGGCGAAGATGCAGCGGCGGGGCGGACGCGAGAGAGGCACAACTTTTTACTTGGCTGCCAATTGATGAAGTAAAAATAGAGAAACTTTTAAGACCAGATTAAAAATATAATCCACTAACGGCTGATTGGGGATCGGCTAGATGCCGGTTAGTGAAGTAAAATCAAAATTTTACTTCACTAACCGGTTATAGGGGATCAATTAGAAATGCCATAAGAGAGAATAGTTACATATGACCGACTGCATAGTCTCACAGCCACACAGTTTCGCACAAAAAATAATGCCACGCAGTTTCGTCTCCATATTTGTTTTGGTCGGCTCATGTCAACCTGACCTAGGATTTATGTGTTTGAATGGTGTGACTACGGCATGGTCAACTGAGGCTAACAGTCAAACAGTCTTGCTCTTTGAAACTGAATATTGACAACAGAAATAGTGGTGGGGGGAAATATCCTGTGATACCATGTTTCACATGATACCATTCAACAAAAAACAAATTTGCAGGTTTTAAAAAATTCTGAAAAAATTTCAAGCGACATTTTCCTACTATCTAAACAATCCAGATCAAAAATCGAAACACACATTGAGAAATAAAAAAGACAAATTCTACATGAATAGTCTCACAGAAATACGAAAGCAAAAATGACGCTATTCACATGTGGATTTGTCTTTCCATTTCTCCATGTATATTTCGATTTTGGATGTGATTTTTTTAGAGATCTTAGACAAACATTTCGTGAAAATTAATAAACAAAAATTGAGATTTTTTGGTAGGTAAAATTTTGAGTTTCGAAACATGGTATCATGTGATCAAAGCGTAGCATGGCCCTGAAACGTCCATTCTGCATCATGATTTCTTACCATTATCTACCTTATTTTTGTCCATTATTCCACATTATCCTACAATTCTTATGTTTATTCTCTCTGAATAGGCAAGGTACATCACAAGGAGGGAAATGTCTGGAAACTGGAATTCTGGGCCGGAAAGCTAAGAAAAAGACAGAAAAATCACCTGTCTCCGAATAACCTGAGAATTTACGGAGAATATTTTTGGAATATTTAAGAATTTATGGAGCAAAAATATACCGGAGAGGGGCTGCCAGCAGGCCACAAGCCAACTAGTCGCGCCCCCTGGGGGCGCGGCCAGAAGGCTTGTGGGCCCCCTGCTGGTCCTCCGATGCCCCTCTTCTCCTATATGGTGTGATTTACCCTAGAAAAAATCATAAGCAACCTTTCGGCACGAAGCGCCACCGTCTCGAAGCGGAAACCTGGGCAGAGGCCCTTTTGCACTCCGGCAATCAGATTCTGTTGGGGAAATCCCTCTCCGGTAGGGGGAGATCGAAGCCATCGTCATCACCAATGCTTCCTCCATAGGAGGAGCAATCTTCATCAACTTGTTCACCAGCACCATGTCATATCCAACCCTAGTTCATCTCTTGTATTCAATCTTTGTCCCAAAACCTCAGATTGGTACCTGTGGGTTACTAGTTGTGTTGATTACATCTCGTAGTTGATGCTTGTTGGATTACTTGGTGGAAGAGATTATGTTCAGATCCTTAATTATCATTATTACTCCTCTGATCTTGAACATGTTGATTATGTGTGATTAGTTACTATTGTTCCTGAGGACATGGGAGAAGTCATGTTATAAGTAATCTTGTGAAGTTGGTATGCGTTCATTATTTTGATGATATGTATGTTGTTACTTCTCTTAGTTGTGTCATGTGAACGTCGACTACATGAAACTTCACCATGCTATGGGCCTAAGGGAAGTCATTGTGGAGTAACAAGTAGATGATGGGTTGCGAGAGTGACAGAAGCTTAAACCCCAGTTTATGCGTTGCTTCATAAGGGGCTGATTTGTATCCACATGTTTCATGCTATGGTTAGATTTATCTTAATTCTGCTTTCATAGTTGCGGATTCTTGTGAGAGGGGTTAATCATAAGTAGGTTGTTAGTTCAAGTAAGAACAGCACCTTAGCACCGGTCCACCCACATATCAAATTATCAAAGTAGCGAAGGTGAATCAACTCAACATGATGAACATGACTAGACAGAAATTCCCATGTGTCCTCGGGAGCACTTGCTTAATATAAGAGTACTTTCAGGCCTGTCCTTTGCTACAAAAAGGATTGGGCTACCTTGATGCACCATTGTTACTATTGTTACTTTTCACTTGTTACAAATTATCTTGCTACAAAACTATCTACCACTGTTACTCACAGCACTTGCAGAGAATACCATGCTGAAAACTGCTTATCATTTCCTTCTGCTCCTCGTTGGGTTCGACACTCTTACTTATCGAAAGGACTACGATTGATCCCCTATACTTGTGGGTCATCAAGACTCTTTTCTGGTGCCGTTGCCGGGGAGTGAAGCGCCTTTGGTAAGTGGAAATTTGTAAGGAAACATTTTCTATATGTGCTGAAATTTACTTTTGCTTGTCACTATGAGCAGTCACCCTTTGAGTGGCTTGTTCGAGGCATCTTCGCCCCGAATGGAAGATGAGGAAATTGTTCCTCCACCTACTACACCTACTGAAAATATTTATTATGAGATTCCTTCGGGTATGCTTGAAAAACTATTGTCTGATCCTTATGATGGTACGACTCATCCTGATTTCCATTTGATATTCGTCGATGAGGTTTGTGGATTATTTCAGCTTGCAGGTTTGTGTAGGGACAAAGTTCAGAAGAAAGTTTTCCCTTTATCTTTGGAGAGAAAAGAATTAATGTGGTATAGGCTATTGGATAATATTAAATCATGGGATTGGAATCGCTTGAAGCTGGAATTTCATCAGAAGTTTTACCCAATGCATCTAGTTCACCGTGATCGGAATTATATATATAATCTTTGGCCTCGCAAGGGAGAAAGCATCGCTCAAGCTTGGGGGAGGCTTAAATCTATGATGCACACTTGCCCCAACCATGAACTTCCAAAAGAAATGATTATACAAAATCTTTATGCTCGACTTTCTAATGATGATCAAAAATTGTTGGACTCTCTTCCTCGGGCTCATATATGAATGAAACTATTGAATTCGAATGGGATCTTTTGGAAAGAATTAAACACAACTCTGAAGATTGGGAGCTCGACAAAGGTAACGAGTCAGGTATAAAACTTAATTTTGATTGTGTTAAATCTTTTATGGAAACCAACACCTTTCATGTGTTTAGCAACAAATATGGTATTGACTCTGAAATAGTAGCTACTTTCTGTTAATCATTTGCTACTCATGTTGATCTTCCCAAAGAAAAGTGGTTTAAATATCATCCACCCATTGAAGAGCAATTAGAGAAACCTATTAAATTTGAGAAGGAAGAAATGATTGTTAGCCATGTTGATCCAATTGTTCCTACTGCTTACATTGAGAATCCACCTTCTGAACTGCGGTTAGAATTAAGGAACACGCCAAAGCTACAACTGCGGTTAATAAGAGTCATGTTAGGACACCTACACCTTCTGAACAAATAAATGTTGAGCCTAAAATTGCTATGGTTAAAGATCTTCTAGTTGATAACATTGATGGACAGGTTATTTAATTTTGTGATGAGACTACTCGAATTGTAAAACCTGTTAGACTTAAACGGGATGAGTTAGACAAAAATAAACCAGTTGTTGGCATGCCCATTGTTTCTGTTAAAATTGGAGACCATTGTTATCATGGCTTGTGTGACATGGATGCTAGTGTTAGTGCCATACCTTTTACCTTATATCAAGAAATTATGAATGACATAGCACCCGCTGAAATTGAAGATATTGACGTCACTATTAACTTGCAAATAAAGACACTATTACACCACTTGGGATAGTTAGAGATGTTGAAGTCTTGTGTGGAAAAGTCAAGTACCCCACTGATTTTTTAGTGCTTGGTTCAACACAAGATAACTTTTGTCCCATTATAATTTGTAGACCTTTCCTAAATACCTTTAATGATGAAATTAAGTGTTACTGAGAAGGTCCAAGTAAGCTTTGGCGGTGTGTCTCATGAATTTAACTTCTCCAAGTTTAGTGGACAACCACATGAGAAGGAATTTTCTAGTAAGGATGAAATAATTGGTCTTTCTTCTACTGTCGTGCCTCCTACAGATCCGTAGAACAATATTTACTAGACCATGAAAATGATATGCATATGAATGACAGAAATGAAATAGATGACATATTCCTTAAACAATCGCCTATTCTAAAACACAACTTACTAGTTGATATTTTAGGGGATCCTCCTCCACCCAAGGGAGATCCCGTGTTTGAGTTAAAGACTTTACCCGATACTTTGAAATATGCTTACCTTGATGAAAAGAAGATATATCCTGTTATTACCAGTGCTAACCTTTCAGAGCATGAAGAAAGAATATTACTCAAAACTCCGAGGAAGCATAGGGCTGCTATTGGATACACTCTCGATGATCTAAAGGGCATAAGCACCACTCTATGTCAGAACAAGATTAATATGGAACCAGATGCTAAACCTATTGTTGATCATCAACGCCGCTTAAATCCTAAGATGAAGGAAGTGGTAAGAACTGAAATACTAAAGCTTCTGGAGGCAGGTATAATCTATCCTATTGCTGATAGCAGGTGGGTAAGTCATGTTCATTGTGTTCCTAAGAAAGGAGGTATTACTGTTGTCCCTAATGATAAGAATGAGCTTATTCTACAAAGAATTGTAACTGGTTATAGGATGGTAATTGATTTTAGAAAATTAAATGAAGCTACTAAGAAAGATCATTACCCCTTGCCTTTTATTGATCAGATGTTAGAAAGATTATCCAAGCACACCCACTTTTTTTTTCTTGATGGATATTATGGATTTTCTCAAATACCTGTGTCAAAAGAACATCAAGAGAAAACTACCTTTACATGTCCTTTTGGAACTTATGCTTATAGACATATGCTTTTTGGTTTACGCAATGCACCTGCTATGTTTTAAAGATGTATGGCTGCTATATTCTCTGAGTTTTGTGAAAAGAATGTTGAGGTTTTTATGGATGATTTTTCCATCTATGTGACTTCTTTTGATGATTGCTTGAGCAATCTTGATCGAGTTTTATAGAGATGTGAAGAAAGTAGTCTTGTCTTGAATTGGGAGAAGTGCCACTTTATGGTTAATGAAGGCATAGTGCTTGGGCATAAAATTTCTAAACGAGGCATTGAGGTAGACAAGGCTAAAGTTGATGCGATAGAGAAAATGCCATGCCCGAGAGATATCAAAGGTATAAGAAGTTTCCTTGGTCATGCTGGTTTTTATAGGCATTGCATTAAAGATTTCTAAGCCGTTAACTAATCTTCTTCAAAAAGATGTTCCTTTTGTTTTTAATGATGATTGTGTAGAACCTTTTGAAATACTTAAGAATGCTTTAATTTCTGCACCTATTGTTCAACCACCTGATTGGAACCTACCATTTGAAATTATGTATGATGCTAGTGATTATGTTGTTGGCGCTGTTCTAGGGCAGAGAGTAGACAAGAAGCTAAATGTTATCCATTATGCTAGTAAAACTCTAGTTTCTACTCAAAGGAATTATGCTACTACTGAAAAGGAATTTCTAGCAGTTGTTTTTGCTTGTTGTAAGTTTAGACCCTACATTGTTGATTCCAAAGTACCTATTCACACCAATCATGCTGCTATTAAATACCTTATGGAAAAGAAAGATGCTAAACATAGGCTTATTAGGTGGGTACTTTTACTTCAAGAGTTTGACTTGCATATCATTGATAGAAAAGGAGCTGAAAATCCCGTAGCAGATAACTTGTCTAGGATGGAAAATGTTCTTGATGGCCCACTTCCTATCGATGATAGCTTTCCTGATGAACAACTTGCTGCTATAAATACTTCATGTAGTGCTCCTTGGTATGCTGATTATGCTAATTATATTGTTGCTAAATACATCCCACCTAGTTTCACATATCAACAAAAGAAAAATAATTCTTTTATGACCTACGACATTACTTTTGGATGACCCACATCTTTACAAAGAGGGAGTAGACGGTATTATCAGACGATGTGTACCTGAGCATGAACAGGAACATATTCTTAGGAAATGTCATTCCGAAGCTTATGGAGGACACCATGCCGGTGACCGAACTGCGCACAAGGTATTACAATTTGGTTTCTATTGGCCTGTTCTTTTCAAAGATGCTCGTAAATATGTGCTTTCATGCAATGAATGCCAAAGAGTTGGCAACATCGGTAAGTGTCAGGAAATGCCTATGAATTAGTCACTTGCTATTGAAACATTTGATGTCTGGGGCTTTTCTTTATGGGACCTTTTCCTTCCACAAATGGGTATACTCATATTCTAGTTGCTGTTGATTACATTACTAAATGGGTAGAATCTATTCCAACTAGTAGTGCTGATCATAACATCTCTATTAAAATGCTTAAAGATATTATTTTCCCAAGGTTTGGAGTTCCTACATATTTAATGACTGATGGTGGTTCACATTTTATTCATGGTGCTTTCCGTAAACTTCTAGCTAAGTATGATGTTAACCATAGGATTGCATCGCCTTATCATCCCCAGTCTAGTGGTCAAGTTGAATTGAGTAATCGAGAAATAAAGTTAATATTGCAAAAGACTGTTAACATATCTAGGAAGAATTAGTCTAAGAAACTAGATGATGCACTTTGGGCTTATAGAACTGCTTATAAGAATCCTATGGGTATGTCTCCGTACAAAATGGTCTATGGGAAGGCTTGTCATTTACCACTTGAGTTAGAACACAAAGCTTATTGGGCAATTAAAGAACTTTACTATGATTTTAAACTTGCCGGTGAGAAGAGGTTATTTGACATTAGCTCACTTGATTAATGGAGAACACAAGCCTACGAAAATGCTAAGTTATTTAAAGAAAAGGTTAGAAGATGGCATGACAAAAGGATTCAAAAACTAGAATTCAATGTAGGAGACTTAGTACTTTTATACAATTCTCGTTTCAGATTTTTTGCAGGTCCTCACCAAATGGGAAGGCCCATACGTTTTGAGGAGGTTTATCGCTCCGGTGCTATAAAAATCAACAACTTCGAAGGCAAGAACCCGAGAGTGGTGAATGGGCAAAGAATTAAGAATTATATTTCAGGTGCACCCATTAATGAAGTAACAAATGTCATCCAAGTCATTACACCGGAAGAACACATCAAGGAAGTCTTCCAGAACACTCCAGAAACCTGAAAAAAGAGTAGGTATGTGGTACGATCTAGATCGCTATGACTTCCCCTTCGCAAACCAATGACAATTTCTTCAAGAAGGTCATCAATCCCTACCTGCCGGAGGTGATGAAGCACCCTCGGGCTATTGAGATGTGTGAGGGGGTGCTCACCATCCGGGGCGTTAAAGGCCCCAAGAAGGAGGGAAGCGAGAAGGCCAGGCTTGCACATGCAGAGCAAGAAATCTTCAAGTGTCAAGGGATGGTTGAACGTGGCTTAAATGCTAATCACTCTATGATCACGGACTTCATCTGTGAAAACAAGATGGACACCAAAAGCGTGGGGGAGGCTCTCGCCAAGCTTCAAGATCAGATTGAACACCTCCAGGATCAACTCTATCAACTCCAACTCCAGAACTGTGAGTATGAATCCAGGTTTAAAAGGATGAGACTAGCTGCTGATTTCAGGATCCCGGAGACCACGGTTTCTTTCTTTGATGGAGAACCTATGCCTTGAAAGATGGAGGACTACCAAACACCACCGCCATCACCAAAGAACACTTGAGTACAAGGGTATGAGCACCACCCTTGGCTTACTCCAAGCTTGGGGGAGGTGCCCCGGTATCGTATCACCATCACCTTTTACCACCACCATCTATCTTAGTTCGATCTTTAGTTTTTCGTGATTTAGGGAGTTAAATTTCAGATTTTCTTTGTTTAGAGTTTTTTGCTTTGAGTTATACCTATCCTTGTAATCGAGTGTGAGAGTTATATAATAAAATTAGTTGAGATCATGTGCCCCTTTCTTCACTTGCACCCATCATCTTAGCAAGGCAATAAAAGGAATAGAAAAAAAACATATGCCTATCTCTTGAGAAGTAATGACTTCACATAGAAAAAGAGGTATAAACAATAAGAAGTGTTGGAAACCAACAAACATAATATTAGTAATTGATATGATCTATGCAAAAGTGTGGTAGAGAAGAGGAGATTTACATATAAATATACTACCATGAACACCTTCTATGATTGTGAGCTTCCATCAAAATATTACATAATGATCAAGTGTTGAAGTGGGACATGGAAGACAACATAATGATCATGTTTGTTTACATTTGCATAGAAGTTATATGGTATTGAATCCTTTAACATGTGATGCTTGCTTAGGACCTTTTGCTAGCCCAAAGATTCGCACTAAGTAGAGATACTACTTGTGCATCCATAACCATTAAACCCAGTTTCTTGCCATGAGAGTCCACCATACCTACCTATGGATTGAATAAGATCCTTCAATTAAGTTGTCATTGTTGCACGAAGCAATAAAAATTGTTGGGTAACGTTGCATGGGAAACCAAAAATTTCCTACGCACACGCAAGATCTATCCATGGTGATGAGCATCTACGAGAGGGAGAGTGGATCTACATACCTTTGTAGATCGCTAAGCGGGAAGCATTAAGAAACGCGTTTGATGTAGTCTAACGTCTTCGCGATCCAAATCGCTAGCCGTCCCGCGATCCAATCACGATCTAGTACCGAACGGACGGCAACTCCGCGTCCAGCACACGTACAGCTCGATGACGATCTCCACCTTCTTGATCCAGCAAGAGGGAGCGGAGAGGTAGATGAGTTCTCCGGCAGCGCGATGGCACGGCGGCGGTGGTGGTGGAACTATTCCGACAAGGCTCCACCTAAGCACTGCTGAAAACTAGAGGAGATGATCTAATGGGAGAGAGGGCTGCACTGTGGCCTTTAGGGTTGGGTGTCTTTGGCCCTCTCTCCCTCTAGTATATATAGGAGGGAGGGGAGGGGCCGGCACCCCTAGGGCTCTCCCTAGGAGTCGGCCGAAGTGGGGAGGAGGGGGAGTCCAACTCCAATCCTACTCCTAGTAGGATTCCTCCCCCACTTGGGAACCCTTCCCCCTCTTGGGATTTTGCCTTTTCCCACCTATTAGCCGCATGGGCCCTTAGGGGCTGGCTTGTCCTGCCAACTAAGGGCTGGTGCGCCACCCCTAAGGCCCATGTGGACTTCCGGTGTGGGTGGCCCCTCCCGATGGACCCCGGAACCCTCCCGGGACTCCCGGTACACTACCGGAAATACCCGAAACTTTTCTGGTGACCAAAAAGGGACTTCCTATATATCAATCTTTACCTACGGACCATTCCAGAGATGCTCGTGACGTCCGGGGTCTCATCTGGGACTCCGAACAAACTTCGGTCACCACCATACATAACTCAATACTACCAAAACGTTACCGAACGTTAAATGTGCAGACCCTGCGGGTTCGAGAACTATGTAGACATGACCGAGACACCTCTACGGTCAATAACCAATAGCGGGACCTAGATGCCCATATTGGTTCCTACATATTCTATGAAGATCTTTATCGGTTTGAACTTCTGTGTCAAGGATTCAGTTAATCCCGTATGCTGTTCCCTTTGTTCTTCGGTATATTACTTGCCCGAGATTCGATCGTCGGTATCTCTATACCTAGTTCAATCTCGTTACCGGCAAGTCTCTTTACTCGTTCCGTAATACAAGATCCCATGGCTAACACTTAGTCACATTGCTTGCAAGTCTTATTGTGATGTTGTATTACCAAGTGGGCCCTGAGATACCTCTCCGTCATACGGAGTAACAAATCCCAGTCTCGATCCATGCCAGCTCAACAGACACCTTCGGAGATACCTGTAGAGCATCTTTATAGTCACCCAGTTATGTTGTGACGTTTGATACACACAAGGTATTCCTCCGGTGTCAGTGAGTTGCATGATCTCATGGTCATAGGAACAGATACTTGACATGCAGAAAACAATAGCAATAAACTGACACGATCATATGCTACGTTCATAGTTTGGGTCTTGTCCATCACATCATTCTCCTAATGATGTGATCCCGTTATCAAATGACATCTCATGTCTATGGCTAGGAAACCTTGACCATCTTTGATCAACGAGCTAGTCTACTAGAGGCATACTAGGGACACAATGTTGTCTATGTATCCACACATGCAATTGAATTTCCAATCAATACAATTATAGCATGGATAATAAACGATTATCATGAACAAGGAAATATAATAATAACTACTTTTATTATTGCCTCTAATCATGTAAGATCTTTTATTGTAAGGGAAAGTAAGCTTTGTACGATCTTGTGATGGTGAAGTAATAAAAGCGACGGAATGCATAATAAAGTTCACTATCACAAGGGGCAATATGAAGTGATGTTCCATTATGTTAAGAGATTAAACATATCAAAAAATAAAAGCTCATGACAACCTCTGCTTCCCTCTGCGAAGGGCTATCTTTTACGTTCTTACAAGTTTTATTTTCATGCAAGAGTCAATAATATTTCCCTTGTTCTTATTCTCCAAACTATTTAGTGGCAAGCATTATATGTTGAGGAGAGATTCAAACAAATATATCCAGCTGAATGTAAATGATCATGTTCCATTATTGTTGACATTATCCTTGAGGTAAAAAGGTTGGGTGGCAAGAACATTAAAGCCCCCATCTCCCTATGTGTCCTGCGGAGTCACTTGTTCCAAAAATATGCAATGTATGTTAGCAATCATAGAAGGTTACATCATAGTTGAATATGTGAACTTGCTAGAAATATAAGCTCTTACATAGACTCTTCTCTCGATTGCAAAAGCTATGATTATCTCAAGGACTAATTGCATTGCTTGTTGGTTCTCAATAAAGATTATGCCCTATATTTATTCAGTTGTGAATAGATTGTTATTTGTTCATGGGAGGTTATATGATTCAAAACTTGCTGCTATGATGATATTCATGATGCTCTCATGTTCGTATTCTGTTTTTATCGACACCTCTCTGTCAAATTATGTGGTTATTATTTTAGAGTTCGGCTTTCGCTTGAGGACAAGCGAGGTCTAAGCTTGGGGGAGTTGACACGTCCATTCTGCATCATGATTTCTTACCATTATCTACCTTATTTTTGTCCATTATTCCACATTATCATACAATTCTTATGTTTATTCTCTCTGAATATGCAAGGTACATCATGCTACTTCTCGAGCATGCGTTGGTTTTCCCTTGAAGAGGAAAGGGTGATGCAGCAAAGTAGATAAGTATTTCCCTCAGTTGTTGAGAACCAAGGTATCAATCCAGTAGGATATACAAGCAAGTCCCCAATAGATGTACCTACACAAATAATCAAACACTTGCACCCAACGCTATAAAGGGGTAGTCAATCCCTTCATGGTTACTTGCAAGGATGAGATCTGATAGAGATAGATAGATAGGATTGCTAAAAGGAAAAGTAAAACAAAAGTAAAAAGATTGCAGCTAAGTATTTTTGGTATTTTTGGTTTATAGATCTGAAAATATAATATGGAAAATAGACCCGGGGGCCATAGGTTTCACTAGAGGCTTCTCTCATGAAGGAAAATAATACGGTGGGTGAACAAATTACTGTCGAGCAATTGATAGAAAAGCGAATAATTATGAAGATATATAAGGCAACGATTATGCATATAGGCATCACGTCCGTGTCAAGTAGACCGAAACGATTCTGCATCTACTACTATTACTCCACACATCGACCGACTCCTGCCTGCATCTAGAGTATTAAGTTCATGAAGAACAGAGTAACGCATTAGGTAAGATGACATGATGTAGAGGGATAAACTCAAGCAATATGATGAAAACCCCATCTTTTTATCCTTGATGGCAACAATACAAATACGTGCCTCGCTACCCCTACTTTGTCACTGGGTGAGGACACCGCAAGATTGAACCCAAAACTAAGCACTTCTCCCATTGCAAGAATTACCAATCTAGTTGGCCAAACCAAACCAATAACTCGAAGAGACTTGCAAAGATATAAAATCATGCATATAAGAATTCAGAGAAGATTCAAATAATATTCATAGATAAGGTGATCATAAACCCATAATTCATCGGATCTCGACAAACACACCGCAAAAGAGTATTACATCGGATAGATCTCCATGAAGATCATGAAGAACATGGTATTGAAGAACAAAGAGAGAGAAGAAGCCATCTAGCTACTAGCTGTGGACCCGAAGGTCTGTGGTGAACTACTCACGCATCATTGGAGGGGAAATGGAGTTGATGTAGATGCCTTCTGTGATCGAATCCCCCTCCGGCAGATTACCGGAAAAGGCTCCAAGATTGGATCTCACGGGAACAGAGGCTTCCGGCGGCGGAAAAGTATTTTCGTGGCTCTTTTTGGTATCCAGGGAATATTTGGGAATTTATAGCCCGAAGAATAGGGTTAGGAGGGCTGCCGTGGGGCAACAAGCCAGCCCCCCCCCCTAGGGCGCGCCCTGGTGGCTTGTGACGCCATGGCAAGTCTCCTGCCTTCATCTCCAAGTCTGCTGGGTTTCTTCTGGTCCAAGAAAAATCATTCCGCAGATTTTATTCCGTTTGGACTCCGTTTAATATTCCTTATCTGCAATACTCAAGAACAAGGAAAAAACAGAAACTGGCACTAGGCTCTAGATTAATAGGTTAGTCCCAAAAATAATATAAAATAGCATATTAATGCATATAAAACATCCAAAACAGATAATATAATAGCATGGAACAATCAAAAATTATAGATATGTTGGAGACGTATCAAGCATCCCCAAGCTTAATTCCTGCTCGTCCTCGAGTAGGTAAATGATAAAAACAGAATTTTTGATGTGGAATGCTACCTAACATATTTATCCATGTAATATTCTTTATTGTGGCATGAATATTCAGATCCATAAGATTCAAAACAAAAGTCTAATATTGACATAAAAACAGTAATACTTCAAGCATACCAACAAGGCAATTGTGTCCTTTCGAAATAACATGGTCTTCGAAAGTTATCCCTACAAAATCATATGGTCTGGCTATGCTCCATCTTCCCCACACAAAGTATCTAAATCATGCACAACCCCGATGACAAGTCAAGCAATTGTTTCACACCTTTTATGTTCTCAAACCTTTTCAACTCTCACGCAATACATGAGCGTGAGCCATGGTTATAGCACTATAGGTGGAATAGAATGTGGTGGAGGTTGTGAGGAAAAAGGAGAAGATAGTCTCACATCAACTAGGCGTATCAACGGGCTATGGAGATGCCCATCAATAGATATCAATGTGAGTGAGTAGGGATTGCCATGCAACGAATGCACTAGAGCTATAAGTGTATGAAAGCTCAAAAAGAAAACTAAGTGGTTGTGCATAAGAAAAATTCCACTAGTTATATGAAAGTGACAAAATAGGAGACTCTCTATCATGAAGATCATGGTGCTACTTTGAAGCACAAGTGTGGAAAAAGATAGTAGCATTGTCCCTTCTCTCTTTCTCTCATTTTTTTAGTGGGCATCTTTAGCCTCTTTTTTTTATTTGGGCTTCGCTGGCCTCTTTTATTATTTATAAAGTCCGAAGACTCATCCCAACTTGTGAGGGATTCATAGCTTCCATCATACTTTTCTCTCACGGGACAAATGCTCTAACAATGAAAATCATCACGCTTTTATTTACTTACAACTCAAAAATTACAACTCGATACCTAGAACAAAATATGACTCTATATGCAATATGAAAGTGATGGTGTGTGTCATGAAAAACGGAACGGTGGAAGTTGCATGGCAATATATCTCGGAATGGCTATGGAAATGCCATAATAGGTAGGTATGGTGGCTATTTTGAGGAAAGTATATGGTGGCTGTTTTGAGGAAGGTGGGTTTAATGCACCGGCGAAAGTTGCGCGGTACTAGAGAGGCTAGCAAAGGTGGAAGGGTGAGAGTGCGTATAATCCATGGACTCAACATTAGTCATAAAGAACTCACATACTTATTGCAAAAGTCTATTAGTTATCGAAGCAAAGCATTAGACGCATGCTCCTAGGGGAGAGGTTGGTAGGAGTTAACCATCGCGCGCTCCCGACCCTCACACAAAGGTTGACAATCATTAAACAAATCATGCTCCGACTTCGTTACATAACGGTTCACCATACGTGCATGCTACGTGAATCAAAAACTTTAACACAAGTATTTCTTCCAATTCACAACTACTCACTAGCCCGACTCTCATATTACCATCTTCATATCTCAAAACTATATGCAAGGAATCAAACTTCTCATAGTATTCAATGCACTTAATATGAAAGTTTTTATTATATCCCTCTTGGATGCCCATTATATTAGGACTAAATTCATAACCTAAACCAATTACCATGCTGTTTAAAGACTCTCAAAATAATATAAGTGATGTACGAGAGTTCAATAATTTCTATAAAATAAAACACCACCGTGCTCTAAAAAGATATGTGAAGTACTAGAGCAACATTGCCTAGCTCAAAAGATATAAGTGAAGCACATAGAGTATTCTAATAAATTCACGATTAAATACGTGTCCCCCTCAAAAGATGTGTGCAGCAAGGATGATTGTGGCAAACTAAAAAGCAAATACTCATATCATACAAGACGCTCCAAGCAAAACACATATCATGTGGTGAATAAAAATATAGCCTCAAGTAAATTTACCGATGGATTGAAGAAGAAAGAGGGGATGCCTTCCGGGGCATACCCAAGCTTAGGATTTTTGGTATACTTGAATATGGCTTGGGGTGCCTAGGGCATCCCCAAGCTTAGGCTTTTGCCACTCCTTATTCCATAGTCCATCAAATCTTTACCCAAAACTTGAAAACTTCACAACACAAAACTCAACAGAAAACTCATGAGATCCGTTAGTATAAGAAAAATAAATCACCACTTTAGGTACTGTTGTGAACTCATTCTTTATTTATATTGGTGTAATATCTACTGTATTCCAACTTCTCCATGGTTCATACCCCCCGATACAACCCATAGATACATCAAAATAAGCAAACAACACAAAGAAAACAGAATCTGTCTAAAACAGAACAGTCTGTAGCAATCTATAGACTTCGAATACTTATGTAACTCCAAAAATTCTGAAAACTTAGGAAAATCAGGGCAATTTGTATATCAATCTTGTGTAAAAATTTCAGATCAAAATCACGTTCCAGTGAATTTACAAAATTCCTGGACTGAGAGCAAAATTTCTGTTTTTGAGCAAATCAAATCACAAACACCGTAGACCATCCCAAAGGTCTTGCTTGGCTCAAACACTAATTTAAACAAGAAAACAAAATTACTACAGAGGTAATAATGTGTAAAACACTCAAAAATAGAAGCAAAAACAAAAGCATAAAAATAAAATTGGGTTGCCTCCCAACAAGCTCTATTGTTTAACGCCCCTAGCTAGGCATAACGCAATAGATCTAGGTATTGTCATCTTTGGTATGCAATCCATAAGTAGCTCTCATAATAGATTCATAAGGTAATTTTATTTTCTTTCTAGGAAAGTGCTCCATGCCTTTCCTTAAAGTAAATTGGAATCTAATATTTCCTTCCTTCATATCAATAATTGCACCAATCGTTCTAAGGAAAGGTCTACCAAGAATAATAGGACATGTAGGATTGCAATCTATATCAAGAACAATGAAATCTACGGGAACATAATTCCTATTTGCAAAAATAAGAACTTCATTAATCCTTCCCATAGGTTTCTTTATAGTGGAATCCACAAGATGCAAATTTAAAGAGCAATCATCAAATTCACGGAAACCTAGCACATCACATAAAGTTTTTGGAATCGTGGAAACGCTAGCACCCAAATCACACAAAGCATGGCACTCATAATCTTTAATTTTAATCTTAATAGTAGGTTCCCACTCATCATAAAGCTTCCTAGGTATAGAAACTTCCAACTCAAGTTTTTCTTCAAAATATTTCTTCATAGCATCGACGATATGTTTAGTAAAAGCTTTATTTTGATTATAAGCATGCGGAGAATTCAACATGGATTGCAACAAGGAAACACAATCAATCAAAGAAGAACTATCATAATTAAAGTCCTTGAAATCCAAAAGAGTGGGTTCATTGCTATCTAAAGTTTTGACCTCTTCAATCCCACTTTTATCAATCTTAGCATCAAGATCTATAAACTCCGAATCATTGGGACGCCTTTTAACTAAAGTTGACCTATCTCCAGCCCATCTTTATCAAGATTTATATTAGAAAACAAAGATTCAATAGGAGTCACATCAATCACTTTAAGATCTTCATCATTATTTAAAGATTCTGGCTTCGCGGCCATTTTATTGACTAAGGTAGCTTGTTTATCAGAAATTTGGCCTACCAAGTTTTCAAGGTGAGCAAACTGAGATTTCAAACCACAGATTTCCTTAGTCATATCATCAAGTTCTTTATTCATGTATTCCAGCATAAACCTTTGTTCTTTAAGCTCGTTCCTAAAGAAACTATTATGGTCAAATTGGAGCGACATGAAGCCTTTAGCATTATTCTCAATATCTTACAACTTCTTAAGATAAGGATCAAAGCTTTTAGGTTGAGCCATGAAAACGAGCAAACGATCTAACACACAAGCAAACGAGAAGCAAAAGAAAAGATGAACGAAAGAAGGGCGAATAAAAAGGCAAAACTTTTTGGTTTTTTCTGAAACTCGTTTTAGAAGTGGGGGAGAGGAAAACGAGAGGCAAATGGCAAATAATGTAAATGCAAGAGATGAGTTTGTGATGGGTACTTGGTAGGCTTGATGTAGATCTCCCCGGCAACGGCGCCAGAAATCCTTCTTGCTACTTCTTGAGCATGCGTTGGTTTCCCCTTGAAGAGGAAAGGGTGATGCAACAAAGTAGATAAGTATTTCCCTTAGTTGTTGAGAACCAAGGTATCAATCCAGTAGGAGATACAAGCAAGTCCCCAATAGATGTACCTACACAAATAATCACACACTTGCACCCAACGCTATAAAGGGGTTGTCAATCCCTTCACGGTTACTTTCAAGGATGAGATTTGATAGAGATAGATAGTTAGGATTGCTAAAACGAAAAGTAAAACAAAAGTAAAAAGATTGCAGCTAAGTATTTTTGGTATTTTTGGTTTATAGATCTGAAAATATAATATGGAAAATAGACCTGGGGGCCATAGGTTTCACTAGAGGCTTCTCTCATGAAGGAAAATAATACGGTGGGTGAACAAATTACTGTCGAGCAATTGATAGAAAAGTGAATAATTATGAAGATATCTAAGGCAATGATTATGCATATAGGCATCACGTCCGTGTCAAGTAGACCGAAACAATTCTGCATCTACTACTATTACTCCACACATCGACCGACTCCTGCCTGCATCTAGAGTATTAAGTTCATGAAGAACAGAGTAACGCATTAGGTAAGATGACATGATGTAGAGGGATAAACTCAAGCAATATGATGAAAACCCCATCTTTTTATCCTTGATGGCAACAATAAAAATACGTGCCTCGCTACCCCTACTTTGTCACTGGGTGAGGACACCGCAAATTGAACCCAAAACTAAGCACTTCTCCCATTGCAAGAATTACCAATCTAGTTGGCCAAACCAAACCAATAACTCGAAGAGACTTGCAAAGATATGAAATCATGCATATAAGAATTCAGAGAAGATTCAAATAATATTCATAGATAAGCTGATCATAAACCCACAATTCATCGGATCTCGACAAACACACCGCAAAAGAGTATAACATCGGATAGATCTCCATGAAGATCATGAAGAACATGGTATTGAAGAACAAAGAGAGAGAAGAAGCCATCTAGCTACTAGCTATGGACCCGAAGGTCTGTGGTGAACTACTCACGCATCATCGGAGGGGCAATGGAGTTGATGTAGATGCCTTCTGTGATCGAATCCCCCTCCGATAGATTACCGGAAAAGGCTCCAAGATTGGATCTCACGGGAACAGAGGCTTCCGGCGGCGGAAAAGTATTTTCGTGGCTCTTTTTGGTATCCAGGGAATATTTGGGAATTTATAGCCCGAAGAATAGGGTTAGGAGGGCTGCCGTGGGGCCACAAGCCAGGGGGCTCGCCCCCCCCTAGGGCGCGCCCTGGTGGCTTGTGACGCCATGGCAAGTCTCCTGCCTTCATCTCCAAGTCTGCTGGGTTTCTTCTGGTCCAAGAAAAATCATTCCGCAGATTTTATTCCGTTTGGACAACGTTTAATATTCCTTATCTGCAATACTCAAAAAAAAAGGAAAAAACAGAAACTGGCACTAGGCTCTAGATTAATAGGTTAGTCCCAAAAATAATATAAAATAGCATATTAATGCATATAAAACATCCAAAACAGATAATATAATAGCATGGAACAATAAAAAATTATAGATACGTTGGAGACGTATCACATCACAAGGAGGGAAATATCTGGAAACTGGAATTCTGGACCGGAAAATCGAGAAAAAGGCAGAAAAATTACCAGTATTTGAATGACCTGAAAATTTACGGAGAATATTTTTGGAATATTTAATAATTTCTGGAGAAAAAATATACCGGAGAGGGGCTGCCAGCAGGCCACAAGCAAACTGGCCGCGCCCCCTGGGGGCGCGGCCAGATAGCTTGTGAGCCCCCTGCTGGTCCTCCGGTGCCCCTCTTCTCCTATATGGTGTGATTTATCCTTGAAAAAATCATAAGCAACCTTTCGGGACGAAGCGCCGCCGTCTCGAGGCAGAAACCTGGGCAGAGACCCTTTTGCACTCCAGCAGTTAGATTCTGCCGGGGAAATCCCTCTCCGGGAGGAGGAGATCGAGGCCATCGGCATCACCAACGCTTCCTCCTTCGTGGGAGGACCGATCTTCATCAACCTGTTCACCAGCACCATCTCATCTCCAACTGTAGTTCATATCTTGTATTCAATCTTTGTCCCAAAACCTCATATTGGTACCTGTGGGTTACTACTGTGTTGATTACGTCTCGTAGTTGATGCTTGTTGGATTACTTGGTGGAAAAGATTATGTTCAGATCCCTAATTATCATTATTACTCCTTTGATCTTGAACATGTTGATGATGTGTGAGTAGTTACTATTGTTCCCGAGGACATGGGAGAAGTCTTGTTATAAGTAATCTTGTGAAGTTGGTATGTGTTCGATATTTTGATGATATGTATGTTGTTACTTCTCTTAGTGGTGTCATGTGAACGTCGACTACATGACACTTCACCATGTTATGGGCCTAAGGGAAGTCATTGTGGAGTAACAAGTAGATGATGGGTTCCGAGAGTGACAGAAGCTTAAACCCCAGTTTATGCGTTGCTTCATAAGGGGCTGATTTGGATCCACATGTTTCATGCTATGGTTAGATTTATCTTAATTCTTCTTTCGTAGTTGCGGATGCTTGCGAGAGGGGTTAATCATAAGTAGGTTGTTAGTTCAAGTAAGAACAACACCTTATCACCAGTCCACCCACATATCAAATTATCAAAGTAGCGAACGTGAATCAACTCAACATGATGAGCATGACTACACAGAAATTCCCATGTGTCCTCGGGAGCACTTGCTTAATATAAGAGTACTTTCAGGCCTGTACTTTGCTACAAAAAGGATTGGGTTACCTTGCTGCACCATTGTTACTATTGTTACTTGCCACTTGTTATGAATTATCTTGCTACAAAACTATCTACCACTGTTACTCACATCACTTGGAGAGAATACCTTGCTGAAAACTGCTTATCATTTCCTTCTGCTCCTTCTTGGGTTTGACATTCTTACTTATCGAAAGGACTACGATTGATCCCCTATACTTGTGGGTCATCACGCCCCAAGCTACCTGGGCCGTGGCCTTGGATGTGAAGAGAAAAAATTTCATTGATTGTAGTTACATGCACATACAGTAGCTACAAGGATGCCTCGGGGCGTATGCATAATCTTGCTACAAAACTACATGTGATGGTTGGTATCAGGTAATATGTTTTTCTCCCTCACGATGTAAATGTTTTGAGGGATAGCATTTGATACATAATCGGGTCCACTAACATCATCATTTCTGATCCACATGCATTAATTAGGCCCAACCGAAACAAGACCGACTTGTGAGAAGCCTTGGGCCCTATTCCTCCAAAAGACTAGCCTTTTAGGAGGGGACCACCACATCCATATAAGTCGTGTTCTATCTCCTTCCATGATCGATGTGAGACTTAACTCAACAATCTCCCCTCACACATCGGTTATCATGGACCCGCTGATACGTCTCCAACGTATCTACTTTTCCTCACTCTTTTGCCCTTGTTTTGGACTCTAATTTGCATGATTTGAATGGAACTAACCCGGACTAACGCTGTTTTTAGTACAACTACCATGGTGTTGTTTTTGTGCAGAAATAAAAGTTCTCGGAATGGAACGAAACTTTTTGGAGAATTATTTCAGAGTATATGAGAATTATTGGAGCCAAAATCCACCGAGAGGGGGCCAGGGTGAGCAGCACCCACTAGGGCGCGCCAGGCCCCTGGGCGTGCCCTGGTGGGTTGTGCCCACCTCGTGGCTCCACTGACCCTAATTCCAGCACTATAAATTCCTATTTTCGGAGAAAAAATCAGAGAGAAAGTTTCATCGCGTTTTACGATACGGAGCCGCCGCCACCTCCTGTTCTTCATCGGGAGGCCAGATATGGAGCCCGTTTGGGGCTCCGGAGAGGGGAATCTTCGGTCTTCGTCATCACCAACTCTTCTCCATCGCCAATTCCATGATGCTCCCCACCAGGAGTGAGTAATTCCTTCGTAGGCTTGCTGGTCGGTGAGGAGTTGGATGAGATTCATCATGTAATCGAGTTAGTTTTGTTAGGGCTTGATCCCTAGTATCCACTATGTTCTGAGATTGATGTTGCTATGACTTTGCTATGCCTAATGCTTGTCACTAGGGCCTGAGTGCCATGATTTCAGATCTTAATCGTTTATGTTATCATCTCTATATCCATGTTCTTGATCCGATCTTGCCTAGTCATATGCACCTATTACGTGTTATGATCCGTCAACCCCATAGTGAAAATATTTGGGATACTTCGCGGTGATGATCGTAGTTTGAGGAGTTCATGTATTCACCATGTGTTAATGCTTTGTTTCGGTTCTCTATTAAAAGGAGGCCTTAATATCCCTTAGTTTTCTTATGGACCCCGCTACCACGGGAGGGTAGGACAAAAGATGTCATGCACGTTCTTTTCCATAAGCACGTATGACTATTTACGGAATACATGCCTACATTACATTGATGAATTGGAGCTAGTTCTGTGTCGCCCTAGGTTATGACTGTTATACGATGAATATCATCCAACGAGTTACCGATCCAGTGCCTACGAGTTTTCCACTTATTGTTCTTGCTAAGTCACTATTACTGCTGCTACTGTTCCAACTGCTACAAAACTATTGCAACTACTATTACTGCTACGGTTACTATTGCTACCGCTATCAAACTATCATATTTAATCTCCAGGTGTGGTTGAATTGACAACTCAACTGCTAATACTCTCAAGTATTCTTTGGCTCCCCTTGTGTCGAATCTATAAATTTGGGTTGAATACTCTACCCTCGAAAGCTGTTGCGATCCCCTATACTTGTGGGTTATCAAGACCTTTTTCTGGCGCCGTTGCCGGGGAGCATAGCAATATTTGTTGAGTCACTTGGGATTTATATCAATTTATCACTATGAAGAATCTGAAGTATCCAAAGACTAAGATTTTTCCCTCCAAGACAAGGGGAGGTAAGGAACTGCCATCTAGCTCTACACTTGATTCACCTTCTGTTATGAGTAAGCTTGCAACACCACCACACACTAGTAATCCTGATATGTCGCAGGTTATTGATGATGGTACCTCTGCTATGAATGACGCTTATGATGATGCTAGTACCATGCTTGATGATAATGTGCCGCTAGGAGAATTTCTTGATGAACAAATTGCTAGAGCTAAAGAGAATAAAACTACTGAAACTGATGAAGCCTATGAAACTGATGATGACTATGAAACACCTATTAGTCCTAGCTCTCCTAAGTTTGAAATGCCCAAGATACCTGAAGGTTATGTTATGGACGAAGAGGTAACTAGAGAAATTCTTTCTTGCAAGGATAGAAACGATCTTAAGAAATTGCTATGCAAGTATAAAGAAAAGACTTTGAATGCTAGAATGAAATGTGATCCTAAGTTTTCTACTTCACCTATCTTTGTTACCGATAAGGATTATGAATTCTCTGTCGACCCAGAGTTAATTACTTTGGTTGAATCTGATCCTTTCCATGGCTATGAAACTGAAACTGTAGTGGCACACCTTACTAAGCTGAATGATATAGCCACCTTCTTTGCTCATGATGAGAAGATTCGCTACTATCACATCCTTAAGTTATTTCCGTTCTCATTGAAGGGTGATGCTAAGACATGGTACAATACTCTTGCTCCTGGTTGTGTGCGTATTCCCCAGGATATGATCTACTACTTTTCCGAAAAATATTTTCCTGCTCATAAGAAACAAGCTGCCTTACAGGAAATATTTAACTTTGTGCAAATTGAAGAAGAGAGTCTCCCACAAGCTTGGGGGAGGCTTCTCCAGTTGCTTAATGCTTTGCCTGATCATCCTCTTAAGAAAAATGAAATACTTGATATTTTCTATAATGGACTAACCGATGCTTCTAGGGACTTCCTAGATAGTTGTGCTGGTTGTGTTTTCAGGGAGCGAACTGTCGAACAAGCTGAGGAATTATTGAATAATATATTGAAGAATTATGATGATTGGACTCCTCCTGAACCGCCGCCTAAACCCACTCCGAAGAAGAGGGGTATCTTATGTCTCAGCCCTGAAGATATGCAAGAAGCAAAGAAATCTATGAAGGAAAAAGGTATTAAAGCTGAGGATGTTAAGAATTTGCCACCTATTGAAGAAATACATGGCCTTGAAACACCACCACCTCCACAGGTGGTAGAGGTAAATTCTTTATTAAATTTTGATGAAAGTGACATTCCTCACAATAAACATCCTAGTCAATGCTTATATGAGTTTGACAACTATATTATGAAGCAAGATCATTTCAATGCTCATGTTCTGAAACAATTGAAATATAATTCTGATATGATTGCTCGCTTGAGTGACTTGCTATTTAGAATCAGTAATGATGTTAGAGGTGTAGGAAAGCATGCCTCTATGGTTCAAACTCAGTTAGAACAAGTTGCTAAGTCTCAAAAAGAATTGCTTGATGAGATGAATAATAATATGAATGATTTTGCTGGTAGAGTAGTAACTAGAGGAGGTAGAATGACCCAAGAACCACTTTATCCTGAGGGTTATCCTAAAAGAATTGAACAAGACTCTCAAATAATTAATACTGATGCACCTAGTCCTTCTAAGAAGAAAAAGAAAAATGATAGGACTTTACATACCTCTAGTGAACCTGAGACACAAAAACCTCCTGATAATAATGATGTCTCTATTTCTGATGCTGAAACTCAGTCTGGTAATGAACATTCACCTAGTGATAATGAAATTGATAATGATGATGTTCATGAAGATGCTCAACCTAGCAATGATGTAGAACCAGATAATGATGTTGAAATAGGGCATGTTGCTGATCTAGATAACCCACAACCTAAAAATAAACGTTATGATAAAAGAGACTTTGTGGCTAGGAAACATGGTAAAGAAAGAGAGACATGGGTTCAGAAACCCATGCCATTTCGAGCTAAGCCATCTAAGAAAAAGGATGATGAAGAATTTGAACGCTTTGCTGAAATGATTAGGCCAGTCTTTTTGCGTACCTGTTTAACCGATATTTTCAAGATGACCCCTTATGCAAAGTATATGAAAGACATCATCACAAATAAAAGAAAGATACCGGAAGCTAAAATCTCCATCATGCTTGCTAACTATTCTTTTAAGGATGGAGTACCTAAAAAACTTGGAGATCCTAGAATACCAACTATACCTTGCTCCATCAAAAGAAACTATGTCAAAACTGCCTTGTGTGATTTGGGAGCCGGTGTTAGTGTTATGCCTTTCTCCTTATATAAAAGACTTGATTTGAATAAACTCACACCTACTGCAATATCATTGCAAATGCCTGACAAATCAACGGTCATACCTATCGGTATTTGTGAGAATGTGCCTGTTGTTGTTGCAAATGTTATTATCTTAACGGACTTTGTTATTCTTGAGATGCCCGAGGACGACAATATGTCGATTATCCTTGGTAGGCCCTTTTTGAATACTTCAGGGGCTGTTATTGATTGCAATAAAAGCAAAGTCACTTTTCATATCAATGGTAATGAGGACACGGTGCACTTTCCGAAGAAGCAATTCCAAGTGAATGGTATAAATTTTATTGAAGAATCTCCGACCATCACTATTGGAAGTTTTCAATTACCTCTACCTACTGCTAAAAAGAAATATGATATACTTATTATTGGGGATATGAACATCCCCATTGAGGTAACTTAGTGTTTTACGAAAGTTCTTCGGTTTCATGCTAATCGGAAGTGGTTGTTAATAAGACATGATCAACCTTATTAATGAATCATTTTTGCGAGGTATGAAGTCGATGAACCTAGTAAGCACAACTCTCTGCTCCCACCTTTATTTTCTGTTTTAGTTAGTAAAATAAAATAAAATGTCATGATTACCCTGTTTTCTGTTTTCTCCGTGCAATAAAAAAATGACCCAAAAATAAAAATTCTCAAAATGCCTTGAAAATTTAACACGATTTTTTCCGAATATTTATGAATTTCTGGTGCAAATAATACCAGAGGGGGGGTGCACCTGGTGCCCACAAGACACCAGGGCGCGCCAGCACCCCCAGGCGTGCCCTGGTGGGTTGTGGCCCCCACGTGGGCCCCCTCACCTATCTCTTTAGCCCACATAATCACCTACCTCCAGAAAAAAATCACCATAGCCACCATTCTCATGTTCTTTCTCTCAAACCTGTGGATTTCGATCTCTTTGCTCGAAGCTCCGTTTCTGAAACTGTTTGGAGGGATTGCTACTTGGTATGTGACTCCTCCATTGCTCCAATTAGTTTTTGATTTAGTGGGTTATTTTTAGAGTAATTAGCAACTCTTGGTGCTGCTGTAGATGAGCTGGCATGTTGAATTCTTAGAGTTCTAAGTAGTTTGAATGCTCAATATGGCCTCTATGCATGCTTGGGAGTAGTTGCTAACAATCTTACAAAGTTTTGTTGACAAAATTTTTGTGGACTATTTTTTTTAGAATTTTTATAAAAATAAAATGCAAATCTTTAGGAAGTTCTCCTCCAAGAAAAATGCCAAGGGAGTCATTTGCGAATCATCGGACAATGACCTTCACACCCCAAGAAGGGCGGAGGTGCGGTCGTGTGAATGGCCGCATGATGCCTTCATGGAGGAGGCTGGGTTCCATCAAGAGTTCGCTCAGTATGTTGCAAACGCTGGGTTGACTAAGTTCCTTGCAGCTAAGTGTGACCAATATCACATCCTTACAAATTCCTTTGTGCAAGGCTTTTTGTCAGATTTCGGGCTCCGCAAAACCCTCAAGGTTCGAACACAGGGGCGTGTGCGAAGATCCCCTACAGCCTCGCCCTACCTAGCTCGCTACTCGATGCATAAGACGATGAACTCGCGCGATGACGAGGAAGAAGATGAACACGGTGGTTTACCCAGGTTCGGGCCGCTGCGAAGCGTAATACCCTACTCCTACTTTGGTGGATTGCCTCTCGTGGAGGTATGGTGGATGAACTAGTACAATGTTGAGGAGCCTCGCGAGGGCGCTCCTGAGGTGTTCTTGGCCCTCTGCTGGCTTTGTGATGGATTGGATGGATGGGTGGATCGACCGGTTGCCGGATCCCCCTCTACGGTGTAGCCTAGCCTCTATATATAGCGGTGGCCCGGGTCCTCTTCCCTTATCGCAATGGCGGGAAGGGATCCCACAACAACCAAATTTGAAGGGGGACAGGAGTACATCCCCGCCCTGTCCAAAGGCGATCATCGCCTGCAAAGTAGTTGTCGACGACACAAAGGTGGGCTCGGCGATGACATCCGTCCTGCGGGGCCCATGGTCGTGGTCTTGTTGCACCGGAATGGAAACCTTTGGGGGGTGCTTTGGGAACCCGTGTACATCCTTGCTCCCTTTGCACCAAAGGGGAAACTGCACCGCCTGGCGCGCTGGCGCCCGCCTGCCCTTCCTTGCGTCACCCTTGACTCCTGAGGCCGGGTCCTGCATAGAGATCTCCGCCGCTCCGAAGGGGGGCTGGGGAGACCCTCCGCTTGCTGATCTTGGTGCTGCTCTCCCTCGCGAGCCTAGGGTCCTCGCGAGGGCCTTGTCTTGTGTGGGGCTGCATCTAGTGCTTCGCGAAGCCCTGCAGAGATTGTTCCTCACCAACATCACCACGCCGTCGTGCTGCCGGAACTCATCTACTACTTCATCATCGCTCGCTGGATCGAGGAGGTGAAGGCGTCATCAAGCCGTACGTGTGTTGAACGCGGAGGTGCCGTCCGTTCGGCACTAGTTCGTGATCGGATCGAGGGACGACTTGCGATTTGGATTGCGGAGACGTTCGACTACATCAACCGCGTTTCTTAACGCTTCCGCTTAGCGATCTACAAGGGTATGTAGATTCACTCTCCCTCTCGTAGATGCTCATCACCATGGATAGATCTTGTGTGTGCGTAGGAAATTTTTTGTTTCCCATGCAACGTTCCCCAACAGGCCCGGCTCGGGGAGGACGCCCAGGGTGCTCCCTACTCTTGGGAGGTGCTGGCGCCTATGGCAGGCGCCTGACCCACCCCTCCGTCAGGCGGTACGACGTAGCATGGTACATAGGTCTCCATATAAGGGCCCGGTTCTTCTCCTGAGCCGCCCGGCGGGGCGCCGGGGATGGCCCCTCCGGGCGGCGGCGGGGCGCCGCCCTGTGCGCGCCGCGCGCAGACCCTCCTGTGACGAGCCTCAGAGCGAAGTTGCTTACCTCTGCCACTGCCGTTGGGTGGGCCGCGCGTCTCCTGACGTGGATCGCTTCCTCGGCGATCTGATGCGCCTTCGCCGTTGTTGCTTGTTTGTCCGGACGCCTGCGCCGCTTGCTCCCTGCGCAGGATGGCGCGCTCCCGCCTGGTCAACCCAGGCTGTTGAAGGTCCACCGGGTTATAGAGGTGCGTGTTGGTGTGCACGCGGGGCGCCCCGTTGCTTCCTCCGTGCGTTCGGTCGTCGTGGCCGGGCTGCGCCCCGAAACCGGTCACCGGGATTCGAAGGAGAAGGAGCACGGCATGCGGCGGGCCCCGCTCGGGCTCGCCCAGTGCCGGAGGGGGCACACCGCCGGCGGGCTGGGGAACGGGCACGGCGGACGAGCCCCCGGCGCATGATGCATGCGGCCTTGAAGAAGAGTGAGGAGCCACGGCCCTCTGCGCGACGGTGACCAGCTCTGCAACGTGGTCGGCCCATGCGTCGAAGCCCCCGTGCGTCGGGCGGTGGCGGAGCATCTCGCTTGCTAGCAGTAGCGCATCATGCGCATCGAGGTCCCCCACGTAGGTGCGGCGCGTCGCCGGTGCTGAGGGCGCCGCCCGCCCGCCGTGTGCTTGGGCGGTGCGAGAGGCGGTGACGGTGGAGATGATGCTGGTGGCTTGATACTGACCGCCCAACACTATGCTGCTCGGGCGTGGGTCTCCGGCGGCAGCGGTGGGGTGGATGGAAGCTGACCCGCTGCGGCCGGGGGAAGATTGTTGGGCGCCGGCTATCGTAGCGGTGAAGCGTGGGAAGAGCGAAGCTTGGAGAAGACTCCGACACGCCCCCTACCTGGCGCGCCAAATGTCGGATTTCGGGCTCCGCATAACCCTCAAGGTTCGAACACAGGGGCGTGTGCGAAGATCCCCTGCAGCCTCGCCCTACCTAGCTCGCTACTCGATGGATAAGACGATGAACTCGCGCGATGACGAGGAAGAAGATGAACACGGTGGTTTACCCAGGTTCGGGCCGCTGCGAAGCATAATACCCTACGCCTGCTTTGGTGGATTGCCTCTCGTGGAGGTATGGTGGATGAACTAGTACAATGTTGAGGAGCCTCGCGAGGGCGCTCCTGAGGTGTTCTTGGCCCTCTGCTGGCTTTGTGATGGATCGGATGGATGGGTGGATCGACCGGTTGCCGGATCCCCCTCTACGGTGTAGCCTAGCCTCTATATATAGTGGTGGCCCGAGTCCTCTTCCCTTATCGCAATGGCGGGAAGGGATCCCACAACAACCAAATTTGAAGGGGGACAGGAGTACATCCCCGCCCTGTCCAAAGGCGGTCATCGCCTGCAAAGTAGTTGTCGACGACACAAAGGTGGGCTCGGCGATGACATCCGTCCTGCGGGGCCCATGGTCGTGGTCTTGTTGCACCGGAATGGAAACCTTTGGGGGGTGCTTTGGGAACCCGCGTACATCCTTGCTCCCTTTGCACCAAAGGGGAAACTGCACCGCCTGGCGCGCTGGCGCCCGCCTGCCCTTCCTTGCGTCACCCTTGACTCCTGAGGCCGGGTCCTGCATAGAGATCTCCGCCGCTCCGAAGGGGGGCTGGGGAGACCCTCCGCTTGCTGATCTTGGTGCTGCTCTCCCTCGCGAGCCTAGGGTCCTCGCGAGGGCCTTGTCTTGAGTGGGGCTGCGTCTAGTTGTGCTTGGCTGACGAAGTGGGCCATGCCCTGGGCCGCAGGCAGGCAGGTCTGGGTACCCCCGTTCCCAGAACGCCGACAGTAACCCCCGGGCCCAAGGCGCGCTCGAGCTAGCATTCGGGCGAAGCCTTGAGGGCGGCCCGAAGCACCGCAGGCCCCAAACACCTGCGGGCTAGGCTTTACACGCGTCGAGCGCCTGGGCGGCGACGCCCCCGCTCCCCGAGGGCGTCAGGAACCGCTCCAAGTCAAATTGACGCGACGCCCGTGTGCAGCGCCGGCTATCATTGCCCTTCCTTGAATGTTGCTGCTGCTTCGGGCCTCTATTCCTTGGACCACGCGAATGTGACCCGTCAATCGGCAGGAGAGGCGACGCGGACGGTACTGCGCCGATCGAACCGCTCCGCGGCACCTAAGAGGCGCATGGCGCCTGCTCTCTCATGACGCCTCGCGGCTGCAGTTATGCCTATAAATCTGCCCCGCCCTGGTAGGGGAGGGGCATTGCAGTCTCGAGGTATCTTCCTACTTCCATCGCTCCGTAGAGAAAGCCCTCTCCTCTTTCCAGCTTCTCCTCTTCCATGGCGTCTGGAGGAAGCGCAGCGGGCGCGGGGAAACGCGCGGCACCGCCAGCTCCCTCGCCCTCCTCCGGAGGCAGCGGTGGGGGGCCCTCGGGGTCGGCGCAAGTTCGCCGGCGCTGGGCCATGGTCGATGAGTGAGCACTCCGCCGCCTCCCTACTCCTTAGTTGTCTTGTCCAATGCTCCGGACATGATCCCCTCGTTCTTCTAGGGCGCCTGCGGCCAAGAAGCGCAAGCTCGGCGAGCTCTAGGAGGAGGTGGACGTGTTGTGGGCCACGCTGACGACCGCCGAGGCCGCCTTCCAGGCCGCCCTCAAGGGCGAAGCGGAGGCCAGGGCGGAGCTGGCGTCCCTCCAGGCCCAGATGAAGGAGGCGGCTGACGCCGTGCAGGCCGCCCAGGACGAGGCGGCACATGCCAGGATGATGGAGTCCCAGCGCGCCAAGCAGTACCTTGGCATCGCCCGCCGCGCGGCCGGCGCGGTGAGCCGGTTCGTCGGGGAAGCCCCCGCGCCGCCGTGCGTGCGCGGCGATGGGGGCTACCTTGACTTCTTCCAGAGGGTGGTGGAGGCGCTGGAGACCGGCGTCTCCCGCGTGAACGCGGACAGCGAGTCCGACGCGCGCGACCTCCTGGACCTCGCCTTGACGCTTGTTTTCTCCAACCTGCGCCGCCTCGCCCCGCAGCTCGACCTCCGTTGTGTCGGGGAGCGGGTGCCTGACGAGCTCCATCGCCCCCTTCGGGACGAGGTGCGCCCGCATGTGGAGTCCTTGGTGGAGCAGTTCATCCAGGTGCCCGCCTCCAGCGGGGAGGACGACTCCGATGCCGAGGCGGTCGGTGGCGCGGGTGGCGACGGCGGCTTCTCCCCCTAGGCATCCCCCGCTTCCCTTTCATGGTCCCTGTAATACCTTAAGAAGAACTCGGCCCCGAAGGGCATTTGTCTTTTGCATGTTACCTTCGCCCTCTTGTTTTTCTTCTCTAGAATCGCCGATCGCTTGCTTGCCGCGACGTGACTTAGTTTCTCCGCGCGGGGCCCGGCGCCGCTGTCAACGGGGGCTGGTGATGGCAGACGGTAGGGCCCTCGCGAGGCTCTCTCTCCTGAGGGAAAACTCGTGGCCGCCACCCCCCGGGTTCATGGCCTTGCAGCTCGTCGTGGTGGGGTCCCTCCCCTCGTGCCGTTTTTCCTGGCACCTCGGGCCTCAGGGGTCTCGGTAGCCGCGCGTGGTGGCCCGTAGTATCTGCATCCTTACATTAGTGCGCATAACCCTTATTCCGTCCTCGGGTCGTTATTAGATCAGGCGATTCTTGCTTGGTTCGGCAGTGTACTTAGCTTTTACGGCGGTGACGATCTCGTGCGTCGCGAGGTGCGGCTGGGTTACCCAGATAGTCCGCGATTCCTCCTGGGACGCTTCCTCCTTCTTTGTGGGACAGTTTGGGGCCCCTTTCGGTACTCTGTGTCTGCAGGCCCCAGTCCCACACATTTCCCTACCACCGTAATGTACGACTGGATCACCAGGACGCAACTACAAGGTGAGGCCTCGACACCCTTGATGCTGACCGGATCACCAAGGACGACATCAAGGGGCGAGTGGCTATATGACCGGTAAGGCTCCTGAGGCGCGTTGCTCAGGAGCCCCCCTTGACGCTCAAGCGGCTCTACGTCGGCAGGTCCCAGTCCCGCACATTTCCCTACCACCGTAATGTACGACCAGATCACCAAGGACGCAATTACGAGGCGAGACCTCGACGCCCTTGATGCCGACCGGATCACCAAGGACGACATCAAGGGGCGAGTGGCTATATGACCGGTAAGGCTCCTGAGGCGCGATGCTCAGGAGCCCCCTTTGACGCTCGAGCGATCCCCATTCCGTCCTGCCGGATGCTGCCTCAGGAGGCCCTGGGGCCTCCCGAGACTCCATGCTATGGTGCCGTGCTGCGGTCGGAGCCCCCAAGCGGGGGTCAATGGCTAAAAGATGCGAGTCCCTGAGGCGACAGGGCCTCGCTATCCAGCCCCGAGGTGCCTCGGAGAGGGCCGGAGCGCGCGGCTCCTTGCGAAACACCAATCCAGAAAGAGAGAATTCAAGACCGGTAAAATGAGAGATCAATGAGAGAAAAGTTCCCGCCCCTTTTTCTTTTAAATATAGACTTTCGAAATCCTCAAACTTCATTCCAAAAAAACGGCAATTCGAACACCAAAAAGAAGCAAGCAACTGCCGCGTCCGGCCCCTAGGCTAGTCTTTGTCTTCGTCTTCCCCCAGCGCTAAGCGTAGGGCATCCACGTTGCATGGGCATAGCCATTGAAGGGCAGTGTTGTCCGCCAGCACGGAGCTATGGCTTCCACATTGCGTGGGAAGGAACCCCGCCGCGTCCTCGGGGGTCTCCAGGCGTGTACAGCCCACTCATTATTACATGAGAGTGTCACGGCCGTAGATAGCTGGGCAAGCCCCCAGGCGCACGGCCTGGTTGCTCCCAACTCCGTCAAGAGCCATCCCGTGCATTTCTGCTCGGTTGCACGCCTTTACGACCCAAACCCGAATGCATTGTTCCCCGCGTAGCCGCAGGATTGCGCTCCCGCGGCCCAAACATGAGCACAATGCACCCGGCGCAGCCATAAAGGTGTTTTGTCGATGAAGCCGCCTCGTGAAGTGTCCGGGCATTGGCCAGACGATGCCTTGAGGGCCTCGTGAGGCCCAGCCTCCCGAGGCTGCGCTGACGCTTCGGTTGCCGCGGGTGGCCCGCGCTGCCTGTGTCTTGCTGCTCCCCCCAGGTCATTACCCCTGAGGCCTTGGGGCATGGCTCGGCGTTGCTCGCTCGCGGGGGCAACGGCTTGTGCCGTGTCCCGCGGGCCCAGGGGCGTCCTCCCTCTTTTTCCCGCTCGCGTCGTCCAGGCCCGGTGCTCCATCGGTGGAAGCCCCCAGGCCCTGTTGGAAATATGCCCTAGAGGCAATAATAAATTGGTTATTATTATATTTCCTTGTTCATGATAATCGTTTATTATCCATGCTATAATTGTATTGATTGGAAACTCAAATACATGTGTGGGTACATAGACAACACTGTGTCCCTAGTAAGCCTCTAGTTGACTAGCTCGTTGATCAAAGATGGTTAAGGTTTCCTAGCCATTGACATGAGATGTCATTTGATAACGGAATCACATCATTAGGAGAATGATGTGATGGACAAGACCCAAACTATAAACGTAGCATATGATCGTGTCAGTTTATTGCTATTGTTTTCTGCATGTCAAGTATCTGTTCCTATGACCATGAGATCATACAACTCCCTGACATCGGAGGAGTACCTTGTATGTATCAAACGTCGCAACGTAACTGGGTGACTATAAAGGTGCTCTACAGGTATCTCCGAGGGTGTCTGTTGGGTTGGCATGGATCAAGACTGGGATTTGTTACTCCGTATGACGGAGAGGTATCTCAGGGCCCACTCGGTAATACAACATCACAATGAGCCTTGCAAGCAATGTGACTAAAGTGTTAGCCACGAGATCTTGTATTACGGAACGACTAAAGAGACTTGCCGGTAACGAGATTGAACTAGGTATAGAGATACTGACGATCGAATCTCGGGCAAGTAACATACCGAAGAACAAAGGGAACAGCATACGGTATTAACTGAATCCTTGACATAGAGGTTCGACCGATAAAGATCTTCGTAGAATATGTAGGAGCCAATATGGGCATCCAGGTCCCGCTATTGGTTATTGGCCGTAGAGGTGTCTTGGTCATGTCTGCATAGTTCTCGAACCCGCAGGGTCTACACACTTAACGTTTGGTGACGATTAGTATAGTTGAGTTATTGTGTTGGTGACCGAAGGTTGTTCGGAGTCCCGGATAAGATCCCGGACATGACGAGGATCTCCGAAAAGGTTCGGAGGTAAAAGATTAATATATGTGATAATAGTGTTGTGATCTTCGGAAGGGTTCCGGAATTCACCGGAAGGGGTTCCGGATGTTTACCGAAGTGTTCGGGTGCAACAACACTCTATACGGGCCAAAAGGGTAAAACCCACGAGGTATTGGAAAGTGCAAAAGGAAGTTTTTCTACTGCCTTAGGCGGTACTACCGCTGGTAAAGGCAGTACTACCGCGTAAGCGGTACTACCGCTTGTGTGAAGCGGTACTACCGCCCAAGCGGTACTACCGCTTGTGTGAAGCGGTACTACCGCTCAAGCGGTACTACCGCTCGTGAGCGGTACTACCGCTTGTGCGCGGTACTGCAGGGATCCGAGTTGGACTCTTTCCCTGCGGGCCAAATCGACCTTGTGCGGGCAAAACTGACCTGGAGGAGGCTTTTACTCCAACTTTAGACCCCAAGGCTCAACATATAAATAGAGGGGCAAGGCTAGCACACGGGACACATTAAGATTTCCCAAGCCGTGTGTCGGCAACCCTAACCGTCTAGTTCTCCTGTCATAATCTCCGTAGTGCTTGGCGAAGCCCTGCAGAGATTGTTCCTCACCAACATCACCACGCCGTCGTGCTGCCGGAACTCATCTACTACTTCATCATCGCTCGCTGGATCGAGGAGGTGAAGGCGTCATCAAGCCGTACATGTGTTGAACGCGGAGGTGCCGTCCGTTCGGCACTAGTTCGTGATCAGATCGAGGGACGACTTGCGATTTGGATCGTAGAGACGTTCGACTACATCAACCGCGTTTCTTAACGCTTCCGCTTAGCGATCTACAAGGGTATGTAGATTCACTCTCCCTCTCTTAGATGCTCATCACCATGGATAGATCTTGTGTGTGCGTAGGAAAATTTTTGTTTCCCATGCAACGTTCCCCAACAGTGGCATCTGAGCTAGGTCTATGCGTAGATGAGATCTCGAGTAGAACACAAACGAGTTGTGGGCGTGGGTGTATACATATTGCTTGCCGTTACTAGTTGATACTTGATTCAGCGGTATTGTGAGATGAAGCGGCCCGGACCGACATTATGCGTACGCTTACGCGAGACAGGTTCCTTCAACTGACATGTAACTTTGTTGCATAAAGATGGCTAGCGGGTGTCTGTCTCTCTCACTTTAGTTGAATCGATTTCAATGAAGAGGGTTCTTTTAGAAGATCAAAAAGCAATCACTACACCACGTTGTGGTTTTGCGTAGGTAAGAACGGTTCTTGCAAACCCGTAGCAGCCACGTAAAATTTGCAACAACAATTAGAGGACGTCTAACTTGTTTTTGCAGGGTATGTTGTGATGTGATATGGCCAATTACATGATGAGATATATGTGATGTATGAGATGATCATGTGTTGTATAGAATATCACGACTTGCATGTCGATGAGTACGGCAACTGGCAGGAGCCATAGAGTTGTCTTTAATTATTTTCGCCGTTTTTGCTTTACTTTATCGCTATGAGTTAGCAATAGTCGTGGAAGCAACAGTCGGCGCGACAACCTCATGGCGACACGTTGATGGAGATCAAGATGATGGAGATCATGGTGTCATGCCGGTGACGATGGAGATCATGCCGGTGCTTTGAAGATGGAGATCAAAAGCACAAGTTCATGGCCATATCATGTCACTTATGATTTGCATGTGATGTTAATCCTTTTATGCATCTTATTTTGCTTAGGACGATGGTAGCATTATAAGGTGATCCCTCACTTAAATATAAAGATAAATTGTGTTCTCCCCGAGTGTGCACCATTGCGAAAGTTCCTCGTTTCGAGACACGCCGTGATGATCGGGTGTGATAGACTCTACGTTCACATACAACGGGTGCAAGCCAGTGTTGCACATGCGGAACACTCGGGTTAAACTTGACGAGCCTAGCATGTACAGACATGGCCTCGGAACACAAGAGACCGAAAGGTCGAACATGAGTCATATAGTAGATATGATCAACATGAAGATGTTCACCATTGAAACCACCTCAACTCACGTGATGATCGGACTTGAGTTGGTGGATTTGGATCATGTTACACTCGAATGACCAGAGGGATGTCAATTTGAGTGGGAGTTTTGAAGTAATATGATTAACTAAACTCATTATCTAGAACAATAGTCTAAGTTGTCTTTGCTATATTTATGTTGTAGATCATGGCTCGCGCAGTAGCACCCCTGAATTTTAATGCGTTCCTAGAGAAAGCTAAGTTGAAAGATGATGGAAGTAACTTTGTGGACTGGGCCCGTAATATAAGGACTATCCTTACGGCTTCCCAGAAGGCTTATGTCCTTGATGCACCGCTTGGTGATCCACCCGCTCCAGTTGAGTCTCTAGACGTTGTGAACGCCTGGCAGGCTCGTTCTGAAGATTACTCAATAGTTCAATGTGCAATATTGTATGGCTTAGAACCGGGACTTCAAAGACGTTTTGAACATCATGGAGCATATGAGATGTTCCAGGAGTTGAAGTTTATCTTTCAGAAGAATGCCCGGATCGAGAGATATGAGATCTCCGATAAGTTCTATGCTTGCAAGATGGAGGAGAACGGGTCTATCAGTGATCATGTACTCAGAATGTCTGGGTACTCCACCCGTCTGGCTGAATTGGGGATGCCCCTTCCGCCAGAGGCTATCACTGACAGAGTTCTTCAATCATTGCCACCTAGCTACAAGAGCTTCGTGTTGAACTATAACATGCACGGGATGAACAAGTCAGTCGCCGAGCTGTTTGCGATGCTGAAAGCCGCTGAGTCTGAAATTCAGAAGGAGCATCAAGTGTTGATGGTCAATAAAACCACTAGTTTCAAGAAAAATGGCAAGGGTAAGAAGGGTAACTCCAAGAAGAGTGGCAAAGTAGTTGCTCCTCTCGTGAAGAAACCCAAGGCTGGACCCAAACCAGAAACTGTGTGCTTTCATTGCAAGGGAACTGGACACTGGAAGCGGAATTGCCCCAAGTATTTGGCTGACAAGAAGGCGGCCAACAACAAACAAGGTATATATGATATACATGTTATTGATGTGTACCTTACCAACTCTCGTTGTAGTGCCTGGGTATTTGATACCGGTGCGGTTGCTCACATTTGCAACTCAAAACAGGAACTGCGGAATAGACGGAGGCTGGCAAAGGACGAAGTGACGATGCGCGTGGGAAATGGTTCCAAGGTTGATGTGATCGCCGTCGGCACGCTCGCTCTTCGATTACCATCGGGATTAGCGATGAACCTGAATAATTGTTATTTAGTGCCTGCGTTAAGCATGAACATTATATCTGGATCTTGTTTATTGCGAGACGGTTACTCATTTAAATTAGGGAATAATGGTTGTTCTATTTATATGAGTAATATCTTTTATGGTCATGCACCCAATGTGAGGGGTTTATTCTTATTGAATCTCGATAGTAATGATACACATGTTCATAACATTGATGCCAAAAGATGTAGGATTGATAATGATAATACCACTTTCTTGTGGCACTGCCGTTTAGGTGATATTGGCGTAAAACGCATGAGGAAGCTCCATGCTGATGGACTTTTGGAGTCACTTGATTTTGAATCACTTGACACATGTGAGCCATGCCTCATGGGCAAGATGACTAAAACGCCGTTCTCTGGAACAATGGAACGGGCAAGTGACTTATTGGAAATCATACATACTGATGTGTGCGGTCCGATGAGCATTGAGGCGCGCGGTGGTTATCGTTACTTTCTCACCTTCACTGATGACTTAAGTAGATATGGGTATATTTACTTAATGAAACACAAGTCTGAAACATTTGAAAAGTTCAAACAATTTCAGAGTGAAGTTGAGAATCATCGTAACAGGAAGATTAAATTCCTACGATCTGATCGAGGAGGAGAATATCTAAGTTATGAGTTTGGCAGTCACTTAAGACAGTGTGGAATTGTTTCACAATTGACACCGCCTGGAACACCACAGCGTAATGGTGTGTTCGAACGTCGTAATCGAACCTTATTGTATATGGTGCGATCTATGATGTCTCTTGCCGATTTGCCACTATCGTTTTGGGGTTATGCATTAGAGACAGCTGCATTCACTTTAAATAGGGCACCATCGAAATCCGTTGAGACGACGCCATATGAACTTTGGTTTGGCAAGAAGCCAAAGCTGTCGTTTCTTAAAGTTTGGGGATGTGATGCTTATGTCAAAAAGCTTCAGCCTGAAAAGCTGGAACCCAAAGCGGAGAAATGCGTCTTCATAGGATACCCAAAAGAGACAGTTGGGTATACCTTCTACCTCAGATCCGAAGGCAAAGTGTTTGTCGCTAAAAACGGAACGTTTCTTGAGAAAGAGTTTCTCTCGAAAGAATTGAGTGGGAGGAAGATAGAACTTGATGAGGTTGTTGAACCTTTACTTCAACCTGAAAGTAGCGCAGCGCAGAAAGATGTTTCTGTAGAGCCTACAACAGCTGAAGAGGAAGTTAATGATGATGATCATGAAGCTTTGGATCAAGTTGCTATCGAACCTCGTAGGTCGACAAGGACGCGTACTGCTCCTGAGTGGTACGGCAACCCTGTCTTAGAAGTCATGTTGTTGGACAACGATGAACCTACGAGCTATGGAGAAGCGATGATGGGCCCGGATTCCGAGAAGTGGTTAGAGGCCATGAAATCCGAGATGGGATCCATGTATGAAAACAAAGTGTGGACTTTGGAAGTATTACCTGAAAGGCGTAAGGCCATTCAGAACAAATGGATCTTTAAGAGGAAGACGGACGTGGACAGTAATGTCACCGTCTATAAAGCTCGACTTGTGGCAAAGGGTTTTTCACAAGTTCAAGGAGTTGACTACGATGAGAACTTCTCACCCGTAGCGATGCTTAAGTCCGTCAGAATCATGTTAGCAATAGCTGCCTTTTTCGATTATGAAATTTGGCAGATGGATGTCAAAACAGCGTTCCTTAACGGTTTCCTTAAGGAAGAGTTGTATATGATGCAAACAGAAGGTTTTGTCGATCCAGAGAATGCTGACAAAGTTTGCAAACTCCAGCGATCCATTTATGGACTGGTGCAAGCATCTCGGAGTTGGAATCTTCGCTTTGATGAGGTGATCAAAGCGTTCGAGTTTATACAAGTTTACGGAGAAGCTTGTATTTACAAGAAAGTGAGTGGGATCTCTATAGCGTTTCTAATATTATATGTGGATGACATATTACTGATTGGAAACAATATAGAAATGTTGGAAAGCGTGAAGGAATATTTGAACAAAAGTTTTTCAATGAAGGACCTAGGAGAAGCTGCTTTCATATTAGGCATCAAGATCTATAGAGATAGATCGAGGCGCCTAATAGGACTTTCACAAAGCACATACCTTGACAAAGTTTTGAAGAAGTTCAAAATGGATCAGTCCAAGAAGGGGTTCTTGCCTGTATTGCAAGGTGTGAAGTTTAGTAAGACTCAATGCCCAGTGACTGCAGAAGATAGAGAAAAGATGAGTGTCATCCCCTATGCTTCAGCCATAGGCTCTATCATGTATGCAATGCTGTGCACAAGACCCGATGTCAGCCTTGCCATAAGTATGGTCGGAAGGTTTCAAAGTGATCCAGGAATGGAACACTGGACGGCAGTCAAGAATATCCTGAAGTACCTGAAAAGGACTAAGGATATGTTTCTCGTTTATGGAGGTGATCAAGAGCTCGTCGTAAAGGGTTACGTCGATGCAAGCTTTGACACTGATCCGGATGACTCTAAGTCGCAAACCGGATACGTATTTATTCTTAATGGAGGTGCGGTTAGCTGGTGCAGTTCCAAGCAGAGCGTGGAAGCTGATTCTACATGCGAAGCGGAGTACATCGCTGCCTCGGAGGCGGCGAAGGAAGGTGTCTGGATGAAGGAGTTCATGACAGATCTTGGAGTAGTGCCGAGTGCGCTTAACCCAATGACTCTGTTTTGTGATAATACTGGTGCCATTGCTCTAGCCAAGGAACCAAGATTTCACAAGAGGACCAGGCACATAAAGCGACGTTTCAATTCCATCCGCGATTACATCAAGGAGGATGACATAAATATTTGCAAAGTACACACGGATCTGAATGTTGCAGATCCGATGAATAAACCTCTTCCAAGGGCTAAACATGAACAACACCAGAACTGCATGGGTGTTCGATTCATTACAATGTAAATCACATAGTGATGTGAACTAGATTATTGACTCTAGTGCAAGTGGGAGACTGTTGGAAATATGCCCTAGAGGCAATAATAAATTGGTTATTATTATATTTCCTTGTTCATGATAATCGTTTATTATCCATGCTATAATTGTATTGATTGGAAACTCAAATACATGTGTGGGTACATAGACAACACTGTGTCCCTAGTAAGCCTCTAGTTGACTAGCTCGTTGATCAAAGATGGTTAAGGTTTCCTAGCCATTGACATGAGATGTCATTTGATAACGGAATCACATCATTAGGAGAATGATGTGATGGACAAGACCCAAACTATAAACGTAGCATATGATCGTGTCAGTTTATTGCTATTGTTTTCTGCATGTCAAGTATCTGTTCCTATGACCATGAGATCATACAACTCCCTGACATCGGAGGAGTACCTTGTATGTATCAAACGTCGCAACGTAACTGGGTGACTATAAAGGTGCTCTACAGGTATCTCCGAGGGTGTCTGTTGGGTTGGCATGGATCAAGACTGGGATTTGTTACTCCGTATGACGGAGAGGTATCTCAGGGCCCACTCGGTAATACAACATCACAATGAGCCTTGCAAGCAATGTGACTAAAGTGTTAGCCACGAGATCTTGTATTACGGAATGAGTAAAGAGACTTGCCGGTAACGAGATTGAACTAGGTATAGAGATACCGACGATCGAATCTCGGGCAAGTAACATACCGAAGAACAAAGGGAACAACATACGGGATTAACTGAATCCTAGACATAGAGGTTCGACCGATAAAGATCTTCGTAGAATATGTAGGAGCCAATATGGGCATCCAGGTCCCGCTATTGGTTATTGGCCGTAGAGGTGTCTTGGTCATGTCTGCATAGTTCTCTAACCCGCAGGGTCTACACACTTAACGTTTGGTGACGATTAGTATAGTTGAGTTATTGTGTTGGTGACCGAAGGTTGTTCGGAGTCCCGGATAAGATCCCGGACATGACGAGGATCTCCGAAAAGGTTCGGAGGTAAAAGATTAATATATGTGATAATAGTGTTGTGATCTTCGGAAGGGTTCCGGAATTCACCAGAAGGGGTTCCGGATGTTTACCGAAGTGTTCGGGTGCAACAACACTCTATACGGGCCAAACGGGTAAAACCCACGAGGTATTGGAAAGTGCAAAAGGAAGTTTTGCTACTGCCTTAGGCGGTACTACTGCTGGTAAAGGCAGTACTACCGCGTAAGCGGTACTACCGCTTGTGTGAAGCGGTACTACCGCTTGTGTGAAGCGGTACTACCGCTCAAGCGGTACTACCGCTCGTGAGCGGTACTACCGCTTGTGCGTGGTACTGCAGGGATCCGAGTTGGACTCTTTCCCTGTGGGCCAAACCGACCTTGTGCGGGCAAAACCGACCTGGAGGAGGCTTTTACTCCAAGTTTAGACCCCAAGGCTCAACATATAAATAGAGGGGCAGGGCTAGCACACGGGACACATTAAAATTTCCCAAGCCGTGTGTCATCAACCCTAACCCTCTAGTTCTCCCGTCATAATCTCCGTAGTGCTTCGCGAAGCCCTGCAGAGATTGTTCCTCACCAACATCACCACGCCGTCGTGCTGCCGGAACTCATCTACTACTTCATCATCGCTCGCTGGATCGAGGAGGTGAAGGCGTCATCAAGCCGTACGTGTGTTGAACGCGGAGGTGCCGTCCGTTCGGCACTAGTTCGTGATCGGATCGAGGGACGACTTGCGATTTGGATTGCGGAGACGTTCGACTACATCAACCGCGTTTCTTAACACTTCCGCTTAGCGATCTACAAGGGTATGTAGATTCACTCTCCCTCTCGTAGATGCTCATCACCATGGATAGATCTTGTGTGTGCGTAGGAAATTTTTTGTTTCCCATGCAACGTTCCCCAACAGGCCCGGCTCGGGGAGGACGCCCAGGGTGCTCCCTACTCTTGGGAGGTGCTGGCGCCTATGGCAGGCGCCTGACCCACCCCTCCGTCAGGCGGTACGACGTAGCATGGTACATAGGTCTCCATATAAGGGCCCGGTTCTTCTCCTGAGCCGCCCGGCGGGGCGCCGGGGATGGCCCCTCCGGGCGGCGGCGGGGCGCCGCCCTGTGCGCGCCGCGCGCAGACCCTCCTGTGACGAGCCTCAGAGCGAAGTTGCTTACCTCTGCCACTGCCGTTGGGTGGGCCGCGCGTCTCCTGACGTGGATCGCTTCCTCGGCGATCTGATGCGCCTTCGCCGTTGTTGCTTGTTTGTCCGGACGCCTGCGCTGCTTGCTCCCTGCGCAGGATGGCGCGCTCCCGCCTGGTCAACCCAGGCTGTTGAAGGTCCACCGGGTTATAGAGGTGCGTGTTGGTGTGCACGCGGGGCGCCCCGTTGCTTCCTCCGTGCGTTCGGTCGTCGTGGCCGGGCTGCGCCCCGAAACCGGTCACCGGGATTCGAAGGAGAAGGAGCATGGCATGCGGCGGGCCCCGCTCGGGCTCGCCCAGTGCCGGAGGGGGCACACCGCCGGCGGGCTGGGGAACGGGCACGGCGGACGAGCCCCCGGCGCATGATGCATGCGGCCTTGAAGAAGAGTGAGGAGCCACGGCCCTCTGCGCGACGGTGACCAGCTCTGCAACGTGGTCGGCCCATGCGTCGAAGCCCCCGTGCGTCGGGCGGTGGCGGAGCATCTCGCTTGCTAGCAGTAGCGCATCATGCGCATCGAGGTCCCCCACGTAGGTGCGGCGCGTCGCCGGTGCTGAGGGCGCCGCCCGCCCGCCGTGTGCTTGGGCGGTGCGAGAGGCGGTGACGGTGGAGATGATGCTGGTGGCTTGATACTGACTGCCCAACACTATGCTGCTCGGGCGTGGGTCTCCGGCGGCAGCGGTGGGGTGGATGGAAGCTGACCCGCTGCGGCCGGGGGAAGATTGTTGGGCGCCGGCTATCGTAGCGGTGAAGCGTGGGAAGAGCGAAGCTTGGAGAAGACTCCGACACGCCCCCTACCTGGCGCGCCAAATGTCGGATTTCGGGCTCCGCATAACCCTCAAGGTTCGAACACAGGGGCGTGTGCGAAGATCCCCTGCAGCCTCGCCCTACCTAGCTCGCTACTCGATGGATAAGACGATGAACTCGCGCGATGACGAGGAAGAAGATGAACACGGTGGTTTACCCAGGTTCGGGCCGCTGCGAAGCATAATACCCTACTCCTGCTTTGGTGGATTGCCTCTCGTGGAGGTATGGTGGATGAACTAGTACAATGTTGAGGAGCCTCGTGAGGGCGCTCCTGAGGTGTTCTTGGCCCTCTGCTGGCTTTGTGATGGATCGGATGGATGGGTGGATCGACCGGTTGCCGGATCCCCCTCTACGGTGTAGCCTAGCCTCTATATATAGTGGTGGCCCGAGTCCTCTTCCCTTATCGCAATGGCGGGAAGGGATCCCACAACAACCAAATTTGAAGGGGGACAGGAGTACATCCCCGCCCTGTCCAAAGGCGGTCATCGCCTGCAAAGTAGTTGTCGACGACACAAAGGTGGGCTCGGCGATGACATCCGTCCTGCGGGGCCCATGGTCGTGGTCTTGTTGCACCGGAATGGAAACCTTTGGGGGGTGCTTTGGGAACCCGCGTACATCCTTGCTCCCTTTGCACCAAAGGGGAAACTGCACCGCCTGGCGCGCTGGCGCCCGCCTGCCCTTCCTTGCGTCACCCTTGACTCCTGAGGCCGGGTCCTGCATAGAGATCTCCGCCGCTCCGAAGGGGGGCTGGGGAGACCCTCCGCTTGCTGATCTTGGTGCTGCTCTCCCTCGCGAGCCTAGGGTCCTCGCGAGGGCCTTGTCTTGTGTGGGGCTGCATCTAGTTGTGCTTGGCTGACGAAGTGGGCCATGCCCTGGGCCGCAGGCAGGCAGGTCTGGGTACCCCCGTTCCTAGAACGCCGACACTATCTATTGAGAAACAATCCTCCTGAAGTGCAGTTTAATCTTTACGCTGAAACTTACAAAATGCCGCTAACTGACTTCTGCAACATATGCTTGATCGCTTCTGATGGAGAATTGAGAGAACCTAGGCCATCTGAGTTTGAGGATTTTTCTCCTCACTTTAACAGTGGGTGAGGATAGAGGCGTGTCGAACGCCACTGCTACCAGCTTGCAGTTTCCCTCAGTGCATTACTTTGCTTTGGTCATCGCTAAGTGTTTAACCGCTAGGGAGAAGGTCGGCGCACTCAGTGCCCCTGACCTTGCTATTTTACGTCGTGCACTTTATGATGATCACACCTTGAATATGGGGGCTATTATTGCTCGTCGCTTACATCTTAACAAAACTAAGGGAAAGATACATGGTGGTATTTATGCTACTCGCTTAGCGAGACACTTTAATATTCAAATTTGCCCACATGATTATCTCTTGTCCCGAGTTTACCTTGACCACAAGTCACTACAAGATCACCAATTCCTCGATGTAACTAATTCTCCCCGTGACATTCATTACAACCTAGTATTCAGTAAGGAAACCCGTGATGTTATTCCGTTGCCTGCACCTGCTTTGTTTGATTCTATTGCTAGGAACGGATACATGATCATGCCAGATGACATTACAGCCTACCTGAACAACCTAGCAGCTGTTGAGGAGGAGCCCCAGGGGTGGGATGCTCAGGTGCCGCCTCCGCCTCACTACAACTTGGGACTGGACAGCTACTACGGATGGTGATTACCAAGCTAGGCCAAAAGTCTAAGCTTGGGGGAGTACGTATTCCCACCGACATTACATTCATGTTCACACATTTCATTCCAATTGTTGGTGTTCACACTTTTTCATTGTAATATCCTTGGTAGACTTGTTTTCTCGCTTTCTTCTTGTGTGTTTGAAAAACTTTAAGAAAATCCAAAAATATTTCCTACTTCTTTTTAGTCTTTATTTCTAGCTTAGTTTAATTGTTGCGTCAAAAGAAAACGCAAAAAGATTTCTCGCTTCGTCTTTTACTTGTTGGGAGCTTTCCCGTGTAAATAGTTTTTCTCATTTTTGTTTTTCCTCTTTAATTTGCTTTCTTCAAGAAAAACCAAAACTCCAAAAATATTTCAGTGTGTTTCTCTGAATTCCTTTTCTTTTACTTGAGTCGTACCAAGGTGAAGACCACAATGAAATTGTTGAGTGGCTCTCATCTGCATTATTGCTTATCTAACAAAGAGCCCATATTACTTTGTCTTCTCCTCTTGAATAAAATGTTTGCAGATTCCACCTTAGTCCACGACACTCTTGCACTATTATTATTTTCTTATCATTCGGTCGTGCAAGTGAAAGGCAATAATGACGACATTTGATGAATTGACTGTGGCAGAGAAAAGCGGGTATGAACTCAACTTGTTTTTGTTTTTGTAAATATGTTTAACCTATTATTCTTGATTCATCTCATTATGATAAAACATGTTTGCAATGACCATTAGAGATTATAGTTTCATGCCATGTTTAAGTAGCTAGGAGTGGATAATGATTTATCTTGGGTGTCAACATGCATTAAAATGGTTGTGATGCGGTATGATGGTATGGTATCCTCCTCTGAATGTTTCAAGTGGTTTGACTTGGCACATGTTCACGCATGTAGTTGAATCAAAACCAACATAGCCTTCATGATATTTATGTTCATGGTGTCCATATCCTACTCATGCTAGTATTCAATGTTGATTATATGTAATGCATGTTCATGACCATTTTCGCTCTCTAGCTGGACGCTTTTCAATCTATTTGCTAGCCTTCGCCTATACTAAGCGGGAACACTGCTTGTGCATCAAAATCCTTAAACCAAGGTGTGCCAGATGAGTCCACTATATCTACCTATATGCGGTATTACCCTGCCGTTCTAAAGTAAATTTGCACGTGCCATCTCTAAAAATTCAAATGAGCATCTGTTTTTGTGTGCCTAGACCACTCATGGAGCGACAGGGGGCGGTCAGTATCTTCCATGCTAAGCGGGTTATTCTCATGATGAGTGTTTATTCACTTTTCCTTACATGAGAGTGGCGGTAATAGGGATTCCCAGTCCCGAAATCAAAAATCAAAAATAATTAAACAAAACTCCCCCAGGAAAGTTGTTGGTTTGGATGGTACCCGTGGATGCGGCTAGCCGTGGAGTGTGATTGTTGGTGGAGGGGGAGTAAACCTTTACTTTTACTGCTTGGGAACCTCCGATAATTTGTTTAGCATGGAAGATATTGATAACTCTTGGTCGTGACATTGGCAGGAAGGGTGTACCTCCCAAAATTATATCTATCTCTATTTTAAACTTTGAGCTCTGGCACCGCTGCAAATACATGCTTCCCTATGCGAAGGGACTATCTATTTACTTTTATGTTGAGTCGTCACCTTCTCAAACAAGCGCTAGACCTGAGAGCACTATTGTCATCCTCATGCATTGTGTATAGTTGATCTTGGGTGCAGCATGACTGGATCTTTTCTACCATGAATTACAATGTTTAGTCACTGCTTGAACTTTGGAGGTGCTCTGCATTTATGTTTTGCGGTCTCAGAAAGGTCTAGCGAGATACCACTATTGTCATATTGTATCATAATTGTTTTGACAAAGTGTTGGCGTTTGAGATATATTATTATTGCTCGTTAGTTGCTTATGTTATTGTTATGAGTTAATATAATTTCTAAGAGTTATTGTTGGCATGGTTATTAATAATCTTTGCTGAAAACCTGGGTGCTACTTGAGCATATATATGTAAACAAGAACAAAAGAGTTCATAAAAGTTTTTCTTTATCACTTTCAGTTTGTCAACTGAATTGCTTGAGGACAAGCAAAGGTTTAAGCTTGGGGGAGTTGACACGTCTCCAACGTATCTACTTTTCCTCACTCTTTTGCCCTTGTTTTGGACTCTAATTTGCATGATTTGAAAGGAACTAACCCGGACTAACGTTGTTTTCAGTAGAACTACCATGGTGTTGTTTTTGTGTAGAAATAAAAGTTCTCGGAATGGAACGAAACTTTTTGGAGAATTATTTCAGAGTATATGAGAATTATTGGAGCCAAAATCCACCGAGAGGGGGGGGCAGGGTGAGCAGCACCCACCAGGGCGCGCCAGGCCCCCTGGGCGTGCCCTGGTGGGTTGTGCCCACCTCGTGGCCCCATTGACCCTAATTCCACCACTATAAATTCCTATTTTCGGAGAAAAAATCAGAGAGAAAGTTTCATCGCATTTTACGATATGGAGCCGCCGCCTCCTCCTGTTCTTCATCGGGAGGCCAGATCTAGAGCCCGTTTGGGGCTCCGGAGAGGGGAATCTTCGGTCTTTGTCATCACCAACCCTTCTTCATCGCCAATTCCATGATGCTCCCCACCGGGAGTGAGTAATTCCTTCGTAGGCTTGCTGGTCGGTGAGGAGTTGGATGAGATTCATCATGTAATCGAGTTAGTTTTGTTAGGGCTTGATCCTAGTATCCACTATGTTCTGAGATTGATGTTGCTATGACTTTGCTATGCCTAATGCTTGTCACTAGGGCCTGAGTGCCATGATTTCAGATCTTAATCGTTTATGTTATCATCTCTATATCCATGTTCTTGATCCGATCTTGCCTAGTCATATGCACCTATTACGTGTTATGATCCGTCAACCCCATAGTGACAATATTTTTGATACTTCGCGGTGATGATCGTAGTTTGAGGAGTTCATGTATTCACCATGTGTTAATGCTTTGTTTCGGTTCTCTATTAAAAGGAGGCCTTAATATCCCTTAGTTTCCTTATGGACCCCGCTACCACGGGAGGGTAGGACAAAAGATGTCATGCAAGTTCTTTTCCATAAGCACGTATGACTATTTACGGAATACATGCCTACATTACATTGATGAACTGGAGCTAGTTCTGTGTCGCCCTAGGTTATGACTGTTATATGATGAATATCATCCAACGAGTTACTGATCCAGTGCCTACGAGTTATCCACTTATTGTTCTTGCTAAGTCACTATTGTTGCTACTACTGTTCCAACTGCTACAAAACTATTGCTACTACTGTTACCGCTACGGTTACTATTGCTACTGCTATCAAACTATCATATTACTGTGCTACTGATCACCTTGCTGCAGATATTTAATCTCCATGTGTGGTTGAATTGACAACTAAACTGCTAATACTCTCAAGTATTCTTTGGCTCCCCTTGTGTCGAATCTACAAATTTGGGTTGAATACTCTACCCTCGAAAACTGTTGCGATCCCCTATACTTGTGGGTTATCACCCGCTAACACCAATGTTTCCACCCCATCAACCATGATCGATCATCCGTGAGCACCGACATTTATTTTGGGCACTTGGGCTCTAATACCACTTGTTATGAAATCATGGCCCCGCTAACGCCAATGTTTCCGACCCATGCGTCAACTAGGCCCAACCAAAGAGCAACACTGACTTATGAGAGTTCTTGGGCCTTCTCCCCCAAAAGACTAGCATTTTAGGAGGGGAAACCCCACCCTTATAAGTCATGTTCTGTCTCCTCCCACAACTGATGTGAGACTAAACCCAATCTCCCCTTCACACATCGGTTACCATGGGCCTGCTAACACTAGCGTTTCCAGTCCACCAACCATGTCCGACCACCACATGCAGCGAGATTTATTTCGGTTACCCGGCCACTAATACGACCATTAACATTAATGGTGTGGTGGGACCTTTTTCTCCTCTTCCACTAGAGTGAAGCAGGGGGCCCAATCTCACCCCTTCTCTTCAACCTCGCCGTTGATGCCCTAGTGGGCATTCTTGACAAAGCCCACATGTCCGGTCACCTGACTGGGGTTGTTGGGAACCTGATCCCTGGAGGAGGGGTCACCCACCTCCAATATGCGGATGACACCATGATCATGGTGGAGGGGTCCAACCTCGGTATTGTGAACCTAAAATTCCTACTGCTGTGCTTTGAAGCGATGTCAGGTCTGAAGATCAACTTTGATAAAAGTGAGGTCTTCGTCCTTGGTTACTCCTCGAAAGACCAGCTCCGGATTGCAGGCGACCTAAACTAAAAGCTTTCGGCGTTCCCCACGACTTACCTGGGGATGCCTCTAGCTGAGTCGAAGATCCTGGCATCAGGGTTTGACCCCCTTATGGGCCGGGTAGCTTCGCGGGCGGAGCCGTGGCGAGGCCGATTTACCTCCAAGGGGAGTAAAATGATTCTCATAAGTGCCAACCTGGCGAGCCTTCCCATGCTTATGATGGGGCTGTATCTCCTGCCGGAGAGCGTCCATAGCTCGTCCGATAAGGAGCTCGCCAGGTTCTTCTGGCAGTCCAAGGACAGACGACGGAAGTACCATTGTGGGGACCCCGACTCATAAGTCGTGATCACTGAATGTACGTGCATAGTGATCCCAGAGATAAATACTCACTGAACACACAAAAACTGAATAACAAGAGTCTTACATCCATGACGTACCGTTTTACTCAAATATGGCCTTTATGGCCACATCTTCATAAACTTGCAGCGGAAATCTTCAACGATAACGTGAACCCATGCCATCTGCCTTAACCCTACAGGCATTCTGACTGGGAAGTGTCCTAGTTCGCATGTTCGTCACCAAGGTAATCTTCATTTCATCCTGTTCTTTCATGACTGGCCAATAAAATAACCAGTGGCAAGCCAATGAGTACTTTGAATGTACTCGCAAGCAACCCATGTTTGGAACAAGGCAATAACAATGCATGATGTAGCACTAAGTAGGTAAGTTTGCAGAAAGCTAATTTTGAGTGCAACAACATGATCAAGTAACTTATGTAAGCATGCATCAACAGATGACAAATATTCATGAGAACAAGTCATAGTTATCATCATAAGCAGGGGGTGAACATCTCATGTTCAGTCATCAGACTTATTTCAAGTATCATCTCCGTGTCATCCACACACACACACACACACACACACACACCAAGTTTCGAGACACTGGACGTAGCACAAGAGCGGTCATCCAACTGTCCTTGATCGTGGACACAGCTATTCAAATAGTTTTACACTCTGCAGAGGTTGCACACTTTACCCACAAGACTCGGGGAACTTCCGTGTCATCCACGACTCGCGGTATATTACATACCCGAGGTAAGCACCCGAACATTTCCTTTCCCCTAGCGATACTAAACAAAGAGTCCACTCGTTGGTGCCATCCCTCATGATATACATCACACGTATCATCCATGAGGGCACGCAACGGTGTTCCCGGTGCCTGTGAAGACAGCGCATGGTCACCCTACTAGGCACGACCCCGTATTGAGAGTGACCACATCACTCCCGCCACTAGTAATGCGGGCTCTATGCTTGTACCCACCAAGGTAGTCAACAAAGCCCCGTCCCATAAGGGGTATCGTGGTTGTACATGTAAGGTTGGAATAACGGTCGCAGCTTACAACAATCCATTTTCGAAAACCACACACACTCACATGCTTCGGTACACCACTTCTTTATCAAGTGGTTACCTTGCTCAACATCATCTCCCTCGAGCATTAGTGGCACCCGACGGGGTTTTCGAAAGGTCTTTGAAAACACTCTTGTTTCAACACCATGCATATTCCCGTCCCACTTTGCATAGCATCTACTAAGCATCCTATCTACTCCCCACCCGCACAACCCTCATAAGGAGGTAGGGTCATGCACGATGCAAGTATCAACAAGAAAGTATCGGACGCATCCCACCGAAGTGGTCACCACATCAACATGATCAACATCACGAAATAAAGTGCTATATGTCATGCAATAAAAGGGTTTCATAGTCATGGTCAAAGGGCTGCTTGCCTAGCTTAGCAGAGTCTTTGAGGTCTCCACACGCTTCTCGTCAAACTCCAAGTACTCCGTCTACTTCGTCAACTATTGCCGGAAACAACCGCAATAATCAACACAACAAGCAGACAATAAAAGTGCTATATAAATAGGAGTCTTATTTTTCTAGGGTATCTCTGGTCATAAGAAAAACAACCAAGGAGGTTTCATTGGATGTGCATCAAGGGGGATTTTTGAATGATGGAAATAAGGGAATTGGTGATCCTATAGGAAGTCTATAGAAATTATGTCTATAAAAATGGATGGATGCAACCAACAATTAAGGCATGATTTTAGAAGATTTTAGAAAGTGGTTTCACTGGATTTGGAGTTGGCATGAATTCCCTATGATTTTCCTAAGATGAAATAAATGGAAAATGGGTCATTTATTTGATCCAACACAATAGGTGCATGGTAAAAATGTTCACCATGCCTAGACAAATGGGTCATGGTTTTATAGTCATCTAGGAATTTGAATCACTCTTTCGGAGTTGATTTGAGCTCTCTAGGGATTTTGCAAAGTGGTTTTATAATACAAGATATAACCAAAATATTGGTGGAGCAGAATATGCTATATGGAAAAATTGTGCAATACACATATTTGGATAGTTCAAGTTTGTAGGATTCTGTAGAAACTTGAATCATCAAATTTGGAGTTCATATGAATTTAATATGAATTGTTTTGTCTCTGAAGAAATGAAAATGGAAATAAAAAGGATTATACCGAATGGGCTATAACGCGACCATGGCGCTGGATAAGAAGCTGGGCCGGCCGAGTGGCCCGGCCGGGCGCATGCAACAGCCACGCCGAAGGCGTACTGCACGGAAGCAGTTTCCGCCTCGGGGAAACGCCTTCCCGCAGGAGGCGCGGCCACTTCAACAGGGTGGCGGCCGGTCGGTCACCGACACGCGGGGCCCGCGTGTTGGGTCCGTCCCCCACCTCCCGCTCAAGCTGGGAGAGACAGAGGAGGCGGGACAGGGCAGAGCCGGCGCTCGTCCCGGTGGCTCCGGCCACCCCCGGCGGTGCTCCGGCCACCAGTGGCCTCGAGGCGGCCTACCGCACCCGCCTGGGAGGTCCTTGACCCCGGCGGAGGTCGAGGCCAGGCGCGGTTTCGGCTATGGTGGAGGGGCACAGACGGCGATGATGGGCACGGTGCCATAGTCGCGGAGGGGAGAGAGAAGGAGTGCGGAGGGGGGTCTGCGGCGATGGTTGGGCATCTGGTGGGGCTTAGAGGAGAGGAGGTGCACGGAGGAGCTCCAAATCTAGCGGTGGTCGTGGCGGGCGTCGTAGGCCAAAGGAGGAGGAGAAGGCCACGGGAGCCAAAGGGCTCTGGTCCAGGGGCTCGGGGAGGGGCTGAAGTAGGGGGGCGACGGAGAGGGAGCTCGGGAGCGTCTCGGATGTTCTCGGGCATGGTGAGCATGCGTGCCCGAGGCGCTTTTGGCCAGTTGCTGGCATCGGGAAGGAGAGTGGGAGGCTCAAAGGGATCCTAGGCGTGCTGGGGTGTTTTGTCGAAGCTGGACGCGAGCTGCAGGACGAGCTCAAGTGGCAGAGCACCACTTTTGCAGGTCAATGGCATGGTCACCATGCCACTTTGTGTCCAGGGCATCATTTTGGTCGTCCAATGATGTCTGGCATGCAAGGCGTGCGTGATGGAGTGCTCTGGTGAAAGTTGGAAAGGTCAGGAGCTGGCTGGGTTAGGTTTCTACTGCAGGAAAGTTTCCAGCAGCTAAATGGGGAGCTATCTCAAGGGTTTTTACTGAAGAGTATATATATGGGACAAGACCTAGTCCTGTGGTCATAGGTATGGAAGGACTATATGTCCACCAAGTTTCAGATCAGGCAGATAAAAATGCAAGGTACTTGCAGTACAAAGGTACATTTACTGCCATAATCTGGTTTTTGATGAGCTGCTCATATTTTCCACATGAGCATGCCGTATTTGGACGTGTAATGATGCATTGGCATGCCAGAGGTGTTGTGGTCAAACTTGGGGGTAGTTGCATGCATGGAATAATAGAAGAGAGGAAGAGAGTTATGCAGATGCTGTCCAAAAGAGGGAATCTTGGGGTTTTACCCCCCCCATCTCAATCATGGAGCTGGTGCTGGGTTTGTTACTGGAGTGGGGGAGATGTATGATGGAGCTGTGGTAAAAATTTGGGCTCAAGGAGAACACTTCTGGTCCTTCAATCATTGAGTATAAATAATGGGCAGAAGGTGTTTGTTAGCTATTTGGGATAGCTAAAGGATCTTACTTGCCTTGAGATTTACCAGGATCAATTGGTGGGTAAAAATAGGGCTGTTCACCAAGTTTGAGTTCATTTGAAGAAAGTTGCTAATGCAACTTGGTAAACCCTAGAAATCAATAGAATCAGGTTTCTGTAGGTCTAGTCATGCAAAACTATTCTCCTTGATTTACCACTTGGTCTGGTGGCTTTATTTGGGGATCATAACATGTCCACAAAGTTTGGGGTCAATAGGAGAAACTTCACAATGTAAAGTTGTTCAAATTTGATTCTGGACAAAGAGGGTTTTGGGATATTTTGGTGAATCAAAACATTGAGGATTGAGATGAATCTTTGCCTGATCATCAAATATACCATGTGTGACATGCTAGAATTTTCCTAGAATTATTTGAGAATATTTCTTGTAGAAATATTTCAAAAGCTTGAAACAGATAGAAAACGTTTTGAAGGGTTTTGTCCAATATTTTGAACATGAACATGTGTTGAAACTCATATATATGAAAAATATATGTCCACTGAGTTTCCCTAAATTTTCTAAAATATTTTGAAAGAACAAAAATAATTTTTCCCTATGAAAGACCATTTCTGGCCTTAAATACAATCCTTTAAATAAAATAGGAAAATAATCTTTAAAATTAATATTTGGTGGTTTTGGGAAGTATTATATATAGTGGGTTCCAAATAAACTCTTTGGTGCAAAACATACCACCCAATTTGAGGACTTGTAGTACAAACCTCATTTCAGGGGTTTTATAAAGCCTAATTTGAATAAATGGTTTTTGGACAAAATAATATTTGATAAAAATAGTTTTATGTCCTATACACATGGCATGATCATTGGGCAAAGATTTGGAGCAAGGAGATGAGTTTTTAGAGTAGGAGGGATTTTATGAATATAGAGCACAAGCAAGCAAACAAGCAATCAACAATCAAGTCAAGCATCACAAGCACAGGGAAAACGTTTTAATTGGTCCTAATTTTTGAGTCATGTTAACTTAGTCATTAGGCAAAACACAGGGTGTGACAGACCTACCCCCCTTACAAGAATCTCGTCCCCGAGATTCCTAGGCTAGACGTAGAAAAGATGCGGGCATTCAGATCTAAGGTGGTCTTCACGTTCCCATGTTGCTCCTGCTCCGGTGTGGTTGCTCCACTATTCCCTGAAGTGTTTGACGATACGGATTGAGTGCATTGTGGCCTTCGTCTGAGGGTGAACGGGGTTCTTGCAATATGTTAGGCTTGCCAAAAGGTCAAGGGTTTGGTGAACGAGGTTCTGGCAAGGGCCTGGCTTGCGTGTGTATTCCAAAGTCAGAATACGTGGCAAATTAGTGTGTCTGTGTGCTGGTCCTGGGGTCGCTCACGTTGGTTAGTGACATCTAGATGTCTCGCGTTAGAATAGAAGGGTCGAGTCTTGGTGTAGCTCTCGTCGACGGGGAAGTCCTCGAGTCCCTTAAGACAGGTGATCTTTAGTCGCAGGTGGTCTTCATCCTCGAGAACGTTGAGGCATGTCAACGTAGGCTGCTTGTCTAGGTCTTCCGCTTGGCAAAGTTGTCGAGGTACGTTCTTCGATCATCGTTGGTCACTTGTCTTCGTAGTCACGGACGCAAGTTTGTAGCGTGCCTTCGAGTGTTTGGTCTACGTGTCTCTCCGTAGCCAATTGTGGTAAGGTCTTCGAGGGTTCCTAGATGAGCCGGCTACCAAAAGTATAGACCACCCATCCAATCCCCAAGGTCTGAGGCTTGGCAAGCGGGGTGAACTACCTTTGTCAGGTGTTTCACCATGATCCAGTCAGGATCGCGTCCTTGATTGGACCAAAAAGGGGCTAATAATGAAGTCATGACAGTTATCCTATTTCATTCCCGGCATCTGAAGAGAGTAGGGACGTCATGCTTCCATGTATATCGTTGAAGTGGTGGAGTGTGGGGTGCTATCAACTTCTCAGTTCCATCCTAGTCAAGAACTGATAGGTGACTACTTAAAACAAGGGGCTTCATAATCCTCTTGATGTCCAAGGGCTTCACTGTGCTTGAACGCTGGTGCTTTGACGTAGCCGGCAGAGGAGTGGTGGTTGACTTCTCTTTCTTCTTCTTCGTCTTCGTGGTTTCCCAATCATAGTGGTTCTTCATCTTGCTTGGGCAAGAACGTCTTCTGCTGCAGGGAGGGTGTTTTAAGGAGTCCGACTGCTTTAAGGTATAACCTTACTCTTTGAGAGGCAAGGCAGCTGGTGTTTCTGGGCTTATCCAAATGGGACTAAGGTGTTCCTTTCTCTCATTGGGCAGATAAGTATGTCATCCGTGAGAAGAACAACATATTTCCCCAAGTATCACACAACCACATTGTTTGTGGGACGTGTGGGTGGAGTGGGCATTTGCTCCGGAGGGTTATTTGTCCAGGGGTTTGTGGTCCATTGAAATTTAGTCCTTCGTGTCCACCTTCCTTATGGACAGGAATGGTGGTGGTCGAGGTGAGGTATCGACCTTAGTCTTTTGACTTAGAGCCAGAACCTATGGTCATATACCGACCGTGTCATGGTTCGGTAAAGCTTTGGGGCTTCAAGGAGCTTAGGATGTGAGTGAACATCTATCATCTTATCCTTGAGAACAATTATTAGATGCCAATAGTCCTACCTATTGCTCCAAACAAAATCATCCTGTACCATCGAAGGTATCATCTTATATAAGTCAACTCCACATCACTCATGCTATTCAACTCCAAGGTTTGAGAGAAGGACTAAACCAAAACCTCATATGTGCTATAGCTAACTCATATGTATATCCCTATGTAAAAATCCTCGGGAAGCATACAAGCTGCTAAGCTTGATTGTGATACTACAAATCCAAGTATTTAGCTAATATATCCAAGGCCTAAGGTGTTGCATCTCTCTGCTAAGGAAACACGTAACATACCAATCCAAGATCTCGTTTCCTTCCTACGAATCCAGTTAACCGATCCACGAATACCATCCACTATTACATGATCCATTACTGCTACAAATCCAATACCGATTACGTTCCATATATCTCCAGGTTTCCTAAATCCCCAAATTCCCGAAAGAACTATCTCATCACAGTATAACCAGCAATTTCCACCATGATGTTCTAGTAAACTCCGATGTTAGGTGAATATGGATCCTTGAATCAATTCTGACAACCATCCAATATTCCTGGTTTGTCTTCCACCGAGAAACATGGCATCAAGATCAAGATCATCGGACTAAATCCAAATTACTCTGAACCATGTAGTTTGAGGGATCCTGGGCACCTATTAGAATCACCTATTTAAATCCAAGGTTTACATCTAGTAAGAATTCCCTACTAGTTACTCTAGTCACTATCGTATCACCATAAATCCATTATCAATATTACTTGCCAAAGTCAAGTCATTAATCCACCAAGAATTTCAGTTTGTGATCTTATTTGTCCTACTAAATCCAATTTACCCAAGGGATATTTTATGCAACTCTATTAATTTGATCCACCAAGAATTTCTACCAACATGAAAGTCTCGTAATCAACCAAAGGTCTTAGCCATATCCTTAAGATATCTATCAAATCACTAGGCTACTAATCCTATATCCTCAAAACGATCTTCCCTATGGCATCGTGAAATCAAGTGCTCGCTTAAGGATGTAATGTGTTTGCTCACTACGATCACTCCCACGATGAAACCCAGTGTTAAACCAAGGTTATCGAAGCTTAACCAGTGTCCTCGCGCAAACCCGTATGTTAAGCACATGGTTAAGGGTTTGAGCTGGGGGTAACTAGTGAGGTCTGGGCCTACCTAGGGAAGGGGTTTCCATTCTTGAGGGAAATACATAACTCTACGGGTTGCGTCTGGTAGAGTACGTTATAGTCAAGATCTTCAGTGCTACTTGTCTGTCGAGGTGGATCCTTGGCGCATCTTGTCTTGCTGGTCTTTAGTTGACGAGAGGGGGGAGAGGGAAAGTAGCATAGAGAGGAGTGTCTAAGGGAGTGGTATAGTGCAAGTGCAAACAAATAGGTGCTGAAAAGGCCAAACGCAATCAGTAAGATGAGGTAGGTGATACAGTCGCGTACTTGTTGCCTAGGGCAAAAGTGTGACTCACACCAAAGCACAAACAAGCAAAAGCAAGCAACACACATCATGGTTCCATTCGAACCATCACACGGACTCGACTTCGCATGGAGAATACACAACTTATCCTACCCTAGGGGTTCTCGGATTCAGTAGTCGTGCTTGCTTCGTGTCTTGGAGAGGAGTTCGCTCAGTCTTTTGGGTCTTCTTCAGGTGTCTCTATGTCTCTTGTAGTTGTTCATTGAGGCGATCCTGGTTGTGCCTGAAGAGTCCTTGACAACTTCGCTTCTGGTGAGTTGGCGATGAAGGTGGTTCCTCGTGGCTGCCGTTGACGGGCCTTCTGTTGTCTTTGTATTCGCGCCAATGCCTTCTCGTCTGCTAAGTCGTCAAGAGTTTCAAGTAGGCAATCCTTTATGCAATAACATTGACAAGGCATGGTAGAGTTATAACATGCCGGTTATGTTGATGATAAGTTTGACACCAAGAGCGGGGAATGATGAGAACCGTTTTCCTGCACACTATGGTGAGGCGGACCAAATGGCGAGGTTCTCATCCACCGGTGGTTGCTGATACAACAACGGTATTGACAGGGTTGCTCTATTAGCGGTGTATATCATGACCCTGCATATCTTGTGCCCTGTTCATCGAAGGCCAAGGTGGCATCATCCTGGGGCAGTGTCGAGGGTGTCACCATCTTCTGAGGCTTGATATTCTCATCCTTTGAGAGGGTATCTTATGTTGGTATCTTCTTGTCTGGTGTCGCCAACTTGTGTCCAAGATATTTGGGCAAATGTTTGGCAAGGTAGCTTCCTTCTGAGTTACCCACGAGGATTTCAAAGAATCCAATGATCAGGGTCATAAGGGTACTATCGACTGTTTGCAAGGTTTTGAAAAAAGAGATGAGGAGAGCAAAGAGGAAAAAGGGGTGGAGGTGCTAAGGCAAAAACCTTCGCTTCCTTTGAAATCTTAGGAGAGGTAACAAATGTAGAAGTTTTGTAAGTGATTTGAAGGGTTTGGAAAAATAGTTTTGTCCTAACTAACATCCATGCTAACTAAGGGCTTCCTACAGTCAGGATGGCTCTGATACCAGCTCTGTGGGGACCCCGACTCATAAGTCGTGATCACCGAATGTACGTGCACAGTGATCCCAGATATCAATGCTCACTGAACACACAGAAACTGAATAACAAGAGTCTTGCACCTTTATGGCCACGTCTTCATAAACTTGCAGCAGAAATATTCAACGATAGCATGAACCCATGCCATCTGCCTTAACCATACATGCATTCTGACTGGGAAGCGTCCTAGTTCGCATGTTCGTCACCAAGGTAATCTTCATTTCATCCTGTTCTTTCATGCCTGGCCAATAAAATAACCAGTGGCAAGCCAATGAGTACTTTGAATCTACTCGCAAGCAACCCATGTTTGGAACAAGGCAATAACAATGCATGATGTAGCACTAAGTAGGTAAGTTTGCAGAAAGCTAATTTTGAGTGCAACAACATGATCAAGTAACTTATGTAAGCATGCATCAACATATGACAGATATTCATGAGAACAAGTCACAGTTATCATCATAAGCAGGGGGTGAACATCTCATGTTCAGTCATCATACCAAGTCATCAGACTTATTTCAAGTATCATCTCCGTTTCATCCACACACACACACACACACACACACACACACACACACACACACACCAAATTTAGAGACACTGGACGTAGCACAAGAGCGGTCATCCAACTGGCCTTGATCATGGACGCGGCTATTCGAACAGTTTTACACTCCGCAGAGGTTGCACACTTTACCCACAAGACTCGGGGAACTTCCGTGTCATCCACGACTCGCGGTATATTACATACCCGTGGTAAGCACCCGAACATTGCCTTTCCCCTAGCGATACTAAACAAAGAGTCCACTCGTTGGTGCCATCCCTCATGATATACATCACACGTATCATCCATGAGGGCATGCAACGGTGTGCCCGGTGCCTGTGAAGACAGCGCATGGTCGCCCTACCAGGCACGACCCCATATCGAGAGTGACCACATCACTCCCACCACTAGTAATGCGGGCTCTATGCTTGTACCTACCAAGGTAGTCAACAAAGCCCCGTCCCATAAGAGGTATCGTGGTTGTACATGTAAGGTTGGAATAATGGTCGCAACTTACAACAATCCGTTTTCGAAAACCACACACACTCACTTGCTCCGGTACACCACTTCTTTATCAAGTGGTTACCTACCTCAACATCATCTCCCTCGGGCATTAGTGGCACCCGACGGGGTTTTCGAAAGGTCTTTGAAAACACTCTTGTTTCCAACACCATGCATATTCCCGTCCCACTTTGCGTAGCATCTACTAAGCATCCTATCTACTCCCCACCTGCACAACCCTCATAAGGAGGTAGGGTCATGCACGATGCAAGTATCAACAAGAAAGTATCGGAGGCATCCCACTGAAGTGGTCACCACATCAACATGATCAACATCACGAAATAAAGTGCTATATGTCATGCAATAAAAGGGTTTCATAGTCATGGTCAAAGGGCTGCTTGCCTGGCTTAGCAAAGTCTTCGAGGTCTCCACACGCTTCTCGTCCAACTCCGAGCACTCCGTCTACTTCGTCAACTATTGCCGGAAACAACCGCAATAAGCAACACAACAAGCAGACAATAAAAGTGCTCTATAAATAGGAGTCTTATTTTTCTAGGGTATCTCTAGTCATAATAAAAACAACCAAGGAGGTTTCATCGGATGTGGATCAAGGGGGATTTTTGAATGGTGGAAATAGGGGAATTGGTGATCCTATAGGAAGTCTACAGAAATTATGTCTATAGAAATGGATGGATGCACCCAACAATTAAGGCATGATTTTAGAAGATTTTAGAAAGTGGTTTCACTGGATTTGGAGTTGGCATGAATTCCCTATGATTTTCCTAAGATGAAATAAATGGAAAATGGGTCATTTATTAGATCCAACACAATAGGTGCATGGTAAAAATGTTCACCACGCCTAGAGAAATGGGTCATGGTTTTATAGTCATCCAGGAATTTGAATCACTCCTTTTGGAGTTGATTTGAGTTCTCTAGGGATTTTGCAAAGTGGTTTCATAGTACAAGATATAACCAAAATATTGGTGGAGCAGAATATGCTATATGGAAAAATTGTGCAATGCACATATTTGGATAGTTCAAGTTTTTAGGATTCTGTAGAAACTTGAATCATCAAATTTGGAGTTCATATGATTTTAATATGAATTGTTTTGTCTCTGAAGAAATGAAAATGGAAATAAAAAGGATTATACTGAATGGGCTATAACGCGCCTAGGGCGTTGGATAAGAAGCTGGGCCGGCCCGGTGGCTCGGCCGGGCGCGCGCAGCAGCCACGCAGAAGGCGTACGGCATGGAAGCCGTTTTCGCCTCGGGGAAACGCCTTCCCGCGGGAGGCGCGGCCACTTAAATAGGGGGGGCCGGCCGGCCGGTCGCCGACACGCGGGGCCCGCCTGTCGGGTCCGTCCCCCACCTCCCGCTCGAGTTGGGAGAGGCAGAGGAAGCTGGACAGGGCAGAGCCAGCGCTCGTCCCGGTGGCTCCGGCCACCCCCGGCGGTGCACCGGCCACCGGTGGCCTCGGGGCGGCCTGCCGCACCCACCTGGGAGGTCCTTGACCCCGGGGGAGGTCGAGGCCAGGTGCGGTTTCGGCTATGGCGGAGGGGCACAGACGGCAACGATGGGCCTGGTGCCATAGTCGCGGAGGGGAGAGAGAAGGAGTGCAGAGGGGGGGTCTGCGGCGATGGTTGGGCGTCTGGTAGGGCTTAAAGGAGAGGAGGCGCATGGAGGAGCTCCAATTCGAGCAGTGGCCATGGCGGGCGTCGTCGGCCAAAGGAGGAGGAGAAGGCCAAGGGAGCCAAAGGGCTCTGGTCCAGGGGCTTTAAGGGGGAGAGAGACGTGATACCTGCACGAGGGGGATCTCGGGGATGGGCTGAAGTAGGGGGCGACGGAGAGGGAGCTCGGGAGCGCCTCAGATGCTCTCGGGCGCGGTGATCATGCGTGCCCGAGGCTCTTTTGTCCACTTGCTGGCATCGGGAAGGAGAGTGGGAGGCTCAGAGGGATCCTAGGCGTGCTGAGGTGCTTTGCTGAAGCTGGACGCGAGCTGCAGGACGAGCTCAAGTGGCAGAGCACCACTTTTGCAGGTCAATGGCATGGTCACCACGCCACTTTGTGTCCAGGGCATCATTTTGGTCGGCCAATGATGTCTGGCATGCAAGGCGTGCATGATGGAGAGCTCTGGTGAAAGTTGGAAAGGTCGGGAGCTGGCTGGGTTAGGTTTCTACTGCAGGAAAGTTTGCAGCAGCAAAATGGGGAGCTATCTCAAGGGTTTTTACTAAAGAGTATATGGGACAAGACCTTGTCCGGTGGTCATAGGTATGGAAGGACTATATTTCCACCAAGTTTCAGATCAGGGAGATAAAAGGGCAAGGTACCTGTAGTACAAAGCTACATTTACTGCCATAATCTGGTTTTTGATGAGCTGCTCATATTTTCCACATGAGCATGCCATATTTGGATGTGTAATGATGCATTGGCATGCCAGAGGTGTTGTGGTCAAACCTGGGGGTAGTTGCTGTTGGAAATAGGCCCTAGAGGCAATAATAAATTGGTTATTATTATATTTCCTTGTTCATGATAGTCGTTTATTATCCATGCTATAATTGTATTGATTGGAAACTCAAATACATGTGTGCGTACATAGACAACACTTTGTCCATAGTATGCCTCTAGTAAACTAGCTTGTTAATCAAAGATGGTCAAGGTTTCCTGGCAATAGACATGAGATGTCATTTGATAACGGGATCACATCATTAGGAGAATGATGTGATGGACAAGACCCAAACTATAAACATAGCATATGATCGTGTCAGTTTAATTCTATAGTTTTCTGCATGTCAAGTATCTGTTCCTATGACCATGAGATCATGCAACTCACTGACACCGGAGGAGTGCCTTGTGTGTATCAAACGTCACAACGTAACTGGGTGACTATAAAGATGCTCTACAGGTATCTCCGAGGGTGTCTGTTGAGTGGGCATGGATCAAGACTAGGATTTGTAACTCTGTGTGACGGAGAGGTATCTCAAGGCCCACTCGGTAATACAACATCACAATAAGCCTTGCAAGCAAAGTGACTAAAGTGTTAGACACGAGATCTTGTATTATGGAACGAGTAAAGAGACTTGCCGGTAACGAGATTGAACTAGGTATAGAGATACCGACGATCGAATCTCGGGCAAGTAAGATACCGAAGAACAAAGGGAACATCGTACGGGATTAACTGAATCCTTGACATAGAGGTTCAACCGATAAAGATCTTCGTAGAATATGTGGGAACCAATATGGGCATCCAGGTCCCGCTATTGGTTATTGACCATAGAGGTGTCTCGGTCATGTCTGCATAGTTCTTGAACCCGCAGGGTCTGCACACATAACGTTCGGTGACGTTTCGGTAGTATTGAGTTATGTATGTTGGTGAACGAAGGTTGTTCGGAGTCCCGGATGACATCCCGGACGTCACGAGGAGATCCGGAATGGTCCGGAGGTAAAGATTGATATATAGGAAAGTAGTATTTGGGTTCCGGAAAAGTTTCGGGTACTTTCGGTAGTGTACCGGGAGTGACGAATGGGTTCCGGGGGTCCACCGGGTCGGGCCCACCCACCCCGGGGGCCACATGGGCCCAAGAGGTGGCGCACCAGCCCCTGGTGGGCTAGGCAGCCGACCCCATGGGGGCCCATGCGCCCAAGAGGAAAAAGGTGGAGGTTGGAAGGAGTAGGACACCTTCCTAAAACGAATGCACCTCCTAGTAGGAGGTGGATTCCACCTCCTTGAGGTGGTTCGGCCGAATCCTCCTTGTGGAGGGTTTGAGGCTGCCTCCTCCCCTCCCTTCCTCCTATATATACGAGAGGATTTGAGGGCAGCCCCAACCCTAATTGCCACGTGCTGCTCACTTCTTCCTCTAGATCGTTTCTTTTCTAGATTAGTTCGGCGGAGCTCGGCGAAGCCCTGCCGGATTAGTTCACCACCACCGCCACCACGCCGTTGTGCTGCCGGAGAACTTATCTACCTCTCCACTCCCTCTTGCTGGATCAAGAAGGCAGAGATCGTCATCGAGCTGCACGTGTGCTGAACGCGGAGGTGTCGTCCGTTCGGCGCTAGATCGGAAGGATCGTGATTGGATCGCGGGACGGATCGTGGGACGGATCGTGATGGGATCGCGGGACGGTTTGCGATTTGGATCGCGAAGACGTTCGACTACATCAACCGCGTTTCTTAACGCTTCCCGCTTAGCGATCTACAAGGATATGTAGATTCACTCTCCCTCTCGTAGATGCTCATCACCATGGATAGATCTTGCATGTGCGTAGGAAATTTTTTGCTTCCCATGCAACGTTCCCCAACAGTGGTATCAGAGCTAGGTCTATGTGTAGATGAGATCACGAGTAGAACACAAAGGAGTTTCTGGGCGTTGATATTCAGATCACTTCCTCCCTTGGTCTTTTCTTGATTCGGCGGTATTGTGGGATGAAGCGGCCCGGACCAACCTTACTCGTACGCTTACGAGGGACCGGTTCCATCAACTGACATGTAACTTCGTTGCATAAAGATGGCTGGCGGGTGTTTGTCTCTCCTACTTTAGTTGGATCGGATTCGACAAAGGCGGTCCTTGAGAAGGTTGAATAGCAATTTGTGTATCACCGTTGTAGTTTTTGCGTAGGTAAGAATCGTTCTTGCTACATACCCATAGCAGCCACGTAAAACATGCAACAACAATTAGAGGACGTCTAACTTGTTTTTGCAGGGTATGTTGTGATGTGATATGGCCAATTACATGATGAGATATATGTGATGTATGAGATGATCATGTTTTGTATAGAATATCACGACTTGCATGTCGATGAGTACGGCAACCGGCAGGAGCCATAGGGTTGTCTTTAATTTATTTTTGCCATTTTTGCTTTACTTTATCGCTATGAGTTAGCAATAGTCATAGAAGCAACAAGTTGGCGCGACAACCTCATGGCGACACGTTGATGGAGATCAAGATGATGGAGATCATGGTGTCATGCCGGTGACGATGGAGATCATGCCGGTGCTTTGAAGATGGAGATCAAAAGCACAAGTTCATGGCCATATCATGTCACTTATGATTTGCATGTGATGTTAATCCTTTTATGCATCTTATTTTGCTTAGGACGACGGTAGCATTATAAGGTGATCCCTCACTAAAATTTCAAGATAAAATTGTGTTCTCCCCGAGTGTGCACCGTTGTGAAAGTTCGTCGTTTCGAGACACCACGTGATGATCGGGTGTGATAGACTCTACGTTCGAATACAACGGGTGCAAGCCAGTGTTGCACATGCGGAACACTCGGGTTAAACTTGACGAGCCTAGCATGTACAGACATGGCCTCGGAACACAAGAGACCGAAAGGTCGAACATGAGTCATATAGTAGATATGATCAACATGAAGATGTTCACCGTTGAAACCACCTCATCTCACGTGATGATCGGACTTGGGTTGGTGAATTTGGATCATGTGACACTAGAATGACCAAAGGGATGTCAATTTGAGTGGGTGTTCTTTAGTAATATAATTAATTGAACTCATTATCATGAACATAGTCAAAATGGCTTTGCAAATTATGTTGTAGATCACTAGCTCGCGCTGTAGCTCCCCAGTGTTTTTATACGTTCCTAAAGAAAATAGAGTTGAAAGATGATGGTAGCAATAATGCGGACTGGGTCTGTGATCTGAGGATTGTCCTCATTTGCTACACAGAAGGCTTACGTCCTTAATGCACCGCTCGGTGCGCCACCCCCTCAAGCGTCGTCTATAGATGTTGTGAACATCTGACAGGCAATATTTGATAACTACTTTATAGTTCAGTGCGTCATGCATTACGGCTTAGAATTGAGGCTCCAAAATGTTTTGAACGTCACGGAACATATGAGATGTTCTAAGAGCTGAAATTGGGATCTCAGGCTCGTGCCCGTGTTGAGAGGTATGAGACCTCCAACAAGATTCTTTGCCTGCAAGATGAAGGAGAATAGCTCAATCGGTGAGCATGTGCTCAAATTGTCTGGGTGCTACAATCGCTTGAATCGAGTGGGAGTTGATCTTCCAGATAAGATAGTGATTGATATAGTTCTCCCAGTCACTGCCACTAAGCTACCAGAGCTTCGTGATGAACTATAAAATGCCAGGGATTGAAATAATGACCCCTGAGCTATTCGCGATGTTTGACACCGTGAAGGTAGAAATCAAGAAGCAGCATCAAGTGTTGATGGTTAGTAAAACCACTAGTTTCGAGAAAGGCAAGGGCAAGGAGGGAAACTTCATGGATGGCAAACCAGTTGCTGCTCCAGTGAAGAAACCCAAGGTTGAACCCAAACCCGAGACTAAGTGCTTCTATTATAAGGACAGCGGTCACTGAAGCTGAACAACCCTAGATACTTGGTACATAAGAAGGATGGCAACATCAACGGAAGTATATTTGATATACATATTATTGATGTGTACCTTACTAGTACTCCTTGTAGCACCTGGGTATTAGATACCGGTTCAGTTGCTAATGTTAGTAACTCGAAATAAAAGCTACGGAATAAACAGAGACTAGCTAAGGGTGAGGTGACGATGTGTGTTGGAATTGTTTCCAAGGTTGATGTGATCACCATCGCACGCTCTCTCTACCTTCGGGATTAGTGATGAACCTATATAAATGTTATTTGGTGTTTGCGTTGAGCATGAATGTGATTAGATCATGTTTATTGCAAAACGGTTATTCATTTAAGTCAGAGAATAATGGTTATTCTGTTTACATGAATAATACCTTCAATGGTCATACATCAAATGTGAATGGTTTATTGAATCTCGATCATAGTAATACACATGTTCATAATATTGATGCCAAAAAATGCAAAGTTAATAATGATAGTACCACTTACTTGTGGCACTGCCGCCAAGGTCATATTGGTGTAAAGCGCATGAAGAAACTCCATGCTGATGGATCTTTTGACTCACTCGATTTCGAATCGGTTGAGACATGTGGACCATGCCTCTTGGGCAAAATGATTAAAGACCCCGTTTTCCGATATGATGGAGCGGGCAAGTGACTTATTGGAAATGATACATGTTGATGTAAGCGATCCAATGAGTGTTGAAGCGTGCGGTGGATATCGCTATTTTCTTACCTTCACTGATGATTTGAGTAGATATAGGGATATTTACTTAATGAAAGACAAGTCTGAAATGTTTGAAAAGTTCAAACAAATTCAAAGTGAAGTCATCATGACAAGAAGATAAAAAGTCTACGATATGATCGTGGAGGTAAATATCTGAGTTACGAGTTTGGTATACAACTTAAGACAATGTGGAAGTTGTTTCACAACTCACGCCACCTGGAACACCATAGTGTGATGGTGTGTCCGAACGTCGTAGTCGTGTTCTATTGGATATGGTGCGTACTATGATGTCTCTTATCGATTTGCCACTATCGTTTTGGGGTTATGCATTAGAGACAACTACATTCACTATAAATAGGGCACCATCTAAGTCCGTTGAGATGACACCGTATAAATTTTGGTTTGGTAGAAACCTAAGCTATCATTTCTTAATGTTTGGGGCTGCGACGCTTATGTGAAAAAGGTTTCAACCTGATGAGCTCGAACCCAAAGCGGACAAATGCATCTTCATAGAATACCCTAACGTAACAGTTGGGTATACCTTCTATCTCAGATCCAAGCGCAAAGTGTTTGTTGCTAAAACGGGTCCTTTCACGAGAAAGAGTTTCTCTCGAAAGAATTGAGTTGGAGGAAAGTAGAACTTGATGCGGTTGTTGAACCGTCACTTCAATTGGATAGTAGCACAACGCAGAAAGATGTTTCTGCGACGTCTACACCAAGTGAGGAGGAAGCAAATGATGATGATCATGAAGCTTCAGATCAAGTTACTCCCGAACCTCGTAGGTCGACAAGGACTCGTGCCGCCCCTGAGTGGTACGTCAATCCTGTCTTTGAGGTCATGTTGTTAGACAACAGTGAACCTACGAGCTATGAAGAAGCAATGGTGGGCCCAGATTCCAACAAATGGCTAGGAGCCATGAAATCCGAGAAAGGATCCATGTATGAAAACCAAGTATGGACTTTGGTAGACTTGCCCGTTAAATGGCAGGCCGTTGAGTACAAATGGACCTTTAAGAAGAAGACAGACGCTGATGGTAAATGTCACCATTTATAAAGCTCGACTTGTCGCAAAGAAGTTTCCGACAAAGTTCAATGAGTTGACTACGATGAGACTTTCTCACACGTAGCGATGCTAAAAGTCTGTTGGAATTATGTTAGGACTTGCTGCATTTTTCAATTATGAAATCTGGCAGATGGATGTCAAAACATCGTTTCCTTAACGGTTTCCTTGAGGAAAGGTTGTATGTGATACAACCGGAAGGTTTTGTCAGTCCTAAGGATGCTAAAATGTATGCAAGCTCCAGCAATCCTTCTATGGACTGGAGCAAGCATCTCGGAGTTGGAATATACGCTTTGATGAGGTGATCAAAGCTTTTGGGTTTATACAAAGTTTATAAGAAACATGTATTTACAAGAAAGTGAGTGGGAGCACTATAGAATTTCTGATAATTATATGTGGATGACATATTGTTGATCGGAAATAATGTTGAATTTCTGGAAAGCATAAAGAGTTGTTTGAAAGGAGTTTTTCAAAGGAAAACCTGGAATGAAGCTACTTAAATATTGGGCATCAAGATCTATAGAGATAGATCAAGACGTGTGATAAAACTTTCAATGAGTACATACCTTGACAAGATTTTGAAAGAGTTCAAAATTGATCAGTCAACGAAAGAGTTCTTGCCTGATTTGTAAGGTGTGGAGTTGAGTGAGACTCAAAGCTCGACCACAGCAGAAGAAAGAGAAAGGACGAAGGTCGTCCCCTATGCCTTATCCATGATTCTGTCAAGGGGTACAAGAGTGATCCAGGAGTGGACCACTGGACAGCGGTCAAAATTATCCTTAGTAACTAGAGGACTAAGGAAATGTTTCACGATTATGGAGGTGATAAAGAGTTTGTCGTAAAGGGTTACGTCGATGCAAGCTTTGACACCAATCCGGATGACACTGAGTAGCAATCCGGATACGTATAGTGGAGCAGCCATTTGGAATAGCTCCAAATGGAGCGTGGTAGCATCTGCAGTATGACATATAGATTTGCAAAGACACACAGATATGAATGTTGCAGACCGTTGACTAAAGACCTCTCTCACATGCAAAGCATGATCGAACCCCAGAACTCATTGGGTGTTAGATTCATAACAATGTAAATCACATGGTGATGTGAACTAGATTATTGACTCTAATGCAAGTGGGAGACTGTTGGAAATATGCCCTAGAGGCAATAATAAATTGGTTATTATTATATTTCCTTGTTCATGATAATCGTTTATTATCCATGCTATAATTGTATTGATTGGAAACTCAAATACATGTGTGGGTACATAGACAACACTGTGTCCCTAGTATGCCTCTAGTAAACTAGCTCGTTGATCAAAGATGGTCAAGGTTTCCTGGCCATAGACATGAGATGTCATTTGATAACGGGATCACATCATTAGGAGAATGATGTGATGGACAAGACCCAAACTATAAACATAGCATATGATCGTGTCAGTTTATTGCTATAGTTTTCTGCATGTCAAGTATATGTTCCTATGACCATGAGATCATGCAACTCACTGACACCGGAGGAGTGCCTTGTGTGTATCAAACATCGTAACATAACTGGGTGACTATAAAGATGCTCTACAGGTATCTCCGAGGGTGTCTGTTGAGTGGGCATGGATCAAGACTAGGATTTTTTACTCCGTGTGACGGAGAGGTATCTCAGGGCCCACTCGGTAATACAACATCACAATAAGCCTTGCAAGCAAAGTGACTAAAGTGTTAGACACGGGATCTTGTATTATGGAACGAGTAAAGAGACTTGCCGGTAACGAGATTGAACTAGGTATAGAGATACCGACGATCGAATCTCGAGCAAGTAACATACCGAAGAACAAGGGGAACATCATACGGGATTAACTGAATCTTTGACATAGAGGTTCAACCGATAAAGATCTTCGTAGAATATGTGGGAACCAATATGGGCATCCAGGTCCCGCTATTGGTTATTGACCATAGAGGTGTCTCGGTCATGTCTGCATAGTTCTCAAACCCGCAGGGTCTACACACTTAATGTTCGGTGACGTTTCGGTAGTATTGAGTTATGTATGTTGGTGAACGAAGGTTGTTCGGAGTCCGAGATGAGATCCCGGACGTCACGACGAGATCCGGAATGGTTCGGAGGTAAAGATTGATATATAGGAAAGTAGTATTTGGGTTCCGGAAAAGTTTCGGGTACTTTCGGTAGTGTACCGAGAGTGACGAATGGGTTTCGGGGGTCCACCGGGTGGGGCCCACCCACCCCGAGGGCCACATGGGCCCAAGAGGTGGCGCACCAGCCCCTGGTGGGCTGGGTAGCCGACCCCATGGGGGCCCATGCGCCCAAGAGAAAAAAGGTGGATGTTGGAAGGAGTAGGACACCTTCCTAAAATGAATCACCTCCTAGTAGGAGGTGGATTCCACCTCCTTGAGGTGGTTCGGCCGAATCCTCCTTGTAGAGGATTTGACGCTGCCTCCTCCCCTCCCTTCCTCCTATATATACTAGATGATTTGAGGGCAGCCCCAACCCTAATTGCTACGTGCTGCCCACTTCTTCCTCTAGATCATTTCTCCTCTAGATTAGTTCGGCGGAGCTCGGCGAAGCCCTGCCGGATTAGTTCACCACCACCGCCACCACGCCGTTGTGCTGCCGGAGAACTCATCTACCTCTTCGCTCCCTCTTGCTGGATCAAGAAGGCATAGATCGTCATCGAGCTGCACGTGCGCTGAACGCGAAGGTGCCGTCCGTTCGGCGCTAGATCGGAAGGATCGTGATTGGATCGCAGGATGGATCGTGATTGGATCGCCGGACGGATCGTGATGGGATCGCGGGACGGTTTGCGATTTGGATCGCAAAGACGTTCGACTACATCAAACGCGTTTCTTAACGCTTCCCGCTTAGCGATCTACAAGGGTATGTAGATTCACTCTCCCTCTCGTAGATGCTCATCACCATGGATAGATCTTGCGTGTGCATAGGAATTTTTTTGTTTCCCATGCAACGTTCCCCAACAGTTGCATGCATGGAATAATAGGAGGCAGGAAGAGAGTCATGCCCATGCTGTCCAAAAGAGGGAATCTTGGGGTTTTACCCCCCCCCCCCCTCAATCATGGAGCTGGTGCTGGGTGTGTTACTGCAGTGGGGGAGATGTATGATGGAGCTGTGGTAAAAATTTGGGCTCAAGGAGAACACTTCTGGTCCTTCAATCATTGAGTATAAATAATGGGCAAAAGGTGTTTGTTAGCTATTTGGGATAGCTAAAGGATCTTACTTGCCCTGAGATTTACCAGGATCAATTGGTGGGTAAAATAGGGCTGTTCACCAAGTTTAAGTTCTTTTGAAGAAAGTTGTTAATGCAAACTTGGTAAACCCTAGAAATCAACATAATCAGGTTTCTGTAGGTCCAGTCATGCAAAACTATTCTTCTTGATGTACCACTTGGTGTGGCTGCATTATTTGGGGATCATAACATGTCCACAAAATTTGGGGTCAATAGGAGAAACTTCACAATGTAAAGTTGTTCAAATTTGATTCTGGACATAGAGGGTTTTGGGATATTTTGGTGAATCAAAACATTGAGGATTGAGATTAATCTTTGCATGATCATTACATATAGCATGTGTGACATGCTAGAATTTTCCTAGAATTATTTGAGAATATTTCTTGTAGAAATATTTCAAAAGCTTGAAACAGACAGAAAAGGTTTTGAAGGGTTTTGTCCAATATTTTGAACATGACCATGTGCTGAAACTGATATATATGGAAAATATATGTCCACTAAGTTTCCCTAAATTTTATAAAATATTTTGAAAGCATAAAAATATTTTTCCCTATGAAAGACCATTTGTGGCCTTAAATAAAATCCTTTAAATAAAATAGGAAAATAATCTTTAAAATTAATATTTGATGGTTTTGGGAAGTCTAATTTGAGGACTTGTAGTACAAACCTTATTTCAGGGGTTTTATAAAGCCTAATTTGAATAAATGCTTTTTGGACAAAATAATATTTGATAAAAATAGTTTTATGTCCTATACACATGGCATGATCATTGGGCAAAGATTTGGAGCAAGGAGATGAGTTTTGAGAGTTGGAGGGATTTTATGAATATAGAGCACAAGCAATCAACAATCAAGTCAAGCATCACAAGCACAGGGAAAAAGTTTTAATTGGTCCTAATTTTTGAGTCATGTTAACTTAGTCATGAGGCAAAACACAGGGTGTGACAACAACATGGTCAAGTGGGCAGACATCTGCCTCCCTAAGGACCATGGTGGGTTGGTAATCTCGTCATCTCACATTATGAATACCTCCCTAATGCTACGGTGGGTATGGAGAACCCTACAAAATGACGGTGGATTGTGTCTTCAACTCCTTTAGGAAAAGTACCTAAGGGGTGAGCCGCTTCTCGCTTTCTCCCGCACGGCCGGATCTCAATTCTGGCACGCTATCCAGAAAATAAAGGAGGAGATTCGCTTAGGAATCTCCTTTAATATTGGTAATGGGGAGGGAACTCAGTTCTGACTGGACCCTATCCTTTTCTCCATCTGTGTGGATCCATCCCTTCTCGTTTCTAACGCCCTCCGGCAAGGGAATTGGGTTATTAGGTTCAGGCGCTCATTCAGACCGATAGAAATGGCCGAGTGGAACCTTCTGCTAGACGTCTTGCCACAGATGCTTCCGGACCACCCGGATAGGGTGGCTTGGCGTCTATCCCCCTCAGGGGAATTTTCGGTTAGTTCGGCATACCAGGCCATCTGTCGTTCCCCAATTATCCCATGGCTCTCACAATTATGGAAGGCCCCCTTCCCCTGAAGATCAAAATCTTTGTGTCACAGTTGCTCCACAACCGCATTCCCTCGGGGACGGAGGTGTGTAAGCGGCATGGACGAGGAGACGGCATGTGCCCCTTCTGTGCGATGCTGGAGACGTCAACACACATTGTTTTCACGTGCACGGCGGCGAAGGCCATGTGGGAATTCATCCGCGAGGCTCTTGGACCCGTCTGGGAGGCCCAGTACCTTGCGGAGTTCCTCCAATTCAGTGCCAACCACACTGGGCGTCGCCGCCGGCTATTGTGCCTGATCTTTGCCGCTATGGCTTAGATCGTCTAGACGACTCGCAATAAAATAGTGATAGAGCGGATCTTCCCGCGGCACGCGTCTCACTCCTTCTTCAAATTCCTGTCTTTTATGCAGCATTGCCACCCTCTCTCTAGGCTGCGCGACCGGGAGCGACTGGATGGCATGCTGGATGCTCTTCTTTCTACGGCGCGACCCCATGCCTCCATGTAGGGCCGCGTCTCTACCGCCACTAGGTGGATTTTTCTAATTTATTTTACTTTCTTTGGGCTAGACAGTGTCATCACCCCGGTTGCTATGTGTGGTTGAACTTGTACTCAGATTGTATGGACCATTGCTTTATCTATAAAGCGGGGCAAAAGCCTATTTCGTGGAAAAACCTGGGCTGTAATACCACTTGTTACGCAATCCCGAGTCCACTAACACTAGCATGTTTTACCCACATGTGTCAGCCGGACCCAACCGGAGAGCAACACCAGCTTATGAGAGGCCTTGAGCCCTTTCTCCTCAAAAGATTAGCTTTTAGGTGGGCACACCCCCACCCTTATAAGTCGTGTTCTGTCTCCTGACTCCTTCCAGAATCGATGTAGACTAAACCCAACATCATCTTTACCTAAGCTAGTTGGTAAAAATAAAATCTGTAAATCTAGCAAGGAAACCGAGAGAGCATCAAGCTGGCGAAATGCATAAAAGCACCACAATGGTGTCCTGATTAGGAAAAAAACACCACAACAAAAATCGTGATAAAATGCACCGCACACAACGTTTGACAGTAACAAAAAACACTACCGAAAGGAGCTAACTTCTTTGATGACTTATAATTTGTCCGACCCTGGCAAAAAAATCCAGAAGGGCATTAACTTGGCCGTCTTCTTCTTTCTCCTCTTCTCTTTCCATCTCTTTCTCCTAAACGAGCTCCCCTTTGATCACTCCCTCTCTCTCTCTCTCTTCCAGCATCGCCATCTCATCCCTCCTTCACCCATTCACTAACCAAATCCAAAGGACGGTGTGGATAGACAAACATTGAAGGGGGAGGGGTGTCGGTGTCAAAACCGGCGGATCTCAGGTAGGGGGTCCCGAGGTGTGAGACCTGGATCGATGGTAACAAGAGACGAAGGGGACAAGGTTTTACCCAGGTTTGGGCCCTCCTATGGAGGTAATACCCTACGTCCTGCTTGATTATATTGATGATATGAGGATTACAGAGTTGATCTACCACGAGATCAAGTAGATAAAACCCTAGATGAGTTCTGTTGGCCTACAACCTAAAACCCTTCGGCTTATATAGACGCCGAGGGTACCTAGGGTTTACACATGGTCGGTTACACGTCGAAGGGATAAACATGCCTATTCACTACTTTAAACTTGGAGAAAACGCCACGATCCTTTAGGCTTCCATCTTGGAGACAAGACCCTCGATCCATCCAGTGTCCGGCGAACGGCCCATACAGTCCGGCCCATAGGAAATAGGTCGGCCTCCCGAGGACCCCTTAATCCAGGACTCCCTCAGTAGCCCCCGAACTAGCCTCCAACGCCAAGAGTCCTAGCTTCAGCTGCTTCATGTGATCAAAAGTCTTCGGCTTGCGAGGTGAGTTCCTTCCTCCAAATAGTGATCAGCCGAGATAGTTCGGCCCCCGACGACGTGTAATTTCTCTGATCATAGATCGTCCGAACATCATAAGTAACCGGCCCTGAAGGCCAAACATCAGGGAGTGAATAGTGATTTCTGACAACCTTTCAGATGAAAGGTCATGGCCCACCATGACCACTAAACCAGTCGTAAAGACTCGATTCGCGGTTCGAGGCCGTTTCCACCAGCACGATCCATCAATGCACAGATCGTGTCCCATTTTACACGGGATATGTTTAACCACGCGCGTATAAAGGCATGCACGCCTCGGGAAGTGGAGAGATTCATGGTGCCGTGAAGGGAGGCTAACCGGCAGTAATCTCAATAAAAGGGAAAGAAAACCCCAAGGCTTATCCGCACTTCCCATTCGCATCCCTGCTTCCCCAATCTTCCGAGCTTCCAGAGCCCAGATCTAGGTTTTACATTCTTCCTCCTCCGAGCTTAGCCATGGCTAGCTCCGGATCCAACGGCAAGTGGGAGGCATCCACGGTCACAGACCAGGACATCCGGGATCTCAAGGACGCCGGTTACCTCCCCGCCAATGTCTTCCACCGCGCTGCGGAGGAGGGCCAGGTGATTCCCACCCCCAAACCTGGTGAGAGGGTGGTCTTCCTTCCCCACTTCATCCGAGGATTGAGCTTCCCGCTCCACCCCTTCGTGAGGGGCCTCATGTTCTTCTACGGCCTCGACTTCCACGACCTCCCGCCAAACTCTTTCATGCATATATCGGCCTTCATCATCGTCTGCGAGGCTTTCTTGCGAGTCGAACCACACTTCGGACTATGGCTCAAGATCTTCAACATCAAGCCGAAGTGTGACGCCGGCGCACATGCAGACTGCGGCGGGGCGGTCATCGGCAAGCTCCCGCATGCAGTATGGCCATCCGGCACCTTCATCGACACCATCAAGACTTGGCAAAAAGAGTGGTTTTACATCACCGAGCCAAAGGAGGAGGGCGGAACTGTTCCTGCCGAATTCAGGTCCGGCCCCCCGGCCAGATTGACCTCATGGGTCCGAAAGGGCCTCGACTGGGGGTCGGACACAGAGGTGGATGACCTGCAGAGGTGCATCGCCTCCATGATCAAGGAGGGAGTCGGGTTGACCAACGTGGTCCAAGTTATGCTTCGGCGGCGCATCCTCCCCTGCCAGCGCCGGAGCTCGCCCATGTGGAATTATCGGACCGATGACGATCCTACGATCCGTCAACTCTTCCGTACCACACGGGAGAAGCTGTGGAAGGCGCTATTCAAGGCGCAGGAGAACTGGCCGACCAAGAAGGAGGACCAGGGCTTACGCACCGATAAGCTTCCTTCCGAGGTATGATATCGTTCTATTAGATCGGCTTTTATCCTCCGAAGAAAAACTAAGTGCTTTCCGATCACTTCCGCAGGAATGGCTGAGCAAAGCCACGGGCATTAAGTGTCCGGCTCCACAGCCCGAAGACACCAGGTCTCCGCTGCTATTAGAGATGCTCGTCGTGGCGCCTTACAAGGCGCCGGAGAAGAAGGAGAAGAAGAAACCAGGGTGAACAGGCCTGCGCATCAGGGACCAGCCAGAGGCTGCATCCGAAGAAACCCACGCCTCCTCGAATCAAGAGGAGGAGCATGAGGGTGAGGAGGGAGGCGATTCCCCCCTCGCAGGAAAGAGGGCGGCGTCATTGGACGCCCCGGAGGACTTAGATCCTCCCGCCCCGAAGAAAGCGCGTCGGACATAGGTGATCCTGTCCGACGACAGTTCGGACTCAGGTACTGAGTCTGAGGACTTCGAGAGGATTCCACGAAGGAACCTCAGGGTCAAGCCCCCACCTCGAAAGTACAGATCCGAAGATCTTTCCGATCTATTAGTGTTAAGTTTTGAATATGATTAATCATGTGAGCGCCTTTGTGACTTGCAGCCCACCACAAGTTCTCCCCACCGATCAGTCCTCGGATAGGGAGACCCCACCCGCCGAACTAGCGGATAGCGGGACCACGTCGCACCCCTCTCCTCAGGGCGCCGCGAAGGACGCCGCAGAGGTGTCCTCCCAACAGGCTCCTTTGGAGCCGGACACTGGAGGCTGGGGCGACGACGTTATGGCCGAGGCTAACACCTCGGCCGCCAAAGACCCGGGGGAGAAGCCCCTCCCGGATACTGAGGAGACCGGACAAGGTGATGTCCAGTCACCTCCAAGGTCGTCTCCGGAGCGTACCATGCCTCCGGAGGCACATGTTCAATCCTCGGTTGGAGATCAGGTCAATCGATCACCGCCGGCGCCGCCGGCCACTGGGTGGTCGGCTATGGGGGAAACTCTGTCGAGCGCCTCCATCTCCGGAGAACACTGCACCCTTATGGGTGCGGTACTGCAGAGCATTCAGTCCATGGATATCGGACTGAAGGAAGCCTTCAACGGTCTCCTGACGGGCTATCAGGTAAGCCATGTAATGCACTATTTTGTGAAATATTGATTTCTTTGAGTTATGATTATATACACGGCAAACCCTGAGCCCTAGGTGAGTTTGAAAAACTTACCTGGGGTTCAAACATAGATCCTTATCCGAACTGTGCATAGGACAATATGTGTTCGGATCGTTCTATCAGCCCTGAAGAGGACCGAACATAGGATCATTTTAGTGATAGTTCGGAGGTTGTAAGCCCATGTAACGTTATATGATTTTGTTTGTTACAGGCTTCGTCGACGGCAGCGGCAACTAACGCTACCGCGGTAGATGAGCTAAATCGGAAGCTCAAGAGCTCCGAAGACGAGCTTGACGCTCTAAACAAGAGATTCGACGAGGCGCAAGGTAAGCCAGATTAGAGTATCAAAACTCTTCTTTAGTGTACTGTCAACACAATATTTTTTGATATGTCAAATGCTTGCGCAGCCTCGGCGAAGGAGATTGAGAAGCTCAAGGCCGAGCTTGAGAAGGCAAAGCAGGAGGCTGCGGTGGAGAAGGCGGCGGCCAAAGAGGCGGCTACCGCGCTCTCCACCCTAAGAGCCACCAGCGATAAGCACGAGGCTCGGGTGGAGGAAATCTAACAGGAGCTCAAGGACGCCGGCCAAAAGTGCGACGACCTAGAGCGGAAGGGCAAGGAGCAGGCCGCCAAACTATCCACCCTCCAAACCAATCTCCAAAAGGAGCGGGTGGATAGGCGGTCCTTTGAAGAGGAGGTCAGCCAGGCCAAAGCTATCAAGGATGGTAAGCCGTATTCATTGCAGTGTATCTTTGGGGATAGCAAGTTCGAGTTGCTTACCCAAGTATGGCGTTCCTCAGGCGCCTGCTCGGACCTCCAGAAGAGCACAGCGGACGCGAAGCAGTTCTATGCTTCGCGGGGAGAAGGAGATGCAGCTCGGCTATTCTGGGCACAGTTCGAAGCCCCCGAGCGCTCTCCTCTCCTTATCGAGCAACTGAAACAGCTGATGGAGCTACACTGGATGGCGGACCCGGCCATGAAGGATCTCTTCATCCGGCTATGGCCCAACGAGCCACTGCCGGGCAGCTACTTCGGCCTGGTGCAGAGGCTGAGCGACGCCTCGCCCCGGGTCAACACGCTAAGGCGATCTTCCTGTATCGAGGGAGCCCGGATGACCTTTTCGAAGGCCAAGGTGCACTGGCCGGGGCTGGATCCGATGAAGATCGCCACCGCTCCTCCGCCTATCGGGAAAGAGCATAGGCGACCCGAGCTGTACTTCTCCAGCGTAATGGAGGGTGCTCGGGCAATAGAGACGCAGTGTTCGCGAGAGAATGTGTATGAGTAAACGCTTTTTGTAATATGCCCGAAGAAATTTGAACGCGTTTGTATTTAAAGCTGCATGGATTATCATGTCTTTCATGTTTCGCATCCTTTATAACTCCTGTGTGGCCGTTGAAACTGAAAGCTGCGAGTCGTCAGCTTCCGCCCCCACGTAGATGCTACGCGGGGTGTCTCTGCCAATCGCACTATGACCCTTAGCCGAGCTATCGGTACCCGGAGGCGGTAGTGTGAGGCGGACAAGGCAATCAGACCATAATGCTTTATTGCTTTCACTTCGCCGTAGGGGCGCGAAAAAGGAGTGCGGGGGCTGATGACTAGCCCCCAGGTGTTTGTGATGTTCGGATGAACCGCGGTCGAAGCCCATATCACCTGGTTTGTACTAACACCAAACCCATCGTATGACACGGAATAACCTCTGACAAGATTTAGTTAAGCTCGGATTCGCAGACCGGTTCTCGCATACCATGACAATCAGTTTTCGGCTTTCTCCGCTGAGGCGCTTAACCAGACTAGCCGGAAGCGCAATCGCAGTGGGGCTCCCTTTGCCCTTTTAGCCGAACGAGCGAAACATAAAGGGGCAAGCATAGGAGCCGGGCAACCCAACTATTGACCCAAGACATAGTTCGGAACCAATGCATATAAAGCGGAATTCCAAGATGCCGAACACTAAATTATTTGTGTGTAGGGCGATTTTTAAGGTCGAGCCCCCGGTCTATTAGCCGGTTGCATCGTAAAGTATACCAAACAGGTTCGCAAGAAGAGAGGGAAAACTAGAGAGTGCACCAGAAACAGCGAAGTGATCATGCAAGATACGTCTGTATTTACTCAAGAACTCTTTATATTCAAATTGCCGATACAACTGTGTACAGGTATTAAAAATGAAATATAAATCTTACAGGAGTGGGGTTGTACCAAGGGTCTTCGATGGATGACCTGACGTGCTCGATGTGCCCTGTCGCTTGTCCGCTCCTGCGTCCTCTAAGGAGGTGTATGCCTTTATGGGCTTTGCTATTCGGCGAACGGACCTTGAAGAAGAAGTCTTGAGAAGTTGCCGAAGTATGGATGAGCTTGACGCCTTAGCAGGCACTTTATGGTACCTGTAGTGTGTCCGAAGACGTGTTGATGGTAATAGTTCAGGCCAGCCGAACACCTACCCTTTAATAATTTTTCCCCACTGCTGCCGATGGAATTTTGAGCGCGAAGTTGTGCCTCCTTGGCACGTACTTTGCCGGTTCTAGGGCCGTGCGATGGGGGGCGAATCCCTATTTATGGGGAGAGGAAGGTTCTGGTACTTCGGATTGAGACCGAGCTCGCTTCCCAGCCTTGGATGCCTTTACGGCGGATGTCAGCATCTGCCAATCATCGGTGTAATGGAATTCGGCCGCCAGGGCGAACGCATGTTCCTCAGTTCGGAGGGAGCGCTCTGTGTTGCCATTGACTGTAATGACCCCCCTAGGGCCGGGCATCTTGAGCTTGAGGTATGCGTAGTGCGGGACAGCGTTAAAGCGAGCGAACGCTGTACGGCCGAGCAGGGCGTGATAGCCGCTGCGGAAAGGTACGATGTCGAAGATCAAGTCTTCACTTCGAAAATTATCGGGCGAGCCGAACACTACTTCCGGGCTTACAGAGCCTGTGCACCGGGCTTCAACGCCTAGTATCACTCCTTTGAAGGTAGTGTTACTGGGCTTGATCCTTGATGGATCTATGCCCATCGTTTTCACCGTATCTGAGTAAATCAGATTGAGGCTACTTCCACCGTCCATTAGGACTTTAGTGAGGTGGTACCCGTCTATGATCGGGTCTAGGACGAGTGCGGCCGAACCCCCATGACGAATACTGGTCGGATGGTCACGTCGATCGAAGGTGATCGGGTATGCCGACCATGGGTTATACTTCGGGGCTACAGGCTCTATGGCGTAGACGTCACGAAGGCCGCGCTTCCTCTCCTTTTTGGGTATATGGGTGGCGTATATCATGTTTACTGTTTTTACCTCTGGAGGAAATTTCTTTTGTCCGCCACCGATCGGACCACGGGGTTCATCCTCGTCCTCGCTCTGTGGGCTCTTGCCTTGGTACTCGGATGCAAGCTTGCCGGCCTGTTTGAAGACCCAACAGTTACGGTTGGTGTGATTGGCGGGCTTCTCCTAAGTGCCGTGGATCTGGCAAGGCCTCTCAAGGATCTTGTCCAGCGGGGTAGCTCCGTCGTGTTTGCCTTTAGGAGGCTTCTTCCGCTGCCCAGGCCGGGAATTGCGGAAGCTGGCGTTAACGGCCTTGTCATCGGCTTCACTATTATTGTGTCGGCGCTTGTTCTTGTTGCGCTTCGGTTTCCCGTTTCCATCCCGGACTTCAGAGGTTCCGGGGTCTTCGGGGTTGTGGCTATGTCTAGCTAGCCAGTTATCCTCGCCCGCGCAAAAGCGGGTCATGAGTGATGTGAGGGCGGACATTGTCCTGGGTTTGTCCTAGCCGAGCTGTCGAGCCAGCCATTCATCCCGAATATTATGCCTGAAGGAGGCTATGGCTTCGGCGTCTGGGCAGTCTACGATCTGGTTTTTCTTGGTCAAGAAACGATTCCAGAATAGCCGCGCGGACTCTCCTGGCTTCTGAACGACGTTGCTTAGATCGGAGGAGTCCGGCGGCCGAACATAAGTGCCTTGGAAGTTAGATCGGAATGCCTCTTCTAGGTCCTCCCAACACCCAATAGAGTTTTCGGGGAGGCTATTTAACCAGTGCCGAGCTGGCCCCTTGAGCTTCAGGGGTAAGTATTTGATGGCGTGGAGGTCGTCTCCTCGCGCCATGTGGATGTGGAGGATGAAATCCTCGATCCATACGGTTGGGTCAGTTGTCCCATCGTATTGTTCTATGTTTACGGGTTTAAACCCTTCCGGGAACTGGTGCCGCATCACCTCATCCGTAAAACACAGTGGGTGTGCAGCGCCTCAGACCCGAGCTATGTCGCACCGGTGATCGGCGTCTGCTCTGGTCCGGTTCCGTTCCCGACCTTCATTATTGCGGTCGAGCCAAGGCCGGTACCCATCCCGTTTATCGTGTGAGTATCCTCTGGATCCGTAGATGGAACGCGTACGACCTGCTCTATCGTCCAGGTCGTGTCGCAGGTCGAACCTGTCATCGGGCTCTAGTGGCTCTTTTCCCCGTCTTCGGGGTATCGCCGGCCTATAGCCGGTGTTGTCAGCCGTCCTATCTCGTCCTTGAGGAGGGCGGTCTGGCTTGTCGTATTGGGTATGCTTGGGAGATGGCGTATCGGTGAGCTCGTCATCGAATTGTGGCAGCAGCCTTCTGCGTGGGTAGCTCCTGGGTTGGTCCGATAGACCGGTGCCGTATCCTTCCTCAGCTGAGAGGACTCTCGTCCAACGGTAGTTGAGGTCGTCTTGTTCGGCTTTGAGCTGCGCTCTTTTGCTTTCAGGCTGCGAGCCGTTGATATGAGTTGTTGCTTGAACAGCTCCTGATCTGCCGGATTGTCGGGGATGGCAAAGTCATCGGCTTCCGCATTGTCCTCCCCCTCGATAGAGCGGAGGTAGTCGTCGTCCTCAGGATCATCTGGATCATTGGGGTTACGACGGTCTTCGGGCCTCTCCTGACCCTCTAGCGGGTGTTCGGGGGTTTCGGGATCACCGAGGTCTTCCCGGGTATCCCCGTCTCCGGTGCCATCGGTAGCCTTTCTTCCCTTTTTTCCTTTTGACCGTTTATGCGGCTTTCGGCGCCTTGATGGCGCATCATCCCATTTGTCGCCATCGTTTCTTGGAGTGTCCACCATGTAGACGTCGTATGTGGAGGTGGCGGTCCATCGCCCGATGTTAACAGGGGCGAGGGCGTGATCCTCCTCATCCATGTAATCTGCCTCCTCGGAGGCAAAGTCCAGCATGTCAGTTAAATCCTCGACAGTGGCTACTAAGTGGGTGGTGGGTGGGACAAAAAATTCGCCCTGACCCGTCTGGAGCCCGATCTGCGAATAGATCGGGGTGGCGTCGTCGGCAATCTTCATCGACGAGATCCGATCTAGAGCCTCGTTGAGTATCGAGAGCTCGATCGGGTCGGCCTGCCCAGAGCTTCCGGAGTGAACCTCCGATGCGTCCGTGCAGGGAGAGTGTTCGGCAAGAACAGATGTCCGGACGTCCGGAACTATGACCGGATCCGGACTAAGAGGCGGGCCCTCGCCCGGGTAGATCCCGTGGGTGGGGCCGGAAGATGGATCTGAGGTTAAAGCCTCGGAGTCTTCGGGCATAGCAAGCGAGACTGCAAGCTCGGTTAGCGACAGATCGCCCCAAGAATCTACGGAGAACTCTAAGTTCCCGAATCTGACCTCTTGATCAGGGGCGAAGTTTCCGATACGGCTTAGATGGCCGGTCGGGTCGGCGTGCAGCACAACGCTGCCGAAAGCAAAGATCTGTCCGAGGACGAAAGTGCCCGTATTACGGACCTCTTCGCTGATGACTAGGCGAGCCATCGATTCCTTCTGGCGATCACAGCGGAACTCTCAATGAAAGCACCAATGTCGATGTCAAAACTGGCGGATCTCGGGTAGGGGGTCCCGAGCTGTGAGACTTGGATCGATGGTAACAAGAGACGAAGGGGACAAGGTTTTACCCAGGTCCGGGCCCTCCTATGGAGGTAATACCCTACGTCCTTCTTGATTATATTGATGATATGAGGATTACAGAGTTGATCTACCACGAGATCAAGTAGCTAAAACCCTAGATGAGTTCTGTTGGCCTACAACCTAAAACCCTTCGGCTTATATAGACGCCGAGGGTATCTAGGGTTTACACATGGTCGGTTACACGTCGAAGGGATAAACATGCCTACTCATTACTTTAAACTTGGAGGACACGCCATGATCCTTGAGGCTTCCATCCTGGAGACAAGACCCTCGATCCGTCCAGTGTCCGGTGAACGGCCCATACAGTCCGGCCCATAGGAAATAGGTCGGCCTCCCGAGGACCCCTTAATCCAGGACTCCCTCAAGGGGGCCGAGCCGTCACCTCCCTGCCCTGCTCGCTTGTGTACATGGAGTTCAAGGCACTGGTGGAGGCGGTGAACCGCATGTTCGCACGCGTGACCTGCCACTCTATGGCGACAGGGACCATCATAGCTTAAAGGCTTTCAAGGCCTACGCGCGCCTCTGGCGCCTGCAGCAGGACCGCCGCTGGGAGCTCGTCGCAGCGGGCCTTCATCACTAGGATATCGGCGAGATCGTCTCGTGGATCGGCCAACTCTACTACGTGCACTACCTCTACACGGCCAAGTTGTGCTTGTGCGTTTGATGCAGACATCTTCTAGGAGGCCATCTATAGTCGCGACTACTTTGCCTCCTTCAACTCCGCGGCCGCGGTAGGCGGCGCCAAGCACCAGGGCCTCCTGATTCGAAGGTGGCTGCCAGGTAGTCGCCTATGGTGTTAGATAAAATGAGATCACACAAGTTACGGGAGACACTGATTTAACATGGAAAACCCTTACGGGGAAAAATCACGGATGCACGAAGAACCAACTTCATTATGATGGAAGTGTTTACAAGCATGAGATGACATACCATCCTTACGTGCGACTAAATGTGGTATATATGAGGGGTAACAAATAAGAGTCATTGAAGGACAAGTAGACGAGTTCTACTTGTACACATCGTGTCACGACCTACCTTTTCAGGCATACGGTCCCCGTGTGTCTCTATGCCAACCCCTGGATCGAATCATCGGCATACACGGTAACGATGTTGTATCATACACAAATGCATCATTCATTACATCGTATGATCCAAAAACAAATAGTCTCACAGACTCTATATAGAGGCTCTAGTCAAATACATAGTCTTACATTAAGCAAACAAAGTTCATTATAAGCAGAAACAGAAGCAAATCTAAGGTAGTAGTCTTGGTAAGCTCCATCAAAGCCAAGGGGAAGCATGTAGAGTAGAGGCACGAAACCCCCGGCGTAACTCCAATGCAGTTTGAGTATATGGACTCCCGATAATCCTTGGTCATCCCAAGCTTCTCTCTAGAGACCCTGGTACCCCCATTTGTCTGAGATCGGCGCCATAACTCCACATTGGTTCAACCCATGAATTTTAGATGGAAGAGGTGAATGAGATCAAGCTAGCAATTCTCAGATGAGTTCCTCAAAGTTGTCCATAACCGGGGACATAGCTAATCATGATCAGTTTTATACACTTCGCAGAGGTTTGTGTACTTTACCCGTGATTCCCGATCACACCGTTCAACTACTAAACTTCACTTGTGAAGTAGCTATGTAGATCAAGACAAAACTTTTGGAAAGTAGTTGCCCTCTCAGAAATGACAGACCCACTCCAACCTACACACCTACATCTGCTGGTCTGCCACAGGAGGGTTTCCACAATTTACTCAATCCTGATAGAGCCCATATTGTCTCACGATCACACATGGAAGCTACTCAACTTTTGAACTCGTACAATCTCTGGTACCTGGGTGGCATTCCCCACCAAAGACTACACTCCAATGACCCAATCAAAGCCAGTTCACCCAGATCGATTCATTAATTAAGTAGTAGTTAAGTAGTCAACCATGCAGTTGTATGGTGAAATAATAATTGGTGCTTCCCAATCCATGTTATAGCGGCTAAGCAACTACTCAGTGGTTACAAAGTCAGGGTAAGTTTGGACCTAAGTTGTCAACTACTGGGTTGTACAGAATTTAGCATCCTAAACTCACACACCTATGCTGGCAAAGCTAAAATGGAATAAAATATTGGGTGATATGATCAAGTGGAACTTGCCTTGGTTGTTGTTTTCTTCGGTGCACTCCTCACAGTCATAGGGGTTGCACTCCTCGTAATCTAATGTCAACAAACAATGACACATATATGTTATCAGAGCCTCCGTTATAGGATTTGGATTCAGATCGGATGCATACATGATATGTGGAGGCGGCAGATGAGATCTGTCGTCGTTTATGAGATCGGCTATGTGCACGGTTGATGAGATCAACTGCACATGGGGATCGTTGAGGATATGTTTTCTGTCAATCGGAATCGACGAGGTCGTGACACAACCTACCCCTACTGGTCGGTATCCACCATCTGGGTTAACAGTGAAACATAAATCCGAATCGGGTTCGCGATGATCGATGAATCGGGACCGCCGCGTGTGTAGCGCCTTGTATTTCGTACACGATCACACAAACTGGTAGAATGCGATTCTATGCATAACTCTGTTTTGCAGGTTTGATGTGAATAGTATGGCTCATATGAATGTGATGCGTGTGTGTAATTTAACATGACCTGCGTGTCATGATTGTCAGCCGGCAGGAGCCAAAGTGTTGTCATTATATTGTATAACGATCCGCGTGTCGACTTGTGATTCTCTATAAAATTCATTACTAGTTGTAGTACTTGGAGGACAGAGATCAAGTTCAAGGTTTTGGAGCCCCGGTGTGACGAACAAGATGGAGTTCCGCCCTGCTCATCGGAGTTGGAGCCGGCCTGGAAGGATGTCCATGAAGGAGCCATACTATTTCACATATTTATGTTTATATGTGATTGATATTACTTCTTGTTTCTATGCATGTTAAAATGGTAAAAAATCCCTCGTTAATATCAAGCACATTGCCATTCCGGATGTTGCACCTTCGCACATCAAGTACGTCTAGTGGTGGGCTCATAAAATTGAGGTGCCACTAGGTGTCCTTGAACTGGAGGGTTCGTGTCGGACATGGACATGCACTGCATCAGGTTAACTTGACAAGGCTATTAAAACTGTTTTGGGCCTTGTGGCAAAGAAGGTTGGGAGCCGGGGTATAAGATACCTACCCGATCGACAAGAGTCGTATAGAGATACGATTAGCAAGGAGCTGCTTACCGAATAGGCAAGTTGGCTAGTGGTGATGCTAAAGCTCACTAGTCGCTCGCGCTAGACGGATCCTGAATCACTGAGAGTTTGCGGAGGGATGCCAACTTCACTGGGAGTAGTTTTGTTTAAGGCTTGAATTACTCTACATAAACACATTGCTTAGTGATTGCATATTTTCTGTTGTAGATCAATGGCATCACCTGCTCAACCCAACTTTGCATTGAAATAAATTCTGGAAAAGGATAAACTCAATGGAAGAAACTTTACCACCTCGTATAGAAATTTGAGAATTTTTCTCAAGCACGATAAAAAGGAACATGTTCTAGAGGATCCACTTCCAGAGGAACCTGCCGATAATGCTAATGCCACAACCAAGAATGCCCACGAGAAACTTGTTGATGAATCAAACGAGATCAGCTACCTCATGCTGGCTTGTATGGAGCCCGATTTGCAACAACATTTCGAAAACGTTGAGGCTTTTGATATGATCGAGAGTCTCAAAAGCATGTTTCAGGTGCAGGCTAGGACCGAAAGGTTCAATGTCTGGCAATCCTTGAGGGATTGTAAGCTAAAATAGGGTGATCCACTGAGCCCGCATGTGATTAAGATGATCGGGTACGTGCAATCTTTGTATCGGTTAGGCTTCCCACTTGGGGACGAGCTATCCACAGATGCAATTCTGGGTTCTCTTCCACCTAGCTATGGGACGTTCGTCTCGAACTATCATATGCACGGCATGGATAAGAAGCTCACTGAATTGCATGGGATGCTTAAGGTGGCAGAGCAAGATATTAAGAAAGGCACGCATCAAGTGTTGATGGTGCAGAACTCGACTAAGTTCAAGAAGAGTTGGTCCAAGAAAAAGGGCAAGGCAAAGGGCACGAAGAAGGTCGTCTCCACCGCTGCACCGAAGCCAGGACCGGACTCAAAGACCATTTGCTTTCATTGCAAGAAAACTGGTCACTGGAAGAGGAACTGTAGCAAGTGGCTTGCTGAGCATGGCAGGAAGGCCGGAAATGCTTCTTTAGGCAAAGGTACACTTGTTACATATGTTATAGACATTTACCTTGCTGACATACCTAGTAGCTCTTGGGTATTTGATACTGGATCGGTTGTTCATATTTGCAACTCGATGCAGGGGTTGATAAGAACTAGGCGTGTGGCACAAGGGGAGGTTGATATCAGGGTCGGCAACAAAGCAAGAGTTGCTGCGTTGGAGGTCGGCACGATGCATCTCAAGCTTCCTTCTGGATTTATTTTGGAATTGAATAATTTTTATTACATTCCCGCACTTAGTCGGAACATTATTTCTGCCTCATGCTTGATGAGTCGGGGTTATGAATTCAATTTAAAGGACAATGGTTGTTCATTTTATTTGAATGGAATGTTCCACGGCTATGCACCCATTGTAGATGGGCTATTTATTTTGAATCTAGAAATGGAACCAGTCTATAACATGAATGTCAAGAGGCATAAGCCTATGAGATAAATCCGACTTACTTCTGGCATTGTCGGCTTGGACATATTAGTCTGAAACGCATGAAGAAGCTCCATGATATGGACTCCTAACTTCGTCTGACTTCGGGTCGTTCGGGACATACAAATCATGCTTGCTCGGCAAGATGACTAAGTCTCCTTTTGCAAAGAGTTGCGAAAGGGTGTCCGAGCTGTTGGAGCTTATACACAGTGATGTGTGTGGTCCAATGAGCACAATGGCCAGAGGTGGCTATCAGTACTTCATGACGTTTACCATTGACTTGAGTAGATATGGATATGTCTATTTTATGATGCATAAGTCAGAAACTTTTGAAAAGTTCAAAGAGTTTCAAAATGAGGTTGAAAATCAGCTCGGCAAGACAATAAAGCTTCTACAATAATATTGTGGAGGTGAGTACATGAGCCAGGAATTTGATCATCATCTGAAAAGCTGAGGTATAGTACCTCGGCTCACACCTCCGGGTACGCCGTAGAGAAACGGCGTGTCAAAACGGAGAAATCGAACCTTGCTGGACATGGTCCAATCGATGATGAGCAAATCGGATTTACCCTTGTCATTCTGGGGATACGCTCTAGAAACTACAACTTTCACACTTAACAAGGTACCATCAAAATCCGTAGATAAGACACCACATGAGATGTGGACTGGGAAGAGTCCTAGTTTGTCTTTTCTAAAGATTTGGGGTTGTGAAGCATTTGTCAAACGACTCATGTCGGACAAGCTTACACCCAAATCGGATAAATGCATATTCGTGGGATATCCGACGGAAACCTTAAGATACAACTTCTACAACCAGGAAGAGAACAAAGTGTTTGTTGCTCGGAACGGGGTTTTCCTAGAGAAAGAGTTTCTCAGTCGGGAAGCCAGTGGGAGAACGGTGCTACTTGAAGAAATTCGAGACCCGCTTGGGGACGACTCGGCTGGTGATGAGATCATACCGGAGTTGGTCAGAAAACCCGTAGTGGAATTGGCACCGGAGCCACAAAGGTCGGAAACATTGCGTAGAGTGCGCGAAGTGTTGTTGCTAGAAAGCGACGAGCCGGCCACGTATGCGGAAGCGATGGTGAGCCCAGATTCCGAGGCATGGCTGGACGCCATGAGATCCGAGTTAAAGTCCATGGATGATAATCAAGTCTGGGACTTGGTTGATCCGCCACCTGGCGTAATTGCCATTGGTTGCAAATGTGTCTTTAAGAAGAAAACCGATGTGGATGGAAATGTCCAGATCCACAAAGCTCGGCTTGTCGCTAAAGGTTATGGACAAGTTCAAGGAATTGACTACGACGAGACCTACTCGCCGGTAGCGATGCTAAAGTCGGTGAGGGTCATGCTAGCTATAGCTGCATATTTCGATTATGAGATATGGCAGATGGATGTCAAAAAGGCTTTCCTTCATGTTAATTTAAAGGAGGATGTATACATGATACAGCCTTGTCAGGTCACGGTGCACACGATCACCTATGGGGCCACGGGCCCCTTTGTGGTTCGACGGGGGTGAGGTCACGTTGCACAAAGAGCAGAGGTGGTGAAACAACACGACGACGAGATGCTGGTGTTTTACCCAGGTTCGGGCCGCTGGGAAGCGTAAAACCCTACTCCTGCTTTGGTGGATTGATCGGGGGAACACGAAGCACACGCAGCGCTCAAACCCGGCAAGGTTGCCTTGGGGGGAGCTCCTACACGAGTACAAGTGTCCAAAGGTCTGAATCTTTAGCTAGGTTGTCTTGGGCCTCCTTTTATAGCTCAAGGGGCGACCACAGTGGCAAAACAGACATTATCTAGTGATTAGATAGCTAACAGTGCTATCATTCCTAACTCTGGCATTTAGGACAAAATGCCATAAATGCTAGCCTAGGTGGCGTGCGGGGATGCATTCCCGGCAGGCTTCTACCACCGTTGTGGCTAACTATTGCTTAGGATCTTGACACGCCTCTGGACGGGTGTCAAACGGGCATAATCTACCTCCCAGCGTGTCGCCACGTGCTTAGCGAGAGCCACTTAGCCACCTGAGGGCTCGACACCGCATCAACAAATGACTGCCGTTGCGATGCGGTGGAGCGGTGGTCGATCGGCTCGCGTCTGCCGGGGGATGGCTTGCCGGGTCTTCCTGAAGATGTGTGCACCTCGGTCCCTGGCAGGCACCGGGGACGTGACTGGCGCCGTTCGGGCCCGTTCTGGGCCGTTGCATCGACCTTGCCGGCGTTGCTTGGCCAGCGAAGGTTGCTTCTGCCGGGGTCTTGGTCTTGAATGTTGGTTGCGTCTTCTTGATGCGCTCCTTGATTTCACGTAGAGCGGCTTCTCTGGTTTGGACTGGTTTATGTTGATGGGTTCTGCTACTATTGCTTGTGCATAAGTCAGGCACACTGGGTACCCAAGCCCTAGTGCAACGACAGGAGCCCCCGGGTCTGGCCCAAACGTGCTCGCCCAACGCCGTTGGGTCAGGCCCAAAATTTATGCACAGGCACGCAATATGAGGGTGTAACTGCCAACTTTCAAGCCAGCACTTACTCACTACCTCAGGCCGTTTCCGCCACGCGTGCCGCATGCATTGCGGGGAGTTTGCGGTGGACGCGCATGGTTCAAAGGCGTGGGAGTGGCAGAAACTGCAGCGCCAGGGATTGGGACAATGGGGCGGTTACCTGTTCGCCCGTGATCGTGGGTAGTGGGATTGGTGGAGATGGGCGGCCGCCTTGGAGCGGAGGAGAGCCCGTCCCCGTGGCCTTCCCTATAAATTGGGGGGTCACAACGGCGATGCTCATCCATTCCCTTCTCCTCCACGATCTCAGGTTCACATAGCTCGCCCTTCTTCTTCTGTCATCGGACCGCCCCTTCCCTCCTGATGGTCAGGGGGAAGGGTCGGGTGAGCGCGCCTGCCACCGCAGGGTCTTCTTTTTGTATCCGCGCCCAGCCCCCAGTTTGGGCCGATGGTTTTGCATTGAGAACCGATAGGAGGGGCCTTGGACAGGGGAGCGGGAGGTGCGGCGGCCACGCCAGGGGCAGCTGCGGTGGCGCACCCGCCGCTGCATCGCCCACTGCTTCAGTCTTGGCAGAACGCCACGCAGACGACACCGCGCTGGAGTTCATAGCGGAAATGCAGCGCTGTGGTCGACTGCAGTCTTTGCGCTCCTTCTTCAAGGCGATGGGGAAAGATCATCCGTACGGCCGTCGGCTGCGCGCGAGTGGTCGCAGCAGCGGTCCATCATGGGTCGTGGCAGAGTTCCCCACCCATGGCACTATGTATTCCGCACATGGGTGGGAGCCTTTTGCCTGCGTTTACTCCTTAAGGGCAGGGAGTCTTTCTTGCCTCGGGTCGACGGGGACGACTATGCTCTATGTGAGGCTCTTCGGGAGGCTTGGCATTTGCCTCGGTTGCCGCGTCGAGGGCTCGGGCGACGGTGGAGGCGTCCCCTCGAGCGGTGGTGATGAGGAAGATGGCGGCGGCAACCCACGACATTTCAAGAGTGGGGACGACAGCTCTAACGCGTCGTGATTGCCGGCAGTACCATCATCACTAGTTGTGCTTCAGTAGCACCACCATCTGCACCTTCCCGTTGTCTTCTTCCTCCCTGCCGGCTTCGTCCGCCCTACCTAGGGGCAAGGGGGCCTCTGATCCTCCAGGGGACGCGTCCCACTGGCCTTGGCGGGGAGGCGCCGAATCCCAGCCAGGCGCTCCTTTTGCCCTCTTTTTCTTCTCCACCCAATCCCTAGGAGGAGAGGGACAAGAAAGGCATTACAGGGCACTTATCTTTTTATAAATCAAAAGATGTAGGCGCTTGCCAAGTTTTAGCTAATCATAATGTAATCTTTATCCATTTTGTACCGAAAATGAATGAAAGAATGCTATTTCTCTTCCTTGAGTACTATCCCTTCTCCCCTCGTTTCTACTGTGCCAGCATGTTTGTCCTTGCCGCACGGAACTATACGCCGAGTCAGTACTAACCGTGAGTGCCAAGGGGGAGCGAGCCCCCAGCAACAGGCTGGTATCATTTCCCGACAAGGCTCCTTGTCGGTATCGGCGCGGCCCCCCAGAGCTGATAAGCGACAGGAGCTAGGGGACGGCTCGTCCCGACAAGGGTTTCCATTGCATTAAGGACTCCATTGTGCATAGTCAAAAAGTATGGCAAGGGTTTCCTTAAAGGAGGAGATGGCACCGAGCTTGGGATATGTGATTAGACTTATCTTTTCAGGTAGTATCCCTTTCTGGAGTGCGACGAGCCACCGTCCTTGTTCCTTTGCCCTTCTTCTTTGTTTTCCTGATGCTCAAACCTGTAGGGCAAAAGGCCCCTATCCTCTGGTGAGAGAGAATGTGGTAACAAGGATCATAGGCTCATCAAGTACTCTAGCAAATTTCTAAAATTTAAAAGCGATAACATTGCAACATAAAAATGCATAGTAAACATGCAGTTCGATGGTATGATGCAATGCCTAGCTTTATTATTGCATGCACAGGGTCTGCGCCTGGCTTTGTACAAAGGGTTACATGCACCGCGGCAAGGCTTGTACAAAAGTTGGTTGCCGGGGACTGAGCCCGGCAACCGCGCCTTACAGGTAGAACTTACGAAGATGCTCAATATTCCATGAGTTAAGCATTTTGATGCCATCTTCGATCTCAAGATGGACTGCGCCAGGTCTGGTGACTCGTGCTACCCGGTAAGGGCCTTCTCACTTCGGCGTCAACTTGTTTGTACCCTTGGCGGACTGAACGCGCCTAAGGACAAGGTCGCCTTCCTCAAGGCTCCGGGCGTGGACCCTGCGGCTATGATAGCGGCGCGGGGCTTGCTGGTAGCGTGCAACACGCACAGCGGACCGAAGACGATCTTCCTCGAGGAGCATGGCATCGTATTGCCGTAGCTGCTCTTGCTCTACTTCATCATAGGCAAGTACTCGAGGTGACCCGTATATGAGTTCCGTGGGGAGAACTGCTTCCGCCCCATATACTAGGGAGAAGGGCGTCTGGCCGGTAGCTCGATTCGGTGTCATTCTGAGGGACCAAAGAACCACCGGAAGCTCATCTATCCAGCGCTTGCCGCTTCTTCGAAGTCTATTGAAAGTTCTTGTCTTGAGCCCACGCAACACTTCAGCATTCATCCTCTTGACTTGCCCATTGCTTCTCGGGTGGGCAACAGAGGCGAAGGAGACCTTGCTTCCAAGGCTTTAGATGTATTGCATAAAGATGCGGCTCGTGAAATGGGTGCCATTATCGGTGATCACCCTATTGGGCACTCCAAAACGGCACACCAGTCCTTTCAGGAACTTGACAGCTGACTGCGCGGTCACCTTTCTCACTGGTTCCACCTCAGGCCACTTTGTAAACTTGTCGATTGCTACGAACAAGAATTCAAATCCCCCAATGGCGCGGGGAAAGGGGCTCAAAATATCAAGCCCCCAGACCGAGAATGGCCAGGATAAAGGGATCGTCTAGAGAGCTTGTGCTGGTTGATGAATGTTCTTGGAATGGAACTGGCAGGCTTCACACTTGGTGACTAGCTCAGTTGCATCCTAGAGGGCAGTGGGCCAATAGAAACCCTGCCGGAAGGTTTTTCCGGCAAGGGCCCTTGATCCAATGTGAGACACACACATGCCTCCGTGAATCTCTGCCAACAGATTCAGTCCATCTTCCCGGAGAATGAACCTCAATTTCACACCGTTTGGTCTTTTTCTGTACAGAGTGTCATCGACAAACTGGTACATACTTGACTGACGGGCTACTTTTTTGGCTTCTTCCTACTCTTCGAGAAGTTCTCCTGTTTGAAGGAAGTGGACTATGTGTTGTGCCCAAGTTGAAGCATGTGGCTCGACAACGAGGACTAAAGGCGTCTCCTCGTTCGTGGGAGCGCTTACCTCGACCACAAGAACCCGGGGTTCTGCAGGAGGGAGCTGCTCACCAACTGAAACGAGACTGTCCCCGCTAGCCTCTTTACCAGCGGCTTCAGGAAGCTCTGTCGGGAAATGCTTGCCGGAGTTCAGCTTTCTCCTTTTCCTGGTCATCGTTGACGGCGATACTGATGGCTGAGTGAGGTGGAGGACAAAAGTTCCTGGTTCCACAGGAAGCTTTTGCGCGGCGCACTTTGATAGATGATCAGTGGTGCTGTTTTCTGCACGTGGTACATGCTTTGCTTGCAAACCATCAAAGTGCTCCTCCAGCTTCCTCACCTCTTTCACGTATGCTTCCATCAACGGACTCTGATAGTCTTTGTTGACTTGTTTTACCACAAGTTGAGAATCTCCTCGGATGATCAGTTTCTTGATTCCCAACTCCATCGCGATTCTGAGCCCGGCAAGGAGCCCCTCATACTCAGCGGTGTTGTTAGTGGCCTCCTCTTGGGGAAAGTGCATTTGAACCACATATTTAAGATGCTCTCTAGTGGGGGCGATGAGGAGCACGCCTTCTCTGGCGCCCTGAAGCGAGAAAGCACCGTCAAAATACATGATCCATTCCTTAGGCGCTTCTTTACTGGGGAGAATTGTCTCTGGAACCTCTTCGTCTGGCGTGGGCGTCCATTCCGCAATGAATTCCGCCAACACCCTGCTCTGAATTGTGGAAGTGCTCTCATACTTCAAACCAAAACTTGACAGCTCTAGCGCCCACTCAACTATCCTGCCAGTGGCTTCGGGGTTCCTGAATATATGCTGCAGCGGAAAGCAGGTGATAACTGTGATCTCGTGGCCTTGGAAGTAGTGGCGCAGTTTCCTCGAGGCCATTATAAGGCCGAAGATCAGCTTTTGCACTCCAGAGTACCTTGACCTAGCCCCTTGTAACAAGGAGCTGACAAAGTATACTGGTTGCTGCACCACTTTCTTCTTTGCCACTTCCTTGAAACTGCCTTCGTTTGCCTGCTTAGGTTCCCCTTTGTTTGTATCAGGTCCTGCCGTGAATGCTTTGGTTCCACCCCCGGTGAAATCAGTCGCAACGGCTGCATCTTCTCCCACTTCTCGCTGCGCCACCAGCGCTGCGCTAACCACTTGATTCATTGCCGCCAAGTATAGTAGCAACGGTTCTTGTGGTTTAGGCGCGACCAAGGTGGGAGCAGAGGAAAGGTAAGCTTTCAGATCTTGCAGCGTTGCCTCTGCTTCGGGGGTCCACTTCATCGGGCCGGCCTTTTTCAGAATCTTGAAAAATGGCAGGGCACGTTCAGCGGATTTGGAGATGAACCTACACAACGCGGCAATGCATCCGGCCAATCGTCTTACGTCCTTGACGGACTTGGGCGCTTGTATCTGCTCGATTGCTTTGATCTTGTCGGCATTGGCTTCTATTCCTCGTTGAGGTACAAAGAACCCAAGCAGCTTGCCGGATGGGACACCAAACACACACTTCTCAGGGTTGAGCTTCAAATTGATCTTGCGCAAGTTCATAAAAGTTTCTTCCAAGTCTTGTATGAGGGTTGTTTCATCTCTGGTTTTGACTACTATGTCATCCATGTAAGCTTCCACGTTCCCGTGCAACTGAGGTTCAAATCCAATCTGCACGGCCCTTGCAAAGGTAGAGCCAACGCTCTTTAACCCGAAGGGCATACATACAAAGCAGTACGTGCCACACGGAGTTATGAATGCGGACTTTTCCTCATCTTCCTTGGCCATGAATATCCGGTGGTATCCGGAGTATGCGTCCAAGAAGGAAAGCAAGTCACACCCGGAGGTGGAATCAACAATCTGATCGATGCGCGGCAAGGGAAAAGGGTCCTTCGGGCATGCTTTATTCAAGTCAGTGAAATCAATGCAAAGCCTCCATTTCCCATTCGCCTTGCGCACCACTACCGGGTTGGCTAACCATGTTGGATGCAACACTCCTCTGACCAAACTAGCTGCTTCGAGCTTCTTGATCTCCTCGGTGATGAACTGTTGTCGCTCCAAGGCTTGTTTTCTAACTTTTTGCTTGGCGGGCCTGGCGTGAGGGCAGACAGCAAGGTTGTGCTCAATTACCTCCCTGGGAACACCGGGGATGTCAGATGGTTGCCAAGCAAACACATCGACATTCGCCCGCAGGAAGGCAATGAGCGCGCTTTCCTATTTGTCATTAAGGGTGGCGCTGATGATAAACGTACCATTAGCGCCATCTTGCCCTGTCGGGACCTTCTTCGTCGCAGGATTGGTGACCTTGGATCTTTTGCTAGTGGAACTCTCCGGCAGGTCATCGACGGGTGCAGCTCACTCCGAAGAGGCGCGCTTCCTGGAGTCCTTGCCGGCGTCCCTGCTAGACTTCTTCCCCTTCTTCGATTCCTTGGCGGGAGCTGGGGTTTCCGCGACCTCAGCTGCTACCGCGTCTCGATACATCTTGTCCACACATATAACTGCATCCTTCTTATCAGATGGAATGGAGATGATTCCCATGGGCCCTGGCATCTTCAAAGTGTTGTAAGCATGGTGGGATGCTGCCATGAATTTTGCCAGAGTGGGGCGACCAAGAATTCCATTGTAAGGCAGAGGGAGTTCGACCACATCAAACACCACCTTCTTAGTCCAGTAGTTCAACTCCCCGCCAAACGTCACAGGCAAAGTGATCTTTCCCTTGGGTCAGCTCCTGCCAGGGTTGATTCCTTGGAACGTACCCATAGCTTTGAGCTCTCCGCCAGGGATCTGCAGACTTTCAACCACCTTAGAGGAGATTAAATTCAACCATGCCCCGCCGTCAACTAACATCTTGGTTACTTTGTGGTTGCGGATTGTTAGGGAGACCAACAATGGTAAACATCCGACCGCAGTGGTGCGGTCAGGAAGATCCTCTTCGTCAAAGATGATAGGCGTGCTGGACCATTTGAGTGGCCTTCTGGACTCTGCAGCTGGCTCCACGGCGTTGATCTCACGCACCCACTGCTTGAGCTGACGATGAGAGGAATGCAAGGACGCACCCCTGTCAACACAAATGGCTTCAGTTGCCTTCTGGAATGCTCGGTCACTGGACTATTCTCCATCCTCCTCATCATCACTCATATCATCTCCGTCTTTCTTCTCACGGCCTCTAGCTGAGGGATCACTAGAAGACTGTCTAGAGGGGGGGGGAATAGACTACTAGCAGGAATTTAAAACCTAACCTTTTCCTAAGTTAATTGGTTGGTAGATTTTAACAGTTATAGCAAGTCTAGCAAGTCTAACAGCCCTACATGCATGTCAACAAATATGGCAGCGGAAAGAAAAGACATTGCACATGAAGTAAAGGGTAGAGATATGGAGATCAAACGCAATTGGAGACGCAAAGATTTTTCCCGTGGTTCCGATAGGTGGTGCTATCATACGTCCACGTTTATGGAGTCTTCAACCCACGGAGGGTAACGGTCGCGAGAGTCCACGGAGGGCTCCACCCATAAGGGTCCACGAAGTAGCAACCTTGACTATTCCATAACGGCTTCCGTCCACGAAGGACTAGCCTCACTATGGGTAAATCTTCACGAAGTAGGCGATCTCCTTGCCCTTAGAAACTTCTTGGTTCAACTCCACAACACGAAGTAGGAGGCTCCCAAGCGACACCTAACCAATCTAGGAGGCACCACCCTCCAAAAGGTAATAGGCTCGGTAATGACGATGAACTCCTTGCTCTTGTGCTTCAAGATGATAGACTCCTCAACACACAATCACTCTCTCACAGATTTGGCTTGGTGGAAGAGATGGGATTGGTGGAAAGCAACTTGGGGAGGCTAGAGATCAAGATTCATATGGTTGGAATGGAAGATCTTGACCTCAACACATGAGTAGGTGGCTCTCTCTCAGAAAACTGGATGGGGCAAGTATGGAATAGTTCTGAGTGCTTCTCTTTCGAGTAGGTGGTGGTGAAGGGGTATATATAGGCATCCCCAAAAATCCAACCATTACACACAAAATGACCAACTCGGTGACACCGATGTGTTAATCTCGGTGGTACCGAAGTGACCAAAAGGTGGCAACTTTTGAATCTCGGTGAGACCGATATAGGAAACTCGGTTGCACCGATAAGGTGACCAACGGTTAGATTGACATTCTCGGTGACGCCGATCCAACAATCTCGGTGGTACCGATATTGTGAATTTGCGTAACAGAAAGTTGGCAACCTAAACTCGGTGGCACCGGAATGGAATCGGTTGCACCGAAGTGGCTAGGGTTTGGCTGAGTCTGTCTGAGTTTGGGAATCGGTGGCACCGAGTGGAAAGTGTTGGTTGCACCGATTTTGAATATTTGGCTATGGACAGACTTTGTGGAAGAGCTTGTGGGTGTTTTTGGTGACTATCACTTGTGCACGTATGAGCATTTTGTTCACCAATCAAAACCTTACCCCCTTTTAATAGTATTGGCTTTCCTATGGACTCAAAGTGATTTCTCACAAATGTAAAATGTAGAGTCCTCTTTCTTGAAGCTTTGCCAATCCATTTCCTTGCATCTTGGGGTATTTCCACAATCTCCACAATCCTTTTGCCAGCCCTCTCTGTGGACTATATCTAAAATACACTAGGTAAAAGTGTTAGTCCAAGAGACAATGTATGTTGTCATGAATTATCAAAACCACCAAGGGAGCATATTGTGCTTTCAATCTCCCCCTTTTTGGTAATTGATGACAACATACAATCAAAGCTTCAAATAAAGATATACATGAATATAGTGAAGACTTTGAGAGACACATGACTTAGATTTGCTCCCCCTAAATGTGTGATTCCTTTAAAGGATAGTTGCTTTGGAATGCATAGACACACATGTAGTGGAAGGGATATAGTAAGTCATATGTATCTTCGCTATATGCATCAAATATATAGGAATGGGATGTATCTTTGTTCAAGACTTCACCCTTGCAAACAATATGTGCAAGAAGCAAGGGATCAACTTGACCAAAGATGTGATGCAAATACTTACCTTGAGTTCTTGAGCATTCTTGTAGTAGAAATACACTTGAGAAAACAATGTTAGGAAACACAAGAATATTCAACCAATCAACAAGGCAATAGAACTCAAAAGTACCAAGATATGGAGAACATATAGAAGATAGTATTTGTTAAGATTGATATGTCTCCGAAATTATTTCTTTCTCCCCTTAGATATGACAATATTAGAACATCCTCTCCCCCTGAATCTCAGCATGTAGATATTGGGATTGGATAGGGTGAGAAAAATAAACTTCCAACTCATCTTAGATGTTTCTCCAAATGAATTTTTTCTCCCCCTACTTTGATATTCTCCCCCTGTTTATGTGAGTATGAATATTGATATTGGCTCTCCCCCTTGATCATGTCTCCCCCTTTGCATAAGCATGTATCTTCCTCTTTAGAATGAAGCTTTGGTATTCTCCCCCTTTGGCATTAATTTCCAAAAAGGTCAAACACAGGAATAGATATAGGGATCATTGATAGGAAGGGATCCTTGAGAACAAGGGTCATTGAATGTAGGGTTCATGGAAATGAAAACTGAGGGAATCATTGAAAAGAATTTCTCTCCCTTCTTCCTCTTCTTCTCCTGAGATGTTGTAAGACTTTGTTATGCTCCCCCATCTTCCTTGAAGTTAGGGGTCCTTGAATAAAGAATTTCTCTCCCTAAGATTATCTTTTGTTATTCTCCCCCGAATTTTTTTTAATGGGATCATCGAAGTAACAGAATTATTGCTTAAAACATTGCAAAAGAAACATAAATTGACAACTGCGAACATAAATAAGAAAAGAAAACAAATTGGCGACTCCGATATAGATAAATCGGTGGTACCGAGATTGTGTGGTGCAGCTTATCTGCAATGTCGGTAGAACCGAGATATATGTATCGGCGGCTCCGAGGCAAAAGCGAGTAAAACAGAAAAGAAATAAGAGACCAAGTTTCTGTTTTCAAGAAAAAAAATTCAAAGGGAATGTGAAAGTTTTTACAAAGGGATATCAACTAGAGAAGATTTGAGTGGTTCCAAGAAGTCTTCGCAAAATAGAAAGTGAACCATCCAAAATACTTAACTAGATGATGGGCGGTGACTAGGTCACCAATATTGGAGTATATTGACTTAGGAGCCAAGCAAGAATACTTTATCATAGGTCATACTCAACGTTAAGCTCAAAATGGGGTTACCATTTTTCGATTAAACATTTTAATGTCTTAATATCACTTGAGTTGCTTTAGCTCATGACTTGGAGTAAAGCCTTTTCAAGGATATGAGTACATACCTTTGAGTGATGTTGATGACGTGGCTTGTAGGTGAACTTGTTGAGGATGCTCGAGGTTGATGAAGATCATCTTGAGTTGGGGCAATCCTTCTCGTTTGAGTACACTTGTCACCTACATAGGTTAGTCATGCAAGGAAGAGCAATAGATATATCCATTTGACATGATACCAATAGAGATTTAGCAATGATCACATCAAGTATATGTCAAGGATATGGTTGAGTTATCTTCTTCCTTCCATCACCAAGAGGGATTGTGGATACTTGGTCATGACAAGATTGCTTATGATTTGAGTTGAGGGCAATCTTGTGGAATGAAGTTCTTCCAAGTACCTACAAAAGATTAGATGCAATACAAGGGAGCATAGTATTCCATGGCATAAGATAACATGTTAGGGCTACATGGAAATGTCATGAAGACTCATGCCCTTGCATGCATCCGAGTGAGTCTAGCTCAAGTTTGAAGCATCAATGATGTTCAACTCACTCCTCAAATAACAAAATGTTTTCTCATCAAGTGGTTTGGTAAAGATATCGGCCAATTGCTTGTTAGTGCGAACATGCTTAAGATTAATATCTCCTTTGGCAACATGATCACGAATGAAATGATGTCTAACTTGAATATGTTTTGTTCGAGAATGTTGCACAGGATTATGACCAATTTTAATAGCACTTTCATTGTCACAAAGTAATGGAACATTTCTAACATGGATTCCGTATTCCTTAAGCGTTTGTGTAATCCATAACAATTGTGCACAACAAGATCCAGCAGCAATATATTCGGCTTCGGCAATAGATAGAGATACCGAGTTTTGTTTCTTGGAGGACCAAGATACAAGAGATCTTCCCAAAAATTGACAAGTACCCGAGGTGGATTTTCTATCAACCTTGTCACCGGCATAGTCCGAATCGGAATAGCCAACAAGGTTAAAGGAAGATCCCTTGGGATACCAAATGCCAAAGTTTGGTGTTTGTATCAAATATCTCACAATACGTTTCACGGCCAAAAGATGACACTCTTTAGGTGCAGCTTGATATCTAGCACACATGCAAACACTAAGCATAATATCAGGACGAGAGGCACATAGATATAGCAGTGAACCAATCATAGATCGATAAACTTTTTGATCAACCGGTTCATCCTCCTTGGTAAGATCAACATGTCCACTAGTAGGCATGGGGGTTTTCATACCTTTGCACTCTTGCATGTTGAACTTCTTGATCAAGTCCTCGGTATACTTGGTTTGAGAGATGAAAATTCCTTCTCTCGTTTGCTTGATTTGCAAACTAAGAAAGAATTTCAGCTCACACATCATAGACATCTCATACTTCTCGGACATCAACCTTCCAAATCTTTCGCTGAATTGTGGGTTAGTAGATCCAAAGATAATATCATCCACATAGATTTGGAACACAAATAATTCACCATTAACTCTCTTAGTGAACAAGGTCGCATCAATTTTACCAATTTCAAACCCTTTTTCAATGAGAAACTTCGTTAAGCATTTGTACCAAGCACGAGGGGCTTGCTTAAGACCATAAAGGGCTTTACGAAGCTTGTACACATGATTAGGTTTCTTGGGATTCACAAAACCAGGTGGTTGCTTAACATAGACTTCTTCCTCAATCTCACCATTTAAAAAGGCACTTTTAATGTCCATTTGATAAAGCGTGATATCATGGTGATTAGCATAAGCAAGAAGAATGCGAATAGCTTCAAGTCTAGCGACGGGGGCGTAGGTCTCACCGTAGTCCATACCTTCGACTTGCGTATATCCTTGGGCTACGAGACGAGCCTTGTTCCGTATGACTTGACCGTCTTTATCTTGCTTGTTCCGAAACACCCATTTGGTTCCGATGATGTTTTGCTCATCCTTGGGCTTCTCCACGAGTGTCCACACCTCGTTCCTATCGAAGTTGTGAAGCTCTTCATGCATCGCGTTCACCCAATCAGCATCTTCTAGAGCTTGTTCTACCTTCAAGGGCTCAATGCTAGAGATGAAAGAATAATGCTCACAAAAGTTAGCTAGGCGAGTTTTAGAGCGAGTGATTCTCCCTGTTTGTATATCACCAAAGATTTGGTTTAGGGGATGGTTCTTGGTCACTTGTTCTCAAACTCGGGTCAGCTTCCGATTGTTGGATCGTGGAGCTTCTTCTTCATCATCATCTCCTTCATCTTCGTTGTTGTTGAAGATGTCGTTCCCTTGAGGTGGTGGCGAAGGAGGTTGTGGTGGATCTTCATGATGTACTTCCTCCTCTTCATCATCGTGTCGTGTACCGCTTGTGGATGCCTCCATGTCATGTTGTGGTTCACCCTGACGTGAAGTAGGGGCTTCCACTTGAGTTGATGAAGTACTTTCCTTCACCTCCATGGGACGAATCTTGCCGATGGGCAAATCTAGGATAGCTTCTGGAGGGTCCTTGTCACCTACGTCATTTGGCAGTTGTTCGACTTGCGAACCATTAGATTCATCAAACTTCACATCTACCGTCTCTTCAACCTTTCGAGTGAAGTTGTTGTAGACACGGTAAGTGTGAGAGTTCGATCCGTAACCAAGTAGGAAACTTTCATGAGATTTAGGAGCAAATTTAGTACGACGATGCTTATCAAGAATGTAGCACTTTGAGCTGAATACCCGGAAGTATCCAACTTGGGGTTTGTTACCGGTGAGTAGCTCATATACCGTTTTACCGAGAAGCTTGTGCAAGTAAAGTCGGTTTGTGGCATGACATGTTGTTTCCACGGCTTTTGCCCAAAAGTGTCTTGGCGTCTTGTATTCGTCAAGCATCGTTCTTGCCATCTCAATAAGCGTTCAGTTCTTCCTCTCAACAACTCCATTTTGTTGAGGTGTGTAAGTAGCCGAGAACTCATGTGAGACACCTTCTTCGTCAAGAAAGGTATCCCCATGGGTGTTCTTGAACTCCGATCCGTTATCACTCCGAACCTTCTTGATCTTCACTTCAAACTGATTTTGCGCTTTGCGAGCAAAGTTCTTGAAGATCTTTTGAACCTGTGACTTATCATCAAGGAAGAATACCCACGTAAATCTGGAAAAATCATCAACTATAACTAGACCATAGGAATTTCCACCGAGACTCTTGTAAGCATTGGGACCAAAAATATCCATGTGAAGTAACTCGAGTGGTCTCCTAGTAGTCATGATATTCTTAACGGGATGACTTCCACCTACTTGCTTTTAGCTTGACAAGCACTACAAAGTCTATCTTTGTCAAAGATAACATCTTTAACACCAAGTATATAATCACCTTTGATAAGCTTGTCTAAGTTACGCATGCCAACATGTCCTAGTCTTCTATGCCAAAGCCAACCTTTAGAAGATTTTGCAATAAGACAAGTACGAGGTTTGGATCTCTTAGTGAAATCGACAATGTATAGATCACCTCTACGGAAACCGGTAAAGACCACTTTATGATTATCTTGGCGAAACACTTGGCAATCTACTTTCGTGAATAGCACATTAAAACCAAAGTCGGCAAGTCTAGATACGGAAAGAAGATTGTAGCCAAGAGATTTAACAAGCATAACATTTTGGATAGAGCTATCATGGGATATGGCCACCTTACCAAGACCAAGTACCTTACCCTTGGAGTTGTCTCCAAACGTTACGTACCTTCGCGGTCTATGGTTTGGTGTGATCTCTTCAAACATTTCTCTATCTCCGGTCATATGATCGGTACATCCGCTATCGAGAATCCACTCTTTTCCTCCGGACATGTAATCCTTGAAGTTTGCCATGAGACTTAGATTCTTCATGATCTTCTCATACTCGATGTCGAACAGCCATATTCCACATTGTCATCATCAAGTGGGAAATCCTCGTCATAAAGAACAAGAGATTCGTTAGGATGGTGATCATGACAATGTTCAAGTTTGTGAATGCGAAGGGCCTCTATAATGATATTGTTGATAGTTGTGACATCTCCTTTAGCACGCATGAGGTCTCTAAGCTCAAATAGACAATCATCAAACTTGGGATCACTAGGCGTCATTTTGTGGAAGGCAATAGTTTTATGAAGAATTTCATCAAGATTACTCAATGAATAACTTGGATATCATTTCTCCAAGTCATTCCACAAAGTGTAAGCACATACAAAATTCTTCATTTGATTGAGCACATTTCTAGGCAAAGCTCTAACAATGAGATTGACAGTTCTAAGATTGCATAGCATATCAACTTCCTCTTCATGTGTGGGATGCAAAGGATCAATGGGAGGTACATAGGGACACTTGACATATTTGCTCAGTTGAAATTCATTAAACAGCTCAAGCATTAAGGTTTTCCATTGACTATAGTAGTCTTCATCAAGGATAGGCACTCTACAACTCAAACTCCCTATACTAGACACATCCATCTTCCTCCTCGGTGATTAAACCGAAGCAATGGAGACCAAAGCTCTGATACCAATTGCGGGATCACTAGAAGAGTGTCTAGAGAGGGGGTGAATAGACTACTAGCAGGAATTTAAAACCTAACATTTTCCCAAGTTAATTGGTTGGTAGATTTTAACAGTTATAGCAAGTCTAGCAAGTCTAACAGCCCTACACATGCATGTCAACAAATATGGCAGCGGAAAGAAAAGACATTGCACATGAAGTAAAGGGTAGAGATATGGAGATCAAACGCAATTGGAGACGCAAAGATTTTTCTCGTGGTTCCGATAGGTGGTGCTATCGTACGTCCACGTTTATGGAGTCTTCAACCCACGGAGGGTAACGGTCGCGAGAGTCCACGGAGGGCTCCACCCATAAGGGTCCACGAAGTAGCAACCTTGACTATTCCATAACGGCTTCCGTCCACGAAGGACTAGCCTCACTATGGGTAGATGTTCACGAAGTAGGCGATCTCCTTGCCCTTACAAACTTCTTGGTTCAACTCCACAACACGAAGTAGGAGGCTCCCAAGAGACACCTAACCAATCTAGGAGGCACCACCCTACAAAAGGTAATAGGCTCGGTAATGACGATGAACTCCTTGCTCTTGTGCTTCAAGATGATAGACTCCTCAACACACAATCACTCTCTCACAGATTTGGCTTGGTGGAAGAGATAGGATTGGTGGAAAGCAACTTGGGGAGGCTAGAAATCAAGATCCATATGGTTGGAGTGGAAGATCTTGACCTCAACACAAGGGTAGGTGGCTCTCTCTTAGAAAACTGGATGGGGCAAGTATGGAATAGTTCTGAGTGCTTCTCTTTCGAGTAGGTGGTGGTGAAGGGGTATATATAGGCATCACAAAAAATCCAACCGTTACACACAAAATGACCAACTCAGTGACACCGATGTGTTAATCTCGGTGGTACCGAAGTGACCAAAAGGTGGCAACTTTTGAATCTCGGTGAGACCGATATAGGAAACTCGGTTGCACCGATAAGGTGACCAACGGTCAGATTGACATTCTTGGTGACGCCGATCCAACAGTCTCGGTGGTACCGATATTGTGAATTTGCGTAACAGAAAGTTGGCAACCTAAACTCGGTGGCACCGGAATGGAATCGGTTGCACCGAAGTGGCTAGGGTTTGGCTGAGTCTGTCTGAGTTTGGGAATCGGTGGCACCGAGTGGAAAGTGTTGGTTGCACCGATTTTGAATATTTGGCTATGGACAGACTTTGTGGAAGAGCTTGTGGGTGTTTTTGGTGACTATCACTTGTGCACGTATGAGCATTTTGTTCACCAATCAAAACCTTACCCCCTTTTAATAGTATTGGCTTTCCTATGGACTCAAAGTGATTTCTCACAAATGTAAAATGTAGATTCCTCTTGCTTGAAGCTTTGCCAATCCATTTCCTTGCATCTTGGGGTATTTCCACAATCTCCACAATCCTTTTGCCAGCCCTCTTTGTGGACTATATCTGAAATACACTAGGTAAAAGTGTTAGTCCAAGAGACAATGTATGTTTTCATGAATTATCAAAACCACCAAGGGAGCATATTTTGCTTTCACTAGCAGGTTTTTCCTTCTACTGCGGGGCCTTGCCGCGACGGCCTCCTCTACCACCACGGCCCTTCCCGGAAGCACCATCGTGGCCTCTCTCCTTGTCACGCTTCTCGTATTCAACCTTATACTTCTCAACAAGCTGCTCAACTTGGCGGCATTCTTGGAGGTCATGACCTTTGGTGCGGTGGATTTTGCAGTATGGCCCGTCGGACTTTCTGGTTTTCTCTGTCGCTGCGGCCTCCCGGCAATCAGCGCACGTGACAGCTCCCTTGCCAGGGCCCTCGGCCTTGGCCTTCTTGCCGGCACTGAGAACACCAGAGCTCTCAACGGCCAACACTGTCTTTCCCTTATGCTTCTTGTTACGCCTTTGGCTTTCCCCTTCGGCCCAGGGGCATCGTCGTCGTCATCTGAGTCGACTTCGACGCCAGCCTCCTCTCCGGGGAGTCGCCTTCCTTCCTCGGCACGAGCACACTTGTCCGCCAATGTGTACAGCTCATTGACGGTCTTGGGGAGTCTAACATTCATCTTGGCCCGCATCCTCCTGTTGCGCACGTTCGAATGGAACGCGGCAATCACGGCTGCGGGGTGTATCTCTGGAATATTGCGGTGTACTCGACTGAATCTCTGGATGTACTTCCGCAAGGTTTCTCCCTCCTTCTACGGAAGGACTTGCAGATCGCTGGGTTGTCCTGGCTCCTGGTGGCCACCTGTGAAGGCGCCGACAAACTCGTTGCACAAGTCAGCCCATGATGAAACAGAGTTCTCCGGCAGGTGCATCAGCCACGATCTCACATTTGGCTTGAGCGCCAAATGGAAATAGTTGGCGAGCACCTTCTCATCTATTCCCCCAGCGGCTTGTACGACTATCGTATAGATGCCCAGGAATTCCGCCGGGTTTAGCTTCCCGTCATATTTCTCCGTCAGTTCAGGCTTGAAGCCTCGGGCCGATGGCCAGCGGACCTGTCGTAGCTCGCGAGTGAAGGCAAGGCACCCAACCTCATAGGGCAGGTACCCGCCAGCACTAGGCGCGGGGTCGCCAGCATCTGGGCCGTTGCGCCTTTCGGATTGGCGGTGTGCTTCCCGGCGTCGCTCTATGGTGATGCGCGCGTCTTCCCTCTGCCGGTCTTCCAGGACACGCCGCTGGTCCCGGCGATCGTGCTGGCCGGACGAGGCCAAAGACGCTTCATCAGGCTCGTCGGCATGTGAAGCTCGTTGTGGCTGCCTCTGGGTCTGTTGTCGCGGAGGGGATTGCACCGTTGGCGCGGCCCCCTCGACACGACCGTCAGCCTGGGTCGTCGTCGCCGTCCGCGGGCGTCGCAACAGCTCTGCATGCTGGGATTTGCTGGCTTCGACGAAGCCGATCAAACTCTGGATGTTGGCTCTCCACTCGTCCATCTTGTCAGCCGCCGACGGGAAATTTAACAGCAGCTGGGCCCGCGCCATCGCTTCCTCTGTCGTGGCCGACATGGCCAGAGAGGCGGATCGCGACGTCGCTCCACTCCTGGTGGAACCAAGAGGGGCGTCGCCGCATTCTTGTCGCCATGCACCGATCGCCGGGGCGGCCTGACATGGAGGAGGTGAACTTGCGGGTCCATGGTCCCGCTCGGCACTCCGTCTTGCTATGGGCGAGGTGCGCGCCCAACAGTCTAGCCCATGACAGACACGACTGGAAGATCACAGCTTGCCCCCAGATTGGGCGCCGCTGTTATGGCCGCGGCCACCTATGCGGCGGGGAGGTGGAGACTGAACGTTTCCTCCTCCCGTGGCACTAGGGCCGAGCTTGCCAAAATGTTGTTGCTGTTGCTCCTCTTCGGTGTTCCCCGCTCCAGCTTCGGCCGCGGGGGACACGACGGTGGCGCCGCCTGCGCCAGTCGCGTCACCCACGACACCCACCTCACTCGTCGCCGCCGTGGTGCCAACGGCGTCGCAGCTGCGTGCGAGGGGGCCTTCAAAGTGGAGGGATGCGTGGTCGTGCCGGTCTTCTTCTTGGGAGCCATAGATGAAGGAGACGGTGATGAAGATCGACACACTGCTCACGAACTCAGGTTTGCGCAAATGACACGCCCCCTACCTGGCGTGCCAAAGATGTCAGGTCACGATGCACACGATCACCTATGGGGCCACGGGCCCCTTTGTGGTTCGACAGGGGTGTGGTCACGTTGCACAAAGAGCAGAGGTGGTGAAACAGCACGACGACGAGACGCTGGTTATTTACCCAAGTTCAGGCCACTGGGAAGCATAAAACCCTACTCCTTCTTTGGTGGATTGATCGGGGGAACACGAAGCACACGCAGCGCTCAAACCCGGCAAGGTTGCCTTGGGGGAGCTGCTACGCGAGTACAAGTGTCCAAAGGTCCGAATCTTTAGCTAGGTTGCCTTGGACCTCCTTTTATAGCTCAAGGGGCGACCACAGTGGAAAAACAGACATTATCTAGTGATTAGATAGCTAACAGTGCTATCATACCTAACTCTGGCATTTAGGAAATGCCATAAATGCTAGCCTAGGTGGCGTGCAGGGATGCATTCCCGGCAGGCTTCTACCACCGCTTTGGCTAACTATTGCTTAGGATCTTGACACGCCTCTGGACGGGTGTCAAACGGGCGTAATCTGCCTCCCAGCGCGTCGCCACGTGCTTAGAGAGAGCCACTTAGCCACCTGAGGGCTCGACACCGCATCGACAAATGACTGGTGTTGCGATGCGGTGGAGCGGTGGCCGATCGGCTCGCGCCTGCCGGGGGATGGCTTGCCGGGTCTTCCTGAAGATGTGTGCGCCTCGGTCCCCGGCAGGCACCGGGGACGTGACTGGCGCGGTTCGGGCCCATTCTGGGCCATTGCATCGACCTTGCCGGCGTTTCTTGGCCAGCGAAGGTTGCTTCTGCCAGGGTCTTGGTCTTGAATGTTGGTTCCGTCTTCTTAATGCGTTCCTTGATCTCACGTAGAGTGGCTTCTCTGGTTTGGACTGGTTTATGTTGATGGGTTCTGCTACTACTGCTTGTGCACAAGCCAGGGGCACTGGGTACCCCAGTCCTAGTGCACCGACAAGCCTGAAGGTTTTGTTGATCCAAATAATGCTAGTAAAATATGCAAGCTCAAGAGATCCATTTATGGATTGAAGCAAGCAGCTCGGAGTTGGAACATTCGTTTTGATGAAGTCATCGTTAACCTTGGTTTCATCAAGAACGAAGAGGACTATTGTTTATACAAGAAGTCCAGTGGGAGCTCGGTAGTATTTTTGATCATGTATGTGGATGACATACTGCTGATTGAAAATGATGTTTCGATACTGAACTCAGTCAAGGAATCATTGAATGGCAAGTTTTCGATGAAAGACCTTGTAGAAGCAGTATACATTTTAGGCATCAAGATCTATAGAGATAGATCAAAGAGGCTGCTCGGCTTAAGCCAGTGCACGTACATAGACAAAGTGTTGAAGCGGTTCAACATGAGTGAGGCTAAGAAAGGGTTCTTGCCCATATCGCATGGTATAAGGCTAAGCAAGACTCAGAGTCCTACGACTTCTGATGAGTGAAACCGGATGAGTAGGATTCCATATGCTTCAGCAATAGGATCCATCATGTATGCCATTCTATGTACTCGGCCTGATGTTGCCTATGCAGTAAGCTTAACAAGCAGATACCAGGCTGACCCAGGTGAGAGTCACTGGGCAGTGGTAAAAACTATCCTGAAGTACCTGAAAAGGACTAAAGAGATGTTCCTAGTTTATGGAGGTGAGGAGGAGCTCGGCGTAAAGGGTTACGCTGATGCTAGTTTCCAAACCGACAGGGATGATTGTTGATCGCAAACTGGATTCGTGTATGTCATGAATGGAGGAGCAGTGAGTTGGACGAGTTCCAAGCAAGATACGGTGGCCGACTCCACAACAGAGGCCGAATACATTACGACTTGTGAAGCCGCAAAGGAAGGTGTTTGGATTCGGAAGTTCTTAGAGGATCTTGGTGTGTTCCCGGGCTGGGCAAAACCGTTGGACCTTTATTGCGACAATTCAGGTGCCATCGCACAGGCCAAGGAGCCGAGACAACACCACAAGACCAGGCACATAGACCGAAAGTATCACCTCATACGAAAGATCGTAAAGAATGGTGATACTAATTTAGGCAAGATTCATACGGATGAAAATGTTGCAGATCCGTTGACTAAGCCGCTTCCACAACCCAAGCATGAGGGGCATGTTAGAGGTATGGGCATTCGATGTATATTTGATTGACTTTAGTGCATGTGGGAGACTATTGGAGATATTCCCTGGAGGCAATCATGTATGATGATATTTCCTATGTGTTTATGAATAAAGATAGTCCTTGGACATTATCAATGATGTGTATTAACAAGTACGTGACTTGTTTGTGAGACTATGCATTGTATGATGACTGTCCTAATTGGTCCCTAGTCGAAAGGGTTGTGTGGACGCGCAGCCAGTTAGACTAGCATATGACATGATGGATGGTCCGGTCTCACTGACCATGTAGCATTGGATGCTAGCCTGATAATATGGACTCAGAAAGATCTGGTCGGATTCGACGTAGTCGGATCCGAGTCACGATAAGGTCTGAGTTGGACATACCCAACTATGAGACGCAGTGATAGGTCATCTGTGAGTCTCTAGTACAACATACGTTCTATGTCCTAAGACCTGAGCTGACGCATGTACTCGGGATGGTGATAGACCTGCTTTGGGCCGACCAAATGCTACCCCGTAACTGGGTAGTTATAAAGGTGGGTTTCGGGCTTGTCGTGACCCATGCTGCGAGACATTGTTGAGCAAGATGGGATTTGCCCCTCCGATCGGGAGAGATATACTCTGGGGCCCTCGGGTGATCCGACCTGGATAAGACTGGCCATGCGATGAGGATTATGAGATAATCTGAAGTGTTGGTCGGATTCACCGGAACGAGAAAGAGGTCGTGCTGCACAAGGATGACCATGTAACCTTGAGCATGAAAACATATATTGTGTGGCAAAGGGAACAAAAGTTTGATGTACAGGTCGCCTAACCAGCTTCATCGGACACTTGGAGTTGGCACGCTTTGCTAGAGGCCGCTACCGACTAGTCGAGTCGGATGTGATCTGACTCGCAACCAAGTGAACGAGAACCTAAGGGGTCGTGCGCTTAAGGGAAGGAACACGTGGGCTTTAGGATCCGTGCGAGGCCCAAGAGTTGAGCCCGCGTCGGATGCCTATATATGGTGGAGGTCCGGCACACCCATCTGGTTGATCGCTTCGGCGCCGTTATTAGGGCTTTGCATGTGTTGCAACTAGCTACCTCCACTCGCCGCCGAACTTCGTGATCTGACCTAGCAGTCCACCGCACGGTGTTCCTCCTGCACGCGCGGATACCATTAGAGGCGGTGCACTTGCGCCGCTCCGGCGAACCTGTACATGGGATTCGGCGACCGGCAGTTCGAGGGAGATCGGACCGGCTGTTCGAGGGAGATTGGACGAGGAGGAGACGGACCTCGTAGACGCGCTGCCCCAACTCTACTTCTGCTGCACGGCACTGCGCGTCTAGTGGTAACGATCTATGATCCATCTCCGTAGCATGTCCTTGGTTGTTCTGCGCGTAGGAAAATTTTATTTTGCATGCGATGCACCTACGGTAGAACCCAACAATCATAAACAAACAATCCATGCAAAGGAAAACTTGCATGAATGCAAATACGCATCACACAACACAAGTGTTGGGTTTGTGGTTTGGTTCTGGTCAATCTGTGGTTTCAATTTGCATTCATGGTTTGATTTGTATTGACTAAAGAGTTTAATTAGCCACACTAACTCAGTTGGACATATTGGTCAAGTTAAAGTAGTTCTCAAGTTTGAATTGTTTTTGAATCCTACTTAACCCTTAATTCTATTTGATTTCATTTAATTAACCTTCAATTTGACAAACCTTGTTTGGAAATATTGAATCAAGGGTTTAATTCAATTTCCTTTTTGAATTTGAATTCATTTGAAAGTTTGACTTATGTTTGACTTGCATTCATTTGAAAATATTTGATTCAAATATGACTTGAATTATTTGAAAATAAATGAATAAGTTTGACATCCATAATGTTTTGAAAATAATTCAATCATAATGTATTATTAAATGATTTGGATTTAATTCATTTATAATTCTTTGAATTAAATTCAAATGGTTTGGATTGCAAAATTGATTTCATTTCTAGTTCAAATAAAGTTCAATTTATTTCAAATATTAATTTGACATGTCCTAATATTTCAAAAATTAGCCTAACAATAATCTGAATTGTTTCTAATTTATTTATTATTTGTATTTCAATAATTAATTAAAAAATCCTTTGAATTAAGAGCCTCTAAGTTCTGTCAAGAAACTTGTTTAAACTATTTTATAAATTTAAAATAATTGCACAAATTTGATATAAAGATCATTAGTTCAAAATTGCAAAAATAATCAAATGGATTTGTAAATTAAAAGTTACGACCTATTTGGTATTTGAATGAATCTGTTTGAATTTCAAAGTTGAAAAGTTCAAATTGATTTTTTTTTCTAAAATTATCCTGAAACTACATTTCATAAGGTTTCATTTGCAAAAGGATTCATTCAGTTTGGACCTGTGGATAATTAGTTATAATGAATTCAAGTTCCAGGGGCTTTTTTGCAAATGTATATTTTCTTTTTGATTAACTAATTTCTCTGTTTTAAGCGTTGGACAGGGGGTGACATGTGGCATGTTTCTATTGGCTAGAGGGCTTCCGGGGCTGGCGTTTGTGGCGAATGGCCGAAGCCTAAAGGAAAACGTTTTCTTTAAGTGATTTAATCATGGACGTCCACGCTAGATCTAATGGCTTAGATTAAAAATAGAGGTGTTAGGGTTGGGCTCACCGGAGATCCTCACCTAAATCTCGCCAGAGAGCATGAACGCGACGGCGTGGCGCTTAGGAGTCGAGGTTGTCGGCATTCCAGGGTCTCCTAGGGTGCGCTGAGGGTACGGGTGGACGCGGTGGTCGATGTTGGTGACAATGGTGGCGTTGGTGAAGCTCGGGGGCGACGGAGTGGACGTCGGAGAGGCTCGCCGGAGTTGCGGGTGCTCGGGCGTTGACGACGTGCTTCAACGCGTGGATTTCTAGATGTGAGGTTGGGTCAGCATATGCGTGCGAGCACGACGAGGCTAACAGACAAGGTGCGGGGCCAAATGGGCGGTGAAGCTCACCGGAGAAACGACGACGATGGAGCAAAGTTTCGGTCTCGGTGAACTTGACGTTGAAGAGGACCTTGGGTTCGTTGGGGATGTCCAGGGGGTCGTCGTGTAGCGGCTGATCTCATGGAGACGTTGGTTGATCGTGGAGGGCTCGGGCTTCACCGGAATCGTGCTGACAGGGGGGTGGTGCGGGCAGCCCGACGGCGCTCCGGTGGGATGAGCAGGGGGTTTGAGAGAGGGGGTCCGGGGCTATTTAACGGACAGCTCGGGCGGTGCGGGCGTGCACAGAGGGCGCGATGAGTGGAGGTCATGGGCACGGCCACGCTCGGGTCGTGCGCGCATGGGTCGGGCGGCGTTTGCGGGAGGTGGACGAAGCTAACGGGCAGGACCCGCCTGTCAGTGAGAGGAGAGAGAGGGAGAGAACGCGGGATGGCCCGGCTAGCTGGTTGGTTGGCTGGCTTTTTTTCTTTTTGTTTTCTTCTTCCATTTTCTTTTTCTGTTTTCTTTCCGCTCTCTGTTTTTCGTTTTATAAAATGATTTTGAATTTTCTTTCAAGAGAGAATAGTTTCTAAATTGTTTGGGGAATATTTCTGAATTGATGAACATTTTCTAAGTATTTTTGCTCACCAAAAATATCATTATACCTACTGGGCCTATTTGAATAGTTTGAATTTGCATTTTTCTGTTTTCTGTTTTGTTTTTAGTTTCAAGAGTTTTACTTATAGTTTATTTGCCCAAAATAAAATATTTTCAAACTTTGGTTCACTCAAATAAAATAGGGCATATATATAATCTTAGGAAATTTCTTTCCCGTCCTAATGCAAAATTTTGAAAAAGAATCTTAGGGTGAGGCCTCCATGGCTTTCATTTAAATTAAAATGGTGGTTTGAATTCAATGACTTGTTCGCCTCAAAAACCAAATATGCAAGGAAAATATGAATGCATAATGATTCTAGTTTCACAACCATAATTTAGGGCAATTTTGAGTTGTGGCACATCGGTACCAAGTACCAACGCAAAGCCTCACACCGTTTGTACCATGTCTAATCCAATACTAACAGAATTTGGATCACAATTTAGCAGGCAAGACCTCGCCAAGCTTCTTTATCGGAGCTCCAGCCAAGAATCCGTACGTGAGCAGCCCCACATCGAGAGATGCACACGATGTCTTTGGTGTAATGCTTAGGAGAAAGAGAAAGAGGAGAAAGAATAAAAAGACGAAGTGAATGCCTTGGTGACACTTTTTTTTTGTCAATTCGGCTTAACGGGAGGGCCCGACCAATTAGAAAAGTGATCACAACAATTAGCTCCACCCGTTTAGTGTTTTTTGCCACCGTGAAACGTTGCATGTATTTTTTCACGATTTGTAGTGTGATGATTTTTTGCTAATTAGGACATTGTTGATGGGTTTATGCATTTTCACTCCGCTGGAATGGAGCCGACTCCCATTCATCCTTGAAACTGGTTGTTATGTAGTGCTGCAATCATCCTGAATTGGACTAATGGCTCACCATTAGTAGCACCGAAAAGTGAGATCAACATATTCTAGGCGTTGATAGAGAGCATAGATTAGAAGTTGTCAAATGAGAAATAAACGGAGATGTTCTCCCCTATACGGTTGTTTGGCTCCGGTCAGGCCCAAGAGATTGTAACCCTATGCTCATGTTCTAAAACTTAATACAAAGAAGCCCATTCAGAAAAAGAAAAACCTCTCTGGCATCCTTGGGCAGGCGGCCTTGGTCCCTTACGTCGACCTCTAGCGCCTTCTATAGCACACCAGTCTCTCCCCTATCCTTGATCGACTGATCTGGCATTGAACCGAATCCGGTGTCTATTCAGCGACGGCATGTTACTATGATCACTTTTTGGGTTTTAAGCCAAAGTGGAAAAGCTGAAGTATAAGCTCAAACAAAGAGGGCCTATGCCACGTTCCATGGCTCCACCGAGGATCCCAACTGGCGCCTAACCGGGAAGACCAGGCCCCCTCCCCCATGGTCCACTCTTCCCGTTCTGCGATTAGGAGCCTAAAAGCATGCACCACCTAGTCGTTGGCTGCTCCTTCTCCTGACAACTCTGGCATTTTTTTTTTTGAATGTTCGTAGATTGTCTACCAAATTCATTGATCAGCTGACAACTCTGGCATAGGTCTTCTCGTGGAGCAAGTCCACCTCTGGCCTCCGCGCTCCGCTTCAAGATGGCCAATTCTAGTCTTGGTGCTTGAACACGCCACCGCACCTATGTCATCTCACAAAAGATTCTCCTCGCTTCTGCTTCTTAGCACATGGACTCTTCGAAAGCAGCAGAACAAGATCGTGTTCGATGGCAAGGTGCCTTCCCTGCGGTAATTGATCAACCTCATCCCAGAGGTGGCCCATCTTTAGGCCACCGCTGTCAATTTAGGCTTGGCCAACATCATCCATGAGTAGTTTGCATGATGCTTTGTAACCCCCCTCTGCCTCCTCTCTCTATAGATGACGAGTCCACCTTATTGATCACCGACAGGGTCGCTTGTACTCTCTCCCTTCTATCAATGGAAGATACAGAAGCTCTCGCTTATTCACGAAAAGAAAAACCCACTAGTGCTTCCGCAAATCAAACACGAACTACCATCGCTCAATGTCAAAGGCTTCTTGATGACCGGTGGTTGCGTTGTAAGTGTGTGACGAAACCCCAGACGAACATAAAAGAAAGGTATAGTGGATGCTCCTAGTCTACCAAACTTTGCATATTGTCCCCTGCAACTAACCTGCTCAGGCACCAAACACGTGTGTTTCTATGCAACCGTCCAAGCCAAATAAACATATTAGAGCAAGTCTTATACTTTTGAAACAACAACCAAGCATTCGTTTTTTTAACACGGTACACACGCAAGCGCTCATATATATGCGCATACACTCACTCTTATAAACGCACACACGCACACTCTACCTTTATGAGTAACTCCGTAAGACTGAACCGGCATATCGTTTTGAGATTTACAAAGTCACATAGGTGTCTCGTCGTCGATGAAAACGTCTCCTCTCACTGAATGCGCATCGCCGGAAATCCTGAAATAAATTCAGGAATAATGTGAACACCAGGACTTAAACCCTGGTGGACTGAGAATACCAGTGTCCCTCTAACAATCCAACCACATGTTATTTCGCCAGCCAAGCATCCGTTAACAATATATATGCATGATCATAACACTGCAATACACACCTCCTACCATGCGACCAGTAAACCTTTCCACTTCTTCGTAGTAGAAACTACTCCCTCTATTCCTAAATATAAGTCTTTTTAGAGATTCCACTAAAAGACTACGTACGGATGTATATAGATATACTTTAGAGTGTTGATTCAATCATTTTGCTCCGTATGTAGTCTCCTAGTGAAATCTCTAAAAAGACTTATATTTAGGAACGGAGGGAGTAGTACTTAGTAGAAAGTAAGGAAAAAAGATGACAGCTCAGGAAAAAAAACATTGTCTTTAAACGATGACAGCCCAATATATACTCCTATTTGCATCATTCATTATTTAAGGAGTACAAGAAAATAATTGTCTATTTAATTTATGAAAACGGAGCGAAAACTGGAGACCTCTCGGATCATCCAACAAGTGCATGGACGGAGTAACGAAATCCTGGAGGGAAGATCGTCATACAGTACATTGAAACGGCAACGTTTCCGGCAAAAAAAAAAAAAGAAGAAGAAGAAGAAAGAAACGGCAACGTTCACCAGGCAGAAAAGGAGCTGGTCGATCTGCGCCTTTGGTGGGTTCACCAAAAGCCGTCCACCACCTGGGTGCACTTGCCCTTGAGCCACCTCACGCCGTTCTTGAGCGACACCTTCATCTTTCCCTCCACGCCGTACACCCTGTACCCGGCCACCCTCCTCTTCCTCCGCAGCTCCGCCGGGGCGCTACGGAAGCTGCCGCTCCACGACCTCGCCTTCGAGCCGACCGCCGCTGCCGACGTCGAGGGAGAAGCTGTAGTACAAGGATGCCAGGTGGTACCCGCTGCTTTCTTGGGTGTGACGTAGGAGGCACTGTAGCACCTCACCTCGGTGACGGCGCTGGCCGGGGTGGTGGTGGTGGTGCTGCTGCTGCTGCTCTTCTCTGAGTAGGACCTTGACCTCTCCATTGACGTATGGTCGGCGCGCTTGCTTGACGACTCTGTGGTGGCAAGAATGGGAGTGGCAGCGGAGATGAGTGCGGCTAGCTCTCGAACTTGTAGGAGGAGGGGATGCCGGGAGTCTGCCTTTTCGATCTGGTTGTACTTTGTACCGGACGCCAAAAGTTGTGAACGGAAGTTGAACAAAACGGGGTTGTGCTTTGAATTATTAGCGACTTATAATGCGTGCAATGTTACACAAAAGCACGTGGCATCGCGAACCATGAAAAGAAAAACAGTGAGCTATAGCGTTGCTATATCTTTTTCCAAGAGCTCCCCTTCTACCGCTACAACGATACAATATTTTTTTTTTAAAAAAACTTCTGATCTATTGTCAATTATCAAGTTAGTACAAAAAAATATTAGAAGTAAAAATTACATCAAGGTGCGTAGACCACCTAGCGACGAATGCAAGCACTGGAGGAAGCCGGAGACGAGCCGCCATCATCGTCCCTTCATCACTGGAGCCGGACAAACCTTGTTATAGTAGACAGTCGAAAAGTCGTCATGCTCAGACACCAAAGGACCAGCGCACCAGAACAGGAACCGTCGCCGACAAACGCCAACTGAAACTGGAAAGATCCGCAGGAGACAGACCTCCACATGCCCTCCACTGATGCTAGAAGCACCACCGGGACGGGGGCTAGGCTGGGAGAACCTTATTTCATCTCCAGAAAGCCGTCGTCGTTTTGTGTTACTAAGCAGGACACAAACTCGAGAAAACTCAAAAGAAATACCTAAAAACGGAGCGCTCCCGCCGGCAATGACCCGGATTCACCGCGCCTCCATGGCCATAAGGCCACAGGAGAAGAAGTAAGCCGACGGCTGCACAGCGGGAGGCAACGGAAACCCTAGCATGGGTGCCCTTGCGTGGGTAGAAGCGAATTGGTATGACCCGCACGAATAAGAGCATCTACAACCGGACCCCTCATACCCGTCTGAAACGCTCGGCCAGGCCATCCGGTCACTGACCGGTCACAAAATTTCGACTCAGTCGGGCACCTGAAACGGGCCTCAAACGCCCGGGTTGACCGGCACCCCTCATATCCAGCCCAAATATGGGGCGGATATAGCGGCGCCCGGGCACGCCTGCCACGAAGATCTGGCCCGCACTGGCCCGCCTCGACCCCACATATATTCGTCCCCATCCGCTCGCCGGACCAAACCCTAGCCAGTTCACTCCACTCACATCCACCACCCAAGCTTAACTCCGACGATCTCCGGCCTTCTACGACATGGAGGGCAGCGAATCTGACTCGATTAGTCCGGATCCATCAACTGGGGTATCATCCCTTGCGGGTTGGAGGAGGCAATGGCGGTCCGCATCGCACTCTGTCGCTCCTGCGAGGACAACGCCCGACCGACGGCAGGATCTGTCCGACGCGACTCCATAGCATCGGCTCAACAGGCGCTCAGGTCCTTTGGGGCTGGATCATCGTGGTCCTGACGGCCGGAAATCTCTCCTTCCCCATCACCGGTCCGACAGACCGTGAGTCCCACCGGGAATGGGCTGACCGCCGTGGGAAGGAGATGATAAGGGCTGCCGAGGCCCATATCACGGAGGAAATGGTGGCGGCGGAGGCGGCTGATGCGGCGGCACACGCGGCCACAGAGGAGGAAGCCATCCGTGCGCGCATTTTGAAGAAATAACAACGGAGGAACACGCGCGCCCTCGCCCGAGAGCAGAATCGGGCGGTCCGTAAAATGGTCGGACTGTCACCGAAGGAGGAGAAGGAGGTCAACTACGACGAGGACAACTCTGGCGACGAGCAGATCCAGCTCGATTCGTACTGCGTCTTCGACCGGTACTTCAGCGAGAAGGACGGCAAGGGCTCCGGGAAGGGCAAGGGCAGTCGTGGATGATCTCCACCATAGCCAAACATGCCAAATTTTGGTAGTCCGATGACATGTTAGTAGTGATGAAGTACGCCAGACAGTGTGTGTAATGCATCGACGTAGTAGTTGCATGAGTTTGTATGAATTTGAGATATGATGTTTGAGGTGTCTGGTTGTGAGAAGGCAAATTTAAGGCTTGACCGGTCAGTGTCCGTGGACGCGTCCGGACGCATCCGCGAGCGTTTGAAGGACCGGATTTGCAAAGTCCGACTGCAGATGCTCTAAGGTAGACTTCTACAGCTGTTGTAGCTATGGCTATTAAAGCACGATATAATCATGGATGGTGGTGTAGTCTTCATACGGGACCTTCTCCATCAAAGGTTGGTTTTTGGTTATCGTCTCTTGACGTATTATTTTTTATCATTAAAAGTCTTTCCTCCTCCTTAAGAAAAATCTCCTTTCTCTCCCACCGGCGCCGACACCGATCCGCCCCATCTCCGATGGACTTTGGGCCATGGACGTGCGGAGGATCTCGGACCCCGCTGGCGAGAGGGATCCCATTTTCGTTTTTGTTAGATTCAACATCTTGGCTGGGGTTGTATGGCGGTGGCTCTGTCCCTCAGTAGGAGTAATGTCTCCCATGTCCGATCCCCGTTCCGATGGTGTGAATTGTATCGTCAAAGGACGTGGAGGTGTGTCTCCGTCGGATCTCACAGTATTCGGTCGGTGCTGGTATTTGGTTGTTTTATTTGGATCCAGTTTTTGTTTGTCTTCGTTCGAGTGGTTACAGGTTTGTCTTTCCAATCTACAACTCTCTTCATCGATAATGGTTGACGATGTGGTGCGCTGGTCCTATGAAGGCTTAGCACGACGACTTCCCTGTTGTCTATTTCAACAAGATTTGCCTCGCTCAGGTGAGGGATGGGTGATGATGCGCTCTAGTGCTTGTAGTCGTCGCTAGGTGGTCCATGGATCTGATTGTAATTTTTAGAGTGAATACTGTATTTTACCCCTAAGTTTGATGTTTTTAACATTAATTGCCCCATTTAAGAGAATTTCATCCGTCATACCTCATTTAAAAAAAGTGTTCCCATAATTTACCCTTTCCTATTTTTTTATGAGCATTCTGATACATGGACCTGATTGGCAGGTCCACGTTGCCACGGTATTTTTTTCTGCATGTGAAATTAACAACAATGTATAGCATAACTATAATCAGTTCTGACAAAACAATGTGCATAAGTCTGATACAAGCTACCATCTAAAATAATCAGTTTTGAAAGCATGATCCGGTGCATAAATAGGAAGAATATTTTTGTCAGAACACATGCGTTTTGTCCGCATTGCATTTTCTTGGTCCATTATACAAAGAAGGTAAATCATCAATTCCAACTCTGCATAGGAGTTCACCATGACACACGAGTTCTTGGCACATAATAACATGACACATGAATCAAGCGGCCGTAAATTGTTCAAGGATCTGCGTTTTGCGGTTGCTAGCCATCGGCCCGGTCCGGTCGGCTGTGCGAAGCGATTCAGTCTGCAAAAAAATTCCTAGCGCAAACTTGTTGACATGGCGTTAGCTGGACCAGATAATTGTGACCCACCTGTCAAAATGCTCTCGAAAATTTAAAAGGGGTAAATTGTGGCATCACTTCTGTTAAATGGGGTATGATTGATGAAATTCTGTCAAATGGAGTAATTAGTGTCAAAAATGTCAAACATAGGGGTAAAAAGTGGAATTCACTCTTTTTATTACCTCTAGTGTTCTCTATACTGCCACGATTGATGAATAAATTAAAATTTTCTCTCGCAAAAAATATATACTATTTTGATTTTTCTTTCTTTTGGATTTGTGGGCTGTGTAAATCATGCTTTGCAGAGGTGAGATATTCACTTAGTGCGATTCTATCCCCTTGATATACGATTGTACGAAGATTCCCTTTTCGAAAAGTCTACGCTATGTTCGACGCCACTATGCCATGCTTTTGTTTGGCGCAACTATGCCATCTAGTTAGTTACTTTAGATGTACTAATTCCAGCTGATTATAATTGTGAAAAGCCATGTCGATGGTAACTTGGTACTTCTGGAAAATGACACTGGATGTGAGGATGAAACTTGGATAAAGAATAGATGGAGCAATGTTTGTTTCTTTCTGCATTTTAGGATTTTCGAGTGCATTGCTCCAACTTACGGGAAAGAGAGCTAGATCGATGCTGCATTTCGAAGGAAGCGTTCGTTCATTCAGGACTCTCCAGCTTTTCTGCGTTGGATAAATGCTGCTTTCTGGACGAAAGCAACTTGGCGCTTTTTTTTTGCTGCTTCGATAGCGTCACGGACCCGAAACTGTGGGTTGGTTGCGAGGACGTACACTGTCGGCACCGCCTCCTACACGTCAGAATCCGTTAATGGCTGACAATTAGACCGTCCGTGAAATTCGGGCGTACAGTGGACCGCGTCACCAGCTGCATCTTCAATTTTCTGATGACCAAGCAAAGGCCAGAATTTTCATTACAATCGCTGAATCGCAGATACTTACGTACACATATACTCATCCTTATAAACGCAAGCATGCATACCCTATTCATTTGAACACCACCAAGATATTGATCCGACACAATATCTTAATATTGGTGAAGTCGTCACATACATCTCGTAATAGACAGAAACGTCTCCCTAACTGAATAAACATCATCGTAAAGCCTGAAATAAGTTCAGAAAAAATATAAGCACCAATGTCAAGTTTAGAACTTAAACTCTGGTGAGCTGGTTACACAACACGGTACCTAACTTTGCACTTTGACTTCCGGACTTGCTCTATGAAAGTACGTGTCATTATCCTCACTCAAATTGCCCTCCTAATTTTGAACTGTAAAATAATGTTCCCATAGGTGTAAGAGCATCTACAGCCAGACCTTGCAAATCTGGCCCCTCAAACGTCCACGGACGCGTCCGGGCGCGTCCGCGGACACTGACCGGTCACGCCTTAAAAAATGGATTCTACATCCTGATACCTCAAATTAGAACCCTCAAATCCATATTATTACATGCAACGTAAACCTAATACTAAGCGGAGGTCGTCCGGCTCTGCCGTGCCCATGTCCGACGGCTGGCTGCGCCCCTCGTAGTGTCGATCCGACCGCCGACGAGGTAGAGTAGGACATGGGACACTAGCCGGCTCACGGGACTCGATCCACCGCCGTCTCCCATGCCCTACTCTTCCTCGTCGGAGCCCGTAACCCGGACGGTACGCCGATGGACGTGAGGTCGATGACGGATCCGTCCGAGAAGACGTCCACCACGACGCGGTTGCGGCACCCGCACTGGTGCACCCTACGGGGCGCCGGAGAGTGGGACTCGGCCTCTCCAATGTCCATCGCCGCGAGGGCCTCCGCCGCCTCCCTTGCCCGTTGCCTCGCCCAGCGGGCACACTGCTCCATGGCATCGTCCGTGGACGGCCATGCTTCGTGCTCGGCACGCCAATGGAGGGGTTGCGCTTCCGCCACGACATTTGGACGCCAGACGGACCGCACCACCTCCGGTGAGGCAGCGACGCCGGATCCAAGAACCGGTGGACGCAATGGATTCCCGGCGTTGCGAGTCCGAGTGGTGCCGTCGTGCGGTCACCTCCCGGGAGCGGCGGAGCGCCAGGCGGATGGCCATCTCCTCCTCGGGGTCGCGTGGGATGAGCTCGTGGTCGATGGATCTGGAGGTGAAGGACTCGGATCCGCTGCCCGCCATGCCGGAGACGGTCGGAGTTCGCCGGAGGTGAGCTTGGGTGGCGGATGGGAGTGGAGGAGAGTGGAGTGAAGTGGCTAGGGTTTGGTGCGGTTGATGCAGGCCAATGCGGGCCAGGCGAGCGTGCCCGGGCGCGCCCGGGATCCCCTATACCCGCCCCATATTTGGGCTGGAAATGAGGGGTGCCGGTCAGCCTGGGCGTTTTGAGGCCGGTTTGAGAGGCCCGTGTCTGGGTCGATTTTTTGTGACCGGGCAGTGACCGTGAGGCCTGCCCGAGCGTTTGAGGAGGGTATGAGGGTTCCGGCTGTATATGCTTTAACATTACTCTCTGTTTTGTTTTCAAATATACATGTTTAGTGAAAAAGAATTCACTTAGAAGGTTTAAATCTAATTATATAATTTTTCATGCATTGCAACATGGACATACATATTTCAGTAAGTTAGCTCATGATTTACCTGACCATATAATATCATTGTGTGAAAAAAATGCTAATTATATTTTGTTGTCACTCATAATATAATTGTTGGCCAAATAGGGCTACAATCTAAGGGCATGAACTATGGAGGCATCACGTGCCATCCACGTAGATGAAGCAACTAGTGAGATTTGCATGTACAAGATGGGCAACATTTTACTAGATCCTCGGAGCATCTACATCCGGACCCCTCATACCCTCCCCAAACGCCCGGGCAGGCCGTCCAATCACTGACCGGTCAAAAAATCGACCAAGTCGGCCCCCTCAAACGGGTCTCAAATGCCCAGGCTGACCGGCACCCCTCATATCCAGCCCAAATAAGGGGCGGATATGGAGGAGCCCGGACGCGCCCGGGCATGCCCTCCACGTCGGACCCGACATCCTGACCCCACGTAAATTGCACCAAATCCACCCTGCAGAACTAGCGGATCCATTTGCTATTTCCCCCTCTTATTCCACCTCGCGCCGTCCGTCTCGCAACTCCGCCCACGCGCACTCCGCCGCCGTTCCTAGCCTCTGTCCCGACAGTGATGACCCACAAGTATAGGGGGTCAATCGTAGTCCTTTCGATAAGTAAGAGTGTCGAACCCAACGAGGAGCAGAAGGAAATGACAAGCGGTTTTCAGCAAGGTAATTTCTGCAAGCACTGAAATTGTAGGTAATAGATAGTTTGATAGCAAGATAATTGGTAACAAGCAAGTAACGCTAATGGTAAATAAAGTGCAGCAAGGTAGCCCAATCCTTTTGTGGCAAAGGACAGGGTAGAACAAAGTCTTCTAATAGGCAAAGTGTTCTTGAGGGTACACGGGAATTTCATCTAGTCACTTTCATCGTGTTGGTTTGAGTTGCGTTCGCTACTTTGATAATTTGGTATGTGGGTGGCACGGTGCTTGGGTGCTGCTCTTACTTGAACAAACCTCCCACCTATGATTAACCCCCTCGCAAGCATCCCCAACTATGAGAAAGGTATTAAGATAAAATCTAACCATAGCATTAAATGTTTGGATCCAAATAAGCCCCTTACGAAGAAGCGCATAAACTAGGGTTTAAGATTATGTCACTCTAGCAACCCATCATCTAATAACTACTCCACAATGCATTCCCTTAGGCCCAAGGATGGTGAAGGGTCATGTAGTCAACGTTCACATGACACCACTAAGGGAATCACAACATACATATCATCAAAATATCGAACACATATCAAATTCACATGATTACTTGCAACATGACTTCTCCCGTGACCTCAAGAACAAAGGTAACTACTCACAAATAATACTCATGCTCAAGATCACAGGGGTATTAAATAGCATAATGGATCTAAACATATAATCTTCCACCAAATAAACCATATAGTAATCAACTACAAGATGTAATCAATACTACTAGTCACCCACAGGTACCAATCTGAGGTTCTGGTAAAAAGATTGAACACAAGAGATGAACTAGGGTTTGAGAGGAGATAGTGCTGTTGAAGATGTTGATGAAGATTGGCCTCCCAAAGATGAGAGGGTTGTTGGTGATGACGATGGCTTTGATTTCCGCCTCCTGGAGGGAAGTTCCGTCGACGGAATCGCTCCGTCGGAGGGCAAAAGTTCTCCTGCCCAAGTTCCGCCTCGAGACGGCGGCGTTCCATCCCGAAAGTCCTCTCCTTATTTTATCTAGGTCAAAAGACCTTAAGTACCAGAAGATGGGCACCGGAGGTGGGCTGGGCTAAGCACAACCCACCAGGGCGCTCTTGGGGGGCCTGGCGCGCCCTGGTGTCTTGTGCTCACCAGGTGGCCCCCCTCTGGTAGTTATTTGCTCCAGTATTTTTTATATATTCCAAAATAATTCTCCGTGAAGTATCAACTTATTTGGAGATGTGCAGAATAGGTATCTCTGATATGCTTTTTCAGGTCCAGAATTCCAGCTCCCGGTATTCTCCCTCTTTGTGTAAACCTTTCATATTATAAGAGAAAAGGCATTAGAATCAGTCCCTAAAGCATTATTATGCATAAAAACAATATAAATAACAGTAGGAAATCATGATGCAAAATGGACGTATCAACTCCCCCAAGCTTAGACCTCGTTTGTCCTCAAGCAAAAGCCGATATCGAGAAACATGTCCACATGGTTTGAGAGAGAGGTGTCTATAAAAACAAAATACGGACATAGTAGCATCATGCTTATTATCATAGCAGCAACAAACTTTATCATAGAACTAATTCATATAACTTTATCATATAACTTCTTATGAACAAGTAACAATTCATCACAACATAGAAGTATAAAGCATAAACCTTATTTAAAACCAACAAACTATGTTCTCGGTCAATTTTGCAACTACAATTCATCATATTTTCAGGAAGGGTCTCATGTCGGAGCCTTTTGGCAAGTCCACATACTCAACCATCATTTAGTCTTCTATGATTGCTAACACTCACACCCATGAGCAAAAAGTTTCAACCGGACACATAGAAAGATACACTACTGGAATCAGGGACTTTGCCATCTGCCAGCTCTTTGCCGTCTGCTGGCAGATGGCAAAGAGGATATTTGCCGTCTGCTTTTACAAAGCAGACGGCAAAGAACATGCTGATGGCAAAGAGGCTCTTTGCCATCTGCACTTCTTTGCCGTCTGCTGGCAGACGGCAAAGAGTTCTTTGCCGTCTGCCAGCAGACGGCAAAGACCAAAGTGGGGCCCACGGGGTACTGCGTTGGCTAGGTCACACGGGCCACTTCTTTGCCGTCTGCTGGCAGACGGCAAAGAGGTGAGGGGGGGCCCACAGTGTAACGGCGGGGACGGGCTAACGGTCACCGTCTTTGCCGTCTGCTGGCAGACGGCAAAGAATTCTTTGCCGTCTGCCAGCAGACGGCAAAGAGGGGGGCTTAATTTTCGCCCCCCGCGCCCAAACCCCCTCTCTCTCTCTCACATCTCTCTCTCTCTCTCTGTCTCTGCGCGCCGCCGCCGCCCCCTCCCCGCCGACCCCCTCCTCCCCGCCGACCCCCGCCGCCCCCCTCCTCCCCGCCGCCGCCCCCTCCCCTCCTCCACAGCGCCGCCGCCGCCCCCTCCCCTCCTCCACAGTGCCGCCGCCGCCCCCTTCCCTCCTCCACAGCGCCGCCGCCGCCCCCACCCCGCCGACCCCCTCCTCCCCGCCGACCCCCGCCGACCCCCTCCTCCCCGCTGACCGCCGCCGCCACCCTCCTCCCCGCCGACCGCCGCCGCCCCCCTCCTCCCCAGCGCCGCCGCCTCGACCACCCTCCGGTGAGCTCCACCATTCCCCCCTTTTTTGTTTTTTTCCTGTTTTTTTCTGTTTTTATTAGTTCATTTAGTTAGTTTATATTAGTTAGTTATTAGTTCATATTAGTTAGTTTTTATTAGGTAGAAAAAACTTAGATAGAAAAGAAGAAAAGAAAAAACCTAGAAGAAAAAAAAGAAGAAAAGAAGAAGAAAAAAAAGGAAAAAGAAAAAAGAAAAAGAACAAAAAATAATAAGAAGAAGAAACAGAAGAAGAGGAGGAGGAGAAGAAAAAAGAAGAAGAAGAAGAAGAAAAAAAGAGGAGAGGAGGAGAAGAAGAAGAGGAAAAAAGGAAAGGAAGAAGAAGAGGAGGAGGAGGAGGAGAAGAAAAAAGAAGAAGAGGAAGAAGAAGAAGAAAAAAGAGGAGAGGAGGAGAAGAAGAAGAGGAAAAAGGAAAGGAGGAAGAAGAAGAAGAAGAAGGAAAAAAAGGAAGAAAAGGAAGAAAAGAAAGAAGAGGAAGAAGAGGAAGAAGAAGAAAAGAAAAAAAGAGGAAAAACCCCGACCCCGACACGGCACCTCGACCCCGACCCCAACCCGACAACGACCCGACACCCCGACCCCGACACCCCGACCTCGATCCCGACCCCGACATGGCACCCCGACCCCGACCCGACACCCCGATACCGACACGGCACCCCGACCCCGACACGACACCCCGACCCCGACACCCCTAACACCCCGACACCACGACACCCAGACACGACACCCCGACACCGACACGACACCTCGACCCCCACACCCCGACACCCCTGACACCCCGACACCACGACACCCAGACACGACACCCCCCGACACCCCGACCCCGACACGACACCCCGACACCACGACACCCCGACACCACGCCACCCAGACACGACAGCCCTGACCCCCGACACCTCTTCGGCCTCCTGTTGACCGAAAAGGTGCTCTTCGGCCTTCCAGAGGCCGATGGGGTCATATATTTGTGAATTATGAGTTAGGAAGTATATTTCCCGATTTTGTTAAGAAAAACATCATATATATTTGTGTTGATCGGGTGGATTTAAATGTGCAGTTCTTTCGGGGCTGCGAGGGTCTGGTGTTCGACGACCTCCCCGTGCGTTCGACGAGCTCCGCCCCTGCGTTCGTGGGTGAGCACAAATGACATCTCCTCCTCCCCCCTTCATTTGCTCTGTTCCGGTCTTCGTGCCGATGAAACTTGCTAGCTATAGGTGTCAATCATCAGTATGCGTGACCACTATGCGTCTCCCGTTCGAAAGGGTTACATCTATAAATATGCATGCATTTGCATATTTATAACCGTGATTCTTTCGAATTGTCCAACGTTATCCATGGACAGCCCGAGTATGTGTAGATTGGGTTCGTTTTCCCATATGCTCTGCTCCGGATCCGATGCAGAATTTCGTCAGTGCCTCCCTGTTGTTCTCCGGGTACACATCCTCTCTGCTTATTGCCGAGACGTGTATCAGGAGAACAGCGGGGAGGTGCTGCCGAAATTTTGCGTCGGATCCGGAGCAGAGCATGGGAAAACGAACCCAATCTACACATACTCGGGTGGGATTAGGACCTATATTTACCTACTAGCGTCTAGGTTGCATGGACGTAATAAAACTGACAAACTCTATTAACTGATGAATATGGTTTGCTGAATTATGTATATATTTCTTGTGTGTCCAGTAGCTAGGCAAGATGAGTGATCGTGCGTGGATGTACACCGGTCACACTAGTCAGAAAGACATGACCCATGAATGGCTAAGAAAAACCAAGGGGTTTGTGAGAGCCGCATTTGCAAATGGACAGGAAACAAACTGGTGCCCCTGTGTCGACTGCGACAACTTTCATAAGAAGTCCGAGTTTGAAATGATCAAACACCTGCAGAAGTTGGGTTTTACGCCTGATTATACGGTCTGGACATTTCATGGTGAGTCTGCCCAACGTGCCAGAGCTGAGGAGGGCCGTCGTCGCACCGACGAGCATGGTACCGGGATGGAAGACATGGTGGAAGACTTTGATGATGCTCGGGATTCGGACGATGAGATGGAGGAATCTGCAAAGGCCTTCAATGATATGTTGGAGTCTTCAAAACGTCCTCTCCACGAGCACACTGAGCTTTGTCAGCTGGATGCCATCGCACAAGTAATGGCTCTGAAGGCTCAATTCAACTTGGGCAGAGAATGCTACGACGCGATGATGACACTATTTGGACGCTTTCTACCCAAAGGCCATGTAATGCCTGCAAACCTGTACCAGTCGGACAAAATCCTCCGTGCACTTAAGATGCCCTATGAGAAGATAGATGCCTGTGAGAAAGGATGTGCCTTATTTAGGCTTGAGTATGCGGACTTGAAGTATTGTCCCGTTTGCCAGTCTTCCAGGTATGTTGAGGTAGACAACGGTATGGGTGAGAAGAGTCAGACAAAAATCCCAGTTAATGTTCTTCGGTATATGCCAATCATACCAAGACTTCAACGTCTTTTCATGGTCGAAGAGACGGCCAGACAGATGACATGGCACAAATTGGGCAAAAGAACCGAACTAGATGCAGATGGGGAGCCGATGTTGGTACACACATCGGACGCTTTTGCGTGGAAGCGCTTCAATGCAATACATCATGCTAAAGCGGCAGATCCAAGGCATCCTCAAATCGCCATAAGCACGGATGGGTTCAATGTGTTTGGTATGATGGCAGCTCAATACAGTTGTTGGCCTGTATTTGTCATTCCACTCAATCTCCCCCCCGGACAGATTATGCAAAGAAAGAACATTTTCCTGACGTTGATAATTCCGGGGCCCAACTATCCGGGGAAGAATATGAATGTGTACATGCAGCCGCTTAAGGATGAACTGCAAGAAGCTTGGGATAATGGGATCAAGACATACGACGCCGCTACAAAAAAAAACTTCCTAATGCGTGCGTGGTACATGTACTCGATGCATGACTTGCCGGCGTATGCGCTATTCGTTGGCTGGGGTGTGCATGGAAGGTTCCCGTGCCCCACATGCAAGGCAGCTCTTGAGTTTCGTCGGCTGCAGGCGGGTGGCAAGTTTTCTTGCTTCGACATGCATAGACAGTTCCTGGATCCTCGCCATAAGTTCAGAAAAGACAAGAAGAACTTCATCAAAGGTAGAGTTGTCAAAAACTCTGCACCACCTGCGTTGACAGGCCAACAGACCCTGGATCAGTTCAACTCTCTCGAACCGGATCCGGAGCGTCCAGGGTATTTCAAGGGGTATAATTCCGAATACGCCTGGACTCACAAGACATGCTTGTGGGATCTGCCTTACTTCAAAGACCTCCTTTGCCCACACAACATCGACGTGATGCACACTGAAAAGAATGTCGGCGAGGCCCTCTTTGGTACATTGTTCGGCATAGAGGGAAAACAAAGGATAATCGTAAGGCTAGAGTTGATCAGGAGGCTCTATGTGATAGACCGCTACAAAATATGCGACAACTGAAAGGAAAGCAGAACTGGACGAAGCCAAAGGCATGGTTCAATCTTGGAAGGCCAGCTATGAGGGAAATTATCCTGTGGGTGAAAAAGGAGTTGATGTTCCCCGATGGGTATGCAGCGAATCTAAAGAGGGGAGCGAGCCTTGAAAAATTGAAAATATTTGGTCTCAAGAGTCATGATTGGCACATATGGCTTGAGCGGGTAATACCGGTGATGTTGCGTGGCTTTATCCCTGAGGATGAATGGCTAGTACTGGCAGAGCTGAGCTATTTCTTCCGTGTTCTTTGTGCGAAAGAACTATCGCCTGGCTTGCTAGAAGAACTGGAAGAGTTGGCGCCGGAGTTGACCTGCAAGTTAGAGAAGATCTTTCCACCGGGCTTCTTTAATCCAATGCAGCATTTGATTTTGCATCTCCCGACCGAGGCACGATTGGGGGGGCCCGTGCAGAATCGTTGGTGCTACGCAACTGAGAGGATGCAGAAGACGCTTTGAGAAAAATGTAAAAATAAACGTCGAATTGAAGCATCGATGGCCGAGGCATTCATTACTGAGGAGGCGGCAAACTTCGTGACAGCACACTACGAAGCCAAAAATCGTCATTTGCATAATCCGAAGCCTCGGTACAATGCTGGCGACCCTAAAAAGGGTGGATCCAACCTCAGCCTATTCAAAGGGAAGCTCGCACCAGCCGGTGCTTATACTTCCTTATCGCTGGATGTCGACGAATGGCGGACCATTACGTTGTATATCTTGAACAACCTAACAGAAGTGCGGCCGTACATCGAGTAAGTTCTCGGTACATTGTTTCGCAACCTCTAATTCCTTTGAACTGCTCTTATTCCCGGATATTTGATACAATCGATACGTCGCCAAATTCTCGTATGGAGCGGTGATCCAAAAGGATTCCGTCGAAGAGTATGAGCTTCTGGCAATGCATGGAGGCAGCTATCCCGGTTTCATCTCTTGGTTCAAACAAATGGTAATTTCCATTAGACCATTTCATTTCTTCGTCTAATTTCCGGCTAATGCAACAATCCTTTCGTATTAAACTTGTAGGCTAGTTCAGAGTCTATGGACGCCGAATTGAGACACGTCGCTAATGGTTTTGACTATAAGGTCCGTTCATTTGACAAATACGACATCAACGGGTATCGCTTTCGTACCTATGGCAAAGAGCTATCTATTGCCGACCGAAAGTCTACAAATTGTTGTGTCTCTGCTATCGGCGAAGGAGGTACCGAGTATTATGGAAGAGTTGAAGCAATTTATGAACTTCTATTCTATGGTGCAAACCCACCGAAAGTCGTAGTCTTCAAATGTTATTGGTTCCAGCCGAAGGAGACTAGAAGGACTCATGAACATCTAGGGCTAGTCGAAATCAAACAAAGCACCCATTTGGATGTTCCCGATGTCTATATTACGGCTCAACAGGCAACCCAAGTTTTCTATCTACCGTGGGCCTGCCAAAGTGATCCAAATCTCAAAGGTTGGAATGTCGTTTATGAAGTGCCGCCACATGTTAGACCACCTCCCCCCAATGAAGAGGATTATGAACCTCACATTAACCCAGACACATATGAAGGAGAATTCTTCCAAGAAACACGTCTTTCCAAAAAACGTTTCAAGAACCGCTCTACTTCACCTCAGAACATTGAAGTAGACAGCGGCAGTGAATCCGAGCCTGAACCGGAACAAGAAGAGCCGGAACAAGAAGAGGTTACTGCTGCGGATGACCTGTCAATGCTTGACCGATTACGTACAGGAGGCCTTCCACATGTTGATGCATTTATTGATGATGATGATGAGCACGTCATTACTGATAGTGATGATGATGATGCATTTATTGACCCCGAAGCATATATAGACGATGATGATGCATTTATTAATGATGACGATGAAGATTAATATTATAGTTCATGTCAGGTATTCAATTATTATTATGTACATATATATTATTAATTGGTTCATGTTAGGTATTCAATTTTTTACTATGTTCATGATGATGATACACTTAAATTATATTCATGTCAGGTATTCATTTTTTTAATGTTGTACTAACTTCGTTTACTCTTTGTCATTGCAGGTGTTGACAGATGGTGGGTGCGGGTCGAGAGCGCTCCGAGGCTCCTTCCTCGGCGCGTGGTGGGAGGGGTACTTCCATCCCACCCCACCACCTCCGGAGAGCGCTGGATCTCAGTATGCAGACACCGGCGGGCGCTTCTTCTTCGACCGGGAGAGGTCGGGGGGGGAAGAAGGTTGGTAGAGGTGGACGTGGCGGCGGGGGAGGTAGGAAGGCTGCTACTACGCCTTCCTCGCCGCCACCCCCAGCTGATTCACCCGACCACAGGAGTGCTCCATCTGAGATGGAGCAGCCTGTGGTGCAGCCGTCTCGGACTCCGGTCCACGAGCCTCAGGCCGACGAGCCTACGACAGACGAGGCTACGACAGACGCGCCTACGGCCGACGAGCCTGGGGCCGACGAGCGTCGGGCCGCCGAGCCTTCGTCCCACGAGACTGGGGATCACGCTGAGTCGCAGCAGAACCCAGGTGCGGGCTCGTCGAGTGGCCGTGCTGAGGGTGGCTATAGTTCTGATAGCTATAGCGAGAGTGAGTGGGTTGAGGGGCGCAAAGTCTACCAGCGTGGTGGTACAAAGCTCCCGCCCACCCCGGCGACCCCCGACCAGAGGTGGTTGATTGCACCGCAGGGGGAGAAGTAAGTGCATTTACTCTTTTTTAACCTTTTGTCTTCACGTTTCTTCGAATATCTAATGCGTTGGCCTTGTCATACTGCAGGTCTTGGACACACGGGCCTGGTTGCCGCAAGCCCAACAGTGTCCTTGGCGTGATTTGTCGCCAGAGCTTCCCGGGGTGGGTCACGTTGCCCGGTGAGGGCCGGGTTCCAGAGCTAGGAATGACCTGGGAGCACTACTTGGCTGCCCCGGCCCCGCCGGGGCATAGGATCGGCGATGTCGAGTGCCACACGGTCGCCGACATTGTGATCCAGACGTTTTGGGTAATTTCTCCTTTGCCGTCTACGTTGTGTTTTCTTCTTTGATTGGCAACCCTAGTGATTGTACTAATCCGTGTTTTCTTGTTTGATTGCAGACCTTCTACAGGTGTGCTGAGGGACAGGAGGAGGCCGCGGCTCGGGTTATCGGCAACGAGTGCAGGCGCCTACTTCAAAACTTTCGGCACGAGGCTCGGACGCAGGCTATTCGAGACTACTACGCCTCGACTGGTATTCGGAGGAAAAAAGAGAAGTGCCGCCTCAACTATCTGAGTAAGGAGAAGTACATGAAGGTAATTACCTATTCTTAAGGCCTTGTACTTAGTTCCTTGATTTGATTCGTATGCGTAGCGCTCAAATTTCTCTTGCTTAACTTAGGTGCCCCCGAGATGGTGTGCGGATAGGATGGACTGTTGGGAGGCGTTGGTGGATGAGTGGTGCACTCCCCAATGGCGCAACATCCACGACGGTGCAAAGGAGAAGCGTGCCCAAATGAAAGGTGTCCCACACCATCTAGGCAGCGTCAACCTACGTGGGT